>CM061531.1:82342373-83000686 GCA_030545055.2 Neoaliturus tenellus | reverse complement strand
GTTTTATTCTGTTGAAGAGATGAATTGGTTGATCTCTTTATAAGATCAAAGATCCAAGATTAATGAGGGGTGGTTTTATACCACGGCCATCTCTGTACTAGAGATGGCCGTGTGTTTATACCTACGTAAATTTTGGCCGGCTTTGGGCTATACCATACGGTGGCTAGGTTCATAATTATTTAAAATGGGTTGTATAAATAATCCCCTTTATGATACTGCTCCCCTTCGAATATGACCTATACTTTGTAGAACATAGATTTCTTGTGATGGATGGGTAGGCCTAAAGTATGATTCCCTTTCACCAACCAGTGAAAAAAACTTGTACGTCCGACAAATTTCTTGTACGTCTATTAGCAACTACTCTATAATATACATAGCCACTAATATCGAATTTGTAACGTAGGGCCTATACTGAATTGTTCGGAATGAACGGCTCTTTTAAAGAACAGTTTTTTTGAACGACTTCCTTGCCATGACACCTAGCTCCAGGCACAAAAGATGGTATTTTATGATGGGGATTGCTGGGATAAGGGAAAAATTAGGAGGTTATGTAAGATTTTCAGGTGGGATAAGGCATTGAAATCGGTTATTTTGGGAAAACTAAAGCCCATAGTTGATATATTATACTCGTTATTTATAGTAATTTATTTTATTGATTGAATTTTATAAACTTACGATTTATAAATAAAAACTCGTATGAAAATGAGTTTGAAGAAGTTAGCAAACACACCTAGGCCTTAGTACGGCATTGAAATGTGGCCCAGGACCTATATAATCCCGCTTTATCCCCGCTAACATTTGTGTATATATCTCACCTCCAAATATTTACAGACATTTAGCGTAAATTTCTCCAAAAATACTTTGAATAAGTCCTGTAATTATACCCCACAAGCATTTACCAAACACAACATTTTCGTTTCTCCTTTGGTCTAAATATTAGACAACTTGTGAAAAAATAAGCCAAAAATTCCCCAATAATCTCTACTAAATCCCCAGCACCAAGAAACATCCACAATTTGGTGGAAATCCCCCACAACTGGGAACACTGAGTGAGTTGCTGTTCACTAGAATTGAGTGTAAAGATAATGAACGAATCATTAAAGATTCGGTCTTTTTTCCTACCGTTCATTATTGTCACTAAATCACTAATTTATAAAAATAATATAATAATAATATTTAAATAATAATATTTAAATCACCTCTGGCGCTATAGAGAAACTGAAAATGTTCGGTGCTATCAACAATTTAGGAAATGCAACAACATCTAAAAACGAAATCTTCAAGTAGAAACTACACAGTGCAGTGGCTATGATATTGTTGGCGCTAACGAGAAATTTTAATAAATGTGTCGGCGCACGGCCATCTCCAGTACAAGGCCATGTCCTTCGAACTTGCAACGCCCGCCGCAACGGTGTCTACCCGTAGTAACGTTCTTTTCACTCGCGCTATTTGTTGACAATGGAACTTACATGTACTTTCGCGTTACCAAACTTTAGTATGAAAGATTTGTAAATATCCTTAGTGGGTGGGTCAATTATAACGTAAACAATAGCATGTTTTAATTGAATGACAATTTGCAATATAGCCCAGTCAAAATAGGTTTGTGTCGGAAGTAATTCCGGAGGAGCTGAATTTTTCACAGTTGATAGGTACTAATAAGGGGTGCATTTTCCCAAAAGTCCCGAAAAATCCCCCTTGAGCTTTCCGCTCTACGCCCTTTTTAAGTTAAAGTTGCACTGTTTTAGAAAACTGGCTATAACTCTGTAACGAATAACGCTATCGACTTAAATAAGGTTTTATACACATTGGAAAAAAATAATTTTTTTCTTGAAAATGGGTATTGCTATGATGAAGGTGCATACCAAATATTAATTTAATACAATGATTCATTACGGAAATACAAATTATTTTGTTTAAAAAACAAAATGGCGGCTAGCGGGTTAACGAAGCATTTTAGGACATATGTTTATAGGAACTTTTTTGCTTATTTTGATGTGAACAATAACCTCCTGAATTCCTGAAACGTTTTTTCCGAACACCCTGTATATCCTTGCTTCCGCTTTCCCCAGTTGTTCCTTAAATTAACTTCCAACCTTTAGAGCTCCCCCCCCCCCACCCCCTTAGCTCCACCCCTATGGGTCAGTACTTTTATGATGTTTAAGAAACCTTCCCCTAACCTGGATCAAATTTGGCTTCTACATGAATTTTTTTACCTATTTTGTCTTCGTTTCCTGGACTATAACAGATTCGTTTCGTAACAACATATAAGCCACCTTTAACACCGTAATAGTTTCTGAGATTGTGTCCATAATGGTGAAAACTTTGTTAAATAACTAAATAATTTGTAAATAAGTACATGTATGTTGTATTACAACTAAATTTATAACAAACAAATAATGGTTCAATAAGCCTTTTTCAAAAAGGGAAAGTCGAATATAAGCTGTTAGTTGAATGAACATTGTATTTTAGCCCAGTCAAAATAGGTTTGTGTCGGAAGTAATTCCGGAGGAGCTGAATTTTTCACAGTTGATAGGTACTAATAAGGGGTGCATTTCCCCAAAAGTCCCGAAAAATCCCCCTTGAGCTTTCCGCTCTACGCCCTTTTTAAGTTAAAGTTGCACTGTTTTAGAAAACTGGCTATAACTCTGTAACGAATAACGCTATCGACTTAAATAAGGTTTTATATTATTTCTAGTAAAATTTGCTACAAAAGTTGTTATTACCATTTATTACAAAAACCTTTTAGTTTAGCCATAAAATTGACACAAAGATGAAAATTTAATTTTTTTAATTGCATCCTTTGGAAACATCTCGCTATAGCTCATTTATACGTAACCTGTCCAAAAAACGGTAAATACAAAACTTTTAGCACGTAATGTGACCTTTAAAATGATATATAATATTGCTATATAAAATTAATGGACAATGAGTAAATATGCTTTATATTGTAAAATGTCAGTAGAATTAGTGACTGACATTTCGCCGCCCTCCCGTGCCACCGCTCAGACTGCTAATACAATTATTGAAATTTTTAAAGCACGAACAGCGGATACGGTGAATCTTTTAAAAATATTATGTTGTGATTTATGGATAACAAATTCAGCGTTAGCTAATAACAAGAAGAACTAGGGTTTGGACCGTTTCCATTACAAAAGGAAACATTTCACCGGAGTGAATATCCACCAAATCTGATATCTTTATTAGTTATTACATAAAACTAATGTGAAAATAATGCACATTCCTAAAACTATAACGTGTTATAAAATAAAAACTCGTTTTGTAAAAATATTTTTTGTTTTTTGGTTGGTAATTCTGATTTTAAAAAAAACAGACAAAAGATTTAAAATAAATATGTTTTTCTTAACATATGCTGTCAACAATGGTATATTAATGTGTTATTATCAATCATTAATGTTGTAAATTTTAAATGGTCTATTCATCTACCTTATTATGTTAAGTGGTAAAGTTTTAGGGGTTTTTAAAAAGTGAGTATGTTTGTCAATATGTTGTAAAACTATTCAGTTTATGAGTAATTTCAAAGACTAATGTTTGAGGGCTATTTTAGATTTATTACAGTTAATATGAAGTGTTCTGAATGTAGTGTGTATACCAAACATTTTTTAAACAACTCTCGAGAGAGGGAAAATACTCTTTTCGTGTTGCTGAGAAGACATGAATTACTTTGTGAATTGTGTTCCAATCATACATTTTAACGAGAAAAAGTGAGTTTGTAATTTTTAAATGTAAAAATGTGAAAATAAATCGTTCGAAGTTAAATGAGCAGAGACATATACTTATTATACGTTACAGAAAATGAAAATATTTTTCTTTTTTCATCTGTTTTTTTGTAATTTTTATGCATAAACTTTGCAGTGGACGTATATGTGTAGTGGTACAAGTAAGAACTCCGAGATTCCTACGGTTGTAAGAAAATGGATAGTTATAATTTATTATGTTTTTTGTGCAAAGAGCCTTTACAAGGCAATTTGTCTACGGTGACAGTAAAAAGAGGAATTCAGAAGATTATTCAGTGTAGTTTAGAACGCCAAGATAATTTTCATTTGGAACTTGTCAATAGAAACCTAATTAATGTTCACATAAAATGTAGGCAGAATTATACTAGACCTAAGTGTGTTAAGACACTGTCACTTACAAATCAACTTCTTGAACCAGAAAAGCCAAATCCTGGAATGATACTTCGAAACTCTGAAACGAAGTTTAGTTTTAAAACAAATTGTTTTTTCTGTGGGTGTAAATGTACCACGCAAACTAAGTGTCCTTCGAATCGGAGGCGAACTGTGTACAGTGTTGCAAATTTAGAAGTCAGGGAAAAGATAATTGAAAGATGTGATTTTCGAAATGACGAATGGGGATTTAATGTAAAACACAGAGTTTTGAGTACTTTGGATCTTGTAGTAGCCAATGCACGTTATCACCACGAATGCTATAGAAATTTTTTTCATAACAAATCTGAAAATGACGTTGGACGGCCAAAGGGTAAAATAGAGGAGGCTTTTTTAGCTATGTGTAATTTGATTGAGCATAGTGATGAATGCCAATTTACTTTAAAAGAACTTCAAGATTTTATGGCCGAATTCATTCCCGAGGAGTATAAAAAGGAAAAGAATATTTTGTATACTGATAAATACTTAAAAGAGCGTTTACAGAAGTATTTTGGAGACCACATAGTGATATCCAATGTATCAGGACGGAAGAATATCTGCTGTTTTTCATCAACAGTTCATAAAATAGTTGACAAATGGTATATTGATCGTGAAGAAGACCAAAATGCGGAAAAAATGAGGATTGTTAAGGTAGCGGCCGATATAATTAAAGAGGACATTCAAAAAATGGCTTATGATTCAAATACTTATCCTGATTGTAAAGACATTACAAACGAAGACAAATTTGTACCACAATCTCTTAAACTGTTTATGGATAGAGTTACCAGCAAAAAACATGAAAAGGACTCTGATAAAATAAAGAAAAAGGCCATTGTCATAAATCATGCAATAGTGGCAAGTGTTCGGCCTAGATCATTTATCTCACCAATTCAGACAGGACTGGCTCTAACTCTTCATCGTCTGTTTGGGTCCAAATATTTGATTGATCTTCTTTCATCTTTAGGATTATGTGTTTCCTATTACGAAACAGATCTATATTTGAATTCACTTATAGCAGCTGGATCACCTGATGTTGGATCTGAGGGATTCAAGCAATTTGTATTTGACAATGCGGATATTAATGTTAGGACTTTGGATGGTTTGAATACTTTTCATGCTATGGGAGGTGTTCAATGCATTACTCCTGGAAGCTCCGTTGAAACCAAAGTATCAGTCCCAAAGCTTTCCTCTGGTTCATTCAATCACAATTTAAATGAGATTCGTATCAAGGCCTATCCCAGTAAAAGAAAACATACATCTACTCTTGTAATCGAAGACTTTTCTCAGCTGACAAATCGTATTGAATCAACAGAATTCAAAGCTTGTATTTTTCCAGCAAACTTATTGTGGATGGCAAACGTGATAAAGCAGCCTGGGTGGAACGGGTTTATGAACCTAGTCAGTAACAATGAACCACCTTGTGAGTCGACTTCTATAATAGCCTTACCTTTCATAAATCTAAACCCAAGTGATATGAGCACTATTTATTCTGCCCTATCATTTGCTGCAGACGAGTGCCGTAAAAGAGAGCAGCCCTGTATTGTAACTTTTGACCAACCTCTCTACCTTAAAGCAAGCCAAATTGTAGAAAATGCAGACATCAACAGTGACCTATCGAAAATTATACTTAGATTAGGGGGGTTCCATCTTTTGATGTCTTTTATGGGATCAGTTGGCCGTATAATGGAAGGAAGTGGACTGCAATGTCTATGGGAGACAGTTTATGGGCCATCTACTGTCAATCACATGCTAAGTGGTCATGCTTACTCCAGAGGAATAAGAGCTTATTCCATGACAGCTGCCTCTCTTATAACAATACTTCGAGAAGAATATCCAGGAATAGATAGGGAATGTAATAAACTTGACGATATAAGTCGGAAAATGTTTGAAGAAGAAGTTGACCCTGAACAAATTTTCAAAGAAGACAAAGTAATAGAAATCACTGAAAGGCTCGAGAGTCAATTTGAGGAGGTAAAATCTTCAAGCAGGACGGCCAGACTCTGGCTTAATCTACTTTTATGTATAGACCTCATGTTGAGATTTATATTTGCAGAAAGAACTGGTAACTGGTTTTTGCATCTGCGTTCGGTAGTGGACATGTTACCGTATTTCCACGCAGCAGGTCATTTACCATACGCCAAATCGGCGCATTACTATGTCCAACAAATGTTACAACTAGAAAACAAGATCCCTAAAGATATGTATGAAAAATTTGCCAAAAAAGGTTACTTTACTGTACGAAGGAATGGTAAATATTGGCCTGGCACTTGGACGGATATGATTATAGAGCAGTGTCTAATGCGCCCCATGAAAGCTGTTGGGGGTCTAACTCACGGAAGAGGAGTTAAAGATAACACTCGGTTTAAATGGGTTCGCTCTATTTCATATTGCTTGAAAGTCCAAGAGGCACTAGATGAATTTGCCGGAACTTCACTAAGTTTTACGGAGCAGCATGTAGAGCTTAGAGAGTCAAGGAAGAAAAGGGACGGTGAAGATCTCGATAAATTCATTGCCTGGTTTAGGCAGCACAACCCGTTCAACAAATTGACTGGTGATTTGGTTGCTTTGGACACTGGTCTTGTATCAGATGAGCGCGTAAATTGTGACAAGGCCTTTGAATTAGGGGTAGGGGTGATGGAAAGAATGAAAGGAAAAACCTTTGGAGAGTTAAAACTTAAAAGAAAAGATATGGTGATTACTCAGTCCAGTTTTAAGGCCATAACAGTCAGATCCCACAAAGTTGATGTTAACACACAACAACTTTTCAACAGGATTCTTTGTGTATGCGATAGCCATGCAAAACTAAAGTCTTATTTGGAATATGAGTTGGCATCACTACCACCATCTATTTTTGACAAGACTTCATTGAGAAAAGGCACGAAATCCTCAATATTGAAAGTGTTTTCGGACGGCATTGTGGAATATACATATTCAGAGGGAACAGGGGTAGTACTGGATGGAGGATTTCTAATTCATTATGTAACATGACCAAATGATGCAACCTATGGGCAGATTGTTCAAAATTATATTTCCTTCATACTTCATAATTTTGGCAGTAACGTTTTCGTAGTGTTTGATGGGTATCCAGAAGAAGGAACTACAAAAGATGAAGAACAGAAAAGGAGATCCAAAAATTATTCGTCCTGTGAAATACTTATCCAGGAAAATATTAAATGCACAGTGAAGAAAGAAAACTTTCTTTCAAACAAGAGGAACAAGAAGAAGTTAATCGAGTACTTATTTGAAAAGTTGAACTCGACTGGAATAAAATCATTGATATGTGAAGATGACGCCGACACTGAAATTGTTAATAGTGCAATAAAACTAACAGACACATGTTCCAAAGTAATTGTGGTTGGAAATGATACGGACATCCTTATTCTTCTAATTGCTTTAGCACCTGATGACAAGGAAATATATTTCCGCAAAGATATAGGCGGAAAGAATGTATCAATTACATACTATGACATACGGTTATTAAAAAGGTCTAACAAAGATTTAGAGAAACATATGCTGTTTCAGGTTGTGACACTACTTCGGCATTTTATGGCATCGGCAAGTTGAAAGCTGTAGAACTAATAAAAAATAATGAGGAAGCAAAGACCATTGCAGAGACTTTTATAGACTATCCTGTGTGCAAGGAAAAACTAACTATAAGTGGTGAAAGGTTTGTTCTTTTGATGTATGGTTTAGGGAAACATCCGACTTTGAATGAAGCACGTTATTTTAGTTTTACACGACAAACAAAGAAGTCCCCGTTAAATTCCAATTTTGATCTATCAAAATTACCACCAACGTCTGAATCCTGTCATCAACACTTGCTAAGAGTTTATTTACAAGTACAGCATTGGTTGGGCAATAAACTCATACCTCCCGACTGGGGATGGAGACAAGAGTACCTGAAAGGAATTGAGGGCCAACGGAAGACATTAAGACCTGTGCCAACCCTTAAACCATTTGCACCTGAAGATTTAATATCATTAGTTTCATGTTCATGTAAAAAAGGGTGTGGAACGTACTGTGGTTGCAGAAAGTCAGGTTTATCCTGTTCAGCAATGTGTGAACATTGCAATGGCTTCTGTACTAACGTAATGCAATGCCATGAAATCTGGGATGAGTATTAGTTGTATATTTCTAACGTTTGTTGTATTTTTCAAAGTTATAAATATTGTTATATTTGATAGTAAATAAATAACAAACTTTTTAAAAAACGAGTTTTTATTTTATAACACGTTATAGTTTTAGGAATGTGCATTATTTTCACATTAGTTTTATGTAATAATTTTATGTAAAGATATCAGATTTGGTGGATATTCACTCTGGTGAAATGTTTCCTTTTGTAATGGAAACGGTCCAAACCCTAGTTCTTCTTGTTATTAGCTAACGCTGAATTTGTTATCCATAAATCACAACATAATATTTTTAAAAGATTCACCGTATCCGCTGTTCGTGCTTTAAAAATTTCAATAATTGTATTAGCAGTCTGAGCGGTGGCACGGGAGGGCGGCGAAATGTCAGTCACTAATTCTACTGACATTTTACAATATAAAGCATATTTACTCATTGTCCATTAATTTTATATAGCAATATTATATATCATTTTAAAGGTCACATTACGTGCTAAAAGTTTTGTATTTACCGTTTTTTGGACAGGTTACGTATAAATGAGCTATAGCGAGATGTTTCCAAAGGATGCAATTAAAAAAATTAAATTTTCATCTTTGTGTCAATTTTATGGCTAAACTAAAAGGTTTTTGTAATAAATGGTAATAACAACTTTTGTAGCAAATTTTACTAGAAATAATATAAAACCTTATTTAAGTCGATAGCGTTATTCGTTACAGAGTTATAGCCAGTTTTCTAAAACAGTGCAACTTTAACTTAAAAAGGGCGTAGAGCGGAAAGCTCAAGGGGGATTTTTCGGGACTTTTGGGGAAATGCACCCCTTATTAGTACCTATCAACTGTGAAAAATTCAGCTCCTCCGGAATTACTTCCGACACAAACCTATTTTGACTGGGCTAAAATACAATGTTCATTCAACTAACAGCTTATATTCGACTTTCCCTTTTTGAAAAAGGCTTATTGAACCATTATTTGTTTGTTATAAATTTAGTTGTAATACAACATACATGTACTTATTTACAAATTATTTAGTTATTTAACAAAGTTTTCACCATTATGGACACAATCTCAGAAACTATTACGGTGTTAAAGGTGGCTTATATGTTGTTACGAAACGAATCTGTTATAGTCCAGGAAATGAAGACAAAATAGGTAAAAAAATTCATGTAGAAGCCAAATTTGATCCAGGTTAGGGGAAGGTTTCTTAAACATCATAAAAGTACTGACCCATAGGGGTGGAGCTAAGGGGGTGGGGGGGGGGGGAGCTCTAAAGGTTGGAAGTTAATTTAAGGAACAACTGGGGAAAGCGGAAGCAAGGATATACAGGGTGTTCGGAAAAAACGTTTCAGGAATTCAGGAGGTTATTGTTCACATCAAAATAAGCAAAAAAGTTCCTATAAACATATGTCCTAAAATGCTTCGTTAACCCGCTAGCCGCCATTTTGTTTTTTACACAAAATAATTTGTATTTCCGTAATGAATCATTGTATTAAATTAATATTTGGTATGCACCTTCATCATAGCAATACCCATTTTCAAGAAAAAAATTATTTTTTTCCAATGTGTATTTTCAAAATGGCGGCCATTTTAAAATTTTAAACTAAAATATCTCAAAACCGGTAAATTTTATGAAAATTTTATTAGACACAAAAAAGTTGACGAATTTAATTATCTAACCAATGATACAAAGTTTGTAAGGATTTGACAACAAATAACGGAGTTATTGAGATTTTTCTGCATAAAAACATTGATTTTGCATTGTAATTAATGCAAATTAAGGTAATTTTAATTGAAAAATCTCAATAACTCCGTTATTTGTTGTCAGATCCTTACAAACTTGGTACCATTGATTAGATAATTAAATTTGTCAACTTTTTTGTGTCTAGTAAAATTTTTATAAAATTTACCCGTTTTGAGATATTTTGGTTTAAAATTTTAAAATGGCCGCCATTTTGAAAATACACATTGGAAAAAAATAACTTTTTTCTTGAAAATGGGCATTGCTATGATGAAGGTTCATGCCAAATATTAACTTGATACAATGATCCATTACGGAAATAAAAATTTTTTAGTGTAAAAAACAAAATGGCGGCTAGCGGGTTAACGAGGCATTTTAGGACATATGTTTACAGGGACTTTTTTGCTTATTTTTATGTGGGCAATAACCTCCTGAATTCCTGAAACGTTTTTTCCGAACACCCTGTATAATTTAGAACAGGAGAATGTAGAATTAAAAGAATCTTTCAAAAAATTGGAACAAAAACAAGAAGACCTTGAAAATCGAAGTAGGCGAGATAATTTAATATTCTATATGGTGTTAACGAACAGCAAGACGGCAATGAATGGTGGTGGGACTGTAAGAAAAAGATTGTAGAATTAATAAATCGAAGAATGGAATTAAATGAAGTGACCATAGAAGACATGGGCACATAGGTTGGGGCATAGTAATGGAAAATCGACCGATAATTGTGAAATTTGCACATTATGGTGTAAAGGAGATGTTATTGAGTTCACGAGCAAAATTAAAAGGGTCAGATATATTTGTGGCGGAGGATTTCTCTTGAAAGGTTATAGAAGAGCGCAGTTTCCTACTTAATGCAATGAAAGAAGCATGCAATGAAGGTTTAAGAGCTAATGTTTTGTTTGACAAACTGAGAGTGAATGGCAAAGTTTGCAAGTACAACTGGGAGACAAGTAACATAGAAGAGATACCCATGAAAATCAAGAACATTACATCAGATGAAGACAATAATGAGCAGCTCGAGGGGACTAAAAAGGTTGAGAAGAGAATCACACGGCAGCAGAAGAAGACGAAGGCCACGGAAGCAACGCAGGAGCAGCAGATGAAGGCGTCGGACACAGTTTCGGAACAACTCGCCCAGATTGGAAGTGGCTGCAAACCGCGGGCGTCGCAAGAGGAGGACGGCGCAGAGGACACGGACGACAAACGGCGACGCCCTAGCAAGAGGGGGCGGCCGACGACTCCCAGGTGCGGTGTAATACCATACAGTATAGTGTAGGCAAAGGTAATGTGTTAAATTTTTTTATTGGAATGTGAAAGGAATTAGTAATGTTAAGAACAATACCAATACTCTAGAAATAGTAAGTAAGTTTGACATTATTGGATTAGTTGAAACATGGTGTTGTACAGTTGGTCAGTTAAAAATTGATGGGTTTAACAGCTTTGAAAAGATTAAACCGAGAAAAGGAGCAAGGGGGCGTTTTCCAGGTGGAATAGCGGTATTTGTACAATCATCAATCAAAGTAAATTGTATAATGAATAATCTAGATGAAGTCATTTGGTTACATTTAGTAAAGGAAAACATAATTGTAGGTATTTTGTACAACCACCCAGAATCATCAAAGTATGTGAATAAACATTTTTATGACGACTTGTTATTAGAGATCATAAACAAAAACACTAAGTGTTAAGGGGTTGCCAAGTCCTAAAAAGATATGATATCAAAATATGTTCCAAGTCAATGACTTTGATTTTAGAATAGCTACTCGACAAATTGATTCGATCTTTTAATGCTTGGTAAACATTCCGTAAAACATTATTGTTTTATTTAGAAACCGTACTTGGCCAGCAGATGTATGGTATTTTATTTTATTTTTTTATTGAACTGTACGTATTGAGAACTTCTTCATTCATCGTAATATATCCCCATTAGTAAATATAGGCCTAACTTTATTAATACCAATGAATACAACATCTGCTGGCCAAGTACGGTTTCGAAATAAAACAATATTGTTTTACGGAATGTTTACCAAGCATTAAAAGATCGAATCAATTTGTCGAGTAGCTATTCTAAAATCAAAGTCATTGACTTGGAACATATTTTGATATCATATCTTTTTAGGACTTGGCAACCCCTTAACACTTAGTGTTTTTGTTTATGATATCATTATTTTTTATCAGATTTGGCCATTTGGGGTTTAAAGTATAATCTTTAAGTAGGAAAACAGATTTAATTAAAAGCTGTAAAGTTAAACGGAGCACTATGTTTGTATCCGTTTGTCTGGAATTTTTACAGAGGAACACTGCTGTCGTTTATATGGTAGTTTATTTAGCTATTTAGCTGCATTAAGAGATTAAAATACTAATGTATGGATCCATGCTTAATACCCGTGATTCGTAAGGGAAGTGACAGGAGGTATTAATTTGAAGGTGTCTTTAATCTTGGTCACCCCCTTCGAATTCATCTTTACTATCGAGATATAAATCAAAGATTGTTAAATGCATAAGTTTGTGTCGTGTTATTGTACCAAATTTTATTGCTTCATCTGCAGTGTTAAGAAAATGTACGGTATAATACAATGTCCCTGAATAAATGCAAGTGTAATTTTCAGACTACATAGAACTATCTTTGAGTAAAGACAACCTAAGATTAACTGATTTCTACTACAGGTCTGCTCCATAGCCGTTTTGTGTTCTGTCAACAGGTGGTGTTGGTTCTGTATGTGAAGCGTTAAAAAGGAATTTAATCTATAAATATTTAATATTGCACATCTGATTAAAAGAATGGATGAAGCGATATTGCTACGGATACGATTTTTATCGTATTAGTGCCAAAATAGTAATCTGTTTTAAGGATTGGTCCATGTTTAATATAAACATCAGTCAATCTCCAAACATTTAATTAAATTAGAATGATTGCATAATGGAATTTTTAAATTACTCCTAGCAGCAACGTCTGTACATTGCAATTTATGAAACGACAACATTTTCTAGTTCAAACATTTCCCTAGCAGAATTTTTCAGGGAGTAAAATAAGAACGCTTACCATGTGTTTTCTGAATACTAGCTTTGTATATGTACACTAACGTGAATAGACCTCTCATCCAATGCATTTAGTTTGAGGCGAAAATTTGGAAGTTCGGTGGACGCCTACAAAGTCAATGATACTAGCATTAAAGCTTGGTACATCAACACTGCCCAAAAATAGCATTTTATGAGGATATCAGTTTTCTGTCATAAGGGGGGCTTTTTTCCTGCCCAATAAATGAGTTGGTCAAAACCAAACATTCCAAGCGTAATAGGGCATAGCTCGATGAGAAATTACGCCTTTTAATTTGATGAAGAATTGGCAAATATAACATAATTCCTTTTTTGACACATCAATCTTGAAGATTGGTTCAGTTGTCACTGAGAAGTTAACATAGCAACTAATACAAGTACGTATAGGTAGAGGAGAATAATTAACCTTATTTGGCACCGTATAGTCACTTCTTTATTGGTTTGGATCAATATTTTATGTTATCAATCTTTATCAATTTTCATAATATGGTATGTATTTGTTTCTTTTATGCATTCCAGAGTTTACAATATTTACAAAGACAAATTTCCCTTAAAACGGCGTTTTGAAGATAAAGTCTTCCTAGTTGGTTTAGTTTTGTGTGTTTTTATTGAGTTTGCTGTTAATTTTCGGGTTGTGACTTAACCAAAGAAAAATTACACTGTTGTAACAACAAAGTTACAACAGTGAGAATAATAACAGTTCTCCAGTTCTAAAGATAACAAAATTTTATTTTTTAATACTTTTATACAGATAATTCAAATGAATTTATTGGCTTGGACGAAAGTCAACACAATTTTAAGAAAACAATTTTCAAAACAAAATGCCTGTATAACAAAATACAAAATGCCTGTAAATCTATAAGTGTCAGCTGATCAAATCAATGAATATGATAGCAGATGTTTTGGCTTGGTTTCTACAACGAATTAAAATTATAATGTCAAATGTGTTGTAATATATATAGAATAAAAATGTCACTAAAACAAAATTGAATATCAACGCACAGTGGAAAACATAATTTTTATTAACTTCACTTTTACAATTATTAAACATTTTACTTTTTTACATGACCACGTTTTATTATCTTCACTCACAACAACATTGTTATCATATGTTACATTTAAATCATTGTAATATTGAATCTGTTTTACAGGATTGCCAACATTGTAATAAATAAATATCAAACAATAAAATAATTGAAATATATATAAAAATTATTCTCAACATCTTCCCCTAATTTTTATTATATTTCAGTTAAACAAAACAACAAATCAAACACTAAACAAATTCTTTTACCTCAAATTCAAAAAAACTATTAACAACAATAACAAAGTTATGAATTACGATTGTTTTTCAGTTAAGCCCTTGTATTAAGTACGGCAACACTTTACTCATGAACCATGTGTTTTCTCAAATTTTCAAATTTAACATGAGTCAATGGTTTTGTAAAGATATCTGCTACGTTTTCGTTGGTTGGAACATAAAAGAGATTTTATTTTGCCTGATTTTACATTTTCTGTCAAGAAATGGTATCGTACATCAATATGTTTGCTCCTTTTGTTAAAAATTCCATTATTACACAGTTTAATAGTACTCTGGTTGTCTAAGTACAAATTTGTCTTGACCGATGTTCCTGTTAGTTCCTCTAATAAGGTTTTCAAGTACATGACTTCTTTGACGCAATCAGCAGCAGCTATGTATTCAGCCTCGGTACTGGATAAGGCGACTATAGGCTGCCTTCGTGTGCACCAGCTTATGGGACTATTTCCATAGTAGATAATATAGCCTGTAGTACTTCTTCTACTATCTGGATCATTAGCATAATCTGCATCACAATACGCATTAAGTGAATCGTCTTTGTTAGATGCTTGAAACATAATCCCTGCACTTTGAGTGCCTTTTACATAGCGTAGAGTTCGTTTTACATTTGCAATGTCTTGATTAGTTGGATTTTCTACGTGTCTACTTTCAATACCTACAGCAAGAGCGAGATCTGGCCGAGTTTTATTACTTAAATACAGCAAACTTCCTACTACTTCTCTGTATGGATAGTGCTTACTGTTATCTTTTTCTGTCTGAAGGTTTTCTTTTACTGTAGAAATGGGTGTGTTAGTTGACTTGCAGTCCGTCATTCCACATCTTTCAATCACTTGCTTTGTGTAGCTCTTTTGGGTCAGCTTTATTCCTTTCGGGTTTTGTTCTATTTCCATCCCTAAGAATACCGATGGTGTTTCACTAATTTTCATTTTAAATTCGTTTGTTAGATCTTGAAGAAGTTTCCTCATTTCATTTTTATTTGAGCCAATTAAAATTCCGTCGTCCACAAAAATTGCCAAATACATTTTTCCATTTGTAAAAATGCAACGATCTGATTTGGTTTGTACTAGTCCATACTTCTTCAAACAATATGTTAAATGTTCATTCCACTTGAATGGCGCTTGTTTTAATCCGTAGAGTGCTTTCTGAAGTTTTAACACTTTGTTTTTTAGATTAAATCCTTCTGGGACTTGCATATAAATTTCCTCATCCAATTTGCCATACAAGAATGCTGTTTTAACATCGAATTGCATTAGTTCAAGGTTCTGTTTTGCAGCTAAAGCAAAGATAAGTCTTAATGAAGAATTACTTACTACTGGACTATATGTTTCTTCATAGTCGATTCCCTCTACTTGTTCAAATCCTCGTGCAACTAGTCTTGCTTTAAACTTACCATTTCCTTTCTTTGTAAATACCCACTTATTACTTATAATGTTTTTACCTTCTGCAGCTGCTTCATCTACTACAGTCCATGTTTGATTTTCAATTAAAGAGTTTTTCTCTTCTTCAATCGCTTCAATCCATTTATGTTTTTCCGGACCAGATACAGCTTCTTCATAAGATAGCATTACAAAATCTTTGTATTTTTCAGGTATCTTAATTTGTCTCCTTGGACGGCTCTCAGTGTCTATGTGTTCAGCTTTTTGTTCATCTCCATTATTTTCATCTGATTCTGCATTAGTCTTCTCGTTAATCTCTTCTACTGAATCCTCTAGTGATTGTTTATCTTGGTCGTCTTGTGAGATGCTCTCACTTATCTCTTCATCATCATCGACTTTTACCATAGACTTAGTTGTTGTCGTCTCATCTGATTTTGAAACATCCCTGTTATCTTCAATGAATTTTACATCCCGAGATATTTTTATTCTTTTAGATAAGTCATCCCACAACCTATATCCATTAGGTGAATAGCCTACAAAAGTAAACTCCTCACTTCTACAATCGAGTTTTGTTAGATTTGGCTTAATTACTTTGGCATACACTTTGCTTCCAAATATTCTTACTCTAGAAAGATCGGGTTTTTCACCAAACCATTTCTCAGCAGGTGTTACATCAATAGATTCTGTTGGACTTCTGTTTAATATAAACGCAGCTGTCCGAACTGCTTCACCCCACATTTGTTTGTTAAGATTTGAGTCTAACAACATAGCTCTAGTTTTGTCAAGTAATGTCCTATTCATTCTTTCTGCTTTACCATTGAGTTGAGGCGAGTACGGTACAGTGTAATCTAAAACTATGCCCTGGTTTCTACACCACCCTTGAAGATCTTTAGAGGAATACTCTCCTCCATTATCACACCTCAGTTTGTGAATTTTTACATTCCACTTAGATTCTACTTCTGCTGTGTAATATTTTACTGCATCAAAAGCTTCATATTTCCCTTTCAGCAAATAAACCGTGGTAAAATTAGTGTAATCATCTATAAATGTTATAAAATACTTCTTATTGTCATGAGTTGAGGGATTTATAGGACCACAAACATCTGTATGAACAATTTCCAATGGCCTGGATGCTCTAGTCCTAACATGATTGAAAGGCGCTCTGGTTTGCTTAGATTGTATACAAATTTCACAGGTTACATCGCACTTATTTTGGCCTACATTGAAGTTTCTATTCTTTATTGTAATACCTTCTGAAATTGACATTAGCTTATGCAAATTCCCAAAACTAATGTGTCCTAATCTTCTATGCCATAACTGTACATCCCCATCAACACCTATTTTACTTTCAGTGAGTTGTGCATTTGACTTAAATCTGGAGTTATTTACATCAAAAAGCTTAACAGTATATAGCCCATTATCCCTTAAATTTCCCTCTAAAACCTTTTCCCCAGACTTTGTTACTATTACTGATTTACCAGAAAATAAAACTTCCCCACCGTTCTTTGTTATTGCTGGTACAGAAAGTAAATTTTTACTAAGGTTTTCAACATACAATACATTTTTTAAAGTGCAGTTATCTGATTTTACTGAACCTTTCTTACTAGATAACATAGTTTCACATTTCTTGGCTACAGCTATTTCTGAACTTACATTAGTTACATCAGTTAACAACTCTTCACAATTGGTCATGTGAGAAGAAGAACCTGAATCTACAATCCATTCTGAAGTAGAACTTACATTAGACCTAACTGTATCACAACTTAACAAAGATACTTCTTCCCCATAATTTGAATTAGACTTACCTACATTCTTATTTTTCCTAAAATAACAATCTTTTTCTAGGTGATTATTTTTCTTACATATAGTACAACTTACTTTAGGTTTTTGGTTTTTACTTGAACTTCCTGTGTTTTTACAAGAGTTAGCTAAATGACCTTCTCCGTTACATTTAAAACATCTCACAGATCTACTAAATGGCTTACCACTAAATGAGTTTTGACTAGATCTAGGCTTACTTGAGTTTTTACAGTACTTTGCCTTGTGTCCTGGATTTTTACAGTTGTAACATACGACATTAAAAGCTAAATTTCTGTCTTCTGCTGCATTTTCACTCCTGGCTTCTTCTGCTAGAAGTCGGGCTGTTAGATTAGTCAAAGTCTTTTCAGTTGAAGGCATCGATTCCCAGGCAGTTACAAAATGTTTGAGATTTTCAGGAAGAGTTACAAGAATTTTAGTCATAATCATCTTTTCATCTACTTCTTGTTTTAATCGATTAAGCCTATGAGCTAGGTTTTCAATTTTACTTATATGTGTAGTTAGATCAGTATTGGCAACATACCTGAAATTAAAAAATTCTTGGAGCAGATTATATTTCTGTTGTTCAGAGTCTCTTTCATAAATACCGCAAAGTTTGTCGTACATTTCCTTCGAAGTATTGCAGTTCATTATATGCAACATGGGTCCTTTATCAATAGAGCTTATTATATACCTTTGAGCTTTAGCGTCTTTTTTCTCCCAGTCGGCAATTTTCTTACTGTCCCCTAAATCTTCCCGTTTTACTCTTCCAGTCACTATTTCCATTAACTCACTACTTTTAAATACAATATTTATTTGGAATTTCCAAATTTGAAATGTCTCAATGTCCTTTAGTTTTTCCACAAAATCCATGTCACTGTTTGACGACACCATCTTCGTCGTTTTTACGTGTTTTATTTCACTACACACTACTTTTACTTTTTTACTTTCAGGTTTGGGTCCTGGGCCCATAACCTGTTGTAATATATATAGAATAAAAATGTCACTAAAACAAAATTGAATATCAACGCACAGTGGAAAACATAATTTTTATTAACTTCACTTTTACAATTATTAAACATTTTACTTTTTTACATGACCACGTTTTATTATCTTCACTCACAACAACATTGTTATCATATGTTACATTTAAATCATTGTAATATTGAATCTGTTTTACAGGATTGCCAACATTGTAATAAATAAATATCAAACAATAAAATAATTTAAATATATATAAAAATTATTCTCAACAAAATGTTTGCTTTGTTTACCTTTTGAATCTACGAAATGTAAACAAAATGATTTAAGAAATCTCCTATTTGTTTTATTTTGTCATATTTAAAGTGAATGAACTCGATCTTTGTACACAAAGGTTTGTACTACTTACAAATACGAAGATTCCTACGAAGTTTCGTGTGATTCCCAACAGTGATAAAGGCTGTAGCTTTGCTTAAAAATTTAAATAGTTTGTTGTGCGTAGGAAACCACATTTCTGACATTTTTTAGGCTACTTTTGAACGTATATATTTTACTTCACTGAGGGTTTTAAAAGTAAGCTTGGTGATTTTTGGTGTTCATTGACCCAGTTAAACGGATAGAAAACGAAAAATGGGTTAATTGCGTCCTTTTTGTGCCCTTTTGAGAAGTGAAAATTGGCCGTATTCTGCTTCGTGTCTATATAGGCACGCGTCGTCTGTTTGGTTGGGTGGGACTTGGCGACGTGACACGACCGTGCCACTGGATAAGCGATTTGGAAAACAAATTTAGTACAGATAAATTGTTATTGTTGGGAGATTTTAATTCGAGATCGGGGCAATTAAATAAATGGGCTGCGGAAGAGAATCAAGTCTTTTTACCAGATTTTTAGATGATTCGTTCATTGTCTCTCAAGTTGGAATAAGTAATGTAGAACCTAGACAAAGTAAAGATGACATAATAAATAACCGGGGTGCACAGTTGGTAAACTTTTGCCGGGCCCAGTCGCTTATCATTATGAATGGGAGGGGTCAGTCTCTCCTTGATTGGGAGGGGTCAAATCTCCTTGATAAGCCGGGTAACTCTCGGAGAACGGTTGCTCTGTTATTGATTACTGCCTGGTGTCACATTCTGTTTTTGATAATATTGAACAATTTTCTGTTAAGGATGATGTAATAGAATCTAGTAATTTTCCATTAATTATTAAATTAAATACAAATTTTGGCTGTGAGGAAGTCTTGCATTGTAATATACAAAATGTAAATGATATTAAATTAGAGAATATACATTTATTTAAATGGAAAGGTGAGCTAACAAATGTTTTTCATGATGATGCATACTCTATAAATATGTTTCATATGCTAATGTTGGGGATCGACAATGCTCTTATTAATTATGTTTTTACTGATCAGTTGAATTAACTTGTTTCATCACATTCAGTGTACCAAAATTGTTCACTTTTATGTATGTTAAGTAGGTAACTATTTTCAATATGTTTAAACAAATTGTAACAATTATGTAATGGGAAACCGTTGGAATGAATAAATAAATAAATTGAATAATACACTAGGATGGATAGGCCTAACAAGACTTAAAGTCTGAATTGAGTGCATTGTACCTCGCTTACACATTATTACGTTCTATTTGTAAGACAGACAAACATCTTACAGAAAGTTTTAATTAAAAATTCAGATACCATGAAGATAGGAAAAACTTATACGACGGATATTTTGAGATATCGTATAGTGTTTAATTACTCGTAATTTAAGGACCTTTTCATTGATGGTGAAAGATTTTGTAACACATAAGTAATAATGTACTTTCAGTCGTACGAGTATTTTTGGAACCTTCGATTCGTTTAGATTTTTATTTCATCACTTTTGAATTGTATTAGATTAGTTATATAAAGTAATAATATAAAAAGTATTTTGATTGCCATGCAACTGGAGCCAATGAAGACTATTAATTTACGTCACAAAATATAATTTAATTTGACTAATAAACCACTGTTGTAAATGTTAGAATAATATATCGAGGAAAAGAATTAAATTACAAAAACATTTTATGTATTGTAGGCCTATGGACACCGGATCACAAATTGTTAATGGAATAAGTACCGGAGTGTCGGCAGTACCATGGACAGCCGGGGTACCAGCCAACGAGGACAATTTGCAATAGGATTGCTTCAAAACAACAATTATTTTAAACTCTATCTCTTTTCTATACATTTATAAATTATCTATATTTGTTAAAAGAAATTTGTTCTAAAAATGATAATAATGCTGATAGATATAAATGCCCTTTGCAACAAAGTAAAAATTGTCTAACCTAGGTAAATTTAAGGAACAATTAATTACAAAAATTATATTAAAAAAATGTTTAGCTAGAAAGAATAAATAATAGAGTGCTTACACTTATCGTATTCCATAAAATTGTATTTTTGAATTAAAATTAAATTTTTAGCGAATTTCCCTTTAGGGAATACACTATTACGGTATAGTGGCCATGGTAAGACCTAAGGCCGGGACCACTTTACTTTTTCATTTTGAGGTCCCCAGAAGCCAAAAACACCATTAGTTCATTTTCATATATATATATAATATATATATATATATATATATATATATATATATATATATCTATGGTATATATGGTACTGATAACTTTTGAAGGGGACCTCCGATTTTGATGAAATTTGGTATGAAGATGTAAGACTAGGTCTATTTTCATGAGTTCGCGAACCAGCATGATCGGGTTATGGGAACGGGGTTTTATGGGGTTTCAAAGAGGTCAAAAATCGGTTTTTGTCATTTTTGGCCTTAATTTTTTAAATTAAACAATTTTAACTAAAATCATTTAAAAGAGCTTAAAAAACAAACAATTTAGTATGTTGAATTTATTACTTTAAAAAAATAGTATTAATTTAGTATTAATTTACTTGGCTTCACAGGTTATGGAGAAAAGCTAAAAAATGTTTTCCTATATTAATCTTATGGGAAATCAACGAACCCACCGTATCTCGCTTATTTATTGGAATAACTTGAAAAAATTTGGTATGTACATTCACTAGGTACCGTTTAACTGATATTTGCTTACAACACCAATATGGCGGCAAACCTACATACTCACCTTCATGGGGTTTATGGAGAAAATTAAAAAGTGCCGAATATTGATACAATTCAAAATTTTAATAATACCTTTATTGAAATGGCGACCTAACTCAATAGGTACCGGTAGTTTAAAGCCAAGTATGAATGAGGGATGAGTGTAGGATGATTGTGGCGCGATCTTTTAGTCTTGTTACTGACTAAGGCCGACATTGTTCTTAGACAGGACTGTTAATTCATAGCCCAACAGCCAATGGTACAGTTTAACGTGGGATCCGAACCACAATTTCAACCTCCCATATACGAATTGGTCTAATTATGAGGATGGTACTTATGGATGAACTAGTATTCACTAATGCGGACGTTAATCCCCACCAGGGAATATCGCATCCACAAGCCCTTACCTAACCATTATATTTCCTAACTAACATTGTTTAACAACATCACATGGCAGCAAACCTACGTGATCATTCCTATGGTGTTTATGGGGAAAATCCAAAATCTCAGATTCCTTCGGAAATTCGCTGAGTACGCAGGTCTGCTGCGACGGGGGTATTTTTTTAAAGACATTAAAATATAAACTAAACATGTTTTGTGGAATAAAATAATTTATTTTATTTTAAGCAACTAACTATTAACAATATTTTATTACAATTATTATTTTTTATGTAGTAAGTGGAGGTACAAAACTGAATCAATCTTTTTCCTACTGGTATTCATATACAACACCCTATTCCAGCCAACAGGTTCTCAGTCCTATTGATGATGATGGGGTCGGTGGGGCGAAATCACATAACCGATATGAAGTGTTTCATACATGCCTAATACTGCAATAATGTATTATTCCCTATAAAAAAATATGCTGAAAGTGAAAAATTTATAACTTTCTATTTATACAATAAATTACAGTACAAAATGCATTTATTAAAACCATAGCAAAAGCAGTAATAAATTGTAAAGATATTATTCAAAGTTTACAGACGAATAAATGTACCGTGAGCCGCCGCGCGCCGCCTGTGTTGCGCCGGCGCCGGCGTAGTGGTCTGGACCTCATGATTAGCTCACACCGCAATCCCACCGAGGCCGCTGCAAATAGCGCTGTCCCCTCGGGCCGGCAAATGTTAACTATTAATATACATCCCATCACAGCATAGGCATCATCTGGGGGAGGGGGGGGGGCAATTGTCCTACCAATAATTTATAAAGATTAATTGTAAAAATTAAAATTTTACTAAAAAATGTTACGAAATTAAAGTTATGAATTGAGTTGTAGCCTGCAACAGTGGGGAGGGGGGGATTGAATAACAGTCAAAATGTAAACATTATAAATCTCTCCTCCCCAATAAAAAACGCCACAGCCATCTAACACTGCGACGACGTGGCTACTCTGCCCTCACGTAACGTGCACCTGGATAGCGTCATATTCTTGAGCTGTTAACTTTGTAACTATGTTTAGTTAAGTTATTTTCCTATTATTTTTATGGACGAATAGGTAGGTTCAGATTTCTCTCATAATAAAACATTTATGTTATATTTTATGTGCTTAAAATTGTTCGATCTTAAAAATAAATATTATTGGTCATTACACTATTTGTGCGCTGTTGTCAAGTAAAATTCAAATCACAAAACTGAATTCACTAAATAGTTGTTGTCTTATGGTTTTGGTTTTTGGGGGCGTTTGGGGGATAAGATACTTTTTTTCAAATCCTCTGAATGGCCACTGTCTCATTTTACTTTTTTATTTGAGATGGTCCAAATGCAAATGTCTTTATAGTGTCTTTATATACTAGAGGAACACATCCAAGTGTCTGAAGAGAAAACTACTGGACGAATCGTGGTGATTTTCGTATCAATAGATTAGTCATATGATAGGAAAAATAGAATCTCTAAGGGAATGAAGTACAACTTAATAAAACAAAAACTAAAAACTGAAAAAAACAACAGCAAAATGAATAATACAACAAACTATTTCTGTGCTATGATGAAAATATTTAACCACTAAATAGTCCGTTCAATACAATATTTCGTATGTTTTTGGGACAAAAGTCACTACGATACGATTTTTTCAATGGATATTTTTCTTTAAAAACCATGGTTATCCTTAGTTAAAAAGATTACGGGTAATTCGTTTTCCTCTTTTGTTTTAGTTGAGATGGTTCAACACTATTATTTATTGAGCGGAGCGAGCGAAGCTGCTATACTACACTCTGGCTTTTTATTTATACGTACTCCTCCTGAACGGCTGGAGTGATCCTCACGAAATTTTGCTCGGTCATAGTAACCATCTATGGGAAAGTATAAATCTGAAATTGTACAAATCGGACATAAGCGTTCTGCAATACGGCCATTTAAAGTTACCATGTTATTTTAATTGGAGAAATATTTTATTTGGTTTGTTTACAGTACAGTGTGTTGATTTGATTATACAGCTGTTATAAGGATCAAATTTAACTGCAGACTGTTACTATCAGCTGTTTGTGAATACAGTAGTTTTATGTGAAATTGTTGTTTTGTTTATTTTAGTGGTTTGTTTACCTTTCTACGTGAATGAAATGCCACGTTTACAGAAGGTGCAAATCTTGGAAGACGCACCATTTAATATCTTGTAAACATATAAAACCAACACCTACTAGAGTTTTAAGAGAGTTTTAAGTTTTAAGTCCTAGAGTTTTAAGTCTGGCCTTCTCTTATTATTCTAGGAGGTGTTGATAAAACCCCGTCGCAGCAAACCTGCGTACTCAAAAATTATTAGAGTATTACAGACTTGTGGCGAGTAAGAGCAGCGAACAACCTAAATCTGGCAACGATTGTGTGCAGCGAATGAGCTGACCAGAAAAGGTGAGCGAGCCCGCAGCGAACAAACTAAATTGACGGCGAGTAAGCGTAGCGAACGAGCTGTCCCAAAAGGCGAGTGAGCGTAGCGAACGAGCTCATTTGAATTACCTATAAAATATTTGCTATTATTGATTTTAAAAATAGTCGCTCCGCTCAATATTGCAAGCAGACAACTGCATTGTATACCTAGTAGTATCTATACTTATTTAATACGCTAAGTTTTTTTTTGTTTTTTTTTTATGAAGAGAACTCCTCCAACAATTTTCAACCTATTTTCAAGTTTTTGGTGTCGTTGGCTTGGCCTGTTGTTGTTTCTGCCAAAAATTTATGAGAATCGGACTGAAAATAAAGGTGCTATCCACCATTGAAATCTCAAAATTTTCCATTAAAATAACATTGGGATTGAATAAGCCATTTGAAACATCTGTTAATGTTCAGCTGTAAATACGTGTAGGTTTTTGTGAGAACAGATGTTCACAATATTGGATTGGTTGGATGTAATTGATTTAGAACTAAAAGTAACATTAATTTGTCTTGTATCTAAATAAATTGCTCAATTTCGAGCAACACGTATACTAGTTTGTCTAAATCGTAACATGAATGAACCACTTTTATTTAACCAATCGTCTGTTTTACGTTAAAGCATTGCACTTATTTTCTTTATGCATTTATTCTTTTATTAAATTAACTTGATTTTGTTGAAAACTTGTTCTTTGAACTTGTAACTTTGTCCTTGAAAACACTGATGACCTTTAGTGTTTCGATTCCCTAAAATTTAGAATTAGACCCTGTTTCATATTCTGCTATGGACGAGTCCAAAACGGTGTACTGTATATACAAATATATCAGTTTTGTTGATAATTTTAATTAAATCGGTAGAGTTGTAGTTTTAAAAAGTACGTCCGTAGTTCTGTGACAATTTAAATAAAACTAAATAAAATGTTTGGTGTTTTGGGTTCACACCAACCAAGAATTTATTTGTGTCCAAAGTCAATTTTGTCTACAATTTTACGGTGCCCGTGACTGAATTTATTTGATAGATAATCAAATTCTTTTAGAGCGACGAAATCTTCTTCCTTAAGAATCATATTAAACATTGAGGTAGTAGTAGTCAGAGCCCGGAGCAATGAAAGAATTTTGTAAAACCCTTTCTTCGTGAACACCTATGAGCAAGGAGGAACGACCATGTCAAATTTTAACCTCCCTCAGACCCTATTGTCCTAGTAAATTCCTGGCTGTGGGGCTGAGCCATAAAGGACTTCAAACATTATTTTTGCAAAACCTTTTCTCAGTGAGCATCTATGAGCAAAGACGCACGTCCATGTTAAATTTCAATATCGTAGGCAATAGAGTCTTTTGAAGTCACTTGGACCCTAAAGAACTTCATGAACTACTTTGTAAAAAGTTTTCTAAGTGAGCACCTATTAGCAAAGAGGCACGTCCACGTTAAATTTCAACTCCGTAGGATCTATGGTAATTTTGAGGTCCTGTGGGGCGGAGCTCTAAAGGATTCTAAGAACTTTATTTGCAAAACTGTTTCTTAGTGAGTACATATGAGCAAAGAAGACCGTCCATGTCAAATTCCAACCTCGTAGGCCCTAGAGTAATTTTGAAGTTCCGTTGGGCAGACCTCTAAATAACTTAAAAAACTATATTTGCTAAACTGTTTCTTAGTGAGCACCTATTAGCAAAGAGGAACGTCCATGCTAACTTTCGTAAAAACGAACCGGTTTTACCAAGTTTTGTAAAATTCGTTCCTGTCTAAAAACATAGAAGTCTCGCGCTATATCGTGTATTGTAGCGGAATCCCGCGGTTCAGTTGCGAAGTTTTTTTTAAACCTTCTCCAACTGAGCACACAAAAAGTAATATGAATCAGCGTTAAAAATTTAACAAAGATCCGCTCGGTAGTTACATATATATAAAAAATGTGGGTTTTCGAGAATTATCGCGGTTGGGTCACGAATTTTTCACAACCAATTGATAGCAAGCAGCAAGAAGGTAAGACGAGCATGTGTATAAAGTTTTGTATACATCCGTTCAATGATTCTGGAGGATTAGAAAACTCGCGGGTTTTCGTTGATTTCCGCTGTTTGATGGCGAACTTTTGGCGAACAGTTTCTTAGCGAGCACCTAAAATGCAAGACGAACCTGTGTTCTAAGTTTCAAGTAAATCCGTTCGGTAGTTACTGATATTTCGTGATGAGTCAGTGAGTGGTCTTAGTATATATATACTCTTGATATTTAAAGTTCTTTAACATGTTGTGTTTTATATTTTTTAATGGACAAATATCTTTAATGTAGGAAAAATACATTAATTTACGATTTTTTATAGTTAAAAACAATTATCAATTAAAATTTACAAAAAATTACAATAAACACTCAAACTAATTGCGATGAGAGGTGTATGTGGGTCACACTACTATTGCCATTGCCACTGTATTATAAATGAAGGTCATTAATATTTGATTACACACAATCCAAGTCCCTAGTTAATTAAACTAGAAAAAATAAATTATATATAACATTTTGAAATTCTTAGAATCTGAATTTGATTTTTACATATGGACTTCTTACTTCAAAAGAATACAGCAATTTCAATTATTGTTTATTATTATTATTATTATTTATTTATTTATTTATTTTTTAGGGAGAGGCGGAAAAATGCATTACGCACACAGGTGGCCAGCCTGTAGTGTGGGGCTCCCCTAAAAAACGCGTTTACCCACTAAAAAACCTCCTCTACTCTTTAGGAATCTAACCTGGAATTGTTTGTCACATTACGTCAGGCTAGGCCTAAATTTGGCTTATGCTCATGGGGCTCACTCCTTATCCAGCCGCTCGATCAAGGGATCTGGGCCACTTCGCGGTCCAGATCGGTTTTCTTTTCTAGGAGGATGCCCCGGACGAACTGTGACAAACAATCCCAGTTGCCCTCATCCTCCAAAATCTTTTGGCAGACCGAGTCCACCGAAAATGCACCAAAGATTTGTGTGGCCTCCAGGCGGGGCTCTTCCCAACGGGGACAGCGGAAGAATGTGTGTTCCGCATCGTCGGGAACACCCGGGCAATAAATGCAGTCCGGTGAACCGGTCTTTCCCATCCGGTTCAGGTACGACCGAAAATAGCCGTGACCTGTCAAAAATTGGGTCAGGTAGTAGTCCACCTCGCCATGCCGCCTTTCCACCCATGGTTGGACCTGCTCGATGAGTCGCGCAGTCCATCGTCCTCGGGTGTCGTGCTCCCAGCTGTGTTGCCACTGCTGGAAGGTTCGGGAGCGCTCTTCTGTTCTTGCCGTGTCCTTGCCGATCTCGCCTTGTCTCTGATAAATCGCTTTCCTCTCCCCTGCCAAGAGCTTGACAGGGATGACTCCGGCGACCACCAGGACGGCAGGCTCGGACACTGTTCGGTAGGTGGAACACACTCGGAGCGCATCTTGACGCTGAACCCGGGCGAGTCGCAACCTGTAGCACTCCTTATCTAGAGCGCCTGCCCACACCTCTGCCCCGTAAAGGAGCACGAACTGGACCGCGGACATCAACAGACGTCTTCTGCTGGATCGGGGACCCCCATCATTGGCCATCAGCCTCCTAAGGTAAGTGACTACCTTAGCGGCCTTGTCCGCCGTACGGAAGATCTGATCCCTCCAGCTTAACTTGGTGTCCACCATAACCCCGAGGTATTTGGCGGCACGAGTTGATGTGACCACCTCCCTTCCCACTCGGAGTGGGACGACGGTGTCGATCCTCTTCTTCGTGAGGATCACAATCTCCGTCTTACTGGGAGCAAGCGAGAGACCGTGATCGGACATCCAGTTGTTGACCACCCGCATAACTCGGTTCAACTTCAGTTGGGCCAGCTCAACGTTGCGTGCAGCAATGAGAGCTGCAACGTCATCGGCGTACCCAACCAAAGTGGTTTCCTCAGGCATCTCGGACCTCAGGAGGCTGTCATAGGCAACGTTCCAGAGATCCGGGCCGAGTATTGAACCTTGTGCGGCACCAGAAGTGACTTCCATCGTCCGCGTTCCGTCCCTCGTGTCATAAATCAGGCTTCGAGAGCGTAGATAATCCTCGATGAGCCGCAACAGATATGCAGGAATACGAAAGGTGTTGCGAAGCGCATCCAACATATCGACCCACCTCGCCGAGTTGAAGGCATTCTTGACATCAAGTGTAACAAGAAGCACTACTCGGCGGGAGAAATGGTTGTGGCTCTCGGCTCTCTCCACAGCTCTCTGAACTTCGGTGACAGCGTCGATCGTTGACCGTCCCTTTCTGAAGCCGTACTGACGGGGGCATAAGTCACCGGCAGCTTCCACGGCAGAAGTCAGGCGGGAACGGATCAGCTTCTCGAACAGCTTCCCAGCCGTGTCCAACATGCAGAGTGGCCTGTGGGATGACGGCAGCTCGGGATCACCTTTGCCCTTGCTGATCAGTACAAGCCTGGCTGTTTTCCAGGGAGCCGGAAACACCCCTTCTACCAAACAGGCAGTGTACATTTTCAACAACAAGTCAGCGTTGATTGAAAATACTTTCTTTAAAGCCTCACTGGGAATCCCGTCCGGGCCAGGAGCCTTGTTACTCTTCAGGGAGAGAACGGAGGTTTCCAGCTCCTCGAAAGTGAAGAGTGGAACGTCCTCTACCCGTCCGAAGTCAACCGGCGGTCGCTGTGGATGTTCAGGAAACAACGCAGCGACGATCCTCCCCATGGTGGCGCCCTCCATGATGGAAGGTGGAGAGCGGGCGCCGAGTTTCTGTGTTACAAGTTTGTAACCCAGGCCCCACGGGTCGGAGTCAACGTCGTCACGAAGTCTCCTCCAGCTATTCGCCTTGCTCCTGTTGATCGCCTGGCGGAGAGATTTTCTCGCAGCTTTATAGGCCTCCGACTTACAAACTCTGTCTGCGGGAATTCTCGCTCTTGTGGCGGCTCGTCTAGTTCTTAAACATGTTCTTCTGAGTTCCGCAATCTCTTCAGTCCACCAGTAAACGGGTTGTTTGTCGCGTCGGGGTTTCCTTCACGGCATAGACTGGTCGCAGGCCGAGACGATCAGTTCCATCGTGGATGTTACTAGTGCCTCAGCCCCAGCCTCACCAGGATTCCCCTGCGCTCCCCGAGAGATGACTTCGGTGAACTTGACCACTTCAAGTTTGTTGGTGTTCCACCGGCGTGGCCCTTCCCGAGATGCGGAAACTCGACGATTTTCCTGATCATGCAGGTCAAACACGACGTATTGGTGGTCGCTACCCGTGTAGTCCTCCACAACCCTCCAGCCAGAGATCCTCGGAAGGAGCGACTCAGACGCAAAGGTGACGTCGAGGATCGTGCCTCTCTGCCCGGGGCGCCGAAAAGTAGGTGTGTCGCCCTGGTTGAGGACGACAAGACCGGCCCTGGCGATGAAATCCAGGATGTATTTCCCCCGGGAGCTGGTAGAAGGCATTCCCCACTCGACGGCCCTGGCGTTGAAATCGCCACCAATGACGACATGCCCGGTGGTGCCGAGAACGCACTCCTCTAGACTATCTATCTTGTCGCGGAAGTCCTGGACGGCCTCGTTGGGGGTGAGGTAGCAACTGAAGATAGTCACGTCCCTACACCGAACCCAGACGAATCCTCGGCCGCGCCCGTGACTCCGCACCAAGACATCCTGTGTATTACGGGCCCAAAATGCAGCAGTACCGAGGCTGTCGGAGATCCAAATGTTTGGGTCTCTGTCCCGATACTGTTCGCTGATAAGGAGCGCGTCAGCACCAAGTTCTCGGGCGAGCTGATCTAGAAGGTTATCAGCTCCCCAGGATCTGTGAAGGTTGGCCTGGAGGATGCGAATTACCGGCCGCTGCCTTTTGCTTGTTCAAGTGCGGCTCTGAAGGCACCGCACTGACCAGACCCGGGTAAGTGACCGAGGGCACTGGAGCCTAAATCCTTGCAGAGAAAGCAGGAGGGGCTCGAGGAACATTCCTTGCGTTTGTTGCCCTGGCTTCCACACTGGAAGCAGTTGGCACTCCTGTCGGTCCCTTTACAGTTTCGGGAGGAGTGGCCGAAACCGGGATAGCGGAAGCATCTCGAAACTACCACCCTCCGTTTGAGCCTGCAACTGACCCAACCGACTCTAAGGTGCTGAAGGCTAAGCAGCTTATTAGCGTGCTTTTCGCCCATCTCAGCGACAGCCATCCGGAGTTGACTTCGGTTTGGCTTTGTCAGCCATACCCTCACTCCGTCAGCCGGTATCTCCGAGAGTGCCACCTGGATCGCACGGGTCACCTCATCTTCGGTGGAGAGGGCATCAAGGTCCCGAATCTCGACCGAACACTTCGGTTCTAGGGCCTTGATGGAGCCTTTGTCCCCAAGTGCAGTCTTGAGGGAAGCGGCAAAACCGATCTTGTCACTCGACTTCCCCAGTTCGAGGAGGACATCCCCGTTCTGGGTTCGCCGAATAGACTTGATAACGGTGTCGGTCTCTTCCGGTTTGGTCTGCGATCTAATCTGACCTAGAACATCGGCAAAAGATCGCCCCCCTAAGGGCTTGATCAAGATTGCCTCCGTCCTGGGCTTCTTAGGCCTGGGTTGTTTAGGCTTTCTGACAGACTTGCCAGAGGCCTCCCCAACCGGGTTTGAGACTTGCGTCCGCTCCACCCTCGACGCACTTTTCGAAGCTGCCTCCGCTTGCTTCTGCCTCCTCCTTTCTTTCTTAGACAGGCGCGCCTTCCAGCCCCCCAAAGGTGTTGAGGCAGAGTTTGCTGCCAAGGCAGGATTAGCCGCCGGAGCAGGAACCTCTGCAGGAGTAGCCGCTGGAATCACGACAGCGCCCGGGGTGGATTGAGTAGCCTGGACAGGAGATGTCTGCGATGCCGCAGTGACAAAAACCGGTCTCGGCACTGAGTCCACCTCAACAAGCTCAGGGCTTCCCGGCGAAGAACCGCTCTGCCTCTTCTTTCGCTTTCTAGCTGTAGTCTGGGACTCAGCCAGGTGAGCTTGAGGCGAAGCAGAGATGACTCGGTTCGTGACATCGCGCTCCTGCTTCACTGCCTGTAGCCTGATTTTCCGGCATTCCTCAATTTCTTCTAGAGCATCTTCGAGTTTCGGGATCCCCTCTTTTATCGCCTTGTTCACGTTCTTTTGAATTAAGAGGGCCTTGGCCATCTCCTTCAAAAGAGCTTTCAGACATCTTCCTTCTTCAGAAATCTTCTTCAGACATGAGTCTTCCTCCTCGTGGGCGTCGTCCTGCTGCTGCCGAAGCATTTGCAGCTCGAATGCCGCACGAAGAGGGCTCTTCCTGGGAGGAATCCCTTGGGTATTGGCTAATGGTGTTACCGGATTGGTCACCTCCATCGCTAGATTGACCTCCACTTCCTTCTTTTCAGGCTCGGACGACGATCCGGCGTCACTTACCGTCTTGAACGGCGCCGATGGGGGGGAGGTTTTAATTCCCCCTGTCGGCGTCCCAGTCTTCGAGGTCGGAGACCTCTGCACAATAGAGCTTCGCCTAAAAGCGGCTTGCTCATTCTCCTTTACGTTCTTCGTGTTTCGTTTAGTAGAATCCATGCTTTCATGTCACCAGCGCATCGTGCGGCAAGGGGCGGCCCGTTCATTGGCCGAGAGCGGGTGCACCCTCGGAGGTCTACCCCCCGTAGGAGATAAGACACCAATACCCCAGTACTCTGGGGCCCGAACCTCCGTTTGCCCAGCACCGATACACACAAGGTGCCGGATGTGCTGGGGGTCGCACCGTGGCAATGCAGAGTCCGATCCCTGCATCCATGCCGCACTCCCTGACTAAGGTCCGAAGCGGCTGGCTTCTGACGACACACTGGAGGAGACCATCGGCAGTGCGAGGCACACATCAGTCCCTGCAACACAACAGGGACACTCCCAGGACCCTCCAGCATGCGCCGGTCGAAAGAAGGTGGAAAGACACCCTTGATTCGGGGTCGAAAAAAAGAAGGTGAGCAAGGTTAGCTCAGGAAATAATAAAGACGGTGAGCTAAGACCTGAAAGATGAGAAGAATGGCCTAAGCTCGGGAAGAACTGTGAGGAGGGTCTCACAGCTTGGCTCAGGTACCCCGGGGTCGCCAAGAAACACCCGTACAGTGGAAAGCCCACTGCCACTGGGGGGATTGTTTATTAATTAAAAGCCCTACTGTATTAGTTGTATTTCAGTTTAATGCTTACTACTGTTATGAAAAATCCATTTTTCTTGGGGTTAATGTGAGAATTTAAAACATGCATCAGATAATTAAATCATACAATAACATACTTTTATTAATTAAATGGATTTAAAAATAAAATAATGAAACATTGAGTGTTACCTTTTAACAATATATTAATATTTATGATATATAAACAGATAAATCCTGCTGTAATTAGTTTTTTTTACATATTTGTTATATTTGTTTTTGATCATAGTAATGCACAGCCGCTGTGAATTGGTATTCATATTCCTGACTGTCTGGTGAATCAAAGAGACCAAGCTCCCCACTTCTACTCTTCCTACAGTTAATCACTCCTCAAAAGTTTGACAGATTTTTATATTTTGTTCCCCTTCACAAAAAATCTTACCAACTAATTGTTAGGATGAATATAGAGTGTTGTATGTGTTGAATTTGATTTTAAAATGTAAACAAACTAAACATATGATTTTAATATAAACAATACTATTTTTGTAATGTTTACAGTTTAGCTTGTTATTAAATGGTGTTCTGATTAACTTGAATTTATTGACTTATTTAAGTGATTTAAACAGAGAGATATACCAGTTACGGAAGAAAAACACTTTTGATATAATTTAATTTATCCTCATGACTGAAAATACCAAGCAAATTTGCACTGTAAACAACGAAAGAAAATATTCGAAAATAAATCAAATTATTTTAATTAATTATATTTACTTTAAACAATGAACAGTTTATTTTGAACTAATACTGTCTGGGTTGCAGGAAGCTGTGGTGATCACCGACAAAGGAGGTAGCGGCAGTAACAATGTTATGGTGCGGCCCAAGTTGGTGATTGAAGCATGATGGAGGGAGTCTGCTGACATTAAAGTTGGTCGGTGACGTCGTTCTGACGTCACGGCACAGCTGGAGCCCTCCCCCACCCCCTCCCACCCATCCCCACTCTCTCCCCTAACACCTTCCTTATACAATGCACAACTCTTTCGTTATAAGGTTATACTCGGTAAATGTTACCGAACAGGAGAAGAGTAAAATATTGCAGCGTCAATCTTGTCGATTCCGAGACTCTGCGAAGATTGAGTTCATTCTAATGAAATATTATAACTGCCACTTTGGACAGCTTCATTAACTTGAGCCTGTTTGATATTTTTTTCTTTTAAATATTTCAGATTTATTAAATACTTCATGTTCGTCTAGGTCTTACAAACACTTTCAAGAAACCTCATTAACATGATAAAACATCTATTAGTAACATGCATAATATATTTATATTTTTATGTTAATAATTCATTAATTAATGTACTTAATTCAAAGACAACCATTTACACATATTCAGGCTTGAAAACGAACTTTCCCAACTGGGATATACTGTACGCAATAGCGAGAGTAGTTAGGGCATAGAATAATAACTCATCGTGTTGAATATTCATTGAAATTACTTAATTTACTTTGAGAAACGATTTTGATGAATTTCCACATTTAGACATATATATATATATATATATATATATATATATATATATATATATATATATATATATATATATATATATATATCGTATGGCTCATTTAGCCAGCCACCATGGTTTAAGAATAATAAAACAATTCTGCGGTGCAGAGCACCTGAGTTAGTATAAGTAAAAATCTAAACACTAAAATAAAAATTAGATCTCTCTTTATAGAGCTAAATCCAGGGCGCTAAGCCATTGCAGCCCAGCTTCACTACTTGAGCTATGCAGACCAGTCAATCCTTCGGGGAAGGCACTCAGTAGGCACTCTTCAACTATGTGTTCCATAGTTCGATACTCTGCTCTGCAGTCGCATGACTGGTCTTGTGTCATTCCCCATTTGTACCTCCAATAATTACATCTTCCCACTCCAGTGCGGAAACGATTGAGTATAGTCCACTGCTTCCGAGGAAGATTCATACCACCTACCGCTACGGTCGGGCCAGCTATCAAGAAGTGGTTCCGACCTTGAAAAGCGTCCCAGGAGGAAGTCCAGTTTGTATGGATGGTGAAGTTCGTGTCCATCAACTGGGAGGCTGTTCGTAGAGGTGGTTTTCGGGACCTCAATCGGCCCGCATTCTGGGGTAGGTAATCATGGATGGGCAGCTGTGGAGCAGATAAGATCTTTGTGCATTCCCTAATGAGTGCATCCCTTCATCTTATTTCAGGAGGAGCGATATTACACAGCACCGGGAGCCAGGGTACAGGGGTTGCCATGAGTGTACCACTAATGGCTCTCATGGTCCTGTTTAGCTGGACGTCGATCTCTCTAACGTGCACACTATTTAGCCAAACGGGAGCACAGTACTCAGCAGTTGAATATACCAATGACAGAGCAGTTGTTCACAGAACTTGTGCGTCAGCTCCCCATGTGGAGCCAGCAAGGTGATGGACAATGTTAGTCCTAGTTCTCACCTTAGCTGCCGTTTTTTGTAAGTGGCTTTTAAACGTGAGAGACCGATCTAAAGTGACTCCCAGATACTGTGGGTGGTCATTATGATTCAGCTCAACACCGTTGAATACGATTTCAAGTTTTTTGTTGTCCAGTCTATTATACAAGAGGAAGCAAGCAACCTCAGTTTTTGTTGGGTTTAGATTTAGCTTCAGGCTTCAAAATATTCACCGAGGGTTGTGAGGTCATTTGTTAGTGTTTCCTCAGCTTGCCTAAAATGCTAGTGTTGATATGCCAATGCAATATCGTCTGCATATATAAACTTTAAGGACCGAGTTACAGGAATGTCGGCAGTATACTCATTAAAGAGCAGTGGGGCGAGCACTGACCCTTGTGGCAGGCCATCCTTTAGTTGCCTAAACGTACTTTCTCTGCGTCCCAGATCATCCTCTTTTATCATCCTATTGGAGAGCATTGAGTTGAGGAGACGCAACAAGAAAGGGCAAGGAATAAGGTCGTAAAATTTAACTAGGAGGCCTTTTCTCCAGACAGTGTCGTATGCTGCAGTCAGATCTAAAAAAGCCACAGAGGTTTTCAGTCTTCGCTCAAACCCATCCTCAATGAAAGAAGTCAGAGCCAAAACCTGGTCACAACAGTTGCGACCAGGCCTAAATCCAGCTTGTTCGACAGGGATGCTGGCATTGAGAATAGGGAGGATTCTGTTATAAATCAACTTCTCTAGCAGCTTATAACAAACACTTAAAAGAGCTATGGGCCGATAACTTTCAGGCAGTTTTGGATCTTTTCCGGGCTATGATTTTACAGTTACAGAGTTACAGAGTTCATATGAGAAATAGTAACACAATTATTGACCTTGGTACTAGCTACATTTCCATGAGTTATTACTCACAAAAAACTTCTGTCGCTCATAAAAATGGGTAATTTTGGTATATATATTTTTTAATATGGAGGGATTGAGAAATTGCCAATTTTTTGTAAATGAAAAAGTGTTTAGAGTCTTGCAGTTATACAGTCTTTCCACTGTTCCTGAAATCGCATTACATTTAAAGACATCGTTATTGCTCTGAGGCTGTTTCAATCAGCTGTAAATTTGTTTCTTAATGTTTGTTTATATTTTGATGTTGATGTTATTATAACTTGAAGATTACAATTATGTTTCATTTGATATAATTCTCATTTTTAGTTAATTACAGTAATAGAACATGGCGCAGTCTACTAATGAACCGATTTCCCTAAATATCAAACCTCCAGAAGCTTATTCCTTTATCCCAACAGAATGGAATTCTTAGAAAAAACCAATTTCAAAGATACCACTCTCTAAGTCAGTTGAAACTTGCTACAGGTAAGCAGCAAGTTGATATGCTTATTTACTGCATGGGGAGAAAGGGGAAGAAATAATGAATTCATTTAATTTGAATGATGAAAATAAATCAAACTATGATATTGTTCTCAGCAAATTTGACAGTTACTTTCTTCCAAAAAAGAATCTGATTTTTGAACGTGCGAGGTTTTTAAAACGTAAACAAGGGTCGGAAACCATAGAAAACTTTGTTACAGATCTCCATAACCTTGCCAAAAAATGTGAATGGGGTCAAATCGAAGAAGAAATGATTCTAATGGTTTTAATTATTGGAATGAGAGATGACAAACTCAGTGATCGCCTTCAATTGGAGGGTGATCTAAAACTAGATGTAGCAGTTAACACAATTCGCAGATCAGAGGAACTTGCTAGGCAAAAACATGAACTTTCTACGTCTAATATCGATGTTATTAATAAAAATATGCCCTTTCCCCCAAAGACAAGATTAGGTACAAACAACGTAAGTAAACCCGAAAATAAGCGAAATCATAAATCTCCTTTCCATTGTTTTTGGTGTGGTTCAAAACAATCACACCCGCGAAATGCTTGCCCAGCTAAAACTTATACATGTGGTTTGTGTAAAAAAGAAGGTCATTTCCCAAATGTTTGTAGGTCGAATAAAATTAATCATATTGAGTCTAATACTACTTTCCTTGAAAATGAAAGTGATACCGACAATATGTCTTGTCTCGGTGAGAAAACTCAATCTTTTGTCGCTCAAGTGGTCCCTAGCTCTTCTCTGGAACATGCAGACCCATGGTCTATCTGTTTAAATGTAAACGACAGCGATTATGTCAATTTTAAAATCGATACAGGTGCAGATGTCTCGATTTTTCCATCTAACATTAAACTATCTAAGGATATTAAGCTTTTCCCCACATCTAGATCTTTTAAAGGAGCTAATGGTCAAACCCTATCAATTTTAGGAGCAGCTAAAGTAAAACTTTCTTATAATAACCAAACCTGTCATGAAACTCTCTATATCTCAAAAGGGACTTTACATCCTCTTTTAGGAAGACCGGCTATTGAAAAATTACAACTTCTAGCTCGAATCAATGAAATCTCAAATATTTCTCCTAATGATTAGTGCTTAAAACATCCAAAACTTTTTCAAGGACTAGGATTAGTTGATGTAAAATACAAAGTCGAGTTAAAAGAAAATGCTACACCATTTGCGATAACAACTCCACGTTGGATCCCTCTTCCTCTTTGGGAAGCCACAAAAGAGGAACTTCAAAATATGATTTCGATGGGAGTTATCACGGAGGTACATCACGCCACTGACTGGTGTGCCCCGATGGTTGTGGTCCCTAAAAAGGATTCTAAAAACGTACGTGTATGTGTAGATCTAACACAGTTAAATAAAAGTGTCAAGCGAAGATTTTACCCGATTCAACCAGTTGACATAACACTAGCACAAATCTCAGGAGCTAGAGTTTATTCCAAATTGGATGCAAACCATAGGTTTTGGCAAATTAGTTTGGACAATGAGTCTCAAGACTTGACAACTTTTTTGACACCATTTGGTAGATTCAAATTTCTAAAATTACCCTTTGGAATAACCTCTGCTCCAGAAGTATTTCAAGAATGTGTTAATCGCACACTACAAGGTCAGCCTAACACTACCGCCCACATGGATGATATAATTGTATGGGGCAAAACCCAAGAAAAGCATGACAATGTACTAGAAAATGTCCTTCAAAAGCTAGAAAATGCTGGTTTCACTCTCAATAAAGACAAGTGTTTGTTTTCCCAAAAGTCTCTAACATATTTGGGCCATCACTTATCCGAGTCAGGCATCAAAATTGATGAAGCAAAAGTTGAAGCTATCTTGAAAATTCCTCCACCAAAGGATGTTTCAGGTGTGCAAAGACTAATCGGAATGGTTAATTTTATAGGAAAATACATCCCTAACAAAAGCCAAATTTTAAAACCCATTACAGATCTTTTGAGTTCAAAACACGAATGGTACTGGGGAATTTCGCAGCAAGAAGCTTTTGATAGATTGAAAAACTTGATAGCTTCGCCACCTCAGCTGGCATTTTATGACGTTGAAAAATTCACCATGGTCTCTGCTGACTCTTCCAAATCTGGGCTGGGTGGCGTTCTCTTACAGCAACAATCTGATGGAAAGTGGAAACCGATTTCTTACATATCACGCACTTTAACAGAAAGTGAAAAGAACTACTCCAACATTGAACGAGAAGCTCTTTCCATAGCATGGAGTTGTGACAAGTTTAAAGATTACATAATTGGTAAACATATCACAATCGAAACCGATCATAAGCCACTTTTAAGTATTCTTTCAACCAAAGAGGTCAATGACCTAACTCCTCGACTACAAAGAATAAGGCTCAGAATGATGCGATACTCGTACCCCCTCACATATCCACCTGGTAAACACCTGTCTACCACCGATTGTTTATCCAGAAATCCCATTAAATCAGACGAAAAATATGACTTGGAAGATGAAATTGAGGGAGTTGTTTGCTCAGTAATAGCAAATATTGTCGAAGAAAATGACCTTATCATTGAGAAAATCGCTACATCACAGCGAGCAAGCCCAATGCTCAAGAAGATTTATCACTATTGCTCTTCGGGATGGCTGGAAAAGGACAAGATTCCTGAAACTTTGAAGTCTTACTATCAAGTCCGAAATGAGAATTCCTTTTGTAATGGCCTATTGCTTAGAGGAGAGCGTATTATAATTCCAGAAGATCTAAGACAAGAAATGCTTTCAAAAATACACTCAGGACACTTAGGCATCACTAAATGTCGGCTTCGAGCCAATAACAGTATGTGGTGGCCAGGAATATCAAACGACATTGAAAAACTAGTCAATGATTGTTCCACATGCACAAAACACCGATCCCAACATCATGAACCACTTATTGCTAGCGAGTTTCCAAGAGGACCATGGCAAAAAGCTGGAATTGATTTATTTAAACTCGATGGGACTTGGTTTGTTGTGATCACAGACTGTTACTCACGGTATTTTGAAATAGCAAGTTTAAGGAGTTTATCAACTTCTGAGGTAATTGAAAAGTGCAAATCGGTATTTTGTCGCCACGGAGTACCATATGAACTTCATTCCGATTCTGGGACTCAGTTTGCGTCACACCAAACTTCTCTTGAAAATTCAGAATTTAAAACATTCGCAAAAACTTATAATTTCAAACTAATAACTAGTAGTCCAGGTCATCATCAATGCAAAGGAACAGCTGAAATTGCTGTAAAAATTGCAAAAAGTGTTCTAAAGAAAAATAAAGAAGATCCATACTTGGCCCTCCTTTCTTACCGTAACACGCCTCTAACAACGAATGGATTTAGTCCTGCACAACTACTCTTTAATAGAGCGTTGCGTGACAACTTACCAGTCTTACCACAAAGACTTTATGCAAAACCAAATTTCACTAATCTCCGACAAAAAGAAGAGACATATAGAGCAAATTATAAAAGAAATTATGACAATCGCCATGGAGCCAAAGAACTACCTCCACTGGTCATTGGTCAGAAAGTATGGATAAAAGACTTAAAAAGAGAAGGGACTGTTACGAAATTGGCATCGGGACCTCGGTCCTACTGGATTAGAACAGACAAAGGTAATACGATTCGTCGTAATAGATTTGACTTGTTTACTTTGAAAAGTGATGTTTCGAATCAAACAAACACGCCATACTCATCAAAATTATTTTCACCCACAGTATCTCAGCCTCAAGAAGACAGTACTAGGATTCCTACTCGGCTTCCTGCTACTCAAAGCCCAAGTCAATAGAGAGAACGTAGAGGTTCTCTCCAATCAAATCAATTGAGTTCTTCGACTTCTTCTTCGGAAAGCGATCCAAGCCAAAGCACAAGTCAGGCTTTAAGTTCTTCTCCAGGGAGCAACTCAAGCTCACAAACTATACAGGAGTTGGATAGACGATTTAAAACAAAAACATTCTCATCACGACACCAAAACATTCCAGAGTCCAGTACACTTGGAACAACTCCTGGAATTCGTTCAACAAGATCTGGCCGAATAGTAAAGCCTGTGAGAAGATTCCATGACGACTGAAAGGAAGAGATGCTCTGAGGCTGTTTCAATCAGCTGTATATTTGTTTCGTAATGTTTGTTTGTATTTTGATGTTGATGTTATTATAACTTGAAGATTACAATTATGTTTCATTTTATCTAATTCTCATTTTTAGTTAATTACAGTAATAGAACAGTTATTATTGGGTTTGTATTATTTTACTGCACGGTTTAGAAGATACAGGTCATTAAATTTACAAATAATTATTTTTGTGGGATAAATAACAGCTTCCTTTCTTCCAAGCTTTCTAACCATCTTATATATTTAAAATATTTATAAAATCGTTCCCGAGTCAGTCCGAGATTTTCAATCAGACCAATTCATTTTTCTATATACTTATTCAGAATCTAAAAGCGAAGGAGTAACCATGGAAATATTTACTTAAAAACCACACTGAAATAAAATCATCGAAAATATTGGAAGTAAATTCTTAACTCCCAAAAAAAATGCATGGAGCACTCGCTTTCGGTGGATCTATTTTAATATCCACTTTTTCTATGATTGTTATAAGATACCTCCACATCACCGACCAAGAAGAGGAGGCCATCCAATCCACTGTCTCGCAGAATGAAGCTTCGGCTCAAGCCACTGTGGAGCAAACAGAAGCATCTGCTCAAGCCACTGTTAAAAACAGTGACGTTGGAGTACAGCATAATCCTTACGAGAACCAAGAGGATGATGCAGTCCAAGCAGTCGTCAGAACTGCAGATGCCACCACCCTTACCCCCCTCTGGTGCCTCCAAGACTCGCCTAGTCTGGGGAATGTCTCCCCCGGCACCAGCGGGTCCGGACGGGGTGGCGGCGGAAGAGGACGCGGCGGGCGAGGCGGACGCGGCGGCGGGAGAGCCGGCAGCCAGGCAGGTCGAGGCATCCTAAGAGGACCAGGAAGCCAAGGATCACGAGGTTCACGGTATGTGACATGGGATCCAAGTGTCACTAAATGAAGACCAGGATCGATGAAAGGAGGAGAGGGGCATGAAGAAAAAGTCAGAAGAAGAAGCCCGGGGGTTGGGGTGAAGCTTTACTGGCACACTTTAAACCTTGTGCCAGGGGTGGTGGTGGGCAAGCTAGTCCAACACACCCCAACCCCCCCCCCCTCATCATAAAAGTCCCTACTCGTGACACTCAGTTCTCATTCATACTTGGATTAAACTACCTATTTAGTTAGGTCGCCACTTCAATAAATCGCAACCTCTTCACTTCAACATTGGGCCGATGGACAGTGATTTCGCCAGAAACGGACGTGATCTTCCACTAGCGTCACCCCCACGACTGCAGTTATCAAGTGAGGAAAATGTTTAATGTAAGCTAAAAATGTAAAATAAATTGAAAATTTATTTTTGAGTTTTTAATTAATAGTGATAAAATCAAAATCAAAAGTGAAAAAAATAAATAAAAATAATTTGAGAAATTACACTGTAAAAGGTAAATCTATCTACAAAAATAATTATATTTTCACAAAAATTCACACATTGACTTACAAAGTAATAAAATTTAAAAAATTTCAAACATTTGAAAAATTACAATAATAATAATGAGGTAATATTGCTTAGTTTATTTGAGGACATGAATCTAAATAACTCGGGGCAAATAAAGTTTTTGTCCTTTGGTCCTAGAAGTTAAACTGGAATTTTACTGGCGTGGTAGGAATTCCTTTTTTGGGTATGTGAAAGAACTGATTATACAGTTATATTATGGTTTAGAAGTTGTTAACAATGTTAAGATTATAAAGTAATGTTATTTTTCTCCAATCTATTAACATCTGGGTGCGGAACAAGTCAGAAAGTGCGTGTGTGCAGTCATGATGGATGTGGCCGAGGTTTCGTCTGGGTTCAGTGTAGAAAAGTAACGTCGTTTAGTTGCTTTCTCACCGTGAACGAGCCATCCAGTACTTCTTTGATAAGATTGCGGGCTATGATAGCTATGATTTTGGACTTTCTAAATATCCCAGGCATGTCGCCGGTTTCAGAGTGGTGTTAAAAACTTCAAGAAGCCACTGTCTAGCCTTGTTACCTGAGTGTTTTATAAACTCCGGGAAAATGTCATCCAAGCCTGCTGCTTTGCCAATGGGCATCGCACCAATCGCCACTTCCAGCTCGTCGTAAGTGAAGGGTTTAGAGACTTGCTCTTAGAAAAGAATAGTTTCATTGGACAATAAAATAATCAATATAAACAATTTGTTAATAATTATTCACTTAAAGGGTTTGACACAGTTAAGTTAAAAACAGTAATATACGTATAATTTTAAATACAAAACATACTACGGAATGAACAAACATAACATTGTATTATACTAAACCATCACTAATATTTCGGAAACATCTGAATATAAGTACAAGGGTAGATTGTACTTCTGAATTATTAGTCCAAAATACAGTGGTTTTAAAATTTATTTGGCTGTACAGAGAAAAATAATAAGATAAAGTAATAACCTCGCTTAGAGAAAGGGAGATAATGTGCATTGGGGGACCCCGTGGCATTTAAAAGCAAAGCGGGAGTACGGCAGGGGTTGGGGGTGGGTTTGTTGTGGTACGAGCGCGCAAGTCAGATCGATGGTAGGAGCAACAGGTCGGAGCGAGGGTAGTGAGTGATACAACCCCCGAGGACGCGGTACCGCGACACCAGGACAGAACACCACCGACCAACACTGTCACAGGTTAGTACCCCCACCCACGCTGTCTCGCACTCACTGGTGTACTGGAGGCCGTGTTGGTGCTAACGTGACTGACTCAAACAGTGTGATCAGTGGAGTGAGAAGAATTTAGATTACATTCTATTGGTGTAACTGAGATTGTTTACATCGCATTAGTCATGGATTGGAGTGCAGTTTTATTTTTCACTCCAGGGGGGGGTGAAAAAATAACCCTCCGTTGTAAATGGGGGGTTACCGTTTAAAATTACATATACTATGCAATCACTACTTACTCAGTTTTTCTGTATTTTATAGAAATAAACATTTTAGTCTAAGTATAAAGCTTTTTTAGAAATACTGTGTGCAGATATACTATCTAGACAGATAGCAGTTGTAAACAAACGAAGATACAAGTAGAAATTGTTGTACATACATAAAACTAGGGTAATGAAGTTTCTAAATATAAGAAAAAAATTGTATTATAGAGAAATGTTAACCATTTAACGGTTTCATTTTTAGCATATTTCAGAAGTGGAAACTTAAACTACTCTATCAAACAGCTATTTTTGAAACCATTTTGGCAAGGAATCGATTTTTGGAAAATGAAGTATTACATAGTTTAAACACTATCTATTTTTTCCATAACAATCACAATCCGAATAATGTATAAGTCATCATTGGAGTCATTTTGGAGTCATTAAGAGGGGGCTAAAGGGTCAGTCCTGGCGGACGTTGTTGAAACTACCTGAATACGTTTACAAGCGTACTGAGAGCGAGAAACAATATCTAGTATTTGGTGTAAAACACTCTGGATAGAGATACGCTGCTGCAATTCACCATGTGTGAGGCCCAAAATTTAGGTAGATGATAGTGAGGAAGGAGATTTGTCCGCAGAAAGTAGGCCTTTTAATTAAGAGGGGGCAAAATGGCCCCTCTCAAAACGTCATGCAGTGCTTCGCCTGCTCCAAGTTTCCGAGTTTATTTTAAGTCCGATAAAAGTGGGATTGGTTTTAAATGAAAGATAAAGACTTGGGCTATTTGGCTAACTTTTTGATTTTTTGATATTTTGAATCCACATCAAGTTATAATGTTTCAAAGTTTATCGAATCCCTTATAGTTTCATATGGATTCAAATTTGAAAAAATCAAAAAGTTAGGCGAATAGATCAAGTCTTTAACTTTCATTTAAAACCAATCCCACTTTTATCGGACATAAAATAAATTTGGAAACTTGGAGCAGGCGAAGCACTGCACGATGAAATTTTGGTTCGAGTGACCCCCGATACTGACAGCCTCTAGCGGCAGCCGCTGAAAACGACGGGCGCGCATGAATACGATCTACTTCCAACAGCTGATTGTAATTTAAAATGAATTTACATCTGTCCCATGTTCATTATGTTGTGTATTGTTTACAATTTTACATTCTGCACATGATTTCGACCCTTCGAATGTTTTTACAGAATTAAAGAATTAATTGGTTTATTTGGTTAGAATTAAATTATTAATTAATTAAAGCGTTTTCTTCTGATATGCAGAGGGGCCTCTAACCATGGTGACTCTTCTGGTAAACAATGAATGTAATGCCTTTATTTACAAGATTTGTTACTGGAGGGGCTAATGGAGGACATTTATTAGTGTTTTTAAACTTGACATTAATAAAATTCGAGGTCCCAACTCCTTTATGGTAAATTTTAGTAGTATAAATCCATCAAAGCAGACTTGGAAAGTCTGAGAATTTATAATACAGTGTTTTGTTTGATTTTACTATGAACAGAATTGGTAAAAGTATTTAGGTTTTCTGTCATAGGAGTGTTTCTAGCTTATATTTTATCACTCCCTTCTGAATGTAGGCTACAAACTAAATTTAATCAGGCAACATTAATACGGATGAAATATAAAGCCATTTATTTCCCATTAGGCCTATAATCAAACTGCTAGTTTTTATAGCAGTCGCGGCTTTCTCTGGCGGTTGTGATTCAATTTCATACATAATTAAATATATTTAAAATGCAAATAAATATTCTTGCATACGAATTTTATTGAAACTATAAAGTTCTGTGGGGCGGAGTTCCAAAGAACTTTGCAAAACCGTGTTTTAGTGCGCGCCTATGAGGAGCACAAAGAGGAACGTGTATGAAAAATTACAACCCCGTCAGCCATAGAGTTTTGAAGATTTGTGTTCCCATGATTTATTTTAAAACCGTTGTTCAATTTTCTTTGCAATACCAACCTGAAGAATTATTTGCCCTTCAGATGAGCTAGTTTGCTACGTTCACTCGCAACATTGAACAGCTGCACTTAATTTAAAATAAATAATTTGGGATAGTACTGGTAAAAAACGGCCAATAAACGGCTTTTTTATCCTTATTCTTATTTTGAGGTTCAAAATGTTTATTAACTTTTATTAATTTTTATTTTATTTTCATTAATTTTATATCACCAGTTTTAAACTAAATAGTTTTTTGACATAAAATAATATTTCTCCACTATATTGTTACTTCTTTTGAAGACTAAATTACGTGAACGTAATTTATGTTCAGAATTCATTACGATAACATAATAGCATAGAAGAGGTCATTTCAGTTTGAAATACGACTTAAACAATAGGAAAGGCGTTTAGTTAAACTTATGAAATCGAAATGTGTATTTGATTGTTTTATAAATAAAGCATCACAGTCATACCCACCTTAAAAATAAGAAAGTGCGTTGGTGTTCAAGCAAACTATCTGAAGTATTTCAAAATTACAATTTTTAAATTTAATCATGTAATAAAATAAAGGGAGTAAATAGATTGAATGTAATGTGGTCGTAGGCTAATTTGTTTCGTCATTTAAATACAATTAAAGACTTTAAAAACCATTTAGCACGTGACAACAACACATTCAGTGATCCTCAGAGGTAGGGCAGTAGGCCTACACGTAACTAAAACGTAATAACCAACATCCGTGATAACATTTTTCAGCTAAAACAATTAATTGGAGTAGAACGACAAAGTTGGAGACTGTTTTAGTCCCACTTTTTTTACAAATTTGAATCCAGTAGTGAAGTATGTCAGAGGCCAAGATATTCCGTGTTATCTGTACACGGAAGGAGAAGATAGGCAAAGGCTGACTAGAGCGACACGGGAAACGTGAAGGGAGGTAGTGGCAGCAGATGTAGAACTACATCCCTCCGCCAGCCGCGTCACAACTCAGTTAACTTGAACGGAACGAACCAGGAACGAACTGTGCTCCGGTAGTTTCAGCAACGTCCGCCAGGACTGACCCTTTAGCCCCCTCTTAAGGAATCATTGTTAGTGATGATAGTAACACCCCGTTACATTAGTGATGATAGTAAAAGTTAGGTCGATATTTAATTACTAAGCACGATTTAAAGTTGTAGGTTAGTCACTAATGACGGTTAAATATAATAATTAGATAAAGCCCATTTAATTTTAAACGTTGTGAACCCTGGGCACATGCACTTCCTAATAAACTTATAACAAGTTAAAAAATTATCGATACTTTAATTTAAGTATTTTATTTTGACAAGAAAGTATTTTATTTAAGTATTTTATTCAACAACAAGAAACTTATTTAGTAATTTATGATCTATGATATGACTTGAAACTTTCAAAACGTTGACACTTATTTAACCTAAAAAATACATTACAGTAAAAACATCGTACATATTTTTTCAGAAGTTAATATTTTAATAGTGTACATTGAAATCTAAACTAATCAAACTGATAGAGTTATAATTTAATACAACCAACAAAACAAAACAAACATATAGTTTAGGCACAAAACATTTGTTAGTTTTCCTTATGAATAGATTCAAACACTTTCAAAATGCTTTCAAACAAGGTATTAATAGAATTATATAGTAAATGTCACCCTATGAATTATGCTTTGCTTAATTTAATCAATCAACACTTGTTTCTTCTTTTAATAATACTCATTTACAGCATTTAAGAAATGCTGTGAAACATAAACGGTAATAAATATGCTTAGCGTTGCTGCATTTTTGATAATATAGGGCTATTATAAATTAATGAACTGTAATTAATTAATACTTCTTTGTACAGTAGGTTAAATAATATTATGCTGAAGGAATATTATCTAAACCGGATGGCGGGATGGCGTGCTCTAGGTCTAGATATGGTAGTGTGTGATTGGGGTTGTGAAAGTGATAAATAAAACATATACTATACCTGAGTTGTTATTGTAAAATTAAAATTTTGTTTTAAGTATGTTTTGCGATTTTTTATGTATGTTTAAATTTTTATAATTATGTTTAGAGGTTAACTGTAAGAGTGGACCATGAGGTCCTAATGTTCGCCTCAATAAACAAGTTGTTTCATTTATTCATTAATATAAAAAAGGAAAAGTTTTGTATAATTGTTAGAGTGTTTTGCGAAGCGAAGTGAGTTATTTTTTACAAGTTAAAACTAAATTTAGTTTATGTTTGTAATTTTTTTCACATTAACATAAAAAAATAATTTTATTTTGACCAATTTTGGTTTCAATCATGGCCGGTAAATTCTATCTGATGAGACCTGATCCACTCATATCAAACTATTATCGGGATGGAGCAAAACTATAAGTTTAATCAACGCCTGAGTAAAACTTGTACAGTTTTAAAAGACACAATTGAAAACTTAAACTTATGGTCAAATAAATGAAATAATTCTCTTCATACTAATTAAATTGTATTTTGTTACAATCCCTTCAAAAGGGAAACTTTGCAGATGCATTTACGTATAAGGTCGTGATTGACTAAAGGTGGCCCCGTGTTATATTTATGTTAATCAGGTACATAGACTTGTAAGCAAAAAAGACTTATAGTATTTTTTTTTTTTCAGTCCTCTTCTTAGTTTTGTAACAGCTATAAATATTCAAAAGACCTTCGAGGCGCATTACCAGGGGGAAGTATTTTTGGTAATTTTGAAATCTACCCTATTAGAGGTGAATTAGTGTATTTTTTCACAATGCGACTACTTTTAGGAAGGACATCATTATAAAGTGGTAAAAAATAATGCCGCAAATCGGACTTCAAACGGACTATCCAGGTCTTTCCTGGTCAGAAAAAACACCTCCATACCCCTCCCGGTGGCTAAGCCATCAAGTATTCACAGGCCCGATGCACGCAAACATTCACTGAGCAATTATATGAGTGGTAGAACCTGTCACAGTTCTATTGGATGATTGGCAAAATCTAGCTGACAAGTTCTTAGTCTAGCCGCTTATTTACATTGCTTTTTTGAGTTGAGTGAATTGACAAGCGATACGCCCTCTACACACGATATCATCCTGTAATATGAGAGCTAAATATAAAACACATAAATCTAGAGAAGAAACGTTAAAAAATGGGTATTAATTTATAAAGCTGGTGAGCAATATCAAGAGTAAACTCCATCCTGTTGTAAATTGTGGCTAAACCGTGAACCATTTCACCTTCAAAGTTAAAGTTGATTCATGGTTGGCGTTTTTGTATCCTTTAACCCACTACAAAATCTTTAATATTTTTATTTTATTTAAAAAAGTTGCTTTTAGTTTAGTTGTTTTCTATTTGTCGTTTTGTTTTCTTCAGTAAAATTCTGTATTCTTTTAAAGTTATTTTTTACGTTTTAATTTTGGAGCAACGAACAGAAAAATCAGTTGTATAAAACGGAATATTTATTTAGCATCAATCCTCCACTTATATGAATATAAAAAAAAATCCACAGCAATTCCTTGTAAAAATGGCGTAAAACGTTACATTGTTTGTTAACAAACATCCGCTTACTCGGACACTGGTCGATTTCCCGTGGAATGGATAAGTTTGTACTTTGCATTCAAAAAATGTATAAAAGAATCGTAATACAATAAAAGGGTAAACAACAGGTACCATAGTTAATTATTACTATTTCTAAGTTTTTCATCATATTTGTGCTTATAGAAGAACTTTTAAAGAGATACTTTAAGAAATACTTGTAAAGAGAATCATAATCACTTCTGGGACGAACTGGGAAAACTAAAGTCACAACAAATGACCAGTGAGCTTAACTCAACGTTTACCACAAATTTCCTAATTTCAGATCCAAATCTGAGCATCATTGAGTTTTACCCAAAAACTGTTGACGATCTTCCCCGCACCCCCTTACCCCTTACATGTTGGTCTACAAAAACATTCTACCGGAGGGTAGGGGGATGTTCAAGACAAGGTTGCCACTAACACTGTAAATATTGCTAATCGATTAACAATCCAAACTGAAATAGACTTCATGATGTGTCTAAACGGGTTTGGAAAAGATTGAAAGTAGGAACGAAGTTGTGTAAACAATAACAACGAGTTTTGTTTCGTACACTATACTAACTCAACTAGTGTAAACGTCCTCAAGTACTGTACTTTGAAACAAAAGCTGGGACGCATCAAGTAATTCAAACCATATTTTATACGTAGTTTAGGCGGTTATTTTATTAATGGTGTCTTTCTTACATTTATTAAACCAAGCCGATATCTGGACCACACGGACCAAATTGGAAGGCCCATATTTAGCTTTTGTTTTTAGTAAGGCTTATCCGGAATCAGTTCATTTATTGGCAATCATTACTGTTTGTAAGGATAATCATATATTGCAAACGAACTTGAATTTTAAATTACAAATTAATTATGTTGATTGTTACTTTAACAATATTAATTTTTTTCCATAAATAAGTATTGATCACTTGAAATTATCAACTGTAATGATAATCTATTTTTAATGTATTCATGCTCGTTTTCAAACATTAGAATTTTCATTTTATGAATAAAGTTAGAGAAAAAAAGTATTCGTATTTTACAACATTAGAATTGCTTAATCTAATGTCCGAAAACTTTCCTGCTTGGTTTCAAGTTGGCAACCAAAGATCAGGTTTTAAACTTGGAGAGACGCAGCACAATCGAGTTTGGGGAAAGTGATCGTAGTTGTGGATGTTGGGGTTAACAAGGGGTAGCAAGGTCAACGGGGTCTATAATTTAATCAATCCTCCTCTGTCATACCGGGATATTAGATCCTGCGAGTCTGCGCAAGTTGTTTGCATTGCTAATAACGATATCCCTCGCTCGGCCATCTGGAATGTACTTATTCATCTTGGGTCGTGAAGAAATTAATATGACTTTTCATAAAGTATTTCGTTTAAAATGTTGGTGTTGTGATTTTAAAGTAGTGCACTGAAGTAAGACAAATGACAAAGTTTCGTTTAGAGGTCATAAATGGAATTTTACCTTTAATTCAAAACCATTGTGTAAAAATAGTGTCCCAGTTTTTATATAATTATACGATAAAACTACTTTGTAAGTTAAACGTGCTTTACCTTTGTACACAAATTTTATTCATCGGTTTAGCTTTAAGTCATCGGTGCATATTTTCTTTACGAATGTAAATACAACATCCATAGGCCCTGTAACTTTATAAATAATAAATTCCATCGACTAAAACATTCATTGACAATGCAACTTCACCTTGAAGAAATTCAAAAGTGGTCTTTCATACTTATTGATAAAATAGTTTATCAATAAAAGTGAATACTAAATCATGTAATAAAATGGCTTCATCCTATTAACAGATGAAAAATACACACAGATTTTCAAGATTGGGGTTTGAGAGTTATGGGTGCATCATCGTGGGAGTGGAGTGCGATATACCATCGTGGCGACGGTTACGGGTTGAGGGTTGAGGGTTGGGGGTGCATCACCGCGGAAGTATCGTGTGAGATACCAGCGTGGCGACAGTTATGGGTTGAGGGGTTGATGTTTGGAGGTGCATCACCGCGACCGTGGCATGCGAGATAAAATCGTGGCGACAGTTACGGGTTGAGGGTTGATGTTTGAAGGTGCATCACATCGACCATGGCATGCGAGATAACATCGTGGCAACAGCTACGGGTTGAGGGTTGATGTTTGGAGGTGCATCACATCGACCGTGGCATGCGAGATAAAATCGTGGCAACAGTTACGGGTTGAGGGTCGAGGGTTGGGGGTGCATCACGGCGGCCGTGGCATGCGAGATAACATCGTGGCAACAGCTACGGGTTGAGGGTTGATGTTTGAAGGTGCATCACATCGACCGTGGCATGCGAGATAACATCGTGGCAACAGTTACGGGTTGAGGGTTGATGTTTGAAGGTGCATCACATCGACCGTGGCATGCGAGATAAAATCGTGGCGACAGTTACGGGTTGAGGGTTGATGTTTGAAGGTGCATCACATCGACCGTGGCATGCGAGATAAAATCGTGGCGACAGTTACGGGTTGAGGGTTGATGTTTGGAGGTGCATCACATCGACCGTGGCATGCGAGATAAAATCGTGGCAACAGTTACGGGTTGAGGGTTGATGTTTGGAGGTGCATCACATCGACCGTGGCATGCGAGATAACACCGTGGCAACAGTTACGGGTTGAGGGTTGATGTTTGAAGGTGTATCACATCGACCGTGGCATGCGAGATAAAATCGTGGCGACAGTTACGGGTTGAGGGTTGATGTTTGGAGGTGCATCACATCGACCGTGGCATGCGAGATAAAATCGTGGCGACAGTTACGGGTTGAGGGTTGATGTTTGGAGGTGCATCACATCGACCGTGGCATGCGAGATAAAATCGTGGCGACAGTTACGGGTTGAGGGTTGATGTTTGGAGGTGCATCACATCGACCGTGGCATGCGAGATAAAATCGTGGCAACAGTTACGGGTTGAGGGTCGAGGGTTGGGGGTGCATCACGGCGGCCGTGGCATGCGAGATAACATCGTGGCAACAGTTACGGGTTGAGGGTTGATGTTTGAAGGTGCATCACATCGACCGTGGCATGCGAGATAAAATCGTGGCAACAGTTACGGGTTGAGGGTCGAGGGTTGGGGGTGCATCACGGCGGCCGTGGCATGCGAGATAACATCGTGGCAACAGCTACGGGTTGAGGGTTGATGTTTGAAGGTGCATCACATCGACCGTGGCATGCGAGATAAAATCGTGGCAACAGTTACGGGTTGAGGGTTGATGTTTGGAGGTGCATCACATCGACCGTGGCATGCGAGATAAAATCGTGGCGACAGTTACGGGTTGAGGGTTGATGTTTGGAGGTGCATCACATCGACCGTGGCATGCGAGATAAAATCGTGGCAACAGTTACGGGTTGAGGGTCGAGGGTTGGGGGTGCATCACGGTGGCCGTGGCATGCGAGATAACATCGTGGCGACAGTTACGGGTTGAGGGTTGATGTTTGAAGGTGCATCACATCGACCGTGGCATGCGAGATAACATCGTAGCAACAGTTACGGGTTGAGGGTTGATGTTTGAAGGTGCATCACATCGACCGTGGCATGCGAGATAAAATCGTGGCAACAGTTACGGGTTGAGGGTCGAGGGTTGGGGGTGCATCACGGCGGCCGTGGCATGCGAGATAACATCGTGGCAACAGCTACGGGTTGAGGGTTGATGTTTGAAGGTGCATCACATCGACCGTGGCATGCGAGATAACATCGTGGCAACAGTTACGGGTTAAGGGTTGATGTTTGGAGGTGCATCACATCGACCATGGCATGCGAGATAAAATCGTGGCAACAGTTACGGGTTAAGGGTTGATGTTTGGAGGTGCATCACATCGACCATGGCATGCGAGATAAAATCGTGGCAACAGTTACGGGTTAAGGGTTGATGTTTGGAGGTGCATCACATCGACCATGGCATGCGAGATAAAATCGTGGCAACAGTTACGGGTTGAGGGTTGATGTTTGAAGTTGCATCACATCGACCATGGCATGCGAGATAACATCGTGGCAACAGCTACGGGTTGAGGGTTGATGTTTGGAGGTGCATCACATCGACCGTGGCATGCGAGATAAAATCGTGGCTACGATTACGGGTTTAGGGTCGAGGGTTGGGGGCGCATCACGCCGGCCGTGGCGTGCGACATACCATCGTGGCGACGGTTACGGGTTGAGGGTTGAGGGTCGAGGGTTGGAGGTGCATCACGGCGGCCGTGGCGTGCGAGATACCATCGTAGCCGGTCATTATGTTGATTCCAAATGTAAATTTACTGTTAGCGCCTTCCAATCAATAACAGGCCGTCCTTCTTACTTATGGAACGCCTTCTCCCGCTTTTATTATCCCCGCCTATAATGTAATATTTTTGTATTTTATATTCATTCGTAAATATTTTGTGTTCACAAAAAAGCAATTGCGCAGAAGGAGCGATAAAATTGTCTTATTTGTTAGTCATTGCATAAGATAAAACAGGAGGGTTTAAATAAGCAGTAATGAATACAAAAGTAATCCGTATCGTTTATTGCCAATAATAAAAGTTGCATTATTTTCAGCCCATAACACATTATAAAAGAAAACAGAAACCCTAGAAAAAGAAATTTATTAAAATAAACCAAACTTTAATGAACGCCAAAAATATTTGCAGGTTAACCATCATAAGCAAAAATAATAACTCGTATTAGCTTCACACGAAATGCTGCAAACAAAGAATAGAACATAACCAAACTTACCACCCCTTCAGACATTCTCACTAAATCCTTGGGAATAGTTGGTGACAAAAAGAATAAATGACAGGAAAAATATTGATTACTTCAGTAAACAACTTTCTTCAATAAATTATACAATAAGGAGAATAAGAACCCCAACTAAAGAAGAAACTCGCTCCCACACCCTCATACACGTGGTCAAATCACACTCATGATTTGGATCCGGTGTTTAACTTCTACTGATTTATGCAATAAATTATGAAAATAATAATCATACTGCACTCTCAAAAATACAGAAGAGCAAATGAACGTATGCGGTATTTGGAAAGAAAACCTTAAATAGTTAAACGCCATCAAATGCACCCTTGCCGGGTTATATGAAATGGGATTCATTAAAATTGAGGTTGTAATGCGAAATGTAATTATTGCTATTGAAAGCGGCGCCGAGTACCGGCGGTTGTTCGGGGGATAAAATCCAATATCACCCCCAGCCCCAAACCAAATGGCTTATCTGCTTTTGAATCCTTTGAAGACTCACGTAGCAAAAAGGACAGGGAGTAGAGGATGCCGATCTGACAAAAACAACTTTTATGGAAAATGTTATTTGTTGAAATTTGATTTGTTCCATTTTCATTTTGGTGAGTTAGAGTTAAAACGCTGCCCCTGCATGTTTACCGGGGCTCTTTTATACCCACTGTTTCAGTGTTCGATTTTATACACTATAAAAAGAAATGTTGTTTATAAAACTATGGAGCACTATCTCTTATTGCAACCGTTTTGGCTTCTACTGGAAAACTGAAAATCGAAAAGATATATTTGTATTTGATTTATTAATTTGTTTTAGCAATTAAAACAAATACATCAGTGGTTACAGTATCATTAGTTGTGATGATAGTTTGTATATAGTTGTAGAGTGAAGGTCAAGTTAGCAAAATGGTTTCCTTAGAAATATCTGACACCTAAATAAATTACCTCCTGTGTAGCTGTAAGGCTTCCAATGTAGGATACAATTAATCAGTCTAGGACTGGAACACTAAGACTTGTGGTTTACTCCATTCGTCGTTGGTCATTGCAAATTTCAATTAATTTAACTTGTTTCTCTGAAACATTTTCCAAGTGTTTTGTAAAAATAACTGTACACTTAAAGATTATTTGTTGTTTTTAGCGAATTTCCCTATAGGGAATACGCTATTACGGTAGTAGCCATGGTAAGACCTAAGCCCGGGACCACTTTATTTTTTCATTTTGAGGTCCCTAGAAGCCAAAAACACCATTCGTTCGTTTTCATATATATGTATATATATATATATATATATATATATATATATATATATGTGTGTGTGTGTGTGTGTGTGTGTGTGTGTGTGTGTGTGTGTGTGTGTGTGTGTGTGTGTGTGTGTGTGTGTGTGTGTGTCCGTGGTACTGATAACTTTTGAAGGGGACTTCCGATTTTGATGAAATTTGGTATGAAGGTGTAAGACCAGGTCTATTTTCATGAGTTCGCGAACCAGCATTGTCGGGTTATGGGAACGGGGTTTTATGGGGTTTCAAAGGGCTCAAAAATGGGTTTTTCACATTTATGGACCTAAATTTTAAAAATTCATCAATTGTAACTAATACCATTTAAAAGAGCTTAAAAAACAAACAATTTAGTATTTTGAATCTTTAAAATAGCTTAACTGGTTATAGAGAAAATTCAAATCAAGTTTCCCACGTTATTCTTATGGGTAAATCTTTAAAAAGTTATATATCGCTTATTTATGAACATATTTTAATAAAAATTTTCATGAACCTTTACTAGGTGGTGAGTAATTAAGATTAGATAAAAAACCCACATGGCAGCAAACCTCCATGCTAAATCCCATGGTATTCTCATGGAAAATGAGTGTATAATGGGAGCAAGAGAGATGGAGATAATAAGGTATCTGTTCCTAATCAGCTGATCAGCTGTCTTCTGCATATTTGTCAAATTTGAAATGTTTATGTTTTGTTATTTGTAAACAAATCGTTCCTTTTGCATTTAAGCTTTGGATATGCACTTTTATTACTGTTAAAAAAAAGTCATTTATTGCAATATAAATATTAATATACAAATTATTAAAAAAATAATAATTTACTCAGAAATATAATGCCATTAAATATATTATATTTCATTGTAAAGATTATTAATTATATAAGATAGCCACAAAGTTCTTTGATGTTGAAACAATAATTTTTTGGAAATTCGCTGAGTACGCAGGTCTGCTGCGACGGGGGTATTTTTACTTTTAATCCAGATTTGTCCCAGATGATCGATCAATATTAAAACATTTTTTAACTTAGAACTTGTTGGAGTATCAAGTAAAAAGGTTTTCGTACATATTTCGTTTTTTCCAAGGTTAAAGTATTGCTGACTTAATTCAAATCCATTAATCCTTATATTTACAGATGGGACCAAATGTTTAGAAAAATATATAAATACAACTAAAACAATGATTAAAGATCCGACTTTAATAATGAAATTATTTTTTTATCCTATGAACACTACTAATTATTATCCAATTGTGTTCAATCCAATGGTGCTCATACGATTCATATTTTTAGCTAAGCAGTCAGTACGGTTACAAGATAGGGAATTAATACAGTTGGGTTGGGCCTCAAAGCGACGTCTTATATGAACTATATTAGGATCAAAACTCAAAGCGGTGACGTAGACACGCTCACTATGGTTATCTCAGGAGGTAACCAATTCCATAGGCTCTATACGCACATCAACTGATGAGGTTGCTTCACACGGGTCACAACTATTAACACATGGCTGGTCAAGATATGAACTACCATACGAGTTAAATGCATGGAATTAAAAAAATTAACATAAAAAAATTCTATGGTCTCACTTAGAAAACTTTTACTAGTTATTACACTAACTTCTGGTTTTTGACGATGATTGCATATTAAAACTTATTTTTTACAGACCGGTACATATGAGGTTCTCAAAATTTTCTGCTTTATATACCAATTTAGATATCTCTATATATCTTTAGAGGCAAGCTCCCCTCCACCCCTCTCACAGAAAGTTCATGTTAAATGATCGTATTGAAAATCTCTGATCTATAGTTTTACCTAAATTAGTTTACGAGGTATTTACAGGATCAAGCTAAAGGTTATTATAAAATTACCCGGAAGTGGGGTTCGGAGGCAAGTGGTTGAGTAAAAAATTATCAAAATAAAAAAATACACAGGTATTTGAATAGGTTGTAACTAATTTAAATTTTAAGGACTATATATTAGGAAATTTCACCCCTAAAAGCTACTACTGTTACGTATACGTATATTTCCAAGATTCACGCTGCCAATGAGGAGTCGCTCTTATGACGTCACTCTCGGCCCAGTGGTCCCCGATGGCTCAAAGGAGGCGGTCGCTCGGCTCACTGCCTGCCGCCGTGCTGACGTCAGATACCGCATCTGTATTCATAACCCGCCCTTTACAACAATCCCCCGGTTATGTACAACTTTATGACGCCATACTCACTCTTGATTAAATACTAACATTAAAATGGTACATGGTTTTGGGTTAATTTTCGTGTCTTTGTAGGGAAAAACCATAATGGTTGACGTTTCTCCCCTGTTGGTTCAACTTTTGAGATCTACTTGTTAATACATACTAAACTTTCTACCGGTGCTAATGTGAACTTTAAGTTTTATTTTATTTTCATGGATGGTAGAACAAGAAGAGACAGTATTTAAAAATATGATAAGCGTCACTTTAGAAATGCCATCCTTAAAAACATAGAAGATGGTTTTGTTTGATACAGTTTATATTTAAACCCTGAAAGACATTCTCTATTATTAATCCTTTTACTTTGAATATCAGGCCACTAAATAATGTGAAGCTAAATTCTTGTCTTATTCTTTTCTTTCCTTTTTAAATTTTAGTAATAAATCATTGGGTTTTATAATTAGCTTTTAATGCAGATAAACGAAACAAGAGATAGTAGACCAAGCTTTTTTTTAAAGCCTAGTAATAATATTTCGGCTGTTCAATAAGAAATGATAAGATGTACGGTAATTTAATATTTACGCAATTCCACTCATTGACAGGTTAGTTCTATATTAAACTAATAGAGGTACTTATATCTTCGAAAAAAAAACTGTAAACATACATCCTCAACTATTATAATAATTGTTGTTGTTGTTGTTGTTGTTGTTGTTGTTGTTTTTATTTTTTAGGTAGCAGCTAGTTAAAGTTTGTATAAAAATCCATTACCTTCTTAGTTTTGCAACCGTGGGTGTGGTGAAAATCTGACAACTTTGTATTTCCCATCTAACGTTTTAGGCCTTCCGTAGATCTTAGCAATATTTTTCAATAGAAGCTCTTTTAGCAAAATAAACTTGTAAAACGGCAATAAAGCGTCGGTTAACGGTCCAGCCTGTGCTTCGGAACACCTGTTTACGCTTATGTTTATGACACATAAAGCTGCCGGGCTGGGCATGCCAACTAGCAATCTCTTAACTGTTTTCGTGCCCTACAAACGCTCAGCACAAATTACTCGAATATTCTCACGGGGATAATTTCATAATTAGTTTTTCGTCGCGTTGAGTTTTACTCACGGAAACTGTGCCAGAAACACAATTCGCTGGCGTAAACCAACTTAAGTGTTCTACAAAAGGAGCTATGATTATTCCGAATACCTATTGTGTGAACATATTTATTAAATTTCTTTTTAATTTGAGCTTCTAAAGAAGACAACATAAATTGCACTATTTGGGTTGCAATTACGCCATTAGCATTTTTTAGTTTTGATAGGGAGTGGTCCAAACACGGATCTTTTTAGTAACTAACGTAGACCTATTGTGAGACAACATCATTATTTTATATAATAATTCAATTTAAAAAATAAATTTAAAAGATTTGGTGATATTAATTTACATTATCATTGAAGTATGACGTGGTACTAATTCTAAAAAATAGGCATATTATTCGGTTCCTATAAAATATTTATTAATTTAAACGTAGGTTACTTCTGTACTGTAAATTATGATTTATCTCTGACCTCCTCGGTTTAATCGATTAAAAATGTATGTGCTTGGAATAAACAACGAAATCGAGACATTCTGTGCAATATCTGTTCAAACAAGTTCTTTATACTGTCTCCCTAGATAAAATAACGATCCAATTCTTCCAAAGGTTAACATGGAATTTTGAAAAGCCATCAAAACAAAATCCTGGAGCCAAATCTTTCCCATTTTCTCAGAAACCACAATATGCAGAGCTCTTTCCAACTACTAATTTTTTTTTTTAAGAAACTGCAAGAGAAGTTCTTTTTATAAATCCCTCTAAAATATTTTATTATGGATTTTTTTCAAACTAAGAACATTAATGTTACGAGCTAAAATGCTATAGTGAATTCGAAAATATCAACATTGACTATTGTAAACTCGTAGTCATCATTAATGTGTGATTGTATAACCGAAGCTAAAAATTCAAGAGTATATCAGTTTTCATGTTTATATTTTTACCGAGTTTTTTTTACTGTAAAGTAATCAGGTAAATCTAACTGGTATAATATTAGAAATTCCAGAGAAAATATAGCATTATTTAAGTTGTATTTAACTTTTTGCCTTAATAATTAAATTAGAAAATTAAAGTCTAACATTAATTTGGCCTTCTCTTGAATATTATTGTGAATCTTAAGTTGAGGTAAATGATAAATGTGAATTAATATTTTAAAATAAATATTTAACTTATTTTGTTTGATAAAGATTTAATTTGAGTAACTAAACATAAAACTGAACTGAAATAAATAAAACACTGTAACATTCAACGACTTTATAAAAGAAATATCGTAATATCTCTGTTTGCTCCGAACAAATGTCATTATCATTTCCCAACAAATACAGGATGCAAGTGTGTGTTGACAAAACACTTAATCCATAAATGACGTCACCGTTCCCAATGACGCAAACGGAAATCCGATGAGTCGATATTACGTTCAGCGACTGGTTACCTCCACCGCTGAAATTCGTGAAATCCATAGGCCAAACATTGTTAGATATAAACCAACAGTCACGTCAAAGGCTATTTACAATTCTTAAACCAAATATATTTCTAACGGGAATATATTTTTAATTTAATTTATATTTAATTTAATTTATAATTTAATGGTTATTTTGATATACGGAATAAATTTAATAATAAAACAAATGAAATGGTTTATTATTGAGCTTTCATGAAAACCCGATTGTAAAATTAAATATTTAATAAATCCCAACAACTAAAAACAAAAACCATTTTAACTTTTAAAACGATAACAATCCTAACTTTTAGCATTTCTGAACAAAAGATTGTGGCGTGAAAGCAACTAATCCTTTTGGAAAGAAAAACCTTTAAACAATATAATTGAAACGTGTTTTTTTTTGAATAACATTCTTTTAACACCCCCTTTTACTTAAAACTTGCTTATGTACATCAAAAGCTTAACAAGCTTTTTCCCTTTTAAAAATGTTGTTGACATTTAATAAATGCCTTGAAACTTACCAGAGTAAACTTTAATTATTATAAAACCAATAGGAGACACTCCCGCAAGTACCTAGCTATATAACCACATCAACAATCGTTTTAGAACAAAATACCTACGGAAAAAAGCCAATAAAAAGCTGAAGAGGTTTTCCGACGGCCCAATCAAGGTGAGTACCGAAGTACTGGCCTGCGTCGCATTGAGGTTGGCCTACTTGGACCACAGGAATGTCTAGGACTCGCCACTCAACACAGATCGATTGGCCCAGTGAAGAATGGTTTGAGGCTGACAAATAGTCTCTCGGGGGAGTCGATTGAAGTATTGTCGCCAACAGTGAAAAGTATGAAGCTGCCGGCTTGTCTCAGGGTCCGACCTCGGAAATTGAGGAATTACGGTGAGGGGAGGGATACATAATGTATGATAATCGGTCCGAAGGGTTGGGTTTGAGTCAGGGGTTGCTTAAACTGATGTGTCTTGGTTTTGTAAAGAGATAAATGACGTTTTATCCACTTTAAAACTTTCGACGTCATCGACAACATTTAAAATTTTGCTATTTGAATAATAAATACAATTACTTAATATTTTAAAAATAAAAATTATTATTTTAGAAAACACACATATAAAATGGTTTTGTTTATTTGTAAAATATGTTTTCTAGATAGTAAATTAAATCAAGATAGCGACCAGAGCAATGGAAGACTAAAATTGAAAACTATTACTTTCATCATTCTATTTTTAATTCCTCCATGAGATCAAAATGCACCGTAGTAGTTAAACTAAATGTTTTATGTTTTAAATATTAATTAAACTGTAGAATTTCAGCTCGTAATTAGATCCAGGTATATAAGTAGCTATAAGATTAAATTAGTAGGCCTACTATATGATAATCTACCTTACATTTCCTACGGCATATGTCTCTATGTTAGCTGTACTAAATTCAGACCAAAGATTATTTAGGATTCATATAAAATAAATAACAATCATTTTAAATGAATAATTGAGATATTCATGTAGGGATGGCTTAAGGGGGGCTGGGGTTGCTAACTTTGTCCTTACTGCCGTACCGGGGAGCCTTTGAAGTGGCTTTGTACTGTCAATATAAATGCTCACCTGTTCAAGGCAGACACAAACAATACACCGCTGCCGTACTAAGGCAGCGATAATTAGAGCTCACCTCAGAACAGAACTGAGGCGGTTGACCATTTGTAGTCTCAGCTTGATACAAGTTTATACAAAAATTTCCAGGAAGATATCAAACAAGCATCCAACTATAATACTATAAATTTAAAAGTCGATTGAAGAGTCTCTTGATATCCCTTGTTTTACACTTAGTCAACGAGATCGTTTGGGGACTAGATTTTTCACGGTTTTTAAGCTAAAATTTATAATTTATTGTTTTTGAGTGTATATAAAACATTAATGAAATGTATGAATATGAAAACCGTTTACGTAGGATATAATACCAATTGCATATATAGAATGAATACTTATTGTTCGCGATGTGGTTTCAACTGTCCTATGAAAAAATACTCGAATTATTAGTGTAATAACGTAAGGTCATGTTCTGGATAAAAGTGAGACCTAAATATGAACTCAAGACCGCTGCTAGCTGATCCGGTGATACGAGCACGAAAGTAATAACTTTAACACAAAAATAATAAGTAAGAACTTGCAAGTAATGATTTTTGAACAAAGCTATTACTAATCTTTCTTGCATTTATGTAAGCAGTAATTATACTGTGTCTATCCTCTTTTATATTTAAAATATGTACTCGTACCAAACATAAAACATACATATGACATTTACAACAATAATTATTTCTTGTTTCAGCATTCAAAAAGATGGATGTCTATACTCCAACTACTTAACCAGATTTTGAAGATGACGCATAGAAAAAAGTGTTTATAGTGGTAATAGAGAAGTGTGGAGAGACTTACTAGATGTAACTATGAACATTGGTGAGGATGGCGGCGACTACCAGGAGGGAGCGTTCAACTACTCAGAGGCGGCGTCCGTGTTCAACTTCAGCCTGCGGGAAGCGCTGCAGGTCCTCCAGGAGCACCGCCAGTCCCGGAGGATCCTCCGGCCCGACGCAGAGATAGTCCTCATCGTCTTCTACTCCGTGCTCATCACCTCAGGTCAGCCAACCTCATTACTTTGTGGAGAAATTACTGTAATCAAAGGTTTGTAATTAAAAAAAAAAAAAAACTGTTTTGTGTTTATTTCCGGTTTTAAATATATCTGTGTATATTTGCAGTTGTATTTCTCAGTGCAGTTAAAGTTTTGGTTATCAGATATATTATTACAATCACAATTAAATATTAACATTGACCGTACACTCTTACTAGACTATGTAAAAATTAGAAGCGCGCCAAGTAATCCTCAGGGGAACTGACTAAAAAAAGTGTTCTCGCTAAGGTTGGTCTCAGGGGTTTGTTAACACATTTTCCCATTATATTAGTGGTATAGAATGAGTGTACATTAATGAAAATAAACATTTCATAGTAAGTATTGTAGTAGTAGTCATAGAATGAAGACTGCAATAAAGACTGCATCTTGAAGCAGATTTATGGCATTTGTTACCTTGCAAATTTGCAGCATCAAAACAGTATTCGATTTCTTGCCAAGTGTTTTGCACCATCTCTGGTGTTACAGTCGTGATCGCTGTTGAAATTCGCTCATGCAGATGTCTCAAGTCTTAAATCCTTTTTACATACACAATGCATTTACGTAACAACAGAATAAAGTCCCAAGAGAAAGTCCAAAAGTCCAAATCAGGACCCCTGGGAGGTCATGGAATAGGCGCATCAATGCCAATCCAACCACTTACAAATCTGTTGTTAGCGTGTCGCTTACTTCCCAGCGGTGATGAAGCAAATTTTTAATCCTTTACAATTCGGTTAACAAAACTTACTCGTTTTAACTTCGGATTGACGTTTAAATTGTTAAATTATATTGAAAAGTCTTTAAGTGCCGCCGATCAAAATCCCGGCATTCTTTTATAAACTCCCTTTTGTAATGTTCAAGGAAACATTATAATTTTCAAGTATAAAATGATGTATAAAATATTTTCAGCCATTCAAGGTAGTAAAATGGAGTAAATTTAAAAAATAAATGAAATATATTACCCACCGATACTTTTACTGATATGTACCCATTTTGTAGCCTCATCTTATTAAAAAAAAGGGCCGAGATGTCTAGCGCTAGTGTCCACATCTACTATTATATTTGTCAAATACCACTCTCTCATGTATCAGAGATTCTCTATAACCATAGGGTGCACAGAGTTGAAATTTGTTATGGACGTTCCTCTTTGCTCAAAAATGCTCACTAAGAAACGTTTTTGCAAAATTCCTTCAGGTCTCCGTGCCAAAGGACTTCAAAATTTGTATCTAACGTTATTCCTTCGGCCAAATTTTAGTAAAGATTTTAGAAACAACGAATCTTAAAAATAAAACTATAGAACCTACGATGATGAAATTTGGCATGGGTGTTCCTCTTTGCTCATAGGTGCTTACTAAAAAACAGTTTTGAAAATTTTCTTTGTGGCTCGGCCCCCCGGAACCTGAAAATTATGATAGAGCATACGGGGTTGAAGTTTGGAATGGACGTTCCTCTTTGTTAATAGGTGCTCACTAAGAAAAGGTTTTGCAAATATATATTTTTAGAGTTCTTTAGGGCTCCAATCCACTGGACTTAACAATCACAATAAGTCCTTTGGGGGAGGTTGAAATTTACATGGTCCGTTCTCTTTGCTCACTAAGAGAAGGTTTTGCAAAATTCCTTCAGGGCTCCGCTCACACTACTTCAATGTTTCAATATGTGAGTCGTCCATTTCCAAAAGTGCCTTGTTGACAAATTTTGAAAAGTTGAGATTTCAATTGCATGTTGTTGGCACAACTGCAAATGAAATCCAGTCCGTAAGATAACACGTTAACACGTTGATTAACACGTAAGATTAACACGTTGTAAGATAGTTTTACAGTGGCAAAACTCTCTAAATCCTATTTAAAATAAATATTGAAAATCGAGTACAAATTCAAACCGGGCCTAGTTGTATTTCATTCCATTTCCGAAACTGTCTAGTTGCAAAGCTCAGTTACTGTTCCAGAACTACCCGCTTGCTAGTATCTAAGATGGCGGCTTTCATGAATAAATTTCCAAAATTTGCTAGTTGCAGTGAAAAAGAACCCTTACCCTCTAGTTGTAAGCTTCTACTAAACAATTAATTTTGAAAAAGTACGGCACATTTTTATAGTATAGACCAGTGTTTTTACACTTCTCACTAATGACTACTGTTGGCTAACCTGCTACTTTTAGGGAATCATAATTTTTTGTTCAGCAGTGTTAATTGAAAGTTAGGTGATTCTCTGTAAGGGTATGTATTAAAAGGAAGAAGATTTCGTTGCTTTTCAAAGAGATTTTATTACGTATAAAATAAATTCAATCACTTGCGAAGCCGTTACGGGCAACAGCTAGTTTGTCTATATAAAAGAAATTTACAATTTAAATGCCTGTGGTTGGTTTTACGGAATGTGCGTTAAAATGCAGGTTAATGGTCTGCCATTAATTATGGGGCTTATGAGTAAAGTCGGAGGATCTCGTAGTGATTTACACTCAAAATTAATTCTGTTACATTATACATTTTGGAGCTTTTGATCGTTGACATTGATATTTTACTTAGTGTTTAAAATAATATGAAATTATATTTTCTTAAAAAATACACAAAAAAATAATTTTGAATTTTTTAACCATAAGCTATGATACATTTGTAAGATTAAGCAGTTATTTAGTGTTTAAATCACATTAAAACATAATTTTTCATTTAATTTTTTTAAATATGGAATGTTGTTGTATTATTTAGACTATTTAATGATTAATTACTGTGGCAAAAAAAGTTCCCGAATTTCTAGTGTTATTTATATTTAAATTAAATGAAATTGAATAATTGCTTAGGTGTTACATTTTGAAAGTGCAAGTTCTCAATTTTTTTTTGTTCACCAACTATTATACGATAACCCTTTATTGTCCTGCAAATGGGGAGACATATGTTAATAATTAAGCTTTCTCAATTTTATTACAGCTACACGGTTTTAATAGAAACAATTGCTTTAATAACCACAATACACAAGTGTCTAAGGCAAAGAATATTTTTACAATATTATTTTATGCTACCAAAACAGACTTTTCTACTGCAATGCCAAGAAGGGTTTCTCGATGACCGTGGGAGTGGGCTATGTTCTCCTGATGTGGGCTCATCTCAGTATCAGATGACCAGGCTCAATCCCATGACCATCTTGTGGCCTTGACAAGTAATACACCACCTTATGTGTATTATGTTATTTGTGGCATAAAATTATAAAGTAAAAATATATTTGAGTTTAAACGCCTGCATGAGAGAATTATTGGAGCAACTTCTTCCATTACAATTTATTTAGCTGTTAAAACTAGAGAACAAAAGAAAACCCTCATTTTTACATAAAGATTTTCAAGACAATGTATTTCAGGTTGAAATGTTATTGGTGTAAACAAATCTAGAAAATTTAACGTTTCAGAATATACAAATATGTACATTATTATTTTATTCAGTCAACCTACGTTGAGATTGATATACAATGGTTATTATAAAAACACCCTGTATATTAATTATTGGAGTTATCTTCATAGGATCTATAGGTATTATTAGAATGTTCACAACACGTTTCCATTATGGTGTCAGGTTTTCCTGCAAACGTTTCCCTACTTGACATTCAGCTTTCACTTCATGTATCCTTTCAATTTTACATTATGTTTCCTGTATCAAGACAAATACGATTTCTTAAACTGTTTTTGATACACCAATTTTAAGTTTTATATTTACGACATAAATGTTAGTAAAATTTGAGAAGTTTTTTTTTTTAACAAAATATGTATTTGTCAATCAAAGATATCCCTACTAAAAAGTATTTTACACAAGAAAAGTGCTGTTGGAGAAATATACAGGGTGTTTCAGAACTCCCTGACAATATTTTAGGGCGTTGTTTCTGGGTTAGAAACATATCTAAATATCATATTTAAAATGTCCGAAAGTCTTTAGTTACTCACACAGCCGCCATTTTGTTTTTTCACTTAATAATTTTTATTTCCGTAACATATGGTTTTATTACATTCATATTTGGCAGGAATCTCTATTATACCAATGTACATTTCCAGGAAATATATTAATTTTTTCCGCTGTATATTTTCAAAATGGCGGCCATTTTAAATTTTCAAACGCAAATATCTCAAAATCGGAAAATTTTATAAAAATTTTACAAGACACAAAAAAGTTGACAAATTAAATTGTCTAACCAATGGTACCAAGTTTGTAAAGATCTGACAACAAATAACGGAGTTATAGCGATTTTTCGTCATGAAAACATTGATTTTGCTGTTAAATGGCCTTAATTTGCATTGATTTTAATGCAAAATCAATGTTTTCTTGAAGAAAAATCGCAATAACTCCGTTACTTGTTGTCAGATCTTTACAAACTTGGTACCATTGGCTAGATAATTTAATTTGTCAACTTTTTTGTGTCTTGTAAAATTTTTATAAAACTTTCCGATTTTGAGATATTTGCGTTTGAAAATTTAAAATGGCCGCCATTTTGAAAATATAGAGCGGAAAAAATTTATATTATTCCTGGAAATGTACATTGGTATAATAAAGATTCCTGCCAAATATGAATTTAATACAACCATCCGTTACGGAAATAAAAATTATTAAGTGAAAAAAACAAAATGGCGGCTGTGTGAGTAACTAAAGACTTTCGGACATTTTAAATATGATATTTAGATATGTTTCTAACCCAGAAACAATGCCTTAAAATATTGTCAGGGAGTTCTGAAACACCCTGTATTTATTATACAGTATGTAAAAATGCTAGTGTTTCATATTAAATTGGGATAGATAGACATAAAATTTAATGAATCTTTAATATTTAAATGTTTTTATTCAAATAAATTTTGGCCAAGTGAGGTATTTTTTCATATTAAAAAAAAAATTACATTAATCGGAAACTTGATTTTTATCAGAATACAGGATCTTTTATTGAGAATCTAAAAACATTTTCTGATCCTTCATGAAATTTTAAATGGTAATAACACGACATATCATAAGTTTAACACAGTTATTCATTTTAAATAACCGTTAAAATTAACAACACAATTTTACTATCTTATTTTTTCCATTTCATCAACTGTACTAAAAAATACACCATAAGGCCAATAGAAACATCATTGTTGCAGTCTTAAAAAACTTTCAATCATTTATTTTTCTAAACATTGTTTGTTCTGCTATCAGCTTTGTTTACTGTCCGCGCTCCGCACAGCCGACACTCAATGGATTTGTTTACGCAGCCATTTATCACACATAAATCATTTTTGATGGATCATTCTAAATTTCTTTTGTATTTTATTTGCTGTAGGTCAGTTATGCCATTACGTGTTGTAGAATTTGTCACTAAAAAGAACTGTACTTTATGATCCAACTCAGTTTTTACTCCTCATTGTATCTAAACCTTTCATTGGGCTTTCGTCTCTACCCTAGTAACTTAAACCTATGATGAACTCAATTTTCACTGCATACAATGTAATTGAGAAACACCAGGTTTTTCTCATGTGGAAACCTTTCCGTTTACACTGTTATGATTGTGGTATGAGATTTTCGAGAAAATATACGGTATTTGATTTGATTTGCTCTTTGCAGGGGTGGTATCCAACGCTCTGCTGTGTTTCGTCGTGGCGCGCCAGTGTTCCCGCCGTACCATGTCCAACTCGGGCCCGACCCCTCGCAACCTCTACATCGTGAACCTGGCCATCGCCGACCTCGGGCTGTGCCTCCTGGTGATGCCGTTCACACTGGTGTCGCTGCTGCGGACCGAGTGGACCCTGGGCGTGTTCCTCTGCAAGATGGTGCCGGTGGCGCAGGGCACCAACATCACCGTCAGCGCCGGCACCATATCCGCCATCGCGCTCGACAGGTCAGTCTCTTGGTCGATAGAATGAAGTAGGGATATTGGAAAAGTATAAGAACAAGTCTGATAAAAATGTGTTCAATACAAAGCAATAACTCAAATTGAATATCGATGTAAACATTCGGGATCTAAGACTAAAATACTACATCAGCTATAAAATGGCTTAGAAATTGGCAAAGGTATGAAACACTGTGCAGTAACAACAATTTAAACCAAGTATATTATATATAATTTATGTATTTTAAATGTGAATCACTAACTTAAATGTAAATAGATGGTACGGATAAAACCAGTTAATTTTCAGTTCATATATCACATTAGAAAAATGTCAAAGCTCTAGACAAAGAGTACGTTGGAAAACAAACTGTAAAGCTATAAAAACACTTACTGGAGTGTTGTTTTTAAGTTGCAATCACTATATTATATTAAACATTAAATACAATAATCACACAATTTAAATATACTGCAAAATGAATCATTATACCTACCGGTAGATTTTAAACAATATTATTACAAAAACATAAAAATTTTACAAAAAAATATACCGATAAAAATAAAATAAAATCAGAGTGATATTTTATATCCTAGCCTATCATTAATCATTGTTTTTTATTATTGTATTGCCTTTACCATAACCACTAGAAGGTCTTTGAATAGTCGCAATGAAACTAATGCAAACGCTGGCTTAATGCCTTAGAGCCAAATGTTTAATTCAATGGGAAGGCGATCAGTGAGGGGCTGTCATCGATCGAACCTCGGCTTGTTTGAGTGTGTGTGTGTTTGTGTCGCTTGTAGCTGCAAGGCCTCAATAACTAGCCATGTCATAGTTGAGCTACGAAACAGCGTTCCGTTGTGGGGCGAGTTTGGACGTCAAACAGTTCGCCTCGCGTGTAGCGATGAGCATGAACCGCATCACAATGGACCCCGGACAATGTCCAGTTTCCGAGTAGGCGTTTGTCACATGAAAACAATTTGGGGCGAGCAAGCACACGTACACGTGGCCGGTGTTGGGGATTTGGAAAAGCCGACCATGCGTTGCGCACTTGGATTGTGAAACTAGAATTTAATAACCCGTCAGTTGTCGACATGTTGAACCAATACGAAAATGAGTCTATGATAATGAATAAAATTAACGATAATACGATAGTAATAATACGATAATAATACGATAATAAATTAAATTAACAAGGGCTAAGTGATTATTAACAATCTATATATTAATAGGCAAGCATGTTTCGTTTCCTCCTTTTTTCTCAGCTTGTGTGCATCGTAGGAGAAATCCGCGCATACTGTTAGAAAGGTGTAGTCCTGTAGATGAGCAGAATCACAATCTAATTCACATCGGACTCCAAGGCTACGCCCTGCAGGCTTTCAAAGTTCCAATGTTAATCTTATGGGGGAAGGAAAATTAATTGAATCATAAGACAGCTGTTGTAAAAACAACTACTAGAAAAGCAGGAAGAACAGATGTTTTAGTTATAAAATGTTTTTAAACTTCATGGGTCAAGATCAACTGAAATTTTGATCGAATTTCGATCAGGAGGCGAACTCTAGTAAGCTTTAATACTCAATGTGTATTCTGCAAATAAATTGACAACAGTGAACCCCTTACACTTAATAGCACACATTGAATGGTTTGGTTGTAAAATATCGAACTAAATGTTAATGGTTCTTATTTGCATGTATCCAATTTGTTATGGATATTTTTAATATAGATAAGTGCCAGTATTATAAATGGTTTCCAATTTTTTAATAGAGTGAGTAATGAGTTACTTTTCGCCAGTTTGGTCCTTACCGACTGGCTGTCTAAACTATATGTTAAAATAAGTTTTACATATATGTTACATTTTACTAATATATATGCTAAAGGCTTATTTATTACAAATATTTTAATGTCAAATTAAAAGTTAACAGTTTGAGTAGAGTAAGTCCAGTTTTGCAACGAAGTTGGTAAAATAGAGTTTTGTGTAAATAAAATTAAAAGACAAACCCACATTGCCTCTGATCTCTTAAATTATAAAATATCATTAAATGTCACAAATCTTATAAGAGATAACTTTTTCAAAAGTTTTGTTGTGGATAATTAGTTAATAAATCAAATTTCCTTATAAATCTTTGTATTTGAGAAACTCTACCAATTAAATTCATGAGAAATAATGGGGTGGTTGTTTGACTTAATTTTGTTAAGCACACTAACCACTTTGTTTGAAATTCATTTATAGTAAAGGTGTACTTGTTACACAAGAGATTATCTGAGAAATTATATCTTTGTTTGTATTAATTTTCTCGGATAAGTTATGGAAAATTTTTCCAGTGAAATATTTTAACACACTGCTCCAATATTCTACGGTAAATATTGGAGAATATTTCCAAACACCTCACACTTCAAACTTTTTCACACTAAATATTACACATAAGTTTTTTTAATTGCTTTAATTTAAAATTAAACTCCTAATATCCTACTTCGGATACTTGTTCACAATTTTTGGGAATCAAATTAACTTATATTTCCTTTAAAATAAAACAAAGCATATAAAATTACTCTGAAATAAAAAATTCTTTGCTTCAATAAAATGATTTTTTATCATTTTATTTTATTCATATTTCATGACAGTTAACGCAGACAATACACCCAAAAGTAAACTGTGTTTTTACCTCCAGGACAACAATATTGCAAAGTTTTCGTCACTTCGTGCAATTTCCATTCTGATTGTTTACTTTGCGAATCAGCGGGACACAAAGTGGCATGTTTCAACCTCTGGAAGGGGGGAGGGATTGAGCACTTACCCCCCCCCCCTTCGTACATTCCCCAGCGGTTAGTGTACACTGAAACCGTTCTGTTTAATTGGGAAGCTCCAAGACACCACATTCTAACATAATTTTTGCTTTACATGCCGTTAATTTTACTAGGTTTCTTTGGAAAAACGGTATCATCGGACGACACTGTATTGTAAATAATACATAATAACGTGCGATCTTTAAAGGTAAACGTCCGATATAAACAAAAAATTATGCTCTAAATTAGTGTGAATTGTGAATTAGTGTTTTATAAAATGTTCAATTAAAATAATGTGTCAACTCCGGCTCATATACTGCAATAGAGTCAAATGACTCCCAAGTAATCGGCTCTCTTTAACTGTAATAGTAAACTTTAACATTAGTTGAAAAATAATTTATTCACATACACAACATTTAACTGTACTGATTATATATTTTATTCGATCTAAACAAGTAAGTATACATTTGATTTTTATAGGTTTTTCTCTTTTGTAGCTTAGTAAAATTACTCAGAATATCTGAAATTTTTATAATTTGTAACGTATATTGTAGCAAGACAACCATACGTTTAAAATAGTAAAAAATCTGGAAAAAACTAGCATAATACTAATAAATATAAAACAAACAGAAAAGACATTACTAGAATAAAACTAATATATTGTATTTAAAGTTGGAGAACTATATGTATCTAATAAACAGAGAACTGACAGGATTAATAAAATTTTCACTCCCAGAATATTGTATTACTTACACAGAAGCACAAAGAGGTTGAATGATAAATTAATTTTCAATAAACTAAAAACGTATTAAATTATCGTTTTAATGCAGTATTTTAGACCGACAGTTTACTAGTCAAAGTTATTATTAATATATTTTTTTAATAATTTGTGAACTCGAAACATGGTTGGAGATTAAACAAAATACATGTAAGCTTTAATAATCGACATGCAATTATTACAAAAACAAACAAATGTAATTGTTTTTATAACATAAGAACAATTAGGTATAACTTCATGGTTAAAATAAAATAACGCTCTTTTATGTTTCAATTAACTGGAATGTAAACAAACAATGACAACAGTGGTAGCACAGTGTCGCACGATTTCTCGCTGATGTAACTTGTGACCTTTACCTCGCCTTTTATTTATCTTAGGGCGTATCTTATAGTTGACCGTAACTATTGAAATCTTATTGACTTATTACCACTTTAATAAATAGTTACATACTATGGATAGCTTGTCATAGATATATATTTCAACACTCGGTGGATAATGTTGGCAGAGTTCTTATGAGTAAAGATTTCTACCAATTTATGACATTACTTATTCAAATGTAATTCAACAACAAGTAGTGTCAATTTTAAGACAGTTACCCTTTGAATCCAGTACCTCATTAAAAGATCTTTTAACACAATGAAGTGTGAATAAAGCTTCTAACTGTCTGACATCATAAATAAACAATAAAGCTACAACGTGCTTATGGCCAGGCCCTTGTATAATGTCAGGAGAGTATAAAATAATAATGCAGTGATTCTTGAAATTGAGAAAATGGGCCAGATTCCATGGACGAAATAAATGAATGTATATTTCATTACGCTCATACACTGAATCAGGACAATGCCTAAAATATTTCCTCACTCCATGATGTGAACATTGTCAAATACCCATTTTGCGGGTCGAGCATTTTACTCAGATATTGGCCAAAGCAAACTAACCAGAACGCGTTGAAGGTAAATTAATGTAAATTCGCAATTGCCGAAGTAAACATGTTCTTTGGAGGTTGAATAATACCATGATACCCACAACCCGACTTGGGTAAAATTTACCTACATTACATTTAATGTGGTTGTCCACGTCGGGATGTGGGTACTTGTAGTTAGCACAAACGCCCAAGAATCTCCATACACTAATCCTATAAGAAGTCTACAGTGTTTAAGTAAAATCAACTCTAGGTTTTTTTTTTTTTTTTTTTTTTTTTTTTTTTTTTGAGGGAGAGGCGGAAAAATGCATTACGCACACAGGTGGCCAGCCTGTAGTGTGGGGCTCCCCTAAAGACGGGTTTACCCACTAAAAAACCTCCTCTACTCTTTAGGAATCTAACCTGGAATTGTTTGTCACATTAAATCAGGCTAGGCCTAAATTTGGCTTACGCCCGTGGGGCTCGCTCCTTATCCAGCCGCTCGATCAAGGGATCTGGGCCACTTCGCGGTCCAGATCGGTTTTCTTTTCCAGGAGGATGCCCCGGACGAACTGTGACAAACAATCCCAGTTGCCCTCATCCTCCATAATCCTTCGGCAGAACGTGTCCACCGAATAAACACCGAGTTTTCTTGTGGCCTCCAGGCGGGGCCTTTCCCAACGCGAACAGCGGAAGAAGGTGTGTTCCGCGTCATCGGGAACGCCCGGGCAAGAGATGCAATCCGGTGAACCGGTCTTGCCCATCCGGTTCAGGTACGACTTGAAATAGCCGTGACCTGTCAGGAACTGCGTGAGGAAGTAGTCCACCTCGCCATGCCTTTCTACCCATGGTTGGACCTGCTCGATGAGTCGCGCAGTCCATCGTCCTCGGGTGTCGTGCTCCCAGCTGTGTTGCCACTGCTGGAAGGTTCGGGAGCGCTCTTCTGTTCTTGCTGTGTCCTTGCCGATCTGCCTTGTCTCTGATAAATCGCTTTCCTCTCCCCTGCCAAGAGCTTGACAGGGATGACTCCGGCGACCACCAGGACGGCAGGCTCGGACACTGTCCGGTAGGCGGAACACACCCGGAGCGCAGCTTGACGCTGAACCCGGGCGAGTCGCAACCTGTAGCACTCCTTATCTAGAGCGCCTGCCCACACCTCTGCCCCGTAAAGGAGCACGGACTGGACCGCGGACATCAACAGACGTCTTCTGCTGGATCGGGGACCCCCGACATTGGCCATCAGCCTACTAAGGTAAGTGACTACCTTAGCGGCCTTGTCCGCCGTACGGAAGATCTGATCCCTCCAGCTTAACTTGGTGTCCACCATAACCCCAAGGTATTTGGCGGCACGAGTTGATGTGACCACCTCCCTTCCCACTCGGAGTGGGACGACGGTGTCGATCCTCTTCTTCGTGAGAATCACGATCTCCGTCTTACTGAGAGCAAGCGAGAGACCGTGATCTGACATCCAGGTGTTGACCACACTCATGACTCGGTTCAACTTTAGTTGGGCCAGCTCAACGTTGCGTGCAGCAATGAGAGCTGCGACGTCATCGGCGTACCCAACCAAAGTGGTTTCCTCAGGCATCTCGGACCTCAGGAGGCTGTCATAGGCAACGTTCCAGAGATCCGGGCCGAGTATTGAACCTTGTGCGGCACCAGAAGTGACTTCCATCGTCCGCGTTCCTTCCCTGGTGTCATAAATCAGGCTTCGAGAGCGTAGATAATCCTCGATGAGCCGCAACAGATATGCAGGACTACGAAAGGTGTTGCGAAGCGCATCCAAAATATCGACCCACCTCGCCGAGTTGAAGGCATTCTTGACATCAAGCGTAACAAGAAGCACTACTCGGCGGGAGAAATGGTTGTGGCTCTCGGCTCTCTCCACAGCTCTCTGAACTTCGGTGACAGCGTCGATCGTTGACCGTCCCTTTCTGAAGCCGTACTGACGGGGGCATAAGTCCCCGGAGGCTTCCACGGCAGAAGTCAGGAGGGAACGGATCAGCTTCTCGAACAGCTTCCCAGCCGTGTCCAACATGCAGAGAGGCCTGTGGGACGACGGCAGCTCGGGATCACCTTTGCCCTTGCTGATCAGTACAAGCCTGGCTGTTTTCCAGGGAGCCGGAAACACCCCTTCTACCAAACAGGCATTGTACATTCTCAACAACAAGTCAGCGTTGATTGAAAATACTTTCCTTAAAGCCTCACTGGGAATCCCGTCCGGGCCAGGAGCCTTGTTGTTCTTCAGGGAGAGAACGGAGGTTTCCAGCTCCTCGAAAGTGAAGAGTGGAACGTCCTCTACCCGTCCGAAGTCAACCGGCGGTCGCTGTGGATGTTCAGGAAACAACGCAGCGACGATCCTCCCCATGGTGGCGCCCTCCATGATGGAAGGTGGAGAGCGGGCGCCGAGTTTCTGTGTTACAAGTTTGTAACCCAGGCCCCACGGGTCGGAGTCAACGTCGTCACGAAGTCTCCTCCAGCTATTCGCCTTGCTCCTGTTGATCGCCTGGCGGAGAGATTTTCTCGCAGCTTTATAGGCCTCCGACTTACGAACTCTGTCTGCGGGAATTCTCGCTCTAGTGGCGGCTCGTCTAGTTCTTAAACATGTTCTTCTGAGTTCCGCAATCTCTTCAGTCCACCAGTAAACGGGTTGTTTGCCGCGTCGGGGTTTCCTTCGCGGCATAGACTGGTCGCAGGCCGAGACGATCAGTTCCATCGTGGATGTTACTAGTGCCTCGGCCCCAGCCTCACCAGGATTCCCCTGCGCTCCCCGAGAGATGACTTCGGTGAACTTGACCAGGTCCAGTTTGTTGGTGTTCCACCGGCGTGGCCCTTCCCGAGATGCGGAAACTCGACGATTTCCTGATCATGCAGGTCAAACACGATGTATTGGTGGTCGCTACCCGTGTAGTCCTCCACAACCCTCCAGCCAGAGATCCTCGGAAGGAGCGACTCAGACGCAAAGGTGACGTCGGGGATCGTGCCTCTCTGCCCGGGGCGCCGAAAAGTAGGTGTGTCTCCCTGGTTGAGGACGACAAGACCGGCCCTGGCGATGAAATCCAGGATGTATTTCCCCCGGGAGCTGGTAGAGGGCATTCCCCACTCGACGGCCCTGGCGTTGAAATCGCCACCAACGACGACATGCCCGGTGGTGCCGAGAACGCACTCCTCTAGGCTATCTATCTTGTCGCGGAAGTCCTGGACGGCCTCGTTGGGGGTGAGGTAGCAACTGAAGATTGTCACGTCCCTACACCTAACCCAGGCGAATCCTCGGCCGCGACCGTGACTCCGCACCAAGACATCCTGCGTATTACGTGCCCAAAATGCAGCAGTACCGAGGCTGTTGGAGATCCAAGTGTTTGGGTCTCTGTCCCGATACTTTAGATACTTAGATACTTTATTTTGAAACACCGACGCCCTCTGTGGTGCGTATTTTAAGGTGAGTATGACTGAAGGGGTGAGTGTGATGATTGTGATGGATCAGATGAGGTGTAGCTTTGTTACTGACAAATATCAGCTGTTTTATTTGTCAGGATCATTAATTAATAGCCCAATGACCAAAGGCAGCTGGGTCCAGTATCGAACCATCAAAAAGCACTAACTTTTCTCAGGATCGAACCGTTACCTTCAGATTCAAAGGCGAGCTCTTTAACCATTCAGCTACCCAGCCAGTTTACTATTCGCTGATAAGGAGCGCGTCAGCACAAAGTTCTCGGGCGAGCTGATCTAGAAGGTTATCAGTTCCCCAGGATCTATGAAGATTTGCCTGGAGGATGCGAATTACCGGCCGCTGCCTTTTGCCTGTTCAAGTGCGGTTCTGAAGGCACCGCACTGACCAGACCCGGGTAAGTGACCGAGGGCACTGGAGCCTGAATCCTTGCAGAGAAAGCAGGAGGTTCTCGAGGAACATTCCTTGCGTTTGTGGCCCTGGCTTCCACACTGGAAGCAGTTGGCACTCCTGTCGGGCCCTTTACAGTTTCGGGAGGAGTGGCCGAAACCGAGGCAACGAAAGCATCTCGAAACTACCACCCTCCGTTTGAGCCTGCAACTGACTGAACCGACTCTGAGGTGCTGAAGGCTAAGCAGCTTATTGGCGTGCTTTTCGCCCATCTCAGCAACAGCCATCCGGAGTTGACTTTGGTTGGGCTTTGTCAGCCATACCCTCACTCCATCAGCCGGTATCTCCGGGAGTGCCACCTGGATCGCACGGGTCACCTCGTCTTCGGTGGAGAGGGCATCAAGGTCCCGAATCTCGACCGAACACTTCGGTTCTAGAGCCTTGATGGAGCCTTTGTCCCCAAGTGCAGTCTTGAGGGAAGCGGCAAAACCGATCTTGTCACTCGACTTCCCCAGTTCGAGGAGGACATCCCCGTTCTGGGTTCGCCGAATAGACTTGATAACGGTGTCGGTCTCTTCCGGTTTGGCCTGCGATCTAATCTGACCCAGAACATCGGCAAAAGATCGCCCCCCTAAGGGCATGATCAAAATTGTCCTGGGCTTCTTAGGCCTGGGTTGTTTAGGCTTTCTGACAGACTTGCCAGAGGCCTCCCCAACCGGGTTTGAGACTTGCGTCCGCTCCACCCTCGACGCACTTTTCGAAGCTGCCTCCGCTTGCTTCTGCCTCCTCCTTTCATTCTTAGACAGGCGCGTCTTCCAGCCCCCCAAAGGTGTCGAGGCAGAGTTTGCTGCCAAGGCAGGATTAGCCGCCGGAGCAGGAACCTCTGCAGGAGTAGCCGCTGGAACAACGACAGCGCCCGGGATGGAATGAGCAGCCGGGACAGGAGATGTCTGCGATGATGCAGTGACAAAAACCGGCCTCGGCGCCAAGTCCAACTCCCCGAGCTCAGGGCTTCCCGACGATGAACCGCTCTGCCTCTTATTTCGCTTTCTGGCTTGAGTCTGGGACTCAGCCAGATGAGCTTGAGGCGAAGCAGAGATGACTCGGTTCGTGACATCGCGCTCCTGTTTCACTGCTTTTAGCCTGATTTTCCGGCATTCCTCGATTTCTTCTAGAGAATCTTCGAGTTTCGGAATCCCCTTTTTTATGGCCTTGTTTACGTTCTTTTGAATTAAGAGGGCCTTGGCCATCTCCTTCAAAAGAGCTTTCATCTTCTTCAGACATGAGTCTTCCTCCTCGTGGGCGTCGTCCTGCTGCTGCCGAAGCATTTGCAGCTCGAATGCCGCACGAAGAGGGCTCTTCCTGGGAGGTATTCCATCGAGCCTGGCTTTTGAGGTTTCTGCCTCGGTCACCTTCATCGCTAGATTGACCTCCACTTTCTTCTTTTCAGGCTCGGACGACGATCCGGCGTCACTTAACGTCTTCAACGGTGCCGATGGGGGGGGGGGGGGAGGTTTTAATTCCCACTGTCGGCGTCCCAGTCTTCGAGGTCGGAGACCTCTGCACAATAGAGCTTCGCCTAAAAGCGGCTTGCTCATTCTCCTTTACGTTCTTCGTGTTTCGGTTGATAAAATCCATGCTTTCATGTCACCAGCGCATCGTGCGGCAAGGGGCGGCCCGTTCATTGGCCGGGTGCGGGTGCACCCTCGGAGGTCTACCCACCGTAGGAGATAAGACACCCCTACCCCAGTACTCTGGGGCCCGAACCTCCGTTTGCCCAGCACCGATACACACAAGGTGCCGGACTTGCTGGGGGTCACACCGTGGCAATGCAGAGTCCGATCCCTGCATCCATGCCGCACTCCCTGACTAAGGTCCGAAGCGGCTGGCTTCTGACGACACACTGGAGGAGACCATCGGCAGTGCGAGGCACACATCAGTCCCTGCAACACAACAGGAACACTCCCAGGACCCCCCAGCATGCGTCGGTCGAAAGAAGGTGGAAAGACACCCTTGATTCGGGGTCGAAAAAAAAGAAGGTGAGCAAGGTTAGCTCAGGAAAGAATAAAGACGGTGAGCTAAGACCTGAAAGATGAGAAGAACGGCCTTAGCTCGGGAAGAACTGTGAGGAGGGTCTCACAGCTTGGCTCAGGTACCCCGGGGTTGCCAAGAAACACCCGTACAGTGGAATTCCACTGCCCCTGAGGGAATCAACTCTAGCTTGAAAAGAAGATTAATTTAATAATAACACACATATGTCAAATACAGTGAGTACATTATTCCTGAAAATAGTCAAATTGCTATTAATTTATCACTGTCCAAATATAATAAATGTACAAGGATGTAAAAAAAAACAAACGTTGTTGTTAAAATATTGTAAATAAATTATCCTATTACTATAATACGAGGAATGTCTGAAGGGATGTGTGTTCCACAATCTCGAAATCTAGCTGTGATATTCTGCTTAAACTTTGCGTTTAAGAGTGTTTTGGCCCAAAAACAAGTTTAGAAACAGTCTCAACCTCAGGAAAAATCAAATTTTGTCTCAAATTAAGTTTAAAAATCGTAATTTTTAACATTGTTCTTATGGGTTGCTATTTTGGTTACGAAATAACAACTAAAAGTAAACAAAATGAAGGAACAATAATTTGTTGCAGTTTTTAACAGCTGTTAAATGTTAAGATTTTGGTCATTAGCTTCATTGCCATGAAACTATAGCAAAAGTGAATTAAAACCAACGAGTAAAGCTCGGTTAACCTGGTACTTATTGATAATAGCCAAAGCACGTGGCAAATTTAATTTATAATTTCTTCTTGCAACCACGCCTGATGAAACCTTGTTTACACCCGAATTGCATCACTTAAAGACGGTGATTTCTTTCATCCGGTCATCGATGGTATTAATGAATTTTAAAAAATATTAGAAGCTACCTGGGACTAGTTTCTATTAAACTTTTTTCAAGAACTCCATACATCGTAGGCCTACCAAAAGTATAGTGGTCATCGTTCTTATTTATTACAACTGCCATTGCCATTCCGTTCTTAGGAGGTGATTTGTCGGTGAACATAGGGAATATTTACTAAACGTTGTTTCCGACCGGTGAGTTTCTTTTCGTGTTCTTTAACATATTGTGTACCTAACATTTTAAGGTATCTACACAGTTTTTCCTTGTTGTTTCAATAACAGACGATTTTCTTGAACAGGTTTGAGATAAGGTTTGGTCTGTAATGGGATTATTAGCATGATTAGATTTTTCTACGATAGGGCACTCATGTTCATTGTATTTCTAGGGGTAACGGGTGAGGGGTAACGTGCACCTCTATCTAGTACATAAGATACCTTTTTTTTCCTAACTACAAACACCCACAACCTAATGTGGGCAATAAGATTTGCCCATGTCGGGTTGTGGGTATCATGGTTTTACTCAACCTCAAAACAACGTTTACTTCGGCAATTGCGTTTTAAAAATTACCCACAACGCGTTCCGGGTAGTTTGCTTCGGCCAATGCCCGAATAAAATGCTCACTCCGCGATGTGAATATTTCAAATGCCCATGTTGTGGAGTGTTTAAAAGTTTCGTTCATCACCCACATTCGGCAATTGTAAGACTCGTATATACCAACAATCATAAATCCTTTTCTAACACACAATAACTTGAACTACTGTTAAAGGTATTATAAACTTGGTCAAAAGTTTAATCAGATGAGGATTAATGAATTCAAATCTTGAAAACACTTTGCCCCTGCTCAACCCTGATGATTGTATTGATATTCGATCGTTCCATTAGGAGGCGCAGCTACTGCTCAGAGCAAATACTCAAGTCTCTACGGCTCGTATCCTCATTGTACAGCATACTATCCTGAATTCTAAACATCAAACATTGACTTTGATTTGATGGGAATGTTGATTGAAAATGGATTGAAATCACACATCTACCTTATTAAAGGAATCTACATGAAATTCAAGTTGATTTTTATGTAAAATATTTCTCTGAAGTAAATTAAATTTTAAGGTTTATGCGAAACTCATACAAAGTTAATTAATTTTTTAACGTAAAACCCCGCTCCAGGGCAACATTTAATACGCGTTCACTTAACCCTCGACGACATTTCACTTAGATTAAAATATTTTATTACATGGATGACAAACAACGCAGGTATTAAATAAAATATCCTCGGGCTTCGGGGTTGTGTCTGGCATTACCCATTAACATTAAGCTATCTTAAAAAAGAGTTATATAATAGAAAACTGCATAGTAAATTTAAATATAGAATGTTAATTTTTTAGACAGAGCTTTCTAAATATATATATTTTTTATTTGGGTGTATCTAGGCCAGTGGCATTTTTACGTTTTAACGGGGATCGGTCCAAACCCCAGTCTTGTTACTATCTAACATGGACCAGTTGTTAGAAAGTATCAGTAATTAATAGCCCAATGACAAATGGCAACTGGGTCTGGAATCGAACTTTTAAAAACTACAAACCTTTCTCAGGATTGAACCGGCCACCTTTAAATTCAAACACGAGCACTATAACCACTCAGCTACCCAGCTATTTATTCTTTTGTCCGATAGTATCTTGTAAAAAATTTTAATTTAGATGTATACTTTAAGGTAAATGAAATTGTTTAGTAATGTAAAAAACATCAACCAATAATGAAAGTAAACAGTTTTAGATATGCGCAAAAGCAATTCCGTTTCTCAAAAGGTATAAAACCAAGTGCAATCTACTTTCCCGAATATGCATGGTGTCCTATTAATTAACATATTACCGTGTCAGTCGAAACTGTCACTGTACGGCGTGGAATAATCCTTATCAGGGAAATGTAAATAAGGTGGTAGCCGACATGCAGGGTCGTCCTTGGCCCAGTGCGGCATGTCGCTGTCGTGAGCCGACCGGTCAAGGTCCTCGGCTACCACATGAAACTGCTTAAAACGTAAACAGTCTGACACTCGTGGTTACGAACGAATGCCGTGCGAAATACAAACTTTGAAGATTATTTGGAAGGTCAAGTAAAGTTATGTGTTTTTTAACTTATGTGTGAACTTAAGTAAGAGAATGCCAACTCAAAATTTGAAACATTAATAATAAGTTCTAATTTTACTCGTAATGTATTACTGTCCTATTAATCTTCAATTTAAAAGTTGTCTGTTATAATTTAATTTATCAGTGACCATTGAATTGTTTTTTTTTCACTATGAGAGTTCCGAATAAGTGATTCTATTCGTTGTAGTTTTTATTTACACAGGATCATTGGTCACAAAAGTACCAGTTCTTCAAATGTAGTGAACTTTTCGGGTCATAAAAATCCTGCTATAGTAAGGTTCGCGAAAATAGCCCGATGAGGGTTGGTGCATTGTTGCAAAATCGATCTAGACACATTTATACTATATCACACATGGTAAACATAACCACAAATGACAACAATGCTGAGGAGAGGTGGTGAGGGGGGTCAGTCACAGATGTTAAAATTTTCATCGGACTATTTTCGTGAACTATACTGTAGATGACCCACTGAAAATGTAATCTTATTCTTCCGTCCATATCTATATGTTAATAGTCAAGGTTGATTCTTTTCCTCCTTTATTCTCTGCTTGCACATTTTTAATACGTGACATGGTTTTTCGTACAAGGAACTCCTCCCACAGTTTTTAACCGACATTAATGATTTTAGTGTTATTGGATAGAGCTCGGCGTGGGGTTGTTTCTAAAGTAAATTTATAAATATCCATTTAAAAGTTCGTTATTTCCCCATTTGATTAACATTGGTAAGGAAAATTTTAATAGCTGTAAACACCAGACACCAGCGAAAGTATCTAACTATTTATCCGGCCATGCCAAAGAGGTGATGTTAAATCCACGGAGCATACGAACTGCATTAATATACAAGCGCAAAATATTTAGAGCAAAATTGTGAGCGTTTCACAAATAAAACGAGAGGTCTCAAATAAAAGATTTTGGCCTAAGAGACTCGGGAAGAATAGGGCATATTAAAAAAATATGCAAGGAAATGATAAATAAATTCAAATGTCCTCCAGAATATCTTACGGTTAATACTTATTTTTTATTTTTATCTACATGTGTTTTTTATATTTTAAAACGATAACCTGATGACGTTAATGAGTAAAGAATATATATTAATTGTAGCCTGACGATACTATATCAAACTTTCGTTTCGCTAATAACAAGAAAAATAATTTGCTAGAAGCGCCACTGTTTGTTCAAACTATTGTTAATTTGAAAATAACAGCCGATAGTTATGTCATCATCTATGATTGGCCTATCGAGCCAATTGAAGCTATCTTCTTAAATCAATAAGGGTTTCGTCTGTTGCATCCCATTTTCTCTCGCCCTGCTTAACCGATTTTTAAGATTGAGGTAACATTTCAAAGATTATGATATAGCGCTTGAATGGTGATTAAAAAGGTCATATCGTTTCTGGCTTCGCCCCCTAGTCTTTGATATATTTAGAGGGCGCTTTAAAATGTTGACCAACTGTCATTATAAGACTTTCAAATGTAAGTTGTAACTTAATAGCTAAGTGCTATAAGTTTTTAAGTCAGATTTTAAACAAAAATAGATCGTCTGTCACTGAATAATTAACATTAATATTGTTTGAGAAGTCATATTATTGCTTAGAATTGTATTGTAGGTCAGTTTCTCATAAACAGAAAGAAATGTATTACAAAAAGCGCAATTTGCTTCAGGCCCCCAGTAGTTTTATAATCGACATTGTAAACCGTGCTGAACTCAATTAAAGGAGGTTTAATTGTAACATAGGTGCTGGTTGCTGGACACGTTTTGTGTCCAATAATTGGCATAATATTGGTTATAGTTATTAAGTTTCCTTCGATACGATGGTTTTTACTTCTTAAAGCTTATGTTCACTTCAGGATACGAAGGCAAAATGAGGTTACAAAATGTTACAAATAAAATTAAAATTAATCACAATGAAACTATTGGGTGAAGCATTGGCATTTACGCCTTCTTTTCTTGGCATTTACATTTATTTACGCTATTAACGCTTTCTTTTTGCATAATTTGTAATGACAGCTGATTAGGGGCTTCGGCCCCTCTAAGCCACTATAATACGATACTATAATTAAGCTACTACTATACGCGAAAGACCAAGTTACTTCTAACTGTACCTATATAACTAACCGATAAAATGTGAAACGGTCACAAAAACCAATTACGGTTATTTTTATTTTGGTTGTCATCTAATTCTTATTAATTGATGGGAGATGAATTGTTAGTCAGCTAAGGAAAAAGAAATAGAGAGAATGTCACCCCAACAAAACTCTTTCTGACTCACCTATAGGTCAGTAGTGCAAAAGTAAGGCTTTTGGGCCAGTTCAAGGTCACCCGAGCGATGACGTCATCGATGACGTCATCGAGGTCAATGACCTCATCGATGACGTCATCGATTGCATCATTGATGACGTCATCACCAATGACGTCACATCCATGACGTCACACCCATGACGTCACAGAAATGACGTGCTGATGACGTCATCACCCCTTACGTCACCAAGATGACGTCATCGATGTCACAAAGGTCAAGGTCGTTTGGATGCGTTTGATCGGTTATTGGAAAACTGCCAGAAGCAGATGGACGACTGTGATAGCTATCTACAGTTACACCGAGAATTGCATCGTGAAGAGGACAGAAAAGAAGAGATTGTAGTAAGTGAAGAAGACTTGGATGCGATTGATCGGTTTTTGGAAAAACCCCATAAGCAGAAGGACTGGGCTAGCTATTTACAGTTAATGCAAAGAAGAAGACCAAGTGTTATTCAATTTGCCGGAGCTGGACCATCTACAGCTGGAGGATTTATTCAAGAAGAGAAAATGGAAGAAGAAGATACGGAAGAAGTGGAAGATGTAAGACAACTGCGTACCCAAGAAGAGGATATGGAAGATATAAGACAACTGCGCACTACAGCCTTGCCAGGACCAGTTGTAATTCATTTCAAAATTAATAACGTGCAATTAGAATTGGAAAATTTTATAACTCAAGCTAAAAAACTAGTTGTAAAAACATTGACGGAAGAATTGGCAAGATTGAACTTTATTCCTGCCAGGCATGCAAAAGGTTGCGGATGGCATTTGGGAGCATGTCCGTTTGTACGCTGGCATGCAAAAGGTTGCGGCGGCCTCTGCACTCGGACGAGGACGTAAGCCACTAGGGTGTCCTCAGTTTGTTTCCTTCTGGAAACACAAAATTATGTAAATGAATCTTTGTTAGCTACTGAAAAGACAATGCAGTAAATGTTTACAAGTCTTGCGTGGCGAAGGGAACACGACATTGGATGTTGCCTTGTTGTCATAGTTGGGTCTCTTCGGAGGCTACAGCGATGACAACCCAAGTGCCCCAGGTGGGGCTTAATTTTTTTAAAGTTTTTTCGTGACCTTGACCTAAATACAGTAATGACCCCCCCCCCTTCCCCCCCCCCGAACTTTTTTTTTTGAGAAAAAATTTTGACCTTGACCAAAAAGTTTTTTGCTCCGGACGAGAAGTGCCCAAACAAAAAAAATTTGTACAAAGTAGTGGATTTAGACCAAAGATCATTGGTTTATCAAACCTGTTGAAGAATAAATTGAAAATGGGTGTTTAAAAGCCAAATCTACTACATGATTGATAAACTGGATGTATATGACGTCACCTTCCCCCACCCTTCAACCTCGGGTATAAAGGGACCCGGTTGAGCGCGCTGCTCATTATTGCGTGGACATTCACCGAGTGCACACTCAAAGCCAAACTGTAAAAAAAAATGGCTCTTTGCGATATTTGTGGTGAGTTTTTCCAAGATGAAGATATCTTTGTTTTACACCGAGAATTGCATCATGAAGAGAACAGAAAAGAAGATATTGTTGTAAGTGAAGAAGACTTGGATGCGTTTGATCGGTTATTGGAAAACTGCCAGAAGCAGATGGACGACTGTGATAGCTATCTACAGTTACACCGAGAATTGCATCGTGAAGAGGACAGAAAAGAAGAGATTGTAGTAAGTGAAGAAGACTTGGATGCGATTGATCGGTTTTTGGAAAAACCCCATAAGCAGAAGGACTGGGCTAGCTATTTACAGTTAATGCAAAGAAGAAGACCAAGTGTTATTCAATTTGCCGGAGCTGGACCATCTACAGCTGGAGGATTTATTCAAGAAGAGAAAATGGAAGAAGAAGATACGGAAGAAGTGGAAGATGTAAGACAACTGCGTACCCAAGAAGAGGATATGGAAGATATAAGACAACTGCGCACTACAGCCTTGCCAGGACCAGTTGTAATTCATTTCAAAATTAATAACGTGCAATTAGAATTGGAAAATTTTATAACTCAAGCTAAAAAACTAGTTGTAAAAACATTGACGGAAGAATTGGCAAGATTGAACTTTATTAAATTTGGATTGGTGTTGGAGGCTATGTTTACTAATACCGATGGTGAAAATTCACCGAGAGCATTCATTGCTAAAAACCGAACCCTTACAACCACATCTGATATCAACGAAATTTTAGAAGAATGTTTGGTTGAACTGCTAGTGAAACTTCAAGAACATGAAGGAAGAGGATCCGGCTGGACGCTATCATCAATTGAAGGTATGGATGTGAGGGTTCACAAGCATGGATATGGTATGAGAGGAAGCAGCTTTATCCCTCTACCAAAGGTGATCCGAGATACAAGATCATGTATCAATGTGAAAAATGAGGATAATGAATGTTTCCGGTATGCAATGTTAGCAAAATATGTGGAAGACCATTCCTGTAGACCTAGCATAGCATACGAAGCTGTTCAACACCGCTATAACTTCCAAGGTATGTCGTATCCTGTTAGTCTTAATGATGTTGCTAAATTTGAAAGAAAAAACCCAGGAGTTTCAGTTAATGTGTTTGGTTTAGACGAATCAAATAACGTATACCCGTTACGAGTTACAAAGACTGAACGTCAAAATCATACGGATTTACTGCTATTGACCAAAGGTGAAATATCACATTATGTTTACATCAAGAACTTTGAAACTTTGGTTGGACGACAAGTGACTAAAAATAAAATTAGAGTAACAGTGTGTAAGAGATGATTTTGTTTCACAAATAAAGACTTGAGACGTGGAGGATCAGAGTGGTTGTCAGAACACCAACGTCTTTGTAATGACAACTATGAAGTGAAGATTAGTCTGCCACCACCATCTAGAGCATTTGTCCAGTTCAATAAAACAGTTCACCAATACCGGATTCCACTAGTTATCTACGCTGACTTTGAATCCACGTTAGTGCCACAGGAACTTCCGGATGGTGAAGTAACTAGAAGAACCAAATATCAATTGCATCAACCTAACAGTTTTTGCTTATTGGTGAAATCTACTTTACCTGAAGAACAATTGCAAGACTATGGCTTAACATCCACTCCAATACTCTACCGTGGTGAAGAAGCCGCTAAGTATTTTGTAGACCAGTTGTACGACATTGCTGAAAAGGCGCAACGCTTATACGGTAATGTTGTACCTATGAAACCTTTGAACCAAAATCAACAAGAAGAATGCAATTCGGCAACAAGATGTTATTTATGCAAGAAGAGCTTCAGTGAAGAAAATCAAAAAGTAAGAGATCACGATCACATGACAGGGTTATACAGAGGAGCTGCTTGTAATTCATGCAATATAAATTACAAACTGCCAAACTTTATCCCTGTCGTGTTACACAATCTTAGCGGCTATGACTCTCACTTCATTATCCCAGAGTTAGGACGAGATGATGGAAAAATTGAAGTATTAGCTGAAACATTGGAGAAGTACATCAGTTTCTCAAAAACAGTAGGTAAAATTAAACTTCGCTTCGTAGACTCTTATAGATTTATGTCATCTAGTTTGAGTAAATTGTCTGAGAACCTAAGAAGAGAAGACCTAAAAGAAACCAGCAAAATTGTACCTGAAGATAAATTGGACTTAGTAATGCGTAAAGGAGTGTTCCCCTATGATTACATAACTTCTGCAGAAAAATTTGAAGAAACCAGTCTGCCACCGATTGAAGCCTTCAATAGCAAGTTAAATGAAAGTGCAATCACCGTTGAAGACTACAATCATGCTTGTAATGTTTGGAACCAACTAAACATTCAAACCTTAGGGGAATATTCTGACTTTTACATAAAATTGGACGTAACTCTGCTGTGCGATGTGATGGAAGAATTTCGAAACACCTGCTTCTCCGCCTATGGACTGGACCCTCTACACTCGTACACATCTCCAGGATTAGCATGGCAAGCTATGCTAAAGTCAACCAACTGTCGATTGGAACTTCTAACAGATATTGATATGGTGCTCATGATAGAATCTGGTGTACGAGGGGGTTTAACACAAGCTGTAACACGTCATGTCAAAGCTAACAACAAGTACATCCCAGGCTTCGACGAGAGACAACCATCGGTCTACCTTGGCTACTTTGACGCAAACAACCTTTATGGTTGGGCAATGTCAAATCCGCTTCCCTACGCTGACTTCAAATGGATCGACCCGGCCACCATCGGAGACATCTCACAGATTCCAAAGGATGGTCCAAAAGGCTATATTTTGGACTGTGATTTTGAATACCCGGAGCACCTTCATGACCATCACTACGACTTGCCTCTCCTAGCCAAGACTGAAGTTTCACCGACAGGAAGATGGCCGAAATTGATGATGACGTTGGAGAATAAAGATCGGTATGTGGCTCACTACTGGGTAGTTCAACAAGCTCTTGATTTGGGTCTACGTGTAGTGAGAATTCATAGAGCAATTGAATTCACCCAGTCTTGTTGGTTGAAACCATATATTGATTCCAACACTACAAGAAGAGCAGCGGCAACATCAGCATTTGAAAAGGACTTTTACAAATTGATGAACAACGCCATCTTCGGGAAGACCTTAGAAAACAAAAGGAAACACAAGATTGTAAAATTAGTAAGTGATCCTAAGAAATTGGAAAAATTAGTGCAAAAACCAAATTTTGGAACATCCATGATTATAAACGAAGATCTAGTTGCCGTCAGTATGAAGAAAACAACAATAGTGATGGATCGTCCGTTATACATTGGAATGTCGATTTTGGATATAAGTAAAACTCTGATGTATGATTTCCATTACAACAAAATGGTTAAACACTACGGAAGAGACAACATTGGAGTTGCATACATGGATACCGACGCGTTTATCTACTGGATAAAGACTTTGGACATGTATGAAGACCTAAGGAGTTTCCCATACAAAAACGATTTTGACTTCTCTGACTATCCGAAGAACCATCCAAATTACAATGAAAAGAATAAAAAAGTAATCGGAAAATTTAAAGATGAAGCAAATGGAATGCCTTTAGAAGAAATAGTGGCACTGATGGCAAAATTGTATTCATTTAAAATGTACAACGAGAACAACACACCAACAGTCAAGAAAGCAAAAGGAGTCAAAACATCGTACTTGAAGAAACATGTGACATTTGACCATTACAAGACCTGCTTGTTTGAAGATTCTACAATGTCTGCAACGTTCAACACTATTAGAAGCTTTAAACATGAGGTCTACAGTGTCACTGAAGTTAAAAGGGCACTATCAGCTCGAGATGATAAAAGGCATATTATGCCGGATAAAATTCACACTCTTCCTTTTGGCCACTACTCTCTAAACCCTATCGACTAGTAACCTATTCTTCGTCCTTCTACAACTTCGACCTTATTCCTTTCTCCTTCCGTAAAAAAATGGGGAACACGGCGAGTCCAACGCCGTGTTCCCCATTTTTTTACACAAGTTTGGATGACCTTGACCTATATAAATGATGTGAATATTTAAGACAACATTCATTGTGATTATACATGTGATACATGAAACATTCAAACCTGCAATATGAAGAACTTGAAGCAAGAAATTGTCAACGAGCTTCATAAACCTGCAAGAAGAAAGTTTCCACGAAGAAATACAGTGATAAAAGGAATAAATGATTTATATCAAGCGGATTTAATCGAAATGATTCCTTATAGTAAACAAAATAGAGGATTTAAATACATATTGACTATTATTAATTGTTTTTCAAAAATGGCAGATGCTTTACCGCTAAAAGATAAAAGTGGCAAAAGTGTTACAAAAGCAATGGAAACAGCTATACAAAGAGACAAACATACTATAAAACATTTACAAACTGATGATGGAAAAGAATATTTCAATAAGGAATTTGCAAATTTAATGAAAAAACACAACATTAACCATTACTCAACCAATTCAGAGGTAAAAGCATCAATAATTGAAAGATTCAACAGAACTTTAAAAGGTGCGATGTATAAGATGTTTTCTAACAGAGGATCGCACGTATGGATTGATATGTTACCAAAACTTATAAGCGATTACAATAACAAGTTTCATAGAACTATCGGTATGAAACCAAGCCAGGTGACTAATAAAAATGAAAAACTTGTATTAAAACGTATAAAACTGAATACTAAACCAAGAGTTGAAAAACTAAAGCCTAAAAGGTTTAATGTTGGTGATAAAGTGCGAATAAGCAAATACAAAGGTGTATTCAGTAAAAGATATCTTCCAAACTGGACAAATGAGGTATTTACCGTATTTAAGGTGCAACCTACAGTACCAGAAACTTACATTTTAAAAGATAATAAAGGACAATTGCTTGAAGGAGGTTTTTATGGACATGAAATGTTAAAATCAACAGTAGGTGATGTATATCTAGTAGAAAAGGTGTTGCAACGCAAAAAAGATAAGGTTAAAGTACGATGGTTAGGATTTAATAAGACGGAAGATTCTTGGATACCTAAAAAGGATCTAATATAATGATAGAGCATCATTTTGGGTTGAACCATTACAAAGGATGGAGATAATACCGCAAAAAGACAATTTTACTATTAATAATATAGATGAACTCACAGTGGATGGTTCTCAATTCAATACTGGGAAACACGGTGTTTTGTTACCAAACACGGTGCGTTGTCTGGTTACCGGTCCTTCCAATTGTGGAAAAACAAATGTAGTATTCAATTTGATTACAAACCCTAAAGGCTTACGTTTTAATAATTTATATGTATTTTCAAAGTCACTACAACAACCGAAATATCAGTTATTGGAACAAATACTCAATAATGTACCTGAAGTTAAATATTTTAAATTTAACGCGAGCGAGAGTGTCATGCAACCGCAAGAGGCTAAACCATTCTCAGTATTCATATTTGACGATGTATCTTGTGAAAATCAAAATACAATAAGGAATTACTTCGCCATGGGTCGACATAACAACATAGATAGCATTTATATTGGTCAAACTTACAGCAAAATACCGAAACAGCTCATTAGAGACAATGCAAACATGTTAATTGTATTTAAACAGGATGAAACCAACCTAAAACACATATATTATGACCATGTAAGTGCGGATATGCAATTTGAACGATTTAAAGAGTTGTGTGGAAAGGCTTGGGCTGAAAAGTATGGGTTTTTAACAATTATGAAGGAACAACCGCTAAACAATGGTCGATACAGGATAGGATTTGATAAATTTATACTAATACACTGATCATGATGTAAAACATTCATTGTTGTACAACACGTCTTGCTACAAACATGGTTAACCAAGAAAAGTTAATAAAGGAAATAAAATCACTTAGTGATTCTATTCGAGATAAAAACAGAGCATTAAAATTAGGTATTAGCGAAAGGGAGAAATTTCTTGAATCTACTTTTAAACCTATTACTGAACCCTTGAAACAATTAAACAAAAAATTTGCTAAACCCGTTTTGGAAGGAGATGCAATTGCACCTATTACAAAGTTTGAAAGAGAAGATGTAAAATCAGAAGATTTTAGTGATGAAGACCTGGAATCCTCTACATATAGTGGTTTTACCGTTGAAGAACCTGAAAGAGAGCTAGAATCACCAGACTATAGTGGTATAAGAGAATTATATGAAGTAAAAGCTAAAAGAGGACATGAAGATGTATCAACTGCTAGTGAAGAGGAAAAAGAAGAAGAAGCAAGGGAAGGTCCGTCAAACATAAGCTTGTTGGGTGAAAACATTCATAACAAAGGACCTTTAGGAAGGAAATACATGGTAAAAATGTTACTCGGAACAATTCCTAATAAGAATTACCATAGTTATGGAGCGAGATTAACAGAAGATGGTTTAATGATAGGTAATAGCCCGTTAAACGTTGACGAACATGATAATATTGTCATTGGTGATCAAAGGTATAAGGGTACAAAAGGATTATTTGAATTATTATTTGAAAATAAGCCTTCAGTATCGTTAGTGAAAGAAAAAGACATGGAAGCATATAAAAATATTTTGGAACAGACAAATGCATATAGGAGAATGTATTTACCTGACCAACTTCCATTTAGATCTAAGTCTTTAAAATATAGAGAATTTGTATCCAAGTTAATACCAACTAGAAGACAAACAATGCCGTTAACACAAAGAAAACCTGTAAAACGAAGATTTATGGCATCCACTTTAGATGTAAGTGCTCAGGAAAGAAGAAAAAGAAGTAAGTCTGTTACGGGTACAGGTTTAATGAAGAAACTATATAACACAAATGTGATTTATTACAATAATATCAATAAATTGGTGGATAGAATGAAACTAATACATGAAGCTAAAGAAGCGGGTCATACTGGATTGGAAAACGAATGGGTGGCTTTAGTGGATGAACTCCGAAACCGTGGGGTAATCTTATAAAAAATGCGTTGCTCCCTAAAATACTATTCAGTTGCACCATGAGTGTCGACAAGTTCGGACGTTATTCCTCGGATGGATTATATTACGCAAATAATTTAAAAAGAGGTGCTGGTTTACCACAGACACCTGATGGAGATTATGATATGAGTAATAAAAGGTTAAAAAACATAAAAGATCCTATGGATGAAAATGATGCAATAAATTTAAAAATATTAAAGGAAAAGATATCACCAACATTAAGACTGCACAATAACACATATGACGCAGAAAATCATAGAATTATCAACGTTGGTAAACCAAATCAAAACGGTGATGCAATAAACAAAGGTTATTTGTCATCTGAAATAAAGAATACGTTAAAATTCAATGGGAAAACGTATAGTGCTAACAATAAACGTATATCCAACGTAGATGATCCTAAAGATGCAAAAGACAGCGTAAATAGACGCTATTTACATTCCTTGATACCTGAAAAGACAAAAGATGGATTTTCTTTTTATAAATTTGTTATTAACGATATAGGTTATCCAAAAAATGAAAATGATGCTGTAAATTTGAAATATATCAAAGACCATTGTATTACACGCGATGTTGGAGTTATAGATTGTTTTGGTAATTGTTTAGCAAATGTTAAAGATGGTTCGGCGCCATCAGATGGTGCAACAGTGGGTCAAATGATGGAAACCTTAAAACAAGAAACAACCTCTTTTGTAAAACAAGATCAAGTAGTATCGAAGCAAGGGGATGAATTTGTTCAAGGTAATGAAAAATTTAATTTATTAACATACAAAAATAATGCTTGGGATTGCATGGGTAAAGGGTTATCAAATATGAGATTGGGTTATACTGCTCGAGATGCAGCTGCTTTATCACAAACCGTACATCTAGATCCAGATCATTCTTTTAGATTTTTTACATGTAATGGTAAAGTAATAAAAAACTTGCATAATGGAAGAGATCCAAATGATGCTGCAACTGTAGGACAAACATTACAATATGACAGTAAAAATAAAGAGTTTATTCATAATAAGCAAAGATTTAAATTAATGGATGTAAATGATTATCAAAATATACTAATTGCAGATCCAAATTCATTTAGCGGATTTAGAAAATTGTCTGGTGAAGAATTTATTCATAAAAATCATGTATTTAGAAATGAAGCAGACAGAGCATTAATTAGTGCAGATTTAAAATATTTTAAATGTCCTGGGAATGATGAAAATGTAACTGATGAAGACTAAGAATTTGTATAAAACTGATATGGGTTAGAAATCGGGGACTAATATTATAAAAATGGGTTACACTCTAGAATGTTATTCAGTTGCACCATGAGTGTTGACAAGTTCGGACGGTATTCATCGGATTGATTATATTACTCTAATATTTTAAAAAGAGGTGTTGGATTACCACAAACACCTGATGGAGATTATGATATTAGTAATAAACGGTTAAAAAACATCAATGATCCCACAGATGAAAACGATGCAATAAATTTAAAAGTATTAAAAAAAGAGATATCACCAACGCTGAAACTAGATAAAAACACATATAACGCGGGTAATCATAGAATTTCCAACGTTGGTAAGCCAAATCAAAACGCTGATGCAATAAACAGAGGTTATTTATCATCAGAATTGAAGAATACGTTAAAATTCAATGGAAAAACGTATAATGCTGAGAATCGACGTATATCCAACGTAGCAGACCCTGTAGATGAACAAGACAGCATAAATAGACGCTATTTACATTCTATAATACCTGAAAAGACAAAAGATGGGTTTTCTTTTTATAAATTTGTTATTAACGATATAGGTTATCCAAAAAATGAAAATGATGCTGTAAATTTAAAATACATCAAAGATCATTGTATTACACGTGATGTAGGAGTTATTGACTGTCTTGGTAATTGTTTAGCGAATGTAAAAGATGGTTTTGCACCATCAGACGGTGCAACGGTGGGTCAAATGAAGGAAACTTTAAAACAAGAAACCTCCGGTTTTGTGAAACAAAACCAAGTAGTAACACGTCAAGGAGATGTATTTGTACAAGGAAATAAAAAGTTTACTTTACTTGAAGAAAACAATTATGTTTGGGATGGTAAAGGAAAGTTATTGACAAATTTAGGTATTGGTGAAAATCCTGGTGATGCTGTTACTTATGAACAGATAATACAATTAGAGCCAACTGGAAAAAAATGGTGGAATTGTGATAACAAACGATTAACAAATGTTGCAGACCCTGACTATGCCAATAACGCTGTAACTGTTAATTTTCTTGTTAAAGTAATACTTAATTTATTATTTGATATGCATAATTATATTGCAGCAGGACAACATAAACCTATTGACGAAAAAATGAGAAGTACATGGATTAAACAAGAAATTCTTTACAAATATTTTTTTAATCATAACACACAAAAGTTTAGATCATCAGATTGGGGTACTTTTGATATTTAATTAAATAACACCATAAATTACATCATTTATGTGCAACCTGTCATAGAGGTAACACATGGGTTACGCTTTTCGAATATAAAAGACAATCATGGCGTTTCATTACACCAGTCCATATCGAGACACTATACGGAAAGGAGGCGGTATTACGTCCACAGCGGTTTCTCTGTTAAGTAAAGCTTTAAATCGTATTCCAGTAGGATCTATCGTAAACAGAGCAATAGACGCTTTACCATACGAATTTCACATACCGGGAGGTTATCAGTATTGCGGACCAGGAACTAAATTGCAAAAACGACTGGAAAGAGGTGATCCAGGCATAAATAAGTTAGATCAGGCTTGTAAAGAACACGATATTGCATATTCCACATTTACCGATTCAAAAAATAGGTCAATCGCTGATAAAAAGCTAGCAAATATAGCTTGGCAACGAGTAAAGTCTAGTGACGCTAGTATTGCGGAAAAAGCAGCAGCTTTAGCGGTAACAGCAGGTATGAAGGCTAAAACAGCGGTAGGAGGTGGTAAAAGGAGGGGTAGGAATAAAAAAGGATCAACCATGAAGAAACATGGTGGTAATATTAGACTAAAAAGACGTTCTACAAAGAAAAATAATAAAAAACCGACAATATGGTCAATGGTAAAAAACGGGGCAGGTCTATACCTAAGACCGTATCGTGCATATTAAATAAAAGAAATCAATTAGTTATACCACATAAAGCGTTGACTAATGTTGAATTATTCAGATATATTTCCTGTTTAAAAATACCATTTTTTCGCGGAGTATTTATGAAGGACAGTTTACCAAAGAAAATATGGAAAAATGGACTGGAATCGTAAATTTGGATAATACTGAAGGGCCCGGCACCCATTGGGTGTGTTATAAGAAACTGAATAGCAATGTATATTATTTTGATAGTTTCGGTAACCTGCCACCACCAAAAGAACTTCAAGATTACTTTAAATCTGCTAAAAACATATATTACAACTATAAAAGAGAACAACCTGATAATACTTCAATATGCGGCCATTTATGTTTGGAATTCCTAGCTAAAAGTATCAGTCACTATTGAGATGTCTTCCTATACGGTATCATTAACAGGAAAATCGTCCACTTTACGAAGTATCCTTTTTCCAGCGTTACGCTTGCAAAAAGGAAGATTTTGGGAGGCAGCACTGTTAGATTTTACAACTTACAACTCTATTCCCAATGTTACGGAAGGTAAAAATAACTTATTGCATTATTATAAAGGAAAAGATGCCAGTGGTAAGTTTACAGACTTAGAAGAGTGCAGTTTACCCACAGGTTCTTATGAAATTGATCATATTAATGAATTTTTGCAAAATAAAATGGGAAAAGACAATATATCGCTAAAAGGTAATAACAATACAATGAAAGCTGAGCTTACTTCAAAATATTATATAGATTTCACTAAGCCAAACTCAATTGGTGATTTATTAGGATTTCCCAAAGATGGAGCAATTTTAGAACCAAATAAAACACATTCCGGTAAACAAACTGTAACAATATTAAAAGTCAATAGTATAGACATAACTTGTAACATTATACAAGGAGCTTACAGAGATGGAGCAAATACTCATATAATACATACTTTTTACCCCAGTGTACCGCCTGGATTTAAAATTGTTGAAAAGCCACAAAACCTGGTATATCTACCGTTGAACACCACTTTCATTTCAGACATCGTGTTGAACGTATTGGATCAAGACGGTAACTTGATAGATTTCCGAGAAGAGCCTATTACGGTTAGACTACATTTAAAATCGACACTTTAATACAAAACCATGGGTTTAACATTTAAAAGCGAACAACCTACGGGAAACCGCATTAGTAGCTCTTCAGCTGTGGAGGAGTTAACACGCGAGAACATTCGTTTCTTAGAGAGAATTGGATTAAAATTAACCGATTATGGATATACTGGATATAGCGCAGGGTCCAACATTCGACGAAACCCTATGGGAAAAAGAATATCACACCCACAACCCTTACACTTCATCAAAATTAAACAATAACGATGAAATTCGTATTCCCATACAAAATCAAGACATTTACACACTACCATGTGAAAGTTACTTGTATATTGAAGGAAAAGTTACTAAAAAGGATGGTACTACTACTGGTACAACAGTTCCATTTATAAATAATCCTATGGCTTTCCTGTTTGATGAAATTAGATATGAAATATCAGGTGTAACAGTTGATTCCACTAAAAAAGTAGGTATTGCAACAACTTTAAAGGGATTAACATCTATATCACCTAATGAAACCAATTTAATACAACCTGCAGGATGGGTTTTACCTGCAAAAGACACAATCACTCCAGATACAAATGGAAATTTTGATTTTCATATTCCATTACGTTTGTTGCTTGGTTTTGCAGAAGATTATAGAAAGATTATATTAAATGTTAAACAAGAATTAGTTTTGTTGAGATCTTCTAACGATAAAGACATTATTAAAGCTCCAGACGGTACAACAGATGCAACTTTAGAATGGAAATTAACATTAGACAAAATTGTATGGAGAGTTCCACATGTAAAATTAGCTGACGAGCATAGAATGCTACTATTAAGAAAGTTAAAGGCTGATCGTGATATTGTAATTCCTTTTAGAAGTTGGGAATTTCATGAACATCCCAGCTTGCCAACTACGGATCGACACACTTGGACAGTTAAAACATCTAATTATGTGGAACGAGCCAGGTATATTATATTTGGTTTACAAACAGGCAGAAGAGACACCATCACCAAACATGCAGGCCAATTTGATCATTGCAACTTGAAAAATATTAAAGTTTATTTAAATTCACAATTTTTTCCATACGATAATTTAAATGTGTCATTCGCTAATAAAAAGTACAGCATATTGTACGATATGTATGCAAGATTCCAAAGTTCATATTATGGTAAAACGAATGCACCTTTACTATCACCAGAAAAATACTTAGATGGTTACCCTATAGTTGTAATCGATTGTTCTAAACAAAATGAATCGGTAAAATCATCAAGTGTAGATATAAAAATAGAAATGGAATTCAACGCGCCTATACAGGCTAATACAACTGCATACTGTTTAATTCTACATGATAAAATCGTAACATACACACCTTTAACTGGAATTGTTAAAAATGTATTGTAAAAGACCGGTTTTCCTACATTCCAATGCATTCCGCGAGTATAAAAGCAGAGCGTTCAGCTCGCTCCTCATCAGTTTGTTGCCTGTTGTTGTATGGGTAGCATCTTATTCAATATGGCTTCTCCTAGTGGTACACAAGAAAATGTAGTAGATATTGAGAAGGAGATATCCGACTTTTTAGATCTTCAAGGTCAACCGGAGGGAGATGAACACAACGCTTGCGGACAACTCCACGCCAGTAATAATGTTGAGGAAAAAGGTAAAAGAAGAAAGAATGCACACAAGAGGAAAAGGGATATTGAAGATAATATTTCTCCTAACATATTAAGTGAGGTATTCTTGCGAATATTTTACCCAATCTCTTCAAGTTTGGACAAAAGTGTTTTAATCGGTGTTATGAAATCTACAGATTATTCCCCTACTGTAATTTTAACTCATGGACCCAAAATGATTTTGTTTACGGACACTGCTTGGGAATCGTTTATGAAACACTTGCATCTGCTAGAATGCTATTTAAGTAGTAACATGTTTGGAAGAAAGACAAGAGTAGGCCTTTTGGATTCAAATGTGGAAATCGATATTGTTAAACATCGTGGTGATCATCAGTTGCGGTTTAGAGACACAACAAGACATGATAACAAGATTCAACTTAATCGAGAAGAGTTTTTTATTCTAACTTGTGCAACTGAACCAATAACGAGATACTTGAGACAACTGGTGTTTTCAAGTTCAATTATTAAAGATTATCTGGAAGACACTTTGGACAAGCAACCGGACGCACCTATATTGTACGGACCTGTAGATACTTCTATATTCAATAGGGTTCCTCATGAAGTACAAATGTGGAGACAATTGGAAAAGTACGCTCAACTACATAAGAAATCAGTAAAACGTGAAAAAGAGGAAGAAGAAGGAGGAGAAGAATCAAGTGTTAGTGATGAAAATGAAAACAAGGAAAATGTAAAGATGGAAACCTAAATGACAATTAACTACACAGCAATGGTTAATTTTTAAAACAATATCAAACACTTTGTGGGGTTAGGCCTACCGGGGACGGTGCCCACGTTAAATATACACCAACGCGCCAACAACTGTACGGCCGGGTATAAAAGTCGTACCTACCGTGGTGTGGAAATCAGTTGACCTTTGGACTTCGTCATGAGCAGACGAGTGATCTTCGCAATGGACAAGGAAGAAGAACAAGTAAAGTCCAAACCTGGTATAATTGAGTTCCAAGCGTTTCGGGGTAATGATGATAGATTTATCATAAAAGAACTTGTGTTTTTCGACATCAATACAAGTGTTCCTTATTCGTTTTTATGGAAGGAACTCTTTCTCACGTTGACTCCACTACGGACGAAGCATTTCCCTTGTGGTGGACTGTTCATTTACAGGATGCGACAGAAGTGGAAGTCTTGTATCAAAAATTACTCAATGTATTCAACAGGAACCCTGGACCTCTTGAATGTAGAATGGATTTGAATTTTGATGCAACCAGGGTCGGCACAGAACTTTCAACTTCAAGCCAGCCTCAGCAACGAGATTTTACACATTTATACACTCCAATATCACCGGAAGGTGTAACTGTCTGCGAGGCTGACTCAACTACATGTTATGTTCAGCCGAAGCCTTGGGTGTTGATTATTAACAATGTGTACAAAGTGGAATTGGTATGTAATAGATTAAAGGAGTTGATGGTACAAGATCCAGGCCTGCGCTTTCAAATAGATATACATTTCATCTGGAGAGCACCTGCGCGGGGCTCTTCGTCTGACAGCTCTCCAAGTACGACGGACGAGGAGGACGACTAGTCATCTTTTTTAAAACTCCGTTTGAATGACCTTGACCTTTCCCCCTCCACTGAGTTTATTTAAGGTGCACTCTCACTGACTCTAGCATCATTTCATCGCGCACCTTCACCGCAGCAACATGGAGAGTCAACTCAACTACTGTTGCGAACAGAAATGTTTTTCATGGCCAAATGACATTGATGTGGTGGATGGCCTGGCTTGTAGAACATGTGAAGCTTTTGGTCAGTGCATGTGTAAGTGCAAGTCTTGGAAGAAGCCGAAACCGAAGTTGAAGACATTCCATGTGTACCAAATGAGAGGGCATAAGTACACTTGTTGCCCTGAACGTTGCATTGAATTCAAACTAAAACAGCTAACTGGCTGCAAATTGTGCAACAATCATTTTGCAGTCTTTTGCAAACATTATTTAGGAGCGTGTCAATACAGATCAACTTGGCATACCGAAGCACTCACTATCAATGAAATCGCTATAGACTCACAAGAGTAGTCTTTCTACTCTTTGACTTTTTTAAAACTCCGTTTGAATGACCTTGAAATTTCCCCCACCACTTCCCCATATATCTAGAGTACGCAGGGCCCGGAGGTCAGTCGCTCGGCGGCTGTCGTAGGATGCACATCCGTGTTGTGCAGTCTGCTGTGCAGTTTTGATTTTAACCAGTTTAAGGTCACCACACTTGAACTCTGGCGAAAATGTCAAGCTGTTAAACACAATCCTAAGCCCCAGGTTCACAGTCAACCTCAAGGTCATCCCACTTTAACATGTAAATTTAAGGTAGCACCAAAACGGTGCTACCTGGCTTGACATTTTCAAGTTTCCCGAGGTCATCGCAGTTTCCCCCACCACTTCCCATATACCTAGAGTGCGCGGGGCCGGACAGTCAGTCGCTCGGTGTCTGTCGTAGGGTGCGCATCGCGGTTGCAGTAATGGTTAAAGTAAGGCAGCTGGGCTAGTTCAAGGTCACCCGAGCGGTGTCACATGACGGTTTAGGCAGAGTCACGTTGCAAACTTCAAGTTTCCTCAGCACGTTTGCTGTTTCTCGTCTAATTTCGCTCCAAGTCGTCAAGGTCACGGTAACCTGACTAAAACTCGGAGCGTAGTGCGAGAAACAGCAAAAGTGCCAAAAAAATTTAGGTTTCAGCGTGACCTTGACCTTTGTGACATCGATGACGTCATCTTGGTGACGTAAGGGGTGATGACATCATCAGCACGTCATTTCTGTGACATCATGGGTGTGACGTCATGGATGTGACGTCATTGGTGATGACGTCATCAATGATGCAATCGATGACGTCATCGATGAGGTCATTGACCTCGATGACGTCATCGCTCGGGTGACCTTGAACTGGCCCAAAAGCCTTACTTTTGCACTACTTAGGTCAATAATGTTTAAGTTATGACCATCACCTTGTACACAATATTACTGGTCCTGATCATCCGCAGGTACTACACGATAGTGCGGTCTCCGCGAGGCCAGGTCTGTCAGATGGCCACCTGCAGCGTCGCTACAAGACTATCACCTTGTACACAACATTACTTGTCCTGATCGTCCGCAGGTACTACACGATAGTGCGGTCTCCGCGAGGCCAGGTCTGTCAGATGGCCACCTGCAGCGTCGCTACAAGACTATCAGCTTGTACACAACATTACTTGTAATGATCGTCCGCAGGTACTACACGATAGTGCGGTCTCCGCGAGGCCAGGTCTGTCAGATGGCCACCTGCAGCGTCGCTGTCACCATCACTCTACTGTGGACGTTCTCAGTCCTAGTCATGGTTCCTCTTCTGCTCTTCCAAGATGTTGAAGTCGTCAAAGTTGCTGGTAAGGTGACCCTTCTAACACCGTTTTACTATTAATTATAGGAATAAATTATTTTCTAGCACATAAAACATATGTCACTATAAATACCCCCGTCGCAGCAGACCTGCGTACTCAGCGAATTTCCAAACTAGTAATACTAATTTTGACCAGCTAAACTTGTTAACAAAATTTCATCACGTCCTCATAAATAGGAAATGTCTATTCTCCTTAAGATAAATATAGGGAAAGAGTATACAGGTATGATGCCATGGGGGAGACTAAAAGTAGGTTTTTAGCATAGAAAAAATGTATTTCGACCATATAAAGCCATATAGTAAGTTTCATCAATATCTGTCCATAAATTCTGAGTTTGCCTATTCTCCATATGATTAACATGGGAAAAGAGTATGCAGGTTTGCTGCCATGATAAGTACAAAAATCAAGATTTTTTACCTTAAATGGATGAATTTCAACCAAATGAAGCTCAATACTAAGTTTCATGCAAAAATATTGGTTAATAAGTGAAATATTAACACATCCTTATTCTCCATAAGATTAACATTGGAGCCCCAAAAGACAATGTACTGTCTTTAGACTTTGTAATATCTCGGTAACCAATGGAGATAGAGCAAAGCTTCAAAATACTAAATTGTGTGTTTTTTAGCTAATTCCAATGGTCAAAATAAAAATTTAAAATTTTTAAAATTCACATATGAAAAATGCAAAAAACCCATTTTTGGGATACAAAACCCCCCCTTCCAGCAGGTCGATATGTCTGGTTTTCGAACTCATCCGAATAAACATAGGGTTACACATCTCTGCCAAATTTGGTGTCGATCGGACCATTTTTACGAGAGTTATCGTGTCTAGGGACACATACATACATATATAAATATATACATATATATATATATATATATATATATATATATATATATATATATATATATATATATATATATATATACATATATATATATACATATATATATATATATATATATATATATATATATTTTAATGACTATTATTTTTGGTCTCTGGGCACCTCAAAACGAAAAAGTAACATCGTCCCGGGCTTAGGTCTTACCATGAGACCTACGGTAATAGCTTATTCCCTATGGGAAATTCGCTAAAAAATGCTTAAATCTTTAGCGTCCAAGCTGTAAGACCTTGGCAAAATGAATGCTTTCTCTCCAAATTGTTATAAAGAGTAATCGGGTAGTGTTGTATGTATTTGAAAAATTCACTACTAAGTAATCACTTGACTTTAAACTATGATTTGAAATTTTAAAATGCTCAGAAACTTTAAATGTTTTATACATTAAAAAAACTACAACAATTTCCAAGTGTGATACGTTTTTAGTTAAATATTTTCAATTTAAAATATAATATAATGATATAAAAATCAAACTAAAGGCCCCCACACACCATCGAACATATTAGTTGAGCATGTCAGGACCTGACGGCTCATCCAACATGTTCATGCATGTGGGCTCCAACCCAAGGTCCTCGGTGGATACGGCAGATAGAATGCTCGGCTCGACAGCACCGTCTAACCTGATATGTTTTGTGGTGTGTAGAGACGGTCAACATTACGCCCAACGTGCTGGATCTCACGTCCAGCAGTGTTTTAAAACCCAAATTGTCAGAATGTATGTTGGATCCAACGTCAGATCAGGTTCGCTAATATGATAGCGAGCATGTTCGATTGTGTGTTGGGGCCTTAAGTCTCTGCAAAAATGCAAAATAAAATTTGAATTCCGCTGGACAGTTACTACTAAATTTAGCTTTAGGATGATTACTGACGAGTAGTGGGGAGGGAAGAGCAAGCAATATTACAGAATCTTATTAGTATTACTGCACAATCGTAGACCTTAACTTTGAATATCGGTCCATTTTCATTATAAAACTCTAAGTTATCGAGCTTAATTATACACAAGTTTACATGAAGAAAAAAAAAACGACGCTTCACGTCACATTATTTCTACTATACCTAGACATAAATGCACAGAATTGTTTCGATTTTTTTATATTCTTAAACTCTAGTTTCACTTAATTAGATCTCACTTTCTAACTCGTCGATTTAACGACAGGTCATGTAAGCCCTTCACCCTCGCTCCGAATGTGTCGCATTTCTTGTACATCATGACCGTTGTTCACCAGAGCACGCCCGGTCCGCAGGTCTGGTCATGTACGAGGTGTGTGTGGAGCGGTGGCCCTCGCCGCTGCTACAGTGCGTCTATACACTCGGCCTCTCGGCGCTCCAGTTCCTGGTGCCTGTGCTGGTGCTCACCATCATCCACACCAAGATATCCGCCTACCTCAGCGTCCACCTCATCTCCCCGCCCGGCCCCAGGCAATCCATATGCAAAAGAGGTGAGAGAGGTACAGTTGGTACCCAATTTTTCATTACCTGATGCTGTGAATTCCTTAAAATTTGCTTGGCTATAGCGAGTGAAGGATATTACTTAACTACCATGTAAAATGTATATATAATTTAAATGCGTCAAAAAACAACATTATTACAAACGGCCTAAAAAAATAAAGTTCATTTTCTATGTCTAGAAATACAAAGTCAACGTCACATGAGTAATCGACCGCTCCAAAATAAGCAATGGTATTAATCACTCGTGTCTCTTTGGGAGCCAGAAAGACTAAAAAGACCGATTGTTCAGTGAAGCGGCTGACATCATTATTAGATGACCCTTCAAGCTAAATTTAGTTGGGGCGGCAGTCGTATCATCCATTGTTGGTTCTTTATAAAATGGTGTAAGACCTATGACAAGATGGTGTAATACTTCAACTCATGTAAACATTGTCAGCATTTCGTATCAAAATACTAAAAATAACTTTTGCACCTGACTTTCCTTTTTTAGTTTTTTAAAATGTTTATATGATCAGAAAACAATTGTTTTCAAATTTTGTTTGTTATAGTGAGTTTAGTGAGTTTAAAATTTGGAAAGTCTGCATTTAAGTGAAAATCTCATGGTTTTCTCCCAAAACATCCTAATAAATATCAGCAATTGATTGAGGAGGTTTTCTTTTCGATGAGTAATTTCCTACTTGTTTCAAAAGCAACATTGTTATGGTATAGCCAAGCGGGAGTTCCGGCGCAACCGGCGCACGATGATCATCCTCTCTTGCATCGCCATCGTGTACGCGCTCTCGTGGCTGCCGATGACTGCCTTCACCGTGGTCATGGAGCTCAACCCCCGCGCCATCACCTCCCCCCAGACCGTCTACCTCGTGTTCTCCGCCTGCCACCTGGTCGCCATGAGCTCCACCGTTACCAACCCCCTGCTCTACGGCTGGCTCAACACCAACTTCCGCCGCGAGCTCGGCTCCGTGCTCGGCAGGTACGGTAATGCCTCATGGCTTTTAAACTTTTTTACGATTTTACTTTTCACAAATCTATATTTGAAGCATTGCTCTTGGGGTAGATGTATTAATCACTGTAAATCCAGGGGTGAATGTCACCTGAAGATCGAGGGAGTTGGAAACTTGACTTTCTGGCTTTGAAATTAAAATAACTCTGTTCACAGTCGATCTGAAAAACAATGACACTTGGCGATTAATCTAACACAACTTAATTCTTATGCTTTCTTCTGAGTGTTCAAATATTAGGTAATCCCAACCAGTTCGAGACACACTAAAGGTTCACAAAAAATTTTCTAAACTAGTAAGTTAAATGCAAATTTAGTAAAAATTTTATGGATTTTGTCATTAAACATTTTTAAAAAAGTACAAATTTTAGATCGGATGTTGTTTTCTTCTTCGGTTTGAAATTCTAATTTTTAACAAATAAAACATAAAATTCGCTTTTTTTGGGAAAGCTGTAAGAAAAGAGGGGGTTTTGGACCGTTCCCAACGAAAACGTACAAAAATGTGAAACTGGTGTAGAAACGTACTAAAAAGACATCGATGGTTTACTTTTTGGTCATAGTTCTATTTTCTTGTAAACAAGGGAGAAGAAAGAGCGCACGCAGAGGGACCAACGACAGCAGTACACTAGTGTCCACCGGCCGTCGGTATTCGTCAAGGACCGGCGGATCAGCTTCACCTTCCTGACGACGCTGACGACCGGCACCGCCACCACCAGCCACCACCGTGGCATCAGCATCCACGGCCCGGTGTCGCGGGTGGACCACGTGTAGACGACCGGCACCGCCACCACCAGCCACCACCGTGGCATCAGCATCCACGGCCCGGTGTCGCGGGTTGACCACGTGTAGACGACCGGCACTGCCACCACCAGCCAGCACCGTGGCATCAGCATCCATGGCCCGGTGTCTCGGGTGGACCACGTGTAGACGACCGGCACCGCCACCACCAGCCACCACCGTGGCATCAGCATCCACGGCCCGGTGTCCCCGGTGTCGCGGGTGGACCACGTGTAGACGACCGGCACCGCCACCACCGGCCACCACCGTGGCATCAGCATCCACGGCCCGGTGTCGCGGGTGGACCACGTGTAGACGACCGGCACCGCCACCACCGGCCACCACCGTGGCATCAGCATCCACGGCCCGGTGTCGCGGGTGGACCACGTGTAGACGACCGGCACCGCCACCACCAGCCACCACCGTGGCATCAGCATCCACGGCCCGGTGTCGCGGGTGGACCACGTGTAGACGACCGGCACCGCCACCACCAGCCACCACCGTGGCATCAGCATCCACGGCCCGGTGTCGCGGGTGGACCACGTGTAGACGACCGGCACCGCCACCACCGGCCACCACCGTGGCATCAGCATCCATGGCCCGGTGTCGCGGGTGGACCACGTGTAGACGACCGGCACCGCCACCACCGGCCACCACCGTGGCATCAGCATCCACGGCCCGGTGTCGCGGGTTGACCACGTGTAGACGACCGGCACCGCCACCACCGGCCACCACCGTGGCATCAGCATCCATGGCCCGGTGTCGCGGGTGGACCACGTGTAGACGACCGGCACCGCCACCACCGGCCACCACCGTGGCATCAGCATCCACGGCCCGGTGTCCCCGGTGTCGCGGGTGGACCACGTGTAGACGACCGGCACCGCCACCACCGGCCACCACCGTGGCATCAGCATCCACGGCCCGGTGTCGCGGGTGGACCACGTGTAGACGACCGGCACCGCCACCACCGGCCACCACCGTGGCATCAGCATCCATGGCTCGGTGTCGCGGGTGGACCACGTGTAGACGACCGGCACCGCCACCACCGGCCACCACCGTGGCATCAGCATCCACGGCCCGGTGTCGCGGGTTGACCACGTGTAGACGACCGGCACCGCCACCACCGGCCACCACCGTGGCATCAGCATCCATGGCCCGGTGTCGCGGGTGGACCACGTGTAGACGACCGGCACCGCCACCACCGGCCACCACCGTGGCATCAGCATCCACGGCCCGGTGTCGCGGGTTGACCACGTGTAGACGACCGGCACCGCCACCACCGGCCACCACCGTGGCATCAGCATCCATGGCCCGGTGTCGCGGGTGGACCACGTGTAGACGACCGGCACCGCCACCACCGGCCACCACCGTGGCATCAGCATCCACGGCCCGGTGTCCCCGGTGTCGCGGGTGGACCACGTGTAGACGACCGGCACCGCCACCACCGGCCACCACCGTGGCATCAGCATCCACGGCCCCGTGTCGCGGGTGGACCACGTGTAGACGACCGGCACCGCCACCACCGGCCACCACCGTGGCATCAGCATCCATGGCCCGGTGTCGCGGGTGGACCACGTGTAGACGACCGGCACCGCCACCACCGGCCACCACCGTGGCATCAGCATCCACGGCCCGGTGTCGCGGGTTGACCACGTGTAGACGACCGGCACCGCCACCACCGGCCACCACCGTGGCATCAGCATCCATGGCCCGGTGTCGCGGGTGGACCACGTGTAGACGACCGGCACCGCCACCACCGGCCACCACCGTGGCATCAGCATCCATGGCCCGGTGTCGCGGGTGGACCACGTGTAGACGACCGGCACCGCCACCACCGGCCACCACCGTGGCATCAGCATCCACGGCCCGGTGTCGCGGGTTGACCACGTGTAGACGACCGGCACCGCCACCACCGGCCACCACCGTGGCATCAGCATCCATGGCCCGGTGTCGCGGGTGGACCACGTGTAGACGACCGGCACCGCCACCACCGGCCACCACCGTGGCATCAGCATCCATGGCCCGGTGTCGCGGGTGGACCACGTGTAGACGACCGGCACCGCCACCACCGGCCACCACCGTGGCATCAGCATCCACGGCCCGGTGTCGCGGGTTGACCACGTGTAGACGACCGGCACCGCCACCACCGGCCACCACCGTGGCATCAGCATCCATGGCCCGGTGTCGCGGGTGGACCACGTGTAGACGACCGGCACCGCCACCAACAAACAGCCACCACCGTGGCATCAGCATCCATGGCCCGGTGTCGCGGGTGGACCACGTGTAGACGACCGGCAGTTGTCAGAACACTAGTGTCCGGTAGACCTCTCCAATCGGGGATGTGAGCGTTAAAGTAGTAGAATAATCCGAATGAATGGGTCAAGAGTGGTTTCGTGTAATTTTCTTTATCTAATCATCTTCTGTAAGTGATCTAAATTTTAAAGGAAGATAACTCACCGTGTAATAGCAATCCGGATTTTTTGGTCCTAGTGGTGGACAATTCTTTTGGTGGACAATTGGACATGCCCCTGACAAATAGGGAAGAGACAATTGTCCATCACTAGGACCAAAAAATCCGAATTGCAATTAGACGGTGACCTTTATAATTAAAAAAATCCTTGCCGCCAGTAGTTACAATCTTAATTTTGTTAAAGTATAAAAATTCAACGGTAGTAAAAAGTAAATGCTCTTAGTAAAAATTAATATTTGATTAGATTATTAACTAAATTGTAAAAAAGAAATAGCCTTCCCTGCATTATCTGGATTCTTTAAATGATTTTTCACTTAAATTTTCACGAAAAACCAATTAATTTTTAATAATTTAAAATTGTGTTGTAGCGCATACGTAAAAATTTGAATTTAATTTTCCATAATGATAATTATGGCTTTAATGCCAAGTTATTCAATGATTTCGTTTATTAACGTAAATATACTTGTAAATTAAATTAGGTATTAGTTTCAGTAATTTGTTGGAAAACTGTTTCAAAATAAAAGAAACTCTCTTTAATAACGCCTTTAAAATGAAAAATTCAATGTAATTATACTAATTTTGTAACTTAAACTACAGTTGAAAGTTTCATTACTGATAAGAGAGTTTCTCGGGAAATGATTGATTGTAAGCAGAAAAGTTTCAAACTCACTTACCTGTTTTAAAGCAGGTATTGTTTGCAACACATCTCAGTGCTAAGACAGCTAATCTCTTCCTGCTTTGTAAACTTCTTTGGAAAGTGTCAAATTATATTCTACACATTTTAAATTTCATGAATAATTTTCTATTAGATTGTGTTTTTAATATAATTAAAGATCGCCTACTGATTGAAATTCAACCAAAATTTCAATTGATCTGGACCCAGAAGTTTAAAACCATTCTATAGCTAAAACATCTGTTCTTCCTGTTTTTCTAGCATTTGTTATAACAACAGCTGTCAATAATAAAATAATTTATCCTTCAACCATAAAATTAACATTGGAATTTTGAAAGCATGTGGGGCGTAGCCCTGGAGGCAGATATGAATTAGAATGGGTTTCTGCTCATCTATACCTTTGTAACGGTATGCGAGATTTCTCCTACGATGCTCACGAGCAGAGAAAAAAGGAGGAATAGAAACATGCTTGCCTATTAATATATAGATATTATAAAAAGCTAATCAACGTTAATCGAGTAAAATCTCGAACTAAAGAACTTAACATTATTAGTGTATCGATTTATATTGAGATTGCCAACGGTTGTTGTTAAAGAGTTAACCTAGAACATCTTAAGTAAAGGCTTTGCATATTGAGTTAGGCAACAAACTCAATAAAATTAAGGATTAATACAGTCTAAACTACAGGTCTTCTCTCCTTCTCTTAAGAGATATTTAATGTGCCTTTCCTTTTAATTACGTCTAGTCTACATTTAATGTCCAGTCTTATGGTACTTTAGAGTGGTAGGTTAATTGGAAAACTGAGCAAATTAGAGAAATATACGACCAATACCAACGGGTGAATAAAAAAATAACTAAAGTAGTAATATTTGTTTAATTGTACAATTGAAGTAACAAATCGTTTGATAGAACATTAGTAGTGTTTTCTGTATGTTTTTTTATAAGTTTATTTAGGAAAAATACACTACATAAGTTTTAACATAGTATTTTCGATAAAACTCTAGAATGGAAGAAAATACCTTGGCCAACTTGTTGTTTTTAAACTTGCTATCAAAGACCTTCTCAGAACACCATATTGTTCTATCTCAGAAGTTGCGATAATGTATTACTAATATCTGAAGTTAAATTAAGCTTATCCTCAATCAGTTGGCCATTGATCTAGTTCGGGATTCTTGCAATTCCTAAACCGTATTGGTTTAGATTGCTGTTCCGCTAGTACCCATTGTTGTTAAATAAATGAATGTTTCTCGTTAACTGTCAATTGAACTACAACCATTCGATTATAGTAGTATTTTAATATTCACCGAATAATCATTTTGTAAATCATGTATTATGTAAATATTGTATCAAGGTCAAATAATAAGTTAATACAGATAACAATATTTTGTTATGATCTTTGTGATGAGTAAAATTAACAGTTTTTGTAAAAAGAAAAAACTAAAAGATAACATTGTGTATACTTTTTTAAGTATATTCTTAATTTAAAGAGATTTAAGTATATTTATCATGAATTTCTTCTCGTAATTACTGCAACGAATCTTAATTCAGTAAATATTTGTTTTTAAAATAATCAAAAGAAAAAAGTTTCTTCAATAATATTTTTTGTATGTTCTTGTATGTTGTATGTTCTCTTTTTTGTATGTTTTTTGAAAAGTAGGCATAGTTATTGTATTGTTTTAAATTACAGAAACATTTGTATGATTTTATTTATTTATTTATTTAAAATATATACATTTTTTAAATCCATCTTTTCTATTCATAATTGGTTTAAAAACTTTATCTAAACAACACTTTTGATCCGTGGAAAGTATTTTGTCATAATCACAATCAATACTGACGAAGAGGTTTACTCGTGTTCATGTTGTGTTTATGTTAAATTTGGAAAGTCTTTCCTAAAATGCTTAGGTTTGTAGCTTTAACGAGTATTTGTAGTATGTCCTAATGATTTGTAGCGGTTTTTTCTATCTACGGAACTGAATATTGTGTCTTAATCTATGTAAAATATGTAAATAAAAACACTGTTTATATTTACTGTACAGTATATTAAGGAAGACTATATTAAAAACCTCTTTATATAAACAATGATTTATTTATTTCCTTGGTAAACGCTTTATGGTGGTCAATTATAATTTATTTTCAAATATTAATTGCTATTATTTTCATCAGATTTGTATGAAACTACATCAAACTGCTGTGAAATCAGGAGATAATACAAAAATTGTAAATGTTATTCTTTTATAAATTTGTACGAGTTTTTCAGTATTAAATATACATCAAATTACTTAAAATAAAGACATAAACACAGATGGTCATGAAGCAAGTAGTATGGAACTATATCAATAACGTATAATTTTCATCATAATAAGAAAGTCATTTCAATCAAATTGTAATTTATGGTCATCGAAGCTCTTAAAATAAAATAACGAAACTCTTCTCTAGTGGAGTGATTTCCGCTACTATTGAAGAGACCTCCGAGGCAAAACTAATCAAATCATTGCTTCCATTATAGTCGTTACATTGAACTTCAACTCGTGCGATGTTATTGAATTATACCTCTCATGTTGTTCCTTAGGGCAAAGAACAAATTTATTGTACAAGATTAAAACTTGGCGGGATAAAATACTTCATGATAAATACATTTCATTACAGGTACTGAGTCAATCACTACAATAATATTTTTTTTGTAACTGCACTGTATCAGAACTAAGTGTTCTGCATAGTTTAAGTATAATGTAAACTTTTACTGCTTTTGAAAAATTATCTTGGCCATTAAAAAAGAGACAAAAAGAGAAAAATAACTTTTTGCAAGAATTGCACGTATAACAATGATTATTACTTACCGTTAAAGCAAGTTGTACGACTTGGACTGCTTAGACGGTGAGTAATAATCATTATAAAAATAACAGCACCGTGGATCTATCTACTATATATTTGTCAAATACCACTCACTCATGTATCAGAGAATCTCCAAAACTGTAAGGCCTAGAGGGTTAAAATTTGGCATGGACGTTTATCTTTAATAAAAAAACGCTCACTAAGAAACACTAAGAAAATTCCGGCAGGACTCTGTCCCACACGACTTCAAAATTTCGTTACAATGTCATCCTTATGGGGGATTTTTAATACAAACCCAAAGCAACAACGAATCTGAAAAACTAGCCAGCCTGAAGGATTGAAATTTGGTGTAGATGTTCCTTTTTACCCATCGGTGCTAACTGAGAAACGGTTTTGCGAAATTCCTACAGGGCCCCAACCCACACGAGTTCAAAATTTTGATACAATGTTATTCTTTTGGAGCACCTAAAATACGAATCTAGGAAACAACTCCAAAACTATAGGACCTACAGGGTTGCAATTTGGAATGGAAGTTCCTCTTTGTCTCTAGGTGCTCATTAAGAAACGGCTTGGGAAATTTCATCAGGGCTCTGCCCCACATGACTTCTAATTTTTTTTTTGCAAACATTTATTTACAATTTGTTCAGGGTAAGATTAGAACAATAAGTAAATTCGATGAAAGAATAATGACATGAATTAGTCCCTATTCAACAACAGATATAATATCTTTAAAAGCATTTGAGTAATAAAACGAAAACATTGCAAACTGATTTTGACTGACAAAGATATTTCCCAAAGTACGTATTGTCCTTGGACCTACAAGGGGGGACGGTCCACATAGAGTGAGAAGAAAATACCGTAATAAATGTAACCATAAGTTTATATGAACATAAAATTAAAGGTCTTGATATAAGAATAGAGAACAATGCCGCAAACCCGACCTCAGAAGTATGATCGAGTAAAAGATGACAGATGATCAAACTTTAAAATATTTAAATCGTATTGCTGAAAACAAAAAATGCAATAACTACCGATTCACTCGACCTTTTGGGATCAGATTTGTTGCAAATTGCTTAGAATGGTTGCAAATTGCTTAGAATGGAAAGCTCTTTAAATGATGTATCATATGACTGGTTAATGCAATTTCCCTGACGACTTCCATTAGACGTCTCTAAAGGAAGTCTTTGGACATACTTAATTTTCCTACGTCATATCATACATCAATTCAATAGGCTTTACATTCTAAGCTATTTGCCCCAAACCTGATCCCAAACGGTCGAGTGACTCGGTAGTTATTGCATTTTTTTGTTTTTCAGCAATATGATTTAAATGCAAAGTTTGATCATCTGCCATTTTTTACTCGGTCATCCTTCTGAGGTCGGGTTTGAGGCGTTGTTCTCTATTCTTAGCGACCTTTAATTTTATTTACATATTCACCTATACTTACATTTAATATTTCCTTCTGACTCCTTGTGGGCCGTCCCGATTTGGAGTTCCTAAGACAATAAGTACTTTAGGAAATAGACTTTGTTACTCAAAATCTATTAGGAAAGTGTTAATTTTATTACTTAAATACTTTTAAACATAGCGTTTCCAGACTTTTTCCACCCTGTACAACGATACGTGTGTATGTTTTGAAAGGGGTTTTATTGCATTACAACTAAAGAGACGAATACTTTTTTTAACTGCTATTCAAACAGTGCCGCTTTATACGTAGAACAACGACGGTACAACAGCAAACCAATTATCAAAGTGTTGTACCAGTGGAGTGATCGATAGGGAAGGAGTAGTGTAAAATTGTAGGGTCTGGCTCATGACGTCATCACGATGACGTCAGCAGTGATGACGTCATCAATGACGTCACGAATGACGCCACTAATGACGTCATATGACGTCACATGACGTCACACCTATGACGTCATGGTGACGTCATTACCGCTGACGTCATCATGATGACGTCACTGACGTTAATTAGGTCAAGGTCACGCAAGAATACAAAAAAAATTTTTTTTTGCACTTTTGCGAATCCTCAAATTTTGCTGAGAAATTGAAATTTCTCGAGGAATCACAAAAGTGCAAAAAAATATTTTTTTTATTCCCTAGCGATCAGACTCTTGACCTAATATATCCGTCAGGGGTCATCATCACCCGTCCCAGCAACCCCACTTAAAAAAAAATAATTTTTATATTTTACTTACCCATCGAGAGACTGAGAGCCGAAGAATAATTTCTTCAAACACCCGACAGTGCGAGAAACGACACGCGATCCGAACAGCACCGCGTCCGAAGACGTACTGACTTGGACACAGACGGTATCCCAGGTACCCGGCTCAGTGGTGGGGATAAGGAGGTGGTGGGGGTAAAGTGGTCAGAAGGTGGGAAAAATTAAAATTTTTGCAACAACTCATCCGAGTCTGTCCTTTACCGTAACTGGGATTGGAAATATTTTCTGAGAAATATTTATTTTTTATTCTTTCTCAGGTGATGTTGGAACTTGGTCGAGAATTGGAGTCACCAACGTAACCTTACTGGCAAAAGTTAGCTCGTCTAAAAGTTTCTGAAACATTTTATCATCCATAGTGATATTTGTGTCCCTTGAGTAAAATTTTGGATTATTTTTGAAGCAACGTTTCATTTTTGTTAAAGTGGAAGTCTTGGACACCTTAACAGAATTATTTTGCTTGGCCAGCAAAAATTTTACTCTTAATAATTTTTCTCGCAAAGTTTCAACCATAGATGTGTCTCACAGTAAGGTTTGGATAAAACTGAAACACTTAGTCCAGTGTTGTACCTTAGCTGGAAGTAGTGGGGGAACAGGGTTATAGTGGGGGAATGAGTAGTGGAGGGGGTAATGCGGACTGTTGTTGACAAGTGTAGAAACAGTTTGCTGGGAACTGTCCAAGGAGTAACACGTACTGTGCAGAAAAATTAACCGAGAGACTTGTGTAAAATTTAACTCCAAGAAATATTTAATGTAAGACTAAAAGAGGTAGAGCCAAATGAAAAATAATTTTGTAGGAGACGGGTATGGATCAGTTTTCTAGTAAAGTTCAAAATCCACTTGTGTGGAATAAAATTAAATTGTGAGCGAAAAATATTTAGCCACACCTGCAAAATATAAGTGTAGGAAAATATTATGAGACCTGTATAGCTAAATAAAAATTAATTTTGTATCAAACAGTCTTCCAACATTTCAGTTTCTAAGTCTTAACAAGTAAGGAATAAAATATTAAATAATGAGTGGAAAATAATTTGTTAAGTAAACGTAATTGTAGCAGTGTAACAAAAATTAATTTTGTGCAAAACAGGCTAGGTTCTGTTTTGCTAAGTTTAATAAAAAGGAAAAATAAAAATTTACTCACAGAAAAGTCCCGCGGCGGCGAGGTGTGGCGTGTTTGTTGGCTTGCAATAAACTGACTTACCTTCTGTTGAGCTACAGTTGGCAAGCTGGCCAAGAAACCAGTCTGTTATATAAGCATTACGTAACCGTCTCTGCCGGCTGTGCTGAGTTTGGCAAGCTAAAATATAATTCTATACTACAACTGTCCTGGACCAAAAATATTCTAAGTCCCAAGACCCCTCCCCCTCCCCCCCCCCCCCGGCTCCGGACGAGAAGTGCGCGCCCCCCCCCCCCCCGGGGGGAGGAGGAGGTGGCATAGCCCGAGGCGTTGCCATACCTTGACACGTGTTGTATAATGAGATCCGGTTAGTAATGTATTCAGGTGTGGCTCTTGGAGATTGTCCAATGCCGCAAACAAGTACGTGTCGAGGTCTGGCTGTTTACGTAACCAGATCCGGTTCCCCCACTCCTGACCGGCTCAGCTTCGGTTCTCTGAGGCTTTGCTTCCTCGCAGTTGGTTTCAAACACTTCAGCTGAGTGGTTGAAGCTCTGCCCTACAGGATTCGCAATGTAATGTTGGCGCCGCATTATATTGGGAATTCTTTTAGTCTAAGGCATGGCATGTGTAGTGTTAAGAAATATTTTATTTTGCGCTTGCTGCTTCTGCTAGGTCTTGGTGTTGGATTTATTTAGTCTAAGTGTTGTGTGTTGAAAAATATTTCTTTGTACTAATCTTCACAGGTTGTCCCCAAGTAGAAATTTTTCTAAATTCGCATCTTGGAGGTACTCCTCCGTAAATTGGCAGCTTAAGTGTTAGGCTTTTGAGACTTAACAGTCTCTGTAAAATAAAAATTTTTCGAGGTTCAGAACCTCAAGAATTATTTGTTACCAACAATAGCATGGCGCCTAACGAGCCCGGGGGTAGGCCCCTGGGGATCCACCCTTAAGCCTCTTTCGGTCAGGGGCGCTACTGGACCTCATCACTCTAGATGGGTGGTTGGCATCCTTTAGCACGAGGCGTCGGATCCTGACACTGACCGGTGTGCTAGGCAAAAGTCAGTACCTACGGGTTAAGACGGGATCCTCGGTCATGGTTAGCATGGCCTCTTCCAAATTATTGTAGCATGTTTCCCTTAAGGAAACTCAAAATTAAATAAATAATTTTGTATTAAATCACCTCCCCCTAAATGTTGAGATCCCCCCGATGCCTCTGACCGCCGGCAGTCTTAGGCATCGGGGGGATTTCTTTTTTAACTTTTGGATGACCTTGACCCATATTTGTGTGTGAATAAAAATAATATTTTGTTCCACACGATATGTAGGTCAGCCATGACTTAGGCGGATTTTTGCCTGAGTTCTGAGGACTCCTCAGGACTTAGAGCGAGATGCGACTAAGTGTTGGCTGTCCACACTGTGGTGGAACAAAATATTATTTGATGTTGACACATGAGTAAGGGTAGCAGGTATACAAGAGTTAAAGTCCTAGGGGTAGGTGACCCCCCCCGAGCCCCGGACGGCAAGTGACCCCCCCCCAAAATTTTTTTTTTTTGGATTTTGACCTTGACCAAAAATTTTTTGCTCCGGACGAAAACTGCGCCCCCCCCCGGAATTTTTTTTTTGGATTTTGACCTTGACCAAAAATTTTTTGCTCCGGACGAGAACTGCGCCCCCCCCCGGAATTTTTTTTTTGGATTTTGACCTTGACCAAAAATTTTTTGCTCCGGACGAAAACTGCGCCCCCCCCGGGAGGTGGAGCCGCCAAGCCAGTAGTGTGAAATTGTTACTTATACAACAAGTTAAAAATAGTAGTGTTATACTGTTCCCCCCACCAGTCTACCACTGAGGTACCTCTGAAGCAAGTTTGACTCATCTCATTCTCCTTCTAGCCGCCAATGGGTTGACATGGATGTTCCACTGTTTAAGATGTAGCATAAGTATAAAGGTAATATTTTGCACAGTGGTGTCATGTATGTATTTTAGTAATGGTTAGATTAGAAAAAAAAAATTTCAGTTTGTTTCTGACAAGTTTTAAACTGTGAAAATTTTAAGGATGGAAAAAAATATTTGTAATTATTTAAAATATAGGTAGCACCGTTTTAGTGCTACCTGAAATATAAATTTTAAAGATCTGGATTTTGAAATCTTTTTATGCTGGTATTAATTCTGTATTGTGTATGAGCTAAATTGAATATGCATGTAACACTTTGGTATTTTGTTTCTTTTTTTTGTGGAAACAGTCTTAATTCTGTACATTTTTTGAGTGTTGCCATGTGTGTTAAAAAAAGCATCTGATGAAACAAATATATTTAAAAGTATTAAATTTGTTTCAGTTTGTTGGTCTCTGACAAATTTTAAACTGTGAAATTTTAAGGATGGAAAATATTTGTAATTATTTAAAATATAGGTAGCACCGTTTTAGTGCTACCTTAAATATACATAAATATCTTAGGGCACCTTGGGCGTGGTCACCCGGTGGGGATATAAGGCGGCTGGGTTGCACGAACTTCTCATTTTAGCTCCAGCTCTCGTGCCGACTGGTTCTAAAAATGTCTTGTCGTATACCTTATGATCCTTCGTACTATAATCTGCTTGGTATTAATAGTATTACAGACAATGAGCAGAAATTATATAAAAAATTTTGTTGTTTACTTGATAGAACACACAAACTACCGCCAAATACTTTCACCTACAAGCTACCCCTGATAGACAAGGATGATGTAAGCAAACTAACAACAATCCAAGTGAAATTTCTGGAAGAAAAAATTCTTGTTTGTGTAAGAGAAGTGTTTCATAATGAATATTCAAAAAGATTGGCTTTTGACTTTATTAAGGAACATGCAGGACATGAAAAAGAACAGTATCCAGGATTATATTATTTATATCTTTTTGAAAATGGAGCAAGTGTAACGGTAGAAATAAGTATCAAACTAATGTAATTCTCCCAACCAAGTGTTAAACTAGGACTTGAACTTTAACTTGATTGAGGTTTTGCAGAACAGAGTGGGAAAAATTATTCCTTCACCCTCTTGAAATAAAGATCAGAACACCCCTCAAGTTGGAGCAATATTGGACAGAATGTTGCTGTGTAAAAGACTTATATTTTGTAGTAGAAGATTATTTTTGGACACTAGTGATGACGAGGATAGCAGTGATGAATTTTCACCTTTGTAAATATTTTTTTTTGTTTTGCATTTTACAAAAATCAAAAAAAATTATAAAACTGTAAAAAAAAGAAAAAAAATATGAGCGGGGGATAGAGCAGCAGATGCTCTATCCCCCGCTCAAAATAATAATTTTAGATGGTCTTGACCCACTTTTGAGAATTGATTGTGGTGGGGGAAAGCATTAGTGGAGGGGGAAACGTCATATATACGGGTAGTCAAGCCTCAGTCTCATTTGGTAAGAAAGAGGGAACGCTGGATCGGAGATGATGGTAAGATTGACTCAATAGCAAATACTTTAACACTGCAATATGTTAACAGGTTGTCAATGGTTAGGAAATATCTTTTATTTTTATACTACCTAGTTTGTTTAAGGTTAAAATTTTAAATATATTTTATTTTGGTCAAATGCTTTTGCCACACTTCCTACACGCTAAGACTCATATAAAGTACAGGATTTAAGCTGATCTCTCGGGGAAATACTATGTAGCCACCTCACACTGGTTATCTGAATCGCATAGTATTGGTGATTTATACAACATAAAATTTTTTTTTCAATATGTTATATATCACCAATTCTTATTCGAGTCAGATAACCAATGTTAGGTAGCACATCAGTATTTCCCCGCGAGATCAGTCTTAATTCTGTACATTTTTTTGAGTTTTGGCGTGTGGTAAGTGTGCCAAAAGCATTTGCTCAAACAAATATATTTAAAAGTTTTAATTTTGAACAATTTGGTATATAAAATTAAAAAATATTTAACTTTTGCACCTGTTGATATATTATTGAAAGTATTTGTTAGAAAGTTGATCTTACTACCATATCTTATCCAGTGTTCCCTCTTTTTTACCAGATTTAAGGTGACCTTGACCTATATATTTGTCCTAAATAGCAAATTCTAAATAAATATATTACATTTTGTTCTGCGCATGTGCAGATTTGTTCTGCGCATGCGCAGAACGGGTTTTCCCAAGATCACCCCCCACCACCCGCTATAAAAGGAGATCGGTCAAGAGCGTCTCTCATTCTTTGGTAAACTTTTGTGGAGTTAACATCTAAAGACGCTAGTGGTAAAAAGTGTTAAAATGCTTCTTTGCCATATTTGTGGGGAATTTTTCCCAGATGAAGTGATTCTTCAAATCCATCAAGAATTACATATGGAAGACCCGGCGAGTGAAACGGCTAACGAAATGGACATGGACTGGATTGATGACATTTTGGATGAATTTAATCAACAGCTTGACAACTGGGAGAGTTATTTGCAACAAATGCAGCAGGGACGACCCAGCGTGATCCAATTTGGAGGTGCTGGACCGTCAGGACTTAGAAGAGGAACTGTTGCGGAACCAGAAGAAGAAGAAACGGACACTGATACAGATTTAGACACGGACATGGATTTGGATATAGAAACAGAACAAGGAGGAACCAGACACTTACGCACAACTGCTTTTCCCGGACGCACGGTAATACATAACAAAATAAATAATGTGCAACTAGATTTAGAAAATTTTGTAACCGAGGCAAAATCATTGATTTGTGAAACTTTAACTAAAGAATTGGCAAGATTAAATGTTATTAAATTTGGTTTAGTGTTGGACGCAAAATTTAGTAAATCTGATGGTGAAACCACACTTCGTGGTTTCATAACAAAAAATCGTACTTTGATGTTTGCCTCGGATGTAAATAAAATTGTAGACGAATTTATTGAAGAATTGTTGACAAAAATGCAGGAACATGAGGGGAGAGGGTCAGGTTGGATGTTTACATCCGTAGAGGGTTTAGATTTAAGAGTACATAAGCACGGTTACGGTATGAGGGGTAGCAGTTACATCAAGCTACCGAAGAAAATTGAACAAACTAAAGCATGTATAAATGTACAGAATGAAGATAATGAGTGTTTTAAGTATGCTATGTTGTGTAAATATATTTTGCCTACACAGAATCCTTGGAGAGTAAGTGGACATTATGTAAATGTAAATAATAGGTATAATTTTGTAGGACTATCTTACCCTGTAAAAATTTCAGATATTTCTAAGTTTGAGAAACACAATCCTGGTGTTAGTGTAAATATTTTTGGATTGGACGATTCAAATAATGTATACCCTTTAAGAGTAGCAAAAACTGAGCTTAGGAACCATACTGATTTGTTATTAATAACTAAAGGTGAAATATCCCACTATGTATATATAAAGAATTTTAACAGACTTGTAAAACATCAACTGACTAAAAATGAATTAAGGATGACCATTTGTAAGCGATGTTTTTGTTTTGTGTCAAAAGATGTAAGGAGAGGAGGTGCGGAATGGCTACAAGAACACCAAAGACTCTGTAATGAAAATTTTGAATGCAAAATTAGTTTGCCTGCACCTACTCGCTCTATGGTAAAATTTGAAAAGATTAGCCATCAATATAGGGTACCATTTGTAATTTATGCAGACTTTGAGTCTACACTGGTACCCCAAGAACATCCAGAAGGGGAAATTACCAGTAGGACGAAATACCAGCTGCATAAACCTAACAGTTTTTGTTTGCTTGTTAAATCCACACTGTCAGAAGAACATTTGAAAAATTTTGGTTTAAGTTCAACACCAATTTTGTACAGAGGTGAGGATACTGCTAAACATTTTGTAGATAACTTGTATTATATAGCTGATAAGGTTGAAGAAGTGTACAGTAATATTGTCCCTATGATTCCTCTAGATGAAGAGGAGGAAATTCAATATATCAATGCCACTAATTGTTACTTGTGTAAAAAAGAATTTACTGTTGAGAACCATAAAGTCCATGATCACGATCACCTTACTGGTTATTACAGAGGGGCTGCTTGCAATTCATGTAATATTAATTATAAACTTCCGAAATTCATTCCAGTTGTTTTGCATAACCTTAGTGGTTATGATTCACATTTTATTATTCCGGAATTGGGCAGGGATGATGGGAAAATTGATGTATTGGCCAACACTTTAGAGAATTATATTAGTTTTTCCAAAACTGTTGGCAAAATTAAGCTTCGATTCGTGGATTCTTTTCGATTCATGTCATCTAGCCTTGCCAACCTAACTAAAAATTTAAGACGACAGGATTTAAAAGAAACAAGAAAAATTGTGCCAGAAGATAAAATGGACTTGGTGCTAAGGAAAGGTGTGTTTCCATATGATTACATTACTGGACTAGAAAAATTTGATGAAACATGTTTGCCACCAATCGAAGCGTTTAAAAGTAAATTAACTGAAACCGAAATTTCAATTGAAGATTATAATCATGCTCAGAAAGTCTGGAATGAATTAGGAATGAATACCTTGGGTGATTATTCTGACTTTTATGTAAAACTAGATGTAACATTATTGTGTGACATAATGGAAGAATTTAGGAACACCTGTTTCACCGCTTACGGACTGGACCCCCTTTATTCGTTTACATCTCCCGGCTTAGCATGGCAGGCCATGTTAAAATCCACCGAGTGCAAGTTGGAGCTGTTAACCGACATCGATATGGTTTTGATGATTGAATCAGGTGTACGCGGTGGATTAACTCAGGCCGTTACAAGACATGTCAAAGCTAACAATAAATTTCTACCAAATTATGATAAGACTAAAGATTCGATTTTTCTTGGATATTTTGATGCCAATAATTTATACGGTTGGGCGATGTCCAAACCCCTTCCATATGGCGACTTCCAGTGGGTAGACCCGGACAGCATCGGGGACATCATGCAGATCCCACAAGATGGACCGACCGGCTACATTTTCGACTGCGACTTCGAATATCCAGAACACCTACACGATCATCATTATGACTTGCCACTGTTGGCTAAAACTGAAGTATCACCGACAGGAAAATGGCCCAAATTAATGATGACATTAAACAACAAAAATCGTTATGTGGCACACTATTGGGTTGTACAGCAAGCGTTGGAGTTAGGACTAAAAATAACAAAAATTCACCGAGCACTACAATTTTCTCAGTCGTGTTACTTGAAACCTTACATAGATTCCAACACTGCTAGGAGAGCAGCAGCAACATCAGCCTTTGAAAAAGATTTTTACAAGCTCATGAACAATGCAATATTTGGAAAAACTTTAGAAAACAAAAGGAAACACAAAATTGTAAAATTAGTAACAAACCCTAGACAGATGCAGAAACTTGTACAGAAACCAAATTTTAAAACTACTATGATAATTAATGAAAATCTAGTAGCGGTAAGCATGAATAAGACCAAAATTGTTATGGATAGACCATTGTACATAGGAATGTCAATATTGGATATAAGTAAAACGCATATGTATGACTTTCATTACAACAAAATGGTTCAACATTATGGAAGAGAAAATATTGGAGTAGCCTACATGGACACGGACGCACTAATTTATTGGATTAAGACACAAGACATGTATGAAGATCTTCGGACGTTCATACACAAAAATGATTTTGATTTTTCCGACTACCCAAGAAATCACCCGAACTTTAATGAAAATAATAAGAAAGTTTTAGGCAAATTCAAAGATGAATGCAACGGAGCAAGCATGGAAGAAATCGTTGCACTAATGTCAAAATTATATTCTTTTAAAGTATATAAAGGACAAGAAGAAACATCAACCACTAAGAAAGCAAAAGGTGTAAGGACAGGTTATTTGAAGAAAAATATAGACTTTGAGCACTACAAAAATTGTTTATTTAACGACACCACCTTGACTGCTAAATTCAACACCATAAGGAGTGAAAAACACAAACTTTACAGTGTTACAGAAGTGAAAAAAGCACTATCGGCAAATGATGACAAAAGACACATTATGGATGACAAAATCAACACTCTTCCTTTTGGCCACTACTCTCTCAACCCTATCAACAACTAACCTATTCTTCGTCCCTCTTCGTCCTTCTTCGACCTAAATTCCTTTTCCTTCCGTAAAAAAAATGGGGAACACGGCAAGTCCAACGCCTTGTTCCCCATTTTTTTACATCAATTTGAATGACCTTGACACATTTAAAATCAGTTTTTAATTAAAAACAAATTTTTATTTCCACTTTATTGGTAATATAATAACCTAAACATAATTAATAAATTGTTTATAAAATTACTTTCTTAACCCTCTTAAAATAAGGGAGGGGGGTATCATATAAATGAACTATATTTTTTAAATATTATTCATTTATATAATACCTTAACCTGGGGGTAATGTAATAAAAAACCATTACTCGGACATTTCCCAAACCATGTCCTTGAGGGTTAAGGAAATATATTTAAATAGTATTTCTTACCAATTTAGAATACCTTAACAGACTTAAATAGAGTTTAATACATACATAAAGTTCATTTCTATTTCAACCGTAATAACGGAAGGATTAAAAAATGGATTTAAAACAAAAAATTGTTAATGAACTTCATAAACCTGCTAGAAGAAAATTTCCCCGTAGAAATACCGTTATAAAAGGAATGAACGACTTATATCAAGCGGACTTAATAGAAATGATTCCTTATAGTAAACAAAATAAAGGATTTAAATATATATTGACTATTATCAATTGTTTTACAAAAATGGCAGATGCTTTACCGCTAAAAGATAAAACCGGCAAGAGTGTAACAAAAGCCATGGAAACTGCGATACAGAGAGACAAAAATACCATAAAACATTTACAAACCGATGATGGTAAAGAATATTTCAATAAAGAATTTTCAAATTTAATGAAAAAACACGACATAAACCATTATTCGACTAATTCAGAGGTGAAAGCATCAATCATAGAAAGATTCAATCGAACTTTAAAAGGTGCGATGTACAAGATGTTTTCAAACAGAGGATCGCACGTATGGATTGATATGTTACCAAAACTAATAAAAGATTACAATAACAAGTTCCATAGAACAATTGGTATGAAACCGAACCAAGTGACTAGCAAAAATGAAAAACTAGTATTAAAACGTATAAAAATGAATACTAAACCAAAAGTTAAAAAACTAAAGCCTAAAGTGTTTAATGTTGGTGATAAAGTGCGAATAAGCAAATACAAAGGTGTATTTAGTAAAAGATATCTGCCTAATTGGACAAAATGAGGTTTTTACCGTATTTAAGGTACAACCTACAGTGCCGGAAACTTACATTTTAAAAGATAATAAAGGACAATTGCTCGAAGGAGGGTTTTATGGACATGAAATGTTAAAATCCACAGTAGGTGATGTATATCTCGTTGAAAAGGTGTTACAACGGAAAAAAGATAAAGTTAAAGTGCGATGGTTAGGATTTAATAAGAGTGAAGATTCTTGGATACCTAAAAAGGATCTCATATAATGATGGAGCATCATTTTAGGTTGAACCTTTACAAAGGATGGAGATAATACCGCAAAAGGATAGTTTTCCTATTAATAATATTGATGAACTCACGGTGGACAATTCAGAATTAAACAGTGGCAAACATGGTGTTTTGTTACCAAACACGGTGCGTTGTCTTGTAACCGGTCCATCCAATTGTGGTAAAACAAATGTAGTATTCAATTTGATTACAAACCCAAAAGGATTACGTTTCAATAACTTGTATGTCTTTTCCAAATCATTACAACAACCCAAATACCAATTATTAGAAAAAATATTTAATAATGTGCCAGAAGTGAAATATTACAAGTTTGATGCAAGTGAAAGCGTAATGCAACCGCATGAAGCTAAACCATTTTCAGTTTTTATATTTGACGACGTATCCTGTGAAAACCAAAACACTATCAGGAGCTATTTCGCTATGGGGCGACATAACAATATAGATAGCATTTACATAGGTCAGACTTATAGTAAAATACCAAAACAACTGATAAGAGACAATGCAAATGTGTTAATTGTATTCAAACAGGATGAAACTAACATAAAACACATATATTACGATCATGTCAATGCGGATATGTCATATGAACGGTTTAAAGACATATGTGGTAAGGCTTGGGCTGAAAATTATGGATTTTTGACAATTATGAAGGAACAACCACTAAATAACGGCCGATACAGAATAGGTTTCGATAAATTTATATTAATTTACTAAGCACTATATCACACAATCATTCTTGTACAGCACGTCTTGCTACAAACATGGTTAACCAAGAAAAGTTAGTAAAGGAAATTAAATCACTTAGTGATTCTATTCGGGCTAAAAACAGAGCGTTAAAGTTAGGTATCAGCGAAAGGGAGAAATTTCTTGAATCTACTTTTAAACCTATTACAGAGCCTTTGAAACAATTGAACAAAAAATTGACTAAACCTTCTTTTCAAGGTGATATTATTGCTCCGATAACAGAATATGAAAGGGAAAGTGTAATATCAGAAGATATTAGCGATGAGGACCCGGAAGCCTCCATATTTAGTGATACAACGGCAGAAAGAGAAGATGTATATGCTGGTAGTGAAGAGGAAGTGGTATCTATAGCGAGTGAAGAAGAAAAAACAGAAGGAGAACCATCAAACATAAGCTTATTGGGTGAAACTATTCATACAAAAGGACCGTTAGGAAGGAAATACTTGTTAAAACTGTTAATTGGAACTGATTCTACTAAAAAATACCACAGTTATGGAGCAAGAATGTCCAAAGAAGGTGTAATGATTGGTAATAGCAAATTAGATGTTGATGAACATGATAATATTCACATAGGTGATCAAATATATAAGGGAACAAGGGGGCTATTTGAATTATTATTTGAAAATAAACTTTAAAAGCATTGGTAAAAAATGATGATTTGGAAGTGTATAGCAAAATTTTGGATCAAACTAATGCATATAAAAGAAACTATTTACCTGAAGCACCCATATATAGAAATAAATCTGTAAAATATAAAGATTTTGTTTCCAAATTAATACCGATTATAAGAAGAAAACCTGTAAAAAGAAGATTAGTAGCATCCACTTTAGATTTAAGTTCTCCAGAACCGAGAAAAAGAAGCAAATCAGTCACCGGTAAAGGATTGATGAAGAAACTATACAATACAAACGTAATTTATTACAATAATATCAATAAATTGGTAGATAGAATGAAACTAATACATGAAGCCAAAGAAGCGGGTCATACTGGATTGGAAAACGAATGGGTGGCTTTAGTGGATGAACTTAGAAACCGCGGGGTAATCTCATAAGAATGCGTTACCCCCTAAAATGCTATTCAGTTGCACCATGAGTGTCGACAAGTTTGGACGGTATTCCTCGGATGGATTATATTACGCGAATAACTTAAAAAGAGGTGCTGGTTTACCACAAACACCTGAAGGAGATTATGATATTAGTAATAAAAGGTTAAAAAACATAAAAGATCCCACGGACGAAAACGATGCAGTAAATTTAAAAATAGTAAAGGAAAAGCTATCACCAACATTAAGACTACACAATAACACATATGATGCAGAAAATCATAGAATTATCAATGTTGGTAAACCAAATCAAAACGGTGATGCAATAAACAAAGGTTATTTATCATCTGAATTAAAAAATACGTTAAAATTCAATGGAAAAACGTATAGTGCTAACAATAAACGTATATCCAACGTAGATGACCCTAAAGATGAAAAAGACAGCGTGAATAGACGCTATTTACATTCCTTGATACCTGAAAAGACAAAAGATGGATTTTCTTTTTATAAATTTGTTATTAATGATATAGGTTATCCAAAAACTGAAAACGATGCTGTAAATCTAAAATATATTAAAGATCATTGTATCATACGTGATGTAGGGGTTATAGATTGTTTTAATAATTGTTTAGCAAATGTTAAAGATGGTTCGGCGCCATCAGATGGTGCAACAGTGGGTCAAATGAAAGAGACTTTAAAACAAGAGACATCTGGATTTGTAAAACAAGACCAAGTGGTATCACGGCAGGGGGATGTGTTTGTACAAGGAAATGAAAAGTTTACATTACTTGAAGAAAAGAATAAAGTTCTTGATGGATATGTATTAAGGAATAATGTTTGGGATGGTAAAGGAAAACAAATGATACATATAGCTCCCGCGTCATTGCCTGGTAATGTTGTTACTTTTGAACAGATAATACAATTAGAGCCAACTGGACATAGATGGTGGAATTGTGATAACAAACGATTAACAAGAGTTGCAGACCCTGATTATGTAGATGACGCTGTAAATATTAATTTTCTTGTTAAAGTGATAGGTAATATAATGTTTGATATGCACAATTATATTGCAAGCGGACAATATAATCATGTTGATGAAAAAATGAGAAATTCATGGATAAAACAAGAAGTTTTTTATAAGTATTTTTTTACTAAAACAACACAACCTTAAGGATCCACATTTTAGGATCCTTTTAGTATTTAATTGATCAAAAGCATAAATAAAGTCATTTATGTTCAACTTGTCGTAGAGGTAACACATAAGTTGCGAAATTCAATTATAAAAGTGCATTATGACATTTCAATATATCAGTCCATATCGAGACACTGTAAGGAAAGGAGGTGGGATCACGTCCACAGCGGTTTCTCTATTAAGTAAAGCCTTAAATCGAATTCCAGTAGGATCCATCGTAAATAGAGCAATAGACGCTTTACCATACGAATTTCACATACCGGGAGGTTATCAGTATTGCGGACCAGGAACTAAATTGAAAAAACGACTGGAAAGAGGTGATCTAGGCATAAATAAGTTAGATCAGGCTTGTAAAGAACACGATATAGCATATTCCACATTTAGCGATACAAAAAATAGATCAATAGCTGATAAAAAGCTCGCGGATATAGCTTGGCAACGAGTAAAGTCTAGTGACGCTAGTATTGCAGAAAAAGCAGCAGCTTTAGCGGTAACAGCAGGTATGAAGGCTAAAACAGCGGTAGGAAGTGGAAAAAGGAGGAGAAAAGTAAAAAGGAGATCGGCAAAGACAAAACATGGGGGGAATATTAGAAGAAAACGACGTTCCACCAGAAAGGGTAGCAAAAAACCAACAGTATGGTCAATGGTAAAAAACGGGGCAGGACTATACCTAAGACCGTATCGTGCATATTAAATAAAAGAAATCAATTAGTAATACCACATAAAGCGTTAACAAATATCGAATTATTTAAATACATTTCATGTTTAAAAATACCTTTTTTTCGCGGTGTCTTTATGAAAGATGCTTTACCAGTTAAAATGTGGAAAAACGAAACCGGTATTGTAAATTTAGACAATTCTGAAGGTCCTGGCACTCATTGGGTTTGTTATAAGAAATTAGGTGATAATATTTATTACTTTGATAGTTTTGGCAATTTACCACCACCTAAAGAACTCGAGCATTACTTTAAATCTGCTAAAAACATATATTACAACTATAAAAGAGAACAACCTGATAACACATTAATATGTGGCCATTTATGTTTGGAATTCCTAGCTAAAAGTATCAGTCACCATTGACATGTCATCCTATACGGTATCATTAACAGGAAAATCGTCCACTTTACGCAGTATCCTTTTTCCAGCGTTACGCTTGCAAAAAGGAAGATTTTGGGAAGCGGCGCTGTTGGATTTTACAACTTACAACTCTATTCCCAATGTTACGGAAGGTAAAAATAACTTATTGCATTATTATAAAGGAAAAGATGCCAGTGGGAAGTTTACAGACTTAGAAGTTTGCACTCTACCCACAGGTTCTTATGAAATTGATCATATTGATGAATTTTTGCAAAATAAAATGGGAAAAGACAATATAACATTAAAAGGTAATAACAATACGATGAAAGCTGAAATTAACTCCAAATATTATATAGATTTTACTCAGGAACACTCAATTGGTGAATTGTTAGGATTTCTCAAAGATGGGGCAATTTTAGAACCAAATTAAACACATTCTGGTAAACAAACTGTAACTATACTAAAAGTTAATAGTATAGATATAACTTGTAACATTATACAGGGAGCTTACAGAGATGGAGCAAATACTCATATAATACATACTTTTTACCCTAGTGTACCTCCAGGATTTAAAATTGTTGAAAAACCACAAAACCTAGTATATCTGCCGTTGAACACCACTTTCATTTCAGACATCGTGTTGAACGTATTGGATCAAGACGGTAACTTGATAGATTTCCGAGAAGAGCCAATTACAGTTAGATTACATTTAAAATCGACACTTTAATACAAAAATCATGGGTTTATCATTTAAAAGTGGACAACCTACGGGAAACCGCATTAGTAGCTCTTCAGCTGTGGAGGAGTTAACACGCGAGAACATTCGTTTCTTAGAAAAGATTGGATTAAAATTAACCGATTATGGATATACTGGATATAGCGCAGGGACCGACATTCGACGAAACCCTATGGGAAAAAGAATATCACACCCACAACCCTTACACTTCATCAAAATTGAACAATAACGACGAAATTCGTATTCCTATACAACATCAGGACATTTACACACTACCATGTGAAAGTTACTTGTATATCGAAGGAAAAGTTACTAAAAAGGATGGTTCTACTACTGGTACAACAGTTCCATTTATAAATAATCCTATGGCTTTCCTGTTTGATGAAATTAGATATGAAATATCAGGTGTAACAGTTGATTCCACTAAAAAAGTAGGTATTGCAACAACTTTAAAAGGGATAACATCTATATCACCTAATGAAACCAATTTACTTCAACCTGCCGGATGGGTTTTACCTGAACATGACACAATCACTCCAAATACAAAGGGATATTTTGATTTTCATATTCCATTACGTTTGTTGCTTGGATTTGCTGAAGATTATAGAAAAATAATATTAAATGTTAAACAAGAATTAGTTTTGTTGAGATCTTCTAACGATAAAGACATTATTAAAGCTCCAGACGGTACAACAGATGCAACTTTAGAATGGAAATTAACATTAGACAAAATTGTATGGAGAGTCCCACATGTTAAATTAGCTGACGAGCATAGAATGCTACTATTAAGGAAATTAAAGGCTGATCGTGATATTGTAATTCCTTTTAGAAGTTGGGAATTCCATGAACATCCCAGTTTACCTGCTACGGATCGACACACTTGGACTGTTAAAACATCTAATTACGTAGAACGAGCCAGGTATATTATATTTGGTTTACAAACAGATAGGAGAGACAGCATCACAAAACATGCAGGCAAATTTGATCATTGCAACTTAAAAAATATTAAAGTTTATTTGAATTCACAATTTTTCCCCTACGACAATTTAAATGTGTCATTCGCTAATAAAAAGTACAGTATATTATACGATATGTATGCGAGATTCCAAAATTCATATTAGGGTAAAACAAATACACCTTTACTATCACCAGAAGAATACTTAGATGGTTACACAATAGTTGTAATTGATTGTTCTAAACAAAATGAATCAGTAAAATCATCAAGTGTTGACATAAAGATTGAAATGGAGTTTAATGCAGCTTTACCTGCAAATACAACTGCATACTGTTTAATTCTACATGATAAAATTGTAACATACACACCTCTAACTGGAATTGTTAAAAATGTATTATAAAAAAAACCGGTTTTGTTACATTCCGCGAGTATAAAAGCGGAGCGTGCAGGCCGCTCCTGATCAGTTTGTTGCCTGACGTCGTATGGGTAGCATCATCTTCAATATGGCTTCTACAAGTGGTACAACGGAATGCGATATAGAAAAGGAAATTTCAGAATTTTTGGACATGAATGAACAGCAACACGTCACAAATCAAGAAGAAGAAGAAAAAGGTAACAAGAAAAATATTTGTCCAAGAGGAAAAGAAATGTGGAAGAAAATATTTCACCAAATATTTTGATGGAAGTATTTTTAAGAATTTGTTATCCAATCTCTTCAAGTTTGGATAAAAGTGTTTTAATTGGAGTTATGAAATCAACCGACTATTCACCTACAGTAATTTTAACTCACGGAACAAAAATGATTTTGTTTACAGCCAATGCTTGGGAATCTTTTATGAAACACCTCCATTTGTTAGAATGTTACTTTAATAGCAACATGTTTGGCAGGAAAACAAAAGTAGGACTATTGGATTCAGACTTGGAAATTGATATTATTAAACACAGAGGTGAACATCAAATGAGATTTAGAGATACGACCAAACATGACATAAAAATTCAACTAAACAGAGAAGAATTTTTTATTTTAACATGTGCAACTGAACCGATAACAAGATATTTAAGACAGCTAGTATTCTCCAGTTCAATTATTAAAGATTATTTAACAGACACTTTGGACAAACAACCGGATGCACCAATTTTGTATGGACCTGTGGACACTTCAATATTCAACAGAATTCCTCATGAAGTTCAAATGTGGAGACAATTGGAACAATATGTGCAAGAAAAAAATAATTTTGTAAAATCGGATGAAGAAACACATTTCAGTGATGAAAAGGATCAAAGTGATGATAATGACAACAACAAAAATGACCAGATGGAAAGTTAAATAAAGTTTTAAAATTTTTCACAACACTTTACACTTGAATTGGTAAATTTTCAATAAAAAATTCAAAATTTTGTGGGTGTAGGCCTACCGGGGATGGTGCCCACGTTAAATATACACCAACGCGCCTTCAACTGTACGGCCTGGCATAAATAAATGCCTACCGTGGTGTGGAAAACAGTTGACCTTCTGACACCGTGATGGATAGACGGGTGACCTTTCAAATGGACATGGAAGAAGAAATCAAGTCCAAGCCGGGTATTATTGAATTTCAGGCGTTTCGTGGTAACGATGATCGGTTTATAATTAAAGAACTCGTATTTTACGATATAGATAAAAATATTCCTTACACATTTTTATTTAAACCACCATGCTCTTTTTCTTCACTAACCACCAAAGCCGCAACAACAAACCGATGGACTTGGAAATATTTTCATCACATCGATTGGTATGACGGTTTTACCAGTTATTCAGACTTGTATCATATTATGCATCAATTTTCAAACAGATTTACTAATATTTACACAAAAGGACTTGAAAAGAAAAGATGGATAGAACAATTTACATCTACTCCAGTTAAAGATGTGCAAATTAATAAAGATTTTAAATTTATTGCTGAAAACATTTGTATTTGCACACAAAGTGTGGAACATGAAAGGGACAGGCACTGTGCGTTAAAAAACGCTTTAAAATTAGCGACTTACCTGCAAGATGGAGAAATCGGTGATGGTGGTGGGGGTAACGACGATTATAAAAGCGAGGAGCAGACCGAGACTTGGCACGAGTATTACTCGAGATTCCGAGACGACAACATCTCAGAGCAAGAAGACAGCGAGGACCTCTAGAACAACCATGGCATCCAACCAGTTTCTGCAGACTTTGGTAGAACAGTTCAACGCCCACTCCAAGTCTACAATTTTGCCGGTAAAAAAATGTTCAGAGCTGAAGGATGAAAAACATTATATTATACATACCATGAAGAAGATGGAAACTACAGTCGGCGAGGCAATCTGCTGCAGCTTGAGCGAAGCCCCATACACTCCGGGAGATGAGCCGAAATTCCAAATTTACCTGCCCAAAAGATTTGTACACCTACTCCAGAACGAAGATCTCCGCTCCATACAACCAGGATGTCTCTACTTGGTGTCCCACGGATGCAGCGGCAGCAACTCCACCGAGCTTACCATCCACATCGCAGACAAGCAGCAGTGTTAAAAAAAAAAAAAATAATTTTTTTCTTTCTTGTATCTGTTTGTATTTTTTAACTATATATATTTTTGTCATGTAATCTTGTTTGTACTGTTTTTAATAAAGATAAAAAACAAAAAAAAAAACAAAAAAAAAAAAAACACAAAAAAGGCAACATATCAATATGTGAAACAAAAAAATTTTTCACATATTGATATGTTGCCTTTTTTTTAAAGCTCTGGGGTGACCTTGACCTTTGACCTTTGCACAAATTAAACATAAACTTTTTTTCAAACAGCAATATGTGTGTGTGTGTGTGTGTGTATGTGTTTTCCCCCACCATTTCAGGTTACCAGCATACAGACTGTAAAGAAGTTCAGTTTCATTGCAACTGTCAAACGATGAGCACCCTATTTGAGCTTTGTGTAAGAAAAATTATTGAAGATCAACAGCTATTTAGCCATACTTTACGATCCAACGCTCCTCAACAAATTAAAATTTTTATCAAACAGTACAAGCTAGACAACAGAGGTTACAACACTTTTGGTTGGTACAAGTTTGGTGATGGTACAAAATTTTGTCGAAGTTGTGGAAGGGCCGCTGTATCCAACCCGGCACAATTCCTACAAGATGATGGATGTTTACAATATGGTCATGTCGCTCCAGTTTTAAGTTACCATACACCTAAAGAACTTTGCGCCATTTGTTCAATCAATATGTTTACTTGGCAAAAATTTAACCACCTCTCATCAGACAGCGTGTAAACAACTTCCCCCCACCACTATTTCATACTACCTTAAAACGACCATGCTAATATTCATTCCGCCTTTGGACATCATACGGAAAACATCAAGATGGCTCTGACTGTAAAATGTGCAAATTATGAAGAAGTATTTGTAAGAAATCTGCAAGAATTAAACGAAATTGTTCAAGAATTTAAATCACTAATCGAACAGGGATACCGATTGAACATGCAAATTTTTGCTTGCAACACAAAATGCCCTCATGTCCCCAGGGATGACGAGCCGCCTAGGTCACCATCATCAACTTCTTCAGCCTACTCCTCCAGATCATCCATGAAGACTCAAGCCAGTCCAAACTTGGAATATTTCTCCTGACTAATATTTATATTTTGTATCCTCATTGTACTTCAATATGCATATTTTTGTATTGTAATAAAGGAATGATAAAATAAAAACAAAATAAAAAAACCTATCTTGCTACAGTATTGTAGCAAGATAGAATTTTTTTTAAAACACAAATTGGATGACCTTGAACATGTTCTAACATGTTCAGGTTTTCCCCCACCACTTTTCCTATTGGATACCTGAGAGGCAGCACCAATGTGTTTCATTACATCTTCATCTTTCAAGCTGCAATCATGGATGTTCCACCACCAATATATGAGGCCGATGAAGCGGAAAGCCTGGGGAGGAGGAGATGCCAGCATGTGGATCTAGTGGAGATGATGGAAAGAAGGATGGAAGAAAGACGGATCAGGAAGGACCATATGCTAATTCAGAAAATTTTAAAATTAGATCTCTTCATAATCTTGGCCTTATTGATTGCAATCTTCTTCTACTTGGTCTACGCAGTTGTATACTGTCTAAGATGCATCGAGTGTACAGATAAAGCAGCCAAATTGCCGGTTTTCAACACTACTCTGTAAATAAATTTTTCTTTTTTAAAACTCCAAATAGTTGACCTTGAACATGTTTCAACCTGTCTAGTTGTATCAATTACCCCCACCACCACGATTCCAAAAGACTAATCCTACATGCAAGTCTGGCTTCATTTCCAACTCAGCTACGCTAAAGGTTACACTACACACAATGAAGTGGTTATTACTTGTTGACAGTATTCAATACCTAAAAGAAATCTATAAAAAATTGCACATGCGGCTTCTTCAAAATCCAGGGATGATAATAAAAATGAACTTGGAATACGACTGTCCACTCATCGACGACAGTATGGATGAAGCAGAAGGGGTAGTCCAAAATACACAAGGAACATGTTGCTGTGAAGAAACAACATCAAGCACAAGTCCGGACAGCACATATGGGGATGAAGGAGGATTTTTGTAATTTGTAAATTAAATAAAAAAAATAATTTTTTTTTTAAAACTTCAAATGGTTGACCTTGAACACGTTTGAACATGTTGAGCATTGTGGGTAAAAAATATTTTTTTTTTCTTATGCCTATTGCTGAATAACAAACTCAGTTGTATAGTTTGCAAAAAAAATTTTTTTTCATTTCATCCGACCACTTTACCCCCACCATCTCCTTATCCCCACCACCCTGCCGAGTACCTCAGATACACGGAGAGACTTGCTCAGTTGCTGTTCAACTCTTGTGGTGTGCACATCTCACTTTTTGCACTAAATTTACTTATATTGAGTTTAAATTTAAATATTTAGCCAAATATCAAACATTTCTTAATTTTTCGGCAAAGTTTCAAATAACAAAAAAATTTTTTTTTTTTACTTTTGGTTTGATTGAAATTTCACAAGTTCCAAGATCACCTGAGAAAGAATAAAAATAAATATTTCTCAGGAAATATTTCCAATCCGAGTTACGGTAAAGGACGGGCTCGGATGAGTTGTTGCAAAAATTTTAATTTTTTCTTCCTTCTGACCACTTTACCCCCACCACCTCCTTTTCCCCACCACTGGGCCGGGTACCTGGGGAACCGCCTGCACCCAAGTCAGTACGTCTTCGGACGCGGTGCTGTTCGGATCGCGTGTCGTTTGTCGCAATGTCGGGTGTTTGAAGAAATTATTCTTCGGCTCTAAGTCTCTCGGTGGGTAAGTAAAATATAAAAAATTATTTTTTTTTTTTCAAGTGGGGTTGCTGGGACGGGTCAATGACCCCTGACGGATACATTAGGTCGAGAGTCTGATCGCTAGGGAATAAAAAAAATATTTTTTTGCACTTTTGTGGTTCCTCGAGAAATTTCAATTTCTCAACAAAATTTGAGGAATCGCAAAAGTGCAAAAAAATTTTTTTTGTATTCTTGCGTGACCTTGACCTAATTAACGTCAGTGACGTCATCATGATGACGTCAGCGGTAATGACGTCACCATGACGTCATAGGTGTGACGTCATGTGACGTCATATGACGTCATAAGTGGCGTCATTCGTGACGTCATTGATGACGTCATCACTGCTGACGTCATCGTGATGACGTCATGAGCCAGACCCTACAATTTTACACTACTGGAAGGGCCGCGATGAAGTAGCCGTCAATACCGGGGGCCGGAGACACTCCGCGGCGGCTGTCGGCTGACACGCCCGCCACCCTTGCTGCAAACCACGGTGTAGGAACCGTCAATACCGGGGGCCGGGGACACTCCGCGGCGGCTGTCGGCTGACACGCCCGCCACCCTTGCTGCAAACCACGGTGTAGGAACCGTCAATACCGGGGGCCGGGGACACTCCACGGCGGCTGACGGCTGACACGCCCGCCACCCTTGCTGCAAACCACGGTGTAGGAACCGTCAATACCGGGGGCCGGGGACACTCCGCGGCGGCTGTCGGCTGACACGCCCGCCACCCTTGCTGCAAACCACGGTGTAGGAACCGTCAATACCGGGGGCCGGGGATACTCCGCGGCGAATGTCGGCTGACACGCCCGCCACCCTTGCTGCAAACCACGGTGTAGGAACCGTCAATACCGGGGGCCGGGGACACTCCGCGGCGGCTGTCGGCTGACACGCGACCCTTGCCGCAAACCACGGTGTAGGAACCGTCAATACCGGGGGCCGGGGGCACTCCGCGGCGGCTGTCGGCTGACACGCGACCCTTGCCGCAAACCACGGTGTAGGAACCGTCAACACCGGGGGCCGGGGACACTCCGCGGCGGCTGTCGGCTGACACGCGACCCTTGCCGCAAACCACGGTGTAGGAACCGTCAATACGGGGGCCGGGGGCACTCCGCGGCGAATGACGGCTGACACGTACCCTTGCTGCAAACCACGGTGTAGGAACCGTCAATACTGGGGGCCGGGGACACTCCGCGGCGGCTGTCGGCTGACACGCGACCCTTGCCGCAAACCACGGTGTAGGAACCGTCAACACCGGGGGCCGGGGGCACTCCGCGGCGGCTGACGGCTGACACCCACCCTTGCTGCAAACCACGGTGTCGGAACCGTCAATACCGGGGGCCGGGGGCACTCCGCGGCGGCTGTCGGCTGACACGCCCGCCACCCTTGCTGCAAACCACGGTGTCGGAACCGTCAATACCGGGGGCCGGGGGCACTCCGCGGCGGCTGTCGGCTGACACGCGACCCTTTCTGCGAACCACGGTGTAGGAACCGTCAATACGGGGGCCGGGGGCACTCCGCGGCGGCTGACGGCTGATACGCGACCCTTGCTGCAAACCACGGTGTAGGAACCGTCAATACCAGGGGCCGGGGGCACTCCGCGGCGGCTGACGGCTGATACGCGACCCTTGCTGCAAACCACGGTGTAGGAACCGTCAATACCGGGGGCCGGGGACACTCCGCGGCGGCTGTCGGCTGACACGCCCGCCACCCTTGCTGCAAACCACGGTGTAGGAACCGTCAATACCGGGGGCCGGGGATACTCCGCGGCGGCTGTCGGCTGACACGCCCGCCACCCTTGCTGCAAACCACGGTGTAGGAACCGTCAATACCGGGGGCCGGGGACACTCCGCGGCGGCTGTCGGCTGACACGCGACCCTTGCCGCAAACCACGGTGTAGGAACCGTCAATACCGGGGGCCGGGGGCACTCCGCGGCGGCTGTCGGCTGACACGCGATCCTTGCCGCAAACCACGGTGTAGGAACCGTCAACACCGGGGGCCGGGGACACTCCGCGGCGGCTGTCGGCTGACACGCGACCCTTGCCGCAAACCACGGTGTAGGAACCGTCAATACTGGGGGCCGGGGACACTCCGCGGCGGCTGTCGGCTGACACGCGACCCTTGCCGCAAACCACGGTGTAGGAACCGTCAACACCGGGGGCCGGGGGCACTCCGCGGCGAATGACGGCTGACACGTACCCTTGCCGCAAACCACGGTGTAGGAACCGTCAATACCGGGGGCCGGGGGCACTCCGCGGCGGCTGACGGCTGACACCCACCCTTGCTGCAAACCACGGTGTCGGAACCGTCAATACCGGGGGCCGGGGGCACTCCGCGGCGGCTGTCGGCTGACACGCCCGCCACCCTTGCTGCAAACCACGGTGTCGGAACCGTCAATACCGGGGGCCGGGGGCACTCCGCGGCGGCTGTCGGCTGACACGCGACCCTTTCTGCAAACCACGGTGTAGGAACCGTCAATACGGGGGCCGGGGGCACTCCGCGGCGGTTGACGGCTGATACGCGACCCTTGCTGCAAACCACGGTGTAGGAACCGTCAATACCAGGGGCCGGGGGCACTCCGCGGCGGCTGACGGCTGACACGCGACCCTTGCCGCAAACCACGGTGTAGGAACCGTCAATACCGGGGGCCGGGGGCACTCCGCGGCGGCTGACGGCTGACACCCACCCTTGCTGCAAACCACGGTGTCGGAACCGTCAATACCGGGGGCCGGGGGCACTCCGCGGCGGCTGTCGGCTGACACGCGACCCTTTCTGCAAACCACGGTGTAGGAACCGTCAATACGGGGGCCGGGGGCACTCCGCGGCGGCTGACGGCTGATACGCGACCCTTGCTGCAAACCACGGTGTAGGAACCGTCAATACCAGGGGCCGGGGGCACTCCGCGGCGGCTGACGGCTGACACGCGACCCTTGCCGCAAACCACGGTGTAGGAACCGTCAATACCGGGGGCCGGGGGCACTCCGCGGCGGCTGACGGCTGACACCCACCCTTGCTGCAAACCACGGTGTAGGAACCGTCAATACGGGGGCCGGGGGCACTCCGCGGCGGCTGACGGCTGACACGCGACCCTTGCTGCAAACCAGGGTGTAGGAACCGTCAGTACCGGGAGCCGGGGGCATTCCGTGGCGGCTGACGGCTGACACGCACCCTTGCTGCAAACCACGGTGTCGGAACCGTCAATACCGGGGGCCAGAAAAATTCCGCGGTTACTAACGGCGAACAAGAGACACCATAAATAGCACAGATCGAGGCCAGGTTAAGTTTATCTACTATATATTTGTCAAATACCTCTCACTCATGTATCAGAGAATCTCCATAACCACAGGGTATAGAGGGTTGAAATTTGGCATAGACGTTGCTGTTTGCTCCAAAATGTTTACCAAGAAACGGGTTTGCAAAATTATTACAAGGCTCTGCCCCACAGGACTCAAAATTTCTATCTAATCTTTTTCTTATGGCCATTTTTATGCAAACCAAGGCAACAACGAATCTGAAAAACGATGGGACCTACAATGTTATGGATGTTCATATATGCTCATAGTAGCTCACTAAGAAACGGGTTTGCAAAATTCCATGAGGGCTCCGCCACAGAGGACTTTAAAATTTCTATCTATGTTATCTTTTAGGCTAATTTTTAATAAAAAGAATCTGAAAAACTATAGGACCTTCGATATTGAAATTTGGCATGGAGGTTCCTCTTTACTCATAGGTGGTCACTAAGAAATGGTGTTGCAAAATTCATTAAGACTCCGCCACACAGAATTTCAAATCTCTTATAATGTTATTCTTATAGCCAATTTTTAATACTAATCTACGAAACAACGAATCTGAAAAACCAGACGACCTAAAGGATTGACATTTGGCATGGAAAATCCTCTTTGCGCATACGTGCTCATTAAAAGACGCTTTTGGAAAGCTAGGGTTCCTCCCCACAGGACTTAAAATATACATTGGAGCCTATGGGGTTGAAATTCGTCATGGATATAAATAAAAACTACTCTTTTCATGTGTACTTATAAGTGCCCTATTACTTTACTTGTTTAGTGCTTGTTTCCCAAATTGCACAAAAGTTTTTCTGTATTGAAACTATATCTAATCACTTAAAGATTATTCATTTCCCCTAATTAATTGAGGTTTTGGATTATTTGGCTGACTGGACCACATTATTTCTGTTCCAGAGGTTTTTTATTAACAATCTTTGCCATGATTAGATAAGTGGCAGGAAATATTGGATGTATGAAGAATCTTGGGAACTAATTGAGGAAAGAATGGCTCTGAAGAGCCAGATAAACAGCACAAACCAAGATGAACAACGCAGACTCATGCAGAGAGAGTACACTTACTTAAGCAAGAGAATAAAAAATTAGCAATAGACGGGACAAGAGGTTGATGATAGAAAAAATGACCCAAAGAGCTGAAGAGGCTGCTAGGAGTTTTATCAGATCAATAGACGTCTTTCAAGGAAATCTGCCCTTGGGACTAACCCTACTAAGAATACACATGGAGTTTTACTGACAAGTGAAGAAAAGCAGATACTGTTACAAGTACACATTTAGCAGAGTAAATGATAAACATTTCTAGATACAACCGGCATTTTATTATTCAAATCACAATTAAAAATTAACATAACAACTACTAGAACCATCCACACAACAACTAACAATGTAAACAAAAGATCATATGATTAAAAATTAATTACAGTAAGTAAAGCAGCAGTTTTGTTCCAATGTTACAGATAAATAGAAATTTAATATATTCAACACTTCCCCTTAACATTGGAACAAAATAATTAGAAAATAAACAACATAACTTAAAAAAAATGTTCAGCCCTGTCTTTTTAAAAATTTTCGCCAACACAAAACAAAGCAAATCTTTAAACAAGCATATAGAGAAAAAATAGTCCTCCTTTCACAATAGTTCTCAAGTTCACTTCATAAAGTCCTTTTACGAAGTAGTTCACGCAGGTTTTTATGCAATTCACATGTAAAATCTTTCATTTGCTTCCCCTGTTCATAATATTTGATTTGTTATGTACTATATCTCAATATTTCATTTACAAATAAAAAAATCAGAGAGTCTAATTTCCCACATTGAATCTACTGAGATTGATATTCCTTTTCTTCATTAATACTTCAGCATACGTTTCCTTACCATTAACGATTTTTTCTTTTGAATAACCTGGTCCAACATTTTGATATTTGATGTAATTACAACTGTGAACTGATTTTTCTTTCAATTCTCCTATTTTGCTTCGAAGTTTTTCTTTGGTTCTATCTGTTACTTCAATGTTTTCTTCCACTGTGTAAACATACCAATGTGCCCCTTTCTTCAGTGCAGACATACAAAATTTACTTGTCTGTTTCACCATTATATCAATTCTCTGACCGGTTATTACATTTATATTATGGTTTGAAGAATCAATTTGTCCCATTGAAATCAGGTTACTTCTTAGTTCAGGGATGTAATATACATTCGATAATCTAACATTATTCCCCCCACATTTGTTTATCGTTTTCAAGATCACTGTTCCTTTTCCCCTTACTCTTAATAGACGATCATCCGCCACTTTTACATAGTCTTCACACGGGGTATAATCTTTAAATAAATTCTTATGAGGTGTCATATGGTTTGAAGCACCATTATCTAGTATCCAAGTATGTCCATTCAATTTTTGAGATAACCCAGTTGTAGCTAGAGCAATTTCCCCAGTTCCATGAGATTCACCTTCACCAAAAAATGTTTCACTTCGGTTTACGGTTATTTTCTTATTTCTTGTCCCACTTTTGTCTTTACTCCCTTTTTCTTCTTTAGTGTCCTTCTCAGAATTCCTATATTGATCTCTCTCATTTCTACACCACTTTGCAATGTGCCCTGGTCCTCCACAGTGAAAACAGATAAACGTCCCCTTAGGATTATCTCCTGTTTCATTTTCTACCCGATTTTTCATTTCTTTTCTTTGAAATTTTTTAATTGCTAAAACTTGAGTGTCACATGCATCTTCTGTTTCTCTGTGTTTCCAGGTCAAGTCTTCTTGATGAATCTGAGCTTTAACATAAGTTAAGTCTTATTTGTCTTTATTTATCGTTCGAATCATTGCATCATACTTCTCAGGTAGTCCGGCCACAGCAATGCCTGCAAGAGCTCTGTTTGTGAAACTTATGTCAAGGCAACTTGATATTTTTCTGTGGAGATCAGTAATATTTTTTATGTACTGTTGAGCAGTAATTTCGTCAGTTTTCTTTACATTAATCAAATCTTTCAAAAGCTTAATTTCATATATAAAATCCAGTTCAGTATTTGCTTTGGCTAGGCGATCCCAAGCTTCTTTTGCAGTCACACAATCTTCAATTTCATTTAAAGTCTCATCAGGTATTTTTTCATATATTAATTCAAGGGCTAAGTTGTCCAGTTTTTTCCTTTTTGCTCTTTCTTTCGGTGTAATGATAATCAACTTTGGTTCATTGCCTTCATTATACACGATTTCGTCATTTTCATCTCTTTGGTAGTCATCATATCCGGTTATCGCTTCAAGACATTCTTTTCTCCTTAACAAGGCCTTCATTCTGACACTCCAGGCATGATAATTATTCTCATTCAACATCCAGTTTGTTTTACTATTATCTTCTTTCTCTTTGTCCATGTTGGTTTTCAGTCTTCTAACTTCTAAGTACTACAACTACTTTTCTATTATTTTCCTCTCATAAATTTTTCAAATCAGGCACTGTATGGGTCTGGGCCCATAACCTGTTACAAGTACACATTTAGCAGAGTAAATGATAAACATTTCTAGATACAACCGGCATTTTACTATTCAAATCACAATTAAAAATTAACATAACAACTACTAGAACCATCCACACAACAACTAACAATGTAAACAAAAGATCATATGATTAAAAATTAATTACAGTAAGTAAAGCAGCAGTTTTGTTCCAATGTTACAGATAAATAGAAATTTAATATATTCAACAGATACAGAGATGGGGAGAATACTTTTCCTGATTACTTTATGAATAGTCATTTGAGGAAGAAAATGAGGCAAATGCAGCTCCAGAAGGAGGGCAGGCAATACAAGAACTGAACATAAGTGTTGCGGCTCCTTATAGAGAAGAAATAGTAGGTGCCATAACGTCACTGAAATATGGGAAAACCCCCTGGATTGAAAATATAGTTGCAGTGCTACTGAAGGCAGATCCTGAGGCAGTTCCTGACGCAATCCTGCAAGTCATTCAGAAAATATGGGCCGAGGAACAGATTCCTGGTTTCTGCAAGAAAGGCATAATTGTTAAATTTCCCAAAAAGTCGATATTTCAAAGTGTGAAAACTGGGGTGGAACCACACTCTTAACCACATTAAGGAAGTCTTCTCCAGAATGATCTTGTACAGGATTGCTCCAGCTCTTGGTGACATAATTCAACCTCAACAGCATTGTTTTATTTATGTCCATGAACAGCATGGGTTGTGTGAACCAGTCCTATGTGGATCCGATCAATACGCCCCGAATTGTGATTGAGCAGTCTGCAGAATTTACACGCCCTTTGTATATTGCTTTTATTGAATATATCAAGGCTTTTGATAAAATTAAGAGAGAAAGATTATGGTTGGCATTGCAGGAGGTTGGATTTCCAGCTAAGATCATAAACCTAATCAAGGGAATGTATAATGGCTTTGTAACACTTGTAAGCCACAATGGAACTCTATCAACCGAGATACCGACAAATGTTGGAGTACGTCAGGGCTACTTACTGTCTCCGGTCTTATTTGTAATATTGCAAGAAAAGGCCATCAAAGACATGCATAGAGGTAGAAGAAGAGCCATACAATGGGGCTTGTATAGAAGACTAGAGAATATTGAGTATGCAGACTATTTAACCCAGCTAGCACACCGCTTCACCGATATTTAAGGGCTTTTGGCTGGAGAGAAGGCCTGAATATCAATCTCTCTTCAGAGTGTAGTGGCTGGCAGGGGGGTACTGTAGTGGCAACCCACTACACCTAACCTTATTAAATTAACATAATTGAATTTTTTACTCTATGGAACATAGAGAATAAAATTCTTTTAGACCGACTTTAAATTTCTCTTAGGCGAATTTTTGACCCCCAAAAGGCTTTTTTATTACTAATTTGATTTCAATGAAATTCTCAAGTTAGATTTTAAGTATTTTAAACTAGGTAATAAACTATAATCGAGCAATTATTTTTAAGTATTAAAAAAACTTATTTTCCGGAATTTTTGACAGAACTTTAGTTGTTTAGGCTACATGATTAGACTAATGTAGTTGCTATGATCAGTTTATATTCCCCCATCCATCGCAGCTGAGTTGTGTCGCTGTATGCTGAAAACAACATAGGCCTAACCTCTTCAGATTTGTTTACATCTGCTCGCCGTTATGTTACGTTTTTAAATAAAATTTAATTGATATTTTGACAGACCTATTTGTTAAATTAAATAGATCAACACCGATGTATACTTGTCGAAGTTATAAAATATGCCAAAAGATAGGCATGTTGTGGAACGAATTGCTATCGAACGGAATTATGCGATTAACTAATTTATGGGATACATCTAATATTTGGATAAAGATTTAAATGGAACAAGTAATAATTAGAAAGTGTTGTGCCATTGTAGCCTATGTCTCAGGTAACAAAATATGCATTAGTGTTAAGTAAGCGTAATTCTACAATACTTACATAACTTGATTTTTATTAATTTGCAGTAATGGATTTTAAATGGTATTGTTTTTTTTCGCTCTACAATCTATTTACCTTTAATATTATAAGCATAATTATTATTAAGTTAATTGCTTGTTTTGAGGTCTTAGCTAAAATCATTGTTGGTATGTATTTATTTGTAGGCTAGGTCTAGGATGTACGCCGGATGACTTCGGACGGTTAGATGACGTTCCACTCTTCACATTCGAGGAGATGGAAACCTCCGTTCTCTCCCTAAAGAGCAACAAGGCTCCTGACCCGGACGGATTCCCAGCGAAGCTTTAAAGAAAGTATTTTCAGTTAATGCTGACTTGTTGTTGAGAATGCACAACGCCTGTTTGGTAGAAGGGGTGTTTCCGGCTCCCTGGAAAACCACCAGACTTGTACTCATCAGCAAGGGCAAAGGTGATCCCGAGCTGCCGTCGTCCCACAGGCCTTTTTGCATGTTGGACACGGCTGGGAAGCTGTCCGAGAAGCTGATCCGTTCCCGCCTGACGTCTGCCGTGGAAGCTGCCGGGTACTTATGCCCCCGTCAGTACGGCTTCAGAAAGGGACGGTCAACGATTGACGCTATCACCGAAGTCCAGAGAGCTGTGAAGAGAGCCGAGAGCCACAACCATTTCTCTCGCTGAGTAGTGCTTCTTGTTACGCTTATGTCAAGAATGCCTTTAACTCGGCGAGGTGGGTCGATATGCTGGATGTGCTTCGCAACACCTTTCGCATTCCTGCATATCTGTTGCGACTCATCTTGTTGCGGATTATCTCCGCTATCGAAGCCTGATTTACGACACAAGGGACGGAACGTGGACGATGGAAGTCACTTCTGGTGCGGCGCAAGATTCAATACTCGGCCAGGATCTCTGGAACGTTGTCTATGACAGCCTCCTGAGGTCGGAAATGCCTGAGGAAACCACTTTGGTTGGGTACGCCGATGATGTCGTAGCTCTCATTGTCGCACGCAACGTTGAGCTGGCCCAACTAAAGTTGAACCGACTCATGCACGTGGTCAACACATGGATGTCTGATCACGGCCTCTCGCTTGCTCTCCGTAAGACAGAGATTGTGATCCTTACAAAGAAGAGGATGGACACCGTCGTTCCGTTCCGAGTGGGAAGGGAGGTGGTCCAATCAACTCGTGCTGCTAAGTACTTCGGGATTATGGTGGACACCAAGTTAAACTGGAGGGATCAGATCTTCCGTACGGCGAACTAGGCCGCTAAGGTAGTCACTTACCTTAGTAGGCTGATGGCCAATGTCGGGGTTCCACGATCCAGCAGAAAACGTCTGTTGATGCCCGCGGTTCAGTTCGTGCTTCTTTATGGAGCAGAGGTGTGGGCAGACGCTCTCGATAAAGAGTAGTACAGGTTGCGACTCGCCCGAGTTCAACGTCGAGCGGCGCTCGGGGTGTGTTCCGCCTACCGGAAAGAGTCCGAGGCTGCCGACCTGGTGGTCGACGGAGTTATCCATGTCAAGCTCTTGGCAGGAGAGAGGAAGGCAATTTATCATAGACAAGGCGAGATTAAAAGGACACGGCAAGAAAAGAAGAGCGCTCCAGAACCTTCCAGCAGTGGCAACACAGCTGGGAGCACGATACCCGAGGACGATCAACAGCTTATCAAGCACGTCCAACCATGGGTGGAACGGCGGCCAATTCTTGACAATTCACGGCTATTTTCGGTCGTACCTGAACCGGATAAGCAAGACCGGTTCACCGGACTGCATTTATTGCTCGGGCGTTCCCGACGATGCGGAACACATTCTTCCGCCGCCCCCGTTGGGAAGGGCTTCGCCTGAAGGCCACACACATTTTTTTGACGCATTTTTGGTGTACTCGGTCTTCTAAAAGATCTTGGATTATGAGGGCAACTGGGATTGCTTATCACAGTTCGTCCGGGGCATCCTCCTGGAAAAGAAAAATTATCTGGACCGCGAAGTGGCCCAGATCCCTTGATCGAGTGGCTGGATAAGGAGTGAGCCCCACGGGCATAACCCAAATTTAGGCCTAGCCTGACGTAATGTGATAAACAACTCCAGGTTAGAATCCTAAAGAGTAGAGGTGAGGTTTTTTAGTGGGTAAACCCGTTTTTAGTTTAGCCCCACACTACAGGCTTGCCACCTGTGTGCGTAATGCATTTTTCTCACCTCTCAAAAAAAAAAAAAAAAATAAAATAAAATAAAATAAAACAAAAACATAAAAAAGCGTCACTTAATAACTCAAAAAGTGAGTAAACAATTCTTGTACGGGACGGACATCGGAGCGTATTCCTAGTTTATTTATCAGCTGATTGATTTTTATTATAATAAGTTTGTTTACTTTTAAGTGGGATTTTTACATCTTGGTTCCTGTTTATATTTTCCAATTTTGACTGTTGACATTAAATTTAAATTGTTATCCACCCGAGTTTTCATTAACCACATAAATCTCATAAATCTACTAACACATCTACACAGAGGAAATGAGGATCAATGCTCAACTGGTCCCACCGTTGGAAATAAACAACTACGCTTTGAAGCAGTTGGAGCGTACTGTATACCTAGGTAGTGTGTTGGATAGGAGTGGGGGGTCTGATGGGGATGTCGCCAGCCGTATCAAAAGCTGCAAAGTTGCATTTGCAAATCTAAAGTTTTTTGCAAAGCAAAAGTTGCATTTGCCCATCCAAGCCCAATATGGAGAGCAAGGAGCAAGGACCAAAATAAGGATTTTTAAATCAGATATTCTGAGTGTCTTGCTATATGGCTGTTAAACATGGAGGATTACAGCAGCGCTGCTAAGGAAACTCCAAGTTTTTATAAACAGCCGTGCTTGAGATTAGGTGGCCAAATGTCACATCAAATGAAAATTTTCTGAGAAGGACTGAAATGGACCGAGCCGCAAACCTTATATAGAAAAGAAAGTGGCGTTGGTTAGGGCATACGCTAAGGCACGATGGCATTTCCCGAACAGCTGTGGAATGGAACCATCAAGTAAGTAGGTGGTGGAGAAGGCCAAGCATTACTTGGAGAAGGAGGGTGATAAGGGAGGCTGAAAGACTGGGATACAAGTGGGAGGAGCTCAAGAGATAGGCGAGAGACCGGGATGGTTGGCGAGGAGTTGCTGTGGCCCTATGCTCCCCAGCGGAGTGAAAGGAATCAAGTCATCTTCGCCATGACAACAATATTTAGAAATAATTAACATAGATATAGCTCTTTCTTTTAGTCTAGCTAAAATGGATTTTCTCGTGTTCTTCCGTGACTTATTTTTTGCCATCCATAACTCTTATTTCAACTTTGCTAGACTTTACAGGCCAATTATTCCATGGGCTGTTCTTTATTTGATTGTGTTGTACTTTCGTCCACGTTAAACAAATTCGTCTGTCCAAATTCCAGTGACTAAATTGAAGGTAAATCAAAATAAATCAAGTCATCAAATTAACATCAAGAGTATAAGAACAACCTCTGTGAACAAAGAATCTTACAACGAGAGCAGAGGCTTGTACACAGATTGGAAGCAAGACATCATGCTTGAATTGGTTGGTTGGAGGAAAAAATGAGCAAGGCCAACTACTCTTATTGAGGTAATGTATGAAACTTATCTATGGGAATTAAGGATATGTGAGCCAGAATATCAATATTTAGAAATAATTAACATGGATATAGCTCTTTCTTTCAGTCTAGCTAAAATGGATTTTCTCGTGGTTTTCCGTTACTTACTTTTTGCCATCCATAGCTCTTATTTCAACTTTGCTAGACTTTACAGGCCAATTATTCCATGGGCCGTTCTTTATTTCATTGAGTTGTACTTTTGTCCACGTGAAACAAATTCCAGTCAGTCCAAATACCAGTGACTAAATTGAAGTTAAATAAAAATAAATCAAGTCATCAAATTAACATCAAGAGTATAAGAACAACCTCTGTGAACAAAGAATCTTGCAACGAGAGCAGAGGCTTGAACACAGATTGGAAGCAAGACATCATGTTTAAATTGGTTGGTTAGAGGAAAAAATTAGGAAGGCCAACTACTCTTTTTGAAATGTTGTATGAAACTTATCTATGGGAATGAGGATATGTGAGCCAGAAAATCAACTCATGTTGGATGACGATGGGATAGCTCCTTTGTGATGTGGGAAGATGTGAAGGAGATGCTTTTAACTGTTGCCATCATATGGAATTATTTGTGATTTGCGCCTGTGGATGTGTTTCGAATTCCCAAACAGTTTCCATGAAAAATGGGAGTTATTTTAAAAAGGAGATATTTGACCTGAAAATATCTTAATTGGCAAAAATGTAACAATGATACTGGGAAAATGCAGTATATGGGAAGAAAATCTTGCTAGATTGTGGAACCATTCAGATTAGCAGCTACGTCATTGGAAACTCGACCATGAAGGATTTCTCTTTTAAGTGGTGTGCTGTTATTTGATTTAACAAACAATTCCATCTTTTAGTGAATAAAACTAATTTTATAATACCGTAAAAACTTTACATTGAAAATATAACTAAATTAGTCTAAGATAAATATTTTGGTGGTTTCAAATTGATCGATAAATGAAAACAAAAGGAACTAAGTAAATTTTTTAATTGGTTCTTTAGTTGGGATTTTTTTTAATGTTGTACGACATTGTACTTGAATATTAAGAATTGTTTGTATACTGTTAAAATCAACAAAAATAAAATAAAATTTTGAGGAAAGCAAATCACGTCATAGTATGGAATAAAAGGCGGTGTCGTGCTCAATAAGAAACGGTTTTTTTTATTTCCTTTAGGGCTCCGTCCCTAAAAACTCAAAATTACAATCGGTCCTACGGGCTTGAAATTTTATGTGGACGGTCCTCTATGATAATAGGTGCTCACTAAGAAATGGCTTTGCAAATATAGTTTTTAAAGTTCTTTAGGGCTCCCCCCTACTGATCTTGAAAATTACTATATTGCCTATACGGGATTGAAAATTGACATGGATTTTACTCATAGGTCTTCACTCTGAAAGGGTTTTACAAATTTCCGTTAGGGCTCCACCCAACAATATCTCAAAAACAAAATCTCAAAATTACTATAAATCCTACGGGGTTGAAATTTGATATGGACGTTCTTCTACTAATAGGTGCTCACTAATAAACAGTTTTACACATTTCCTTTAGGGCTCCATCCCACAGAAACTCAAAATTCCCATAAATACAACGAGATTAAAATTTATCGTGGACGTTCCTCTTTGCTAAAAGGTACTCACCATGAAAAAGTTTTGCATGATTTCTTCAAGGCTCCGCAAAAAATACGTTAATGTTTCAATAGAATTCTTAAGGAAGATGATTTCTTTCCTTTTAAAAGAGATTTTACTATCGTACCTATAAACTAATTTCAATCACGGGCGAACCCGTGACGGTCAACAGCTAGTTGTCTATAAAAAAACTAAAACAATAAACTAAAGCATAGATAGTTATTAATTCACAAAGTCATAAAAAAAAACACATAAATTACTTAGGTTTACACTTGAAAGATTAAAAAAAAATAAAAATAGTACTTTCAAACTATTCTCTAACACGTGTTCTCTTATTCACAAATCTCGAATTTTTGTTGTAGCTATTAAACTAAGCAAAAAAATCAGCTGATAGTTGTAGATGTCTTCTCTATCTATTTGTGACTAACGGGATCAAGGTGTGTGAAGACTGAGGAAGATACGTACTTTAGTGTAGGGAAAGTTTTTTTTTTAAGACTTTTTAATTATTATATTTATTTATTTTAAAACTTGTGTCTTGTAGAGTAGCCAAGTACAATATCCACCAGGTGCGACCACACTATAATTTCACTACTTCTTAACCACAGTGGTCCTCTACAGGATACAGAATAGTTTAAATTCGAGTAAATAAATATTAATCATGCTAGATTAAAACTTTTCGTAAGTTTTATTACAGAAAGTAGTGCAACAGTAGGGAAAAATACAGTATGTAGCTGTGGTTGTGTATATGGATGGCATCACACCAATAATCGAAACTCAAAATTCCCCCTCAATTTAAGCATTAAATAATTCTCAACTTGTAAACAAATTATTGAAACTACTCATATAATTTGATAGGTAAGACGAACAATGCAACTAAAGTATCTGAGAAGTAAAACTTTTAGAGCGAGAATTTTAGCAAATGGTGAAATTAGAAGGCTTCTAACGTCAGTCAGGCTCTTAGCTGCTGTTTCGCTTGTTTAAGAATGGAAAGTTTGACGTGAAAAGAGTTAGACTTACAGCAGCTGCAAAGAAATGTCCAAGTTCAAATGATAGCCGGGTTCAAAGTTCCAGTTAGTTGGATCAAGAAGCCATTCGGAATCTTATGTCTATATATAGCTTTTTATGACGTAAAGTACTTTGGTTAAACTGGATCGTTAAAAAAATGACAAAGAATTATTAGTACAGTATTTAACACAAAACAAAAATTTCAATTACCCTATATTAACTTTTTAACACTTTTTTCGTTACTATTAAAACAGTCAAATACTGGTGCTACGGAAAATTATATAAAAATAATGACATAAACAATGCAGAGTTAGTCTGACGTGCATACAAGTTATATTCACGGAAAGCACAGCAGTCTATTAGTTATTTTTAAACGAGGTAAATTACGTTTCTAAAATCGTTTATGAATCACGCTTATTGTTTGCTAAAATTAACGATAATTATCACTACCAATGTGTCACGAATTTTAAAAATAAAGTGCAACATGAAACAGCTCTTGATTATTAATAACTAACGCTTTTACTACCACAGTCAGCTGTAACGGTGTACACGACTACCAACCGTGTATGCGTGCTGTAGACTACTGCGGCACGCGTGTGCCTGTGCCGGCGTGTTTGTCGTTATCGGAGTGGAGTGCATGTCCAAATATGCAATCGGTAAAGTGTATCACTCTTATTTCAGATGCAATATATATGTGTTGTTTAAATTTAAATTTTTTCTATAAATACGTGGACGTCCGTTTGTGACTCAATGCGTTTACAAAAATTAAATTAAATTACAAATTAAAATTTACAACAATTTGTACTCTCAATTCTTTAAATTTAATGTTGTGTTGGTTATAAATATAGGTACTGCTGTATTGTTTTCAAACAAAAATACCTTTATCAAAGCTTCATCTAGCCCACCTTTAAACATATATTATTATCGTTTTAACGTTTGTTAACGTTTTAGATATTTATTTAAGTTGAGGACTAGCTTTTTAAAGTATTATAATCTCTATTTATATTGATAGACGTTTTATGACCTCCATTATTGCTTTCAAAATATAACGACTATTGCACCTAATTAAATAGTAATATTAGTAGTGGCAAAGTGGGGCTGCTGGACCAGGTCAATGACCCCTGAGGAATGCTGACGTCACCAAGGTCACTGACGTCACGAATGACGTCATCGGTGACGTCATCGATGACGTCATATCTATGACGTCATAGGTATGACGTAATAGAAATGACGTCATGACGACGTCATTACCGCTGACGTCACCATAATGACGTCACTGACGTAATTAAGGTCAAGGTCACGTGGAAAGACAAAAAAATTTTTCTTTGTACTCTTGTGGTTCCTCGTATCCGGCTGCGGAGCGAAAATCCACCAAGAACCACAAAAGTGCAAAGAAAAATTAATTTTTCCAGCGACCCGACCGAAAAACCTACCAAATGTGACGTAAGGCATTCCTCAGAGGCCATTGACCTGAACCCCAGCAACCCCACTCTTAAAACTAAAAAATAAATAATTTTTATTTCCACTTACCCACTGGAGAAACCCGAAGCCCAACTGGAAACAAAATTGCGAACAGCCGATGGTGGTGGTGGTGTCATCACCGCGCGGGAGCCGGACGCCGACTGACCGGACAGCACCGTGCCGTCCGGGTACCAGGCCGCGTGGTGGGGGTAAAGTGGTCAGATGCGAAAAAAATAAAAAAAAAATATTTTTTTTTTCTAACAACTCATTTGAGTTTGTACTTGTTGGAAACATTATAAAAAAAATTATTTTTTTCTCAGGTGAACTTGGGACTTGTGAAATTTTAAGCTAAATGAAAAAAAATAATTTTTTAAATTTTTTTCTTAGGTGAGCTTGGGACTTGTAAAATTTTGAACCATATGAAAATAAAAAAAAATAATTTTTTTCGCGATTTTTAGTTTCGCTTAAAACTTGTGAAATATGTAAGTTTTAGCTAAATATTTCATTTAGAACTCCAGTTATGGAAATTAAGTGGAAAAAGTGTGATGTGCACACTGCAAGAGTTGAATAGCGACTGACCAAGTCACTCCGTGCATCGTAGGTACCCAGTTATTTGGTGGGGGTTATGTGATCAGATAGAAAATTTTTTTTTATTTTTCATCCACATTCTTCAACATGTTGAAACCTGTTCAAGGTCAACCATTTGAAGTTTAAAAAAAAAATTAAATTTTTATTTACAAAAATCCGCCTTCATCCTCATATGCGCTGGATGGACTTGTGCTTGTTGTTGTTGAAGTGCTACTTTCACAGCAACAAGTTTCTTCTTCTGTATTGTGGACCACTCCTTCGGGTATATCCATACTGTCGATGGTTGGACAGTCGTATTCCAAATCCATTTTAATTTTCATTCCTGGATTTTGAAGCAATAACATGTGCAGTTTTTGATAAATTTCTTTGAGGTGTTCAAGGTTGTCAACAAGTAATTCCCACTTCATTGTATCGTGTAACCGCTAGCGTAGCTGAGCTGGAAATGAAGTCAGACTTGCATGTAGGATTGCTCTTTTGGAATTGTGGTGGTGGTGGGGGTTTGGTTTCTTAGAGGAAAATTAATTCTATTTCATGATACAACCAGACAGGTTGAGACATGTTCAAGGTCAACCATTTGGAGTTTTAAAAAAGAAAATTTTATTTAAAGAGTAGTGTTGAAAACTGGCAAGTTGGCTCCTTTGTCAGCACACTCCGTGCACCTTAGACAGTATATGACTGCGTAGACCAAGTAGACGAAGACTGCAATGAGTAAGGCCAGAAGCATGACAAGATCCAATTTTAAAATTTTTTGTGTTAGGATGGTATCCTTCCTGATCTGCCTTTCTTCAATTCTCCTTTCCATCAACTCCACTAGATCCAAATGCTGGCATCTCCTTCTCTGTCCTCCTGCTACATCAGCCTCATATATTGGTGGTGGGACATCCATGTTTGCAGCTTGAAAGATCAAGATGTAATGAAACACATTGGTGTTGTTTCTCAGGTCTCCAAGAGGAAAAATGGTGGGGGAAGTTTGAAGGTTAACCATTAGGAAATAAAAAAAATGTTTAAATTTGTGGTTACGTTTACACCTGTACATGTTAGAACCTGTTCAAGGTCATCCAATTTGTGTTTTAAAAAATCCTATCTTGCTACAAAACTGTAGCAAGATAGGTATTTTTTTATTTCTTTTTTATTCTTTTATTACAATACAATAATATGCATATTGAAGTACAATGAGGATACAAAATATAAATATTAGTCAGGAGAAATATTCCAAGTTTGGACTGGCTTGAGTCTTCATGGACGATCTGGAGGAGTAGGCCGAGGAAGTTGATGATGATGGTGACCTTGGCGGCTCGTCATCCCTGAAGCCATGGGTGCATTTTGTGTTGCATGCAAAAATTTGCATGTTTAGTCGGTATCCCTGTTCGATTAGTGATTTAAATTCTTCAACAATTTCGTTTAATTCTTGCAGATTTCTTACAAATAATTCTTCATAATTTGCGCATTTTACAGTGAGAGCCATCTTGATGTTTTCCGTGTGATGTCCAAAGGCGGAATGAATATTAGCATGGTTGTTTGAAGGTAGTATGAAATAGTGGTGGGGGAAGGATTTTATATGCTGTCTGATGGGAGGTGGTTAAATTTTTTCCAACAAAACATATTGATTGAACAAATTGTGCAAAGTTCTTTGGGTGTTTCGTAACTCATAACTGGAGCTACATGGCCTAATTGTAAACATCCATCATCTTGTAGGAATTGTGCTGGGTTAGATACAGCAGCCCTTCCACAATTTTGACAAAATTTTGTATCATCACCAAACTTGTACCACCCAAAAGTGTTGTAACCTCTGTTGTCTAGCTTGTACTGTTTGATAAAAATTTTAATTTGCTGAGGAGCGTTGGAACGTAAAGTATGGCTAAATAGCTGTTGATCTTGAATAATTTTTCTTACACAAAGCTCAAATAGGGTGCTCATGGTTTGACAGTTGCAATTAAACTGGACTTCTTTGCAGTCTGTATGCTGGTAACCCAAAATGGTGGGGGAAAACACACACACACACACACACACACACACACACACACACACACACACACACACACACACACACACACACACACACACACACACACATTGCTGTTTGAAAAATATTTTTATTTAGTTTAATTTATGCAAAGGTCAAAGGTCAAGGTCACCCCAGAGCTTTTTAAAAAAAGGCAATATATTAATATGTGAAACTTTTTGTTATTTGTTTCACATATTGATATATTGCCTTTTTTTATTTTTATTTTTTTTTTGGTAATGTTTATTTAATACAGTACAAACAAGATTACATGAGAAAAATTATATAGTGAATACAAACAGATACAAGAAAAATTTAAATTTTATTTAACACTGCTGCTTCTCGGCCATGTGGATGGTCAGCTCGGTGGAGTTGCTGCCGCTGGATCCGTGGGACACCAAGTAGAGGCATCCCGGTTGAATGGAGCGCAGGTCTTCATTTTGTAGCAGATGGACGAATCTTTTTGGCAAATAAATTTGAAATTTTGCTTCATCCCCCGGTGTATATGGTGCTTCGCTCAAGCTGCAGCAGATTGCCTCGCCGACTGTAGTTTCCATCTTCTTCATAGCATGTATGATGTAATGTTTTTCATCCTTAAGCTCTGAACATTTTTTTACCGGCAAAATTGTAGATTTGGAGTGGGCGTTGAATTGTTCCACCAAAGACTGCAGAAACTGGTTGGAAGCCATGGTTGTTTTAGACGTCCTCGCTGTCTTCTAGCTCTGAGATGTTGTCGTCTCGGAGTCTCGAGTAATACTCATGCCAAGTCTCGGTCTGCTCCTCGCTTTTATAATCGACGTTACCCCCACCACCACCACCGATTTCTCCATCTTGCAGGTAAGTAGCTAATTTTAAAGCGTTTTTTAATGCACAGTGTCTGTCCCTTTCATGTTCTACGCTTTGTGTACAAATACAAACGTTTTCAGAAATAAATTTAAAATTTTTATCAATTTGCACGTCTTTGACTGTATTTGATATATATTGTTCTATCCATCTTTTCTTTTCAAGTCCCTTTGTGTAAATATTAGTAAATTTATTTGAAAATTGATGCATAATATGATACAAGTCTGAATAACTGGTAAAACCGTCATACCAATCGATGTGATGAAAATATTTCAAAGTCCATCGGTTTGTTGTTGCGGCTTTGGTGGTTAGTGAAGAAAAAGAGCATGGTGGTTTGAATAAAAATGTATAAGGAATATTTTTATCTATATCATAAAATACTAGTTCTTTAATGATGAACCGATCATCGTTACCACGAAACGCCTGAAATTCAATAATACCCGGTTTGGACTTGATTTCTTCTTCCATGTCCATTTGAAAGGTCACCCGTCTATCCATCACGGTAACGGAAGGTCAACTGTTTTCCACACCACGGTAGGCACGTATTTATGCCAGGCCGTACAGTTGAAGGCGCGTTGGTGTATATTTAACGTGGGCACCATCCCCGGTAGGCCTACACCTACAAAATTTTGAATTTTTTATTAAAAATTTGCCAAATCAAGTGTAAAATGTTGTAAAAAAAATTTAAAATTTTATTTAACTTTCCATCTGGCCATTCTTGTTGTAGTCATTCTCATCATTTTGATCCTTTTCATCACTGAAATGTGTTTCTTCATCCGATTTTACAAAATTGTTTTTTTCTTGCACATATTGTTCCAATTGTCTCCACATTTGAACTTCATGAGGAATTCTGTTGAATATTGAAGTGTCCACAGGTCCATACAAAATTGGTGCGTCCGGTTGTTTATCCAAAGTGTCTGTTAAATAATCTTTAATAATTGAACTGGAAAATACTAGTTGTCTTAAATATCTTGTTATGGGTTCCGTTGCACATGTCAAAATAAAAAATTCTTCTCTGTTAAGTTGAATTTTTATGTCATGTTTGGTTGTATCCCTGAATCTCATTTGATGTTCACCTCGGTGTTTAATAATATCAATTTCCAAGTCTGAATCCAATAGTCCTACTTTTGTTTTTCTGCCAAACATGTTGCTATTAAAGTAACATTCCAACAAATGGAGGTGTTTCATAAAAGATTCCCAAGCATTGGCTGTAAACAAAATCATTTTTGTTCCGTGAGTTAAAATTACTGTAGGTGAATAGTCGGTTGATTTCATAACTCCAATTAAAACACTTTTATCCAAACTTGAAGAGATTGGATAAAAAATTCGTAAAAATACTTCCATCAAAATATTTGGTGAAATATTTTCTTCCACATTTCTTTTCCTCTTGGGCAAATATTTTTTCTTTTTACCTTTTTCTTCTTCTTCTTGATCTGCGCCGTGTTGCTGTCCATTCATGTCCAAAAATTCTGAAATTTCTTTTTCTATATCGCATTCGGTTGTACCACTTGTAGAAGCCATATTGAAGATGATGCTACCCATACGACGTCAGGCAACAAACTGATCAGGAGCGGTCTGTGCGCACCGCTTTTATAATCGCGCCCGTGATTGAAATTTTCCAAAAAGGAGTTTTTATAAAACATTTTTAACAATTCCTGTCAAAGGTGTGTAAGTGACAGTTTTATCGTGTAAAATTAAACAATATGCAGTTGTATTTGCAGGTATAGCTGCATTAAACTCCATTTCAATCTTTATGTCAACACTTGATGATTTTACTGATTCATTTTGTTTAGAACAATCAATTACAACTATTGTGTAACCATCTAAGTATTCTTCTGGTGATAGTAAAGGTGTATTTGTTTTACCGTAATACGAATTTTGGAATCTCGCATACATATCGTATAATATACTGTACTTTTTATTATTAAATGTCACATTCAAATTGTCGTAGGGGAAAAATTGTGAATTCAAATAAACTTTAATATTTTTTAAGTTGCAATGATCAAATTTGCCTGCATGTTTTGTGATGCTGTCTCTCCTATCTGTTTGTAAACCAAATATAATATACCTGGCTCGTTCTACGTAATTAGATGTTTTAACAGTCCAAGTGTGACGATCCGTAGTTGGCAAGCTTGGATGTTCATGGAATTCCCAACTTCTAAAAGGAATTACAATATCACGATCAGCCTTTAACTTCCTTAATAGTAGCATTCTATGCTCGTCAGCTAATTTAACATGTAGAACTCTCCAAACAATTTTGTCTAATGTTAATTTCCATTCTAGGTTTGCATCCGTTGTACCATCTGGAGCTTTCATAATGTCTTTATCGTTAGAAGATCTCAACAAAACTAATTCTTGTTTAACATTTAATATTATTTTTCTATAATCTTCAGCAAATCCAAGCAACAAACGTAATGGAATATGAAAATCAAAATATCCCTTTGTATTCGGAGTGATTGTGTCATGTTCAGGTAAAACCCATCCGGCCGGTTGAAGTAAATTGGTTTCATTAGGTGATATAGATGTTACCCCCTTTAAAGTTGTTGCAATACCTACTTTTTTAGTGGAATCAACTGTTACACCTGATATTTCATATCTAATTTCATCAAACAGGAAAGCCATAGGGTTATTTATAAATGGAACTGTTGTGCCTACACTATTGTCCTTTTTTGTTACTTTTCCTTCGATATACAAGTAACTTTCACATGGTAGTGTGTAAATGTCTTGATGTTGTATAGGAATACGAATTTCATCGTTATTGTTCAATTTTGATGAAGTGTAAGGGTTGTGGGTGTGATATTCTTTTTCCCATAGTGTTTCGTCGAATGTCGGACCCTGCGCTATATCCAGTATATCCATAATCGGTTAATTTTAAACCAATCTTTTCTAAGAAACGAATGTTCTCGCGTGTTAACTCCTCCACAGCTGAAGAGCTACTAATGCGGTTTCCCGTAGGCTGTCCACTTTTAAATGATAAACCCATGATTTTTGTATTAAAGTGTCGATTTTAAATGTAATCTAACCGTAATTGGCTCTTCTCGGAAATCTATCAAGTTACCGTCTTGATCCAATACGTTCAACACGATGTCTGAAATGAAAGTGGTGTTCAACGGGAGATATACTAGGTTTTGCGGCTTTTCAACAATTTTAAATCCTGGAGGTACACTCGGGTAAAAAGTATGTATTATATGAGTATTTGCTCCATCTCTGTAAGCTCCCTGTATAATGTTACAAGTTATATCTATACTATTAACTTTTAGTATAGTTACAGTTTGTTTACCGGAATGTGTTTGATTTGGTTCTAAAATTGGGCTATCTTTGGGAAATCCTAACAATTCACCGATTGAGTGTTCTTGAGTAAAATCTATATAATATTTGGAGTTTATTTCAGCTTTCATAGTATTGTTATTACCTTTTAATGTTATATTGTCTTTTCCCATTTTATTTTGCAAAAATTCATTAATATGATCAATTTCATAAGAACCTGTGGGTAAACTGCAAACTTCTAAGTCTGTAAACTTCCCACTCGCATCTTTTCCTTTATAATAATGCAATAAGTTATTTTTATCTTCTGTAACATTGGGAATAGAGTTGTAAGTTGTAAAATCTAACAGTGCCGCCTCCCAAAATCTTCCTTTTTGCAAGCGTAACGCTGGGAAAAGGATACTTCGTAAAGTTGACGATTTTCCTGTTAATGATACCGTATAGGAAGACATCTCAATTGTGACTGATACTTTTAGCTAGGAATTCCAAACATAAATGGCCGCATATTAAAGTGTTATCAGGTTGTTCTCTTTTATAGTTGTAATATATGTTTTTAGCAGATTTAAAGTAATGCTCAAGCTCTTTAGGTGGTGGTAAATTGCCAAAACTATCAAAGTAATATATATTATCACCTAATTTCTTATAACAAACCCAATGAGTGCCAGGACCTTCAGAATTATCTAAATTTACAATGCCTGTTTCGTTTTTCCACATTTTAACTGGTAAATCATCTTTCATAAAGACACCGCGAAAAAAAGGTATTTTTAGACATGAAATGTATTTAAATAATTCGATATTTGTTAACGCTTTATGTGGTATTACTAATTGATTTCTTTTATTTAATATGCACGATACGGTCTTAGGTATAGACCTGCCCCGTTTTTTACCATTGACCATACTGTTGGTTTTTTGCTACCCTTTCTGGTGGAAAGTCGTTTTCTTCTAATATTCCCTCCATGTTTTGTCTTTGCCGATCTCCTTTTCACTCTTCTCCTCCTTTTTCCACCTCCTACCGCTGTTTTAGCCTTCATACCTGCTGTTACCGCTAAAGCTGCTGCTTTTTCTGCAATACTAGCGTCACTAGACTTTACCCGTTGCCAAGCTATATCCGCGAGCTTTTTATCAGCTATTGATCTATTTTTTGTATCACTAAATGTGGAATATGCTATATCGTGTTCTTTACAAGCCTGATCTAACTTATTTATGCCTGGATCGCCTCTTTCCAGTCGTTTTTTCAATTTAGTTCCTGGTCCGCAATACTGATAACCTCCCGGTATGTGAAATTCGTATGGTAAAGCGTCTATTGCTCTATTTACGACAGATCCTACTGGAATTCGATTTAAAGCTTTACTTAACAGAGAAACCGCTGTGGACGTAATACCGCCCCCTTTCCTTACAGTGTCTCGATATGGACTGATGTACTGGAATGTCATTATTGTCCTTTTATAACCGCAATGTACAACTTATGTGTTAACTCTATGACGAGTTGGACATAAATGAAGTAGTTTATTGTATTGTTATATTAAATATCAATATCACCCCAATCTGATGATCTAAACTTTTGCGTATTAGGGTTAATAAAGTATTTATTAAAAATTTCCTTTTTAATCCAATTACCTCTCTCGGATTCAGACACCCAATTACCCCAACGTGTACGGGTTGCAATAATATTGAACATATCAAATAATGCATTTCCTAAAACTTTTACAAGAAAATTAACAGTGACGGCATTATCCACATGTTCAGGGTCTTTAAGGTCTGTTATACGTTTATTATTACAAGTATACACTTTACTATCCTTTAATGATGTTGTGATGGTTTGTCCTACAGTTGCAGCATCATTTGGATCTCTTCCATTATGCACGTTTTTTAATACTTTATTAATACATGTAAAAAATCTAAAAGAATGATTTGGATCTAGATGTACAGTTTGTGATAAAGCAGCTGCATCTTGAGGAGAATAACCCAATCTCATATTTGATAACCCTTTACCCATGCAATCCCAAGCATTATCTTTGTATGTTAATAAATTAAATTTTTCATTACCTTGAACAAAGTCATCCCCTAGCTTTGATACTACTTGATCTTGTTTTACAAAAGAGGTTGTTTCTTGTTTTAAGGTTTCCATCATTTGACCCACTGTTGCACCATCTGATGGCGCCGAACCATCTTTAACATTTGCTAAACAATTACCAAAACAATCTATAACCCCTACATCACGTATGATACAATGATCTTTAATATATTTTAGATTTACAGCATCGTTTTCAGTTTTCGGATAACCTATATCATTAATAACAAATTTATAAAAAGAAAATCCATCTTTTGTCTTTTCAGGTATCAAGGAATGTAAATTGCGTCTATTCACGCTGTCTTTTGCATCTTTAGGGTCATCTACGTTGGATATACGTTTATTGTTAGCACTATACGTTTTTCCATTGAAGTTTAACGTATTTTTTAATTCAGATGACAAATAACCTTTGTTTATTGCATCACCGTTTTCATTTGGTTTACCAACGTTGATAATTCTATGATTTTCTGCATCATATGTGTTTCCTTTACTTTTCCTTTACTATTTTTAAATTTACTGCATCGTTTTCGTCCGTGGAATCTTTTATGTTTTTTAACCTTTTATTACTAATATCATAATCTCCTTCAGGTGTTTGTGGTAAACCAGCACCTCTTTTTAAGTTATTCGCGTAATATAATCCATCCGAGGAATATCGTCCGAACTTGTCGACACTCATGGTGCAACTGAATAGCATTTTAGGGACTAACGCATTTTTATGAGATTACCCCGCGGTTTCTAAGTTCATCCACTAAAGCCACCCATTCGTTTTCCAATCCAGTATGACCTGCTTCTTTGGCTTCATGTATTAGTTTCATTCTATCTACCAATTTATTGATATTATTGTAATAAATTACGTTTGTATTATATAGTTTCTTCATTAATCCTTTACCGGTGACTGATTTGCTTCTTTTTCTCGGTTCTGGGGAACTTAAATCTAAAGTGGATGCTACTAATCTTCTTTTTACAGGTTTTCTTCTTATAATCGGTATTAATTTGGAAACAAAATCTTTATATTTTACAGATTTATTTCTATATATGGGTGCTTCAGGTAAATAATTTCTTCTATATGCATTAGTTTGTTCCAAAATTTTGCTATACACTTCCAAATCATCATTTTTTACCAATGCTTTTAAAGGTTTATTTTGAAATAATAATTCAAATAGTCCCCTTGTTCCCTTATATATTTGATCACCTACGCGAATATTATCATGTTCATCGACATCTAATTTGCTATTACCAATCATTACACCTTCTTTGGACATTCTTGCTCAATAACTGTGATATTTTTTATTAGAATTAGTTCCAATTAACAGTTTTAACAAGTATTTTCTTCCTAAAGGTCCTTTTGTATGAATATTTTCACCCAATAAGCTTATGTTTGATGGTTCTCCTTCTGTTTTTTCTTCTTCACTCGCTATAGATACCACTTCTTCTTCACTACCAGCATATACATATTCTCTTTCTGCCGTTGTATCACTAAATATGGAGGCTTCCGGATCCTCATCGCTAATATCTTCTGATATTACACTTTCCCTTTCATATTGTGTTATCGGAGCAATAATATCACCTTGAAAAGAAGGTTTAGTCAATTTTTTGTTCAATTGTTTCAAAGGCTCTGTAATAGGTTTAAAAGTAGATTCGAGAAATTTCTCCCTTTCGCTGATACCTAACTTTAACGCTCTGTTTTTAGCCCGAATAGAATCACTAAGTGATTTAATTTCCTTTACTAACTTTTCTTGGTTAACCATGTTTGTAGCAAGACGTGCTGTACAAGAATGATTGTGTGATATAGTGGTTAGTGAATTAATATAAATTTATCGAAACCTATCCTGTATCGGCCGTTATTTAGTGGTTGTTCCTTCATAATTGTCAAAAATCCATAATTTTCAACCCAAGCCTTACCACATATGTCTTTAAACTGTTCATATGGCATATCCGCATTGACATGATCGTAATATATGTGTTTTAAGTTGGTTTCATCCTGTTTGAATACAATTAACACATTTGCGTTATCTCTTATCAATTGTTTTGGTATTTTACTATAAGTCTGACCTATGTAAATACTATCTATATTGTTATGTCGCCCCATAGCGAAATAGCTCCTGATAGTGTTTTGGTTTTCACAGGATACATCATCAAATATAAAAACTGAAAATGGTTTAGCTTCATGCGGTTGCATTACACTTTCACTTGCATCAAACTTGTAATATTTAACTTCTGGAACATTATTAAATATTTTTTCTAATAATTGGTATTTGGGTTGTTGTAATGATTTGGAAAAGACATACAAGTTATTAAAACGCAATCCTTTTGGGTTTGTAATCAAATTGAATACTACATTTGTTTTACCACAATTGGATGGACCGGTTACAAGACAACGCACCGTGTTTGGTAACAAAACACCATGTTTGCCACTGTTTAATTCTGAATTGTCCACCGTGAGTTCATCAATATTATTAATAGGAAAACTATCCTTTTGCGGTATTATCTCCATCCTTTGTAAAGGTTGAACCTAAAATGATGCTCCTTCATTATATGAGATCCTTTTTAGGTATCCAAGAATCTTCACTCTTATTAAATCCTAACCATCGCACTTTAACTTTATCTTTTTTCCGTTGCAACACCTTTTCAACGAGATATACATCACCTACTGTGGATTTTAACATTTCATGTCCATAAAACCCTCCTTCGAGCAATTGTCCTTTATTATCTTTTAAAATGTAAGTTTCCGGTACTGTAGGTTGCACCTTAAATACGGTAAAAACCTCATTTGTCCAATTTGGCAGATATCTTTTACTAAATACACCTTTGTATTTGCTTATTCGCACTTTATCACCAACATTAAACGTTTTAGGCTTTAGTTTTTCAACTTTTGGTTTAGTATTCATTTTTATACGTTTTAATACGAGTTTTTCATTTTTACTAGTCACCTGGTTTGGTTTCATACCAATTGTTCTATGGAACTTGTTATTGTAATCTTTTATTAGTTTTGGTAACATATCAATCCATACGTGCGATCCTCTATTTGAAAACATCTTGTACATCGCACCTTTTAAAGTTCGATTGAATCTTTCTTTGATTGGTGCTTTTACCTCTGAATTAGTCGAATAATGGTTTATATTGTGTTTCTTAATTAAATTTGAAAATTCTTTATTGAAATATTCTTTACCATCATCGGTTTGTAAGTGTTTTATGGTGTTTTTGTCTCTCTGTATAGCAGTTTCCATGGCTTTTGTTACACTCTTGCCGGTTTTATCTTTTAGCGGTAAAGCATCTGCCATCTTTGTAAAACAATTGATAATAGTCAATATATATTTAAATCCTTTATTTTGTTTGCTATAAGGAATCATTTCGATTAAATCCGCTTGATATAGATCATTCATTCCTTTTATAACAGTATTTCTTCGGGGAAATTTTCTTCTAGCCGGTTTATGAAGCTCATTTAACAATTTTTTGTTTTAAATCCATAATTTTATCCTTCCTCTTCGGTAGATGAAGTAAAAATATTTTTTTTATTCTGTTATAACCATATTTAACTGGGTCAAGGTCATTCAAATTGATGTAAAAAATGGGGAACACGGCGTTGGGCTTGCCGTGTTCCCCATTTTTTTACGGAAGGAAAAGGAATTTAGGTCGTAGAGGGTCGAAGAGGGACGAAGAATAGGTTAGTCGTTGATAGGATTAAGAGAGTAGTGGCCAAAAGGAAGAGTGTTAATTTTATCATCCATGATATGTCTTTTGTCATCATTTGCCGATAGTGCTTTTTTTACTTCTGTAACACTGTATAGTTTGTGTTTTTCACTTCTTATGGCGTTGAATTTTGCTGTTAAGGTGGTGTCGTTAAATAAACAGTTTTTATAGTGTTCAAAGTTTATATTTTTCTTTAAATAACCTGTTTTCACACCTTTTGCTTTCTTAGTGGTTGATGTTTCTTCTTGTTCTCCCTTATACACTTTGAAAGAATACAATTTTGACATTAGTGCAATAATTTCTTCCATGCTAGCTCCGTTGCATTCGTCTTTAAATTTTCCTAGCACCTTTTTGTTTTCTTCATTGAAGTTCGGATGGTTTCTTGGGTAGTCGGAAAAATCAAAATCATTTTTGTGTATGAACGTTCGAAGATCTTCATACATATCTTGCGTCTTGATCCAATAAATTAGTGCGTCCGTATCCATGTAGGCTACTCCGATATTTTCTCGTCCATAATATTGTACCATTTTGTTGTAATGAAAATCATACATATGCGTTTTACTTATATCCAATATTGACATCCCTATGTACAACGGTCTATCCATAACAATCTTGGTTTTGTTCATGCTTACCGCTACTAAATTTTCATTAATTATCATAGTGGTTCCGAAATTTGGTTTTTGTACAAGTTTTTCTAATGCTCTTGGATCACTTACTAATTTTACAATTTTGTGTTTCCTCTTATTTTCTAAAGTTTTCCCAAAGATTGAGTTGTTCATCAGTTTATAAAAATCTTTTTCAAAAGCTGATGTGGCTGCTGCTCTCCTCACGGTGTTGGAGTCTATGTAGGGTTTCAAGTAACAAGATTGGGAAAATTTTAAAACTCGATGAATTTTGGTGATAATTAATCCCAATTCCAGGGCTTGCTGAACAACAAAATAATGTGCTACATATCTGTTTTTGTTTTCCAAAGTCATCATCAACTTTGGCCATCTTCCGGTGGGTGAAACTTCGGTCCTGGCTAGTAAAGGCAGATCGTAGTGGGGGTCGTGTAGGTGTTCAGGATACTCAAAGTCGCAGTCCAAAATGTAGCCGGTCTGTCCATCTTGTGGGATCTGCAAAATGTCACCTATGCTGTTCGGGTCGATCCACTGGAAGTCTCCATACGGAAGAGGTCTTGACATCGCCCATCCATACAAATTATTAGCATCAAAATATCCAAGAAAAATTGTGTCCTTAGTTTCATCATAGTTTGGTAAATATTTATTATTAGCTTTTACATGTCGAGTCACAGCTTGGGTTAATCCGCCTCGAACGCCTGATTCAATCATTAAAACCATATCAATGTCGGTCAATAGCTCCAGTTTGCATTGGGTAGATTTTAGCATGGCCTGCCATGCTAAGCCGGGAGATGTATACGAGTGGAGTGGGTCCAATCCGTATGCTGAAAAACATGTGTTACGGAATTCTTCCATTACATCACATAAAAGTGTTACATCCAATTTAACATAAAAATCAGAATAATCACCTAAGGTAGTCATTCCCAATTGGTTCCAAACATTACAGGCATGATTGTAATCTTCTATGGAAATTTCCGTGTCTGTCAGTTTACTCTTGAAGGCTTCAATGGATGGTAGTCTTGTTTCTTCAAATTTTTCCATTCCGGTGATGTAATCATAAGGAAACACTCCTTTTCTTAAAACCAAATCCAATTTGTCTGCAGGTACAATTTTTTTTGTTTCCTTTAAATCCTGTCGTCTTAAATTATCAGTTAGTTTACTAAGGCTTGATGGCATAAACCTATATGAGTCAACAAATCTTAATTTTATTTTGCCAATTTTCTTAGAAAAACTAATATAATGTTCTAAAGTTTGAGCTATCACATCAATCTTGCCTGTGTCTCTTCCCAATTCCGGTATTATAAAATGGGAATCATACCCGCTAAGGTTGTGCAACACAACTGGAATGAAATTTGGAAGTTTTAAATTTAGATTACATGCATTGCAGGCTGGTCCTCTGTAATATCCGGTCAGATGGTCGTGATCATAAACTTTATAATTGTCCACTGTAAATTCTTTATTACATATATAACAAGTTGTAGCATTTAAAAATTGGATTTCCTCCTCTTCATCTAGGGGTAACATAGGAACAATATTATTTTTATCATACACTTGTTCCACCTTACTAGCTATATCATACAAAATATCTACAAAATATTTGGCAGGATTTTCACCTCTGTACAATACTGGTGTTGTGGTTAGTCCAAAATTTTGCAAGTGTTGGTCAGATAGGGTAGACTTAACCAACAAACAAAAACTATTTGGTTTATGCATCTGGTACTTGGTTCTTCTAGTAATTTCACCGTCAGGGTGTTCCAGCGGTACAAGTGTAGACTCAAAGTCTGCATAAATGACAAATGGTATCCTATACTGGTGGTTAATATGATTAAACTGTACAACAGATCGGGTTGGTGGTGGTAAACTAATTTTACACTCGTAATTTTCATTGCATAGTCTTTGATGCTCCAACAACCACTGGGCACCACCTCTCCTTATATCCTTATTTACAAAACAGAAACATCTTTTGCAAAAAGTTTTTTTACACTTCCTACGAGACAGTTGTTTGGTGACTAAGGCATTAAAATTTTTAATATATACATAGTGAGATATTTCACCTTTTGTAATCAACAATAAATCTGTATGGTTTCGAAGTTCTCTTTTTACAACCCGTAGTGGGTACACATTATTGCTGTCATCGAGCCCAAAAATATTTACACTGACTCCAGGGTTTTGCTTCTCAAATTTACATACATCTTTAATATTTACAGGATAAACCATACCACAAAAACTATATCTATTTTGTACATTTTGATATTCAACACCGGGTCTAACAGTATGATTTACAACATATTTGGCTAGCATAGAATATTTAAAACATTCAGTGTCAAGAATTTGTACATTAATACACGCTTTGGTTTCTTGGATCTTTTTTGGTAGAGGGATGTAACTACTACCCCTCATACCATAACCATGCTTTTGTATTCTTAAATCCATACCTTCCACTGATGTTAGTGTCCAGCCAGATCCCCTTCCTTCATGCTCTTGAAGCTTCGTCAATAACTCTTCCAAACATTCCACAATTATATCATCAATATTGGATGCAAAAGTTATAGTACGGTTTTTAGTGACAAATCCTCTTGGTGATGTTTCTCCATCAGTGTTTGTGAACATAGCGTCTAATACCAGTCCAAATTTTAAAAAATTTAATCTTCTAAGCTCTTCCTTTAGTGTTTTACTAACTAAAAGTTTTGCACTGTCAATAAAATTTTGTAATTCCAATTGAACATTATTTATTGTAAAGTGTGTGACTACAGGTCCTTCCAATGCGATAGTGCGTAGTTGTGTTATGCCATTACCTTCAGATTCAGAATCCAAATCCATGTTTATGTCCGAGTCTGTGTCCGTGTCCGTGTCCGTGTCCGTGTCCGTGTCCGTGTCCGTGTCCGTGTCCGTGTCCATGTCCGCTGTAGGTCTCCTTCCAAGTCCTGATGTTCCAGCGCCTCCAAACTGAATGACGGTTGGCCTCCTCCTTTGCAGCAACTGCAGCTCGCTTTCCCAATCATCCAGTCTTCTGTGATGTTCTGATAAAAATTTTTCAATAGAGTCCAAATCCTGTTCACTTACTTGCACATTGTCCTCTTCTTTATGCAATTCCAGATGGATTTGCAAAATATCTTCATCAGGGAAAAATTCCCCACAAATGTGGCAAAGAAGCATTTTTACCACAAGAGCGTTTAGATGTTTACTCCACAAAGGTTCATCCAATAATGAGACGCTGGGTTAGCAGACCTCCTTTTATAATGGGTGGTGGGGGGTGAAATTAGAAAAAACCCTTCTGCGCAGAACAAAATGTTATAAATTCTTTATAAAATTTTTATTCAGGACTAATATATAGGTCAAGGCCACCTTTAATATGGTAAAAAAGAGGGAACACTGGATAAGAGATGGTAGTAAGATCGACTTTCTAACAAATATTTTCAATAATATGTCAACAGGTGCAAAAGTTAAATATTTTTATTTTTTACATACCAACTTGTTCAAAATTAAAACTTTTAAACATATTTCTTTGAGCAAATGCTTTTGGCACACTTACCACACGCCAAAACTCAAAAAATGTACAGAATTAAGACTGATCTCGCGGGGAAATACTTATGTGACACCTAACATTGGTGGTCTGACTCGAATAAGAATTGGTGATATATAACATATAAAAAATTTATGTTGTATAAATCACCAATACTATGCGATTCGGATCACCAGTGTGAGGTGGCTACATAGTATTTCCCCGAGAGATCAGCTTAATCCTGTACTTTATATGAGTGTTAGCGTGTAGGAAGTATGGCAAAAGCATTTGACCAAAAGAAAATATATTTAAAGTTTTAAAATTAAACAAACTAGCAAGTATAAAAATAAAAATATTTCCTAAACATTAGCAGCCTGTTAAAATATTGCAGTGCTAAAGTATTTGCTATAAAGTCAATCTTACCATCACCTCCGATCCAGCGTTCCCTCTTTCTTACCAAATGAGACTGAGGCTTGACTACCCGTATATATGATGTTTCCCCCACCACTAATGCTCTCCCCCACCATAATTAATTCACAAAAGTAGGTCAAGGTCATCGGACATTATTATTTTGAGCGGAGGATAGAGCATCTGCTGCTCTATCCCCCGCTCTATTTTTTTTTCCTTTTTAACATTTTATATATATTTTTTTTTAATGCTAAATAATATTTTTTACAAAGGTGGATATTCATCACTACTGTCCTCCTCATCACTACAATCAAAAAATAATCTTCTGCTACACATCACAAGTCTCCTGCACAACGACATTTTGTCCAATACTGCTCTTATTTGAGGAGTGATGTTTTCCTTATTGTCCTCTTCTAAGGATGACTCCAATGTTTCATCAGCATACAAGTCAATGTCTAAGCTGTCACCATCAGTGTTTGCAAAATTATTTTCACCTGCTTCCATCTCTTCCTCTTCAGATAATTCTTCTTCCATTACATCTTCTTCTTCCTCCTGGTTAACTTCAACTTGTTCTATTGGAATTTCTGGCAAAATAAGTAAAATTTTCTTGTGTGCTGCTAAGGTGTTGTCCCTTGGAGGCATCGTGATTGAATATTCACCTTTGCTGTTCACAACCCTATTATATACACAAAAACTATCCCCACCACCACGTTATCCGTTAACCATACTATCATAGTCAAAATCCAAGTCCAGGTTGTATAACTAAAACTAAAAAGTTTTTCATTTCTTAAAAAATATTGCCATTTTTGCATTTACTTTGTTATCAAATAAATATTTTACGAACTCAAAGTTTGTGGTTTTGTCAGTTAACTGAGTAGAAATAAATTTTTGTACAATTTGTTGTGACCTCTCGTCCTGAGGTTCACATCTTACATTTTCTATTGTTCCTTTCCTGGTTGTGTCTTCAATCAGCTCCACTATCTTCACCAGGTCCTCCTCCAACAGAACAAACTCCACACAATGGCTCACCATGATGATGCTGGCTGAAGTGCTCTGCAAAGAATAAATCCAACGGATGCTTTCCACTACCTACATTAACTTACCCCCACCACTTTTCAAGGTCATACATTTAATACCATGAGTAAAATTTTGTTTTGAACCTAAAACCTAGGCACTACCCCTGGCCAACGAAATAATAAACAACTAGTCCGTGTCCAAGTCCAATTCACACAAAATAAATAATTTTATTAGTTACATTCCTAAAATTTGTTCATTACCATCATCAACCTGCTCAGGACTTCCAATCACTAGACGTTCAGATTTATTATTTTTATTTTGGATTTGTCTTTCAAGAAATTTAATTTTTGATTCCAACAGGCAGATATAATCAGAAGCGGCTGTCAGGGTGTCGAGCTTGCTGGAACGTTTGCTGATTTTAGGCACTAACAACTGCAAACGGAACATTGCCGCTCGCTCCTTGTAGCTACGCTTTTGATCCGCCAACCGTTTCAAATATTTACTTTTTAAATTTATGTCCGATTTACCCTTGACCAACTCACTCCTCAAAATACTGTTTTCTTCACCATCATTGGAAGGTCCAGGTTCGGGGGACACCTGTTGTTCAGGTGAACAATAATTTTTATAATCCACCAGCATCGGAGCATATACATGCCCCGATGGTAAACGCTGCAATTCCAGGTCTCCAACAAACGGATTGATACTGCACATTACGTCTGCCAAGATGAAACGTTCAAAGCAGAATGAGCTCAGTGAGTGGGTATAGGAGCTCAGTAATGGTGGGGGAAACCTGTTGTCACATGATCATTGACTGGTTTACCTTGAAACTAAACATTAGTTTAATAAAAAAAATAATATTTTATAACTTTTCTTCACCATCCAGGACACTGGTTTGGGACGTGTCTGAATAATATTTTTTCAAAGAAAAAACATTATCCCCAGGTAGATATTATATAAATGAACTATTTTTTTTTTAATAGCTCATTTATATAATACCCCCCTCCCTTATTTCAAGAGGGTGAAGAAATAATTTGGAAAAACAACTTTTAATAAAATTTAATTTGGAAAAAGAAAATGTTTGGAAAACAAAATTTAAAAAATTACACAAAAAGTTTACTTACTGATTGCATTACTCCTGCAAACGCCACACAGTCCTGAGCTTGTTTAAAACTTTCACACGTATCAAGTACCCTCTGTTGGTCATAAATCTAGGAACAATATATTTTTTAGCAACCTTTACATGAACATTCTGGTCTTTATGCCTCATCAAAAAAATGTGAGGTTTCACACAAACGTGTGCTCGAAAGAAATATTTTTGACCAGCATAGAGTCTTTGATAACGTACCTTAGGAATCTGTGTGGTTTTCTTAGGGGCAATGTTAAGCGAACATGAATCAAGAGTGCTCCGCATGGATGCTGTTTTGCTGTCGAAGTGATAGCGGCACAACTCCTCGCCGCTCACAGCCCACCTGGTGCATTTTTTATTTATTTTCGCTCCAGTTATCCAAACATAATTACATTGGCGTTTCGATCCCGCTGCCTTCTTTACTGTTTTTTTCAGACCAGAATTAATTTTACTTACTTTATTGTTTGTAGGTTGCTCCACTTGAAGGTCATTGGAAGTGGAAGGGAAAGAAGTTAAATTTTGTTCGGGTTTGGAAGGGCTATGGACGGGAGAGATAGGATCAAAGGTGGAAAAATAATTTTTGATAGGAGTAGACGGCTTGGAAGGTGACCTCCGTTCCTTCGGCTTCTCGAAAATTTCCTCGTCCGAGTCCAAATTTATGGTTACCAGGCCGGGATCCACACTACTTCCACTTGCCACGGTTGTGACTGTTGGTGTTGTCACAGTACACATAGCTGTCACCGTGGCCAAAATTGTGCGCAGCGTAGTGCTGGCAGTGATGGTAGAGGAAGCGCCGGGTCTCAGGTCCACAATAATTTTTTGTGGCGAAGCGGTCGTGGCTGGCGGCAGTGGAATCTGCGAAACATCAAGAATCGGCATTGAAAGGGACGAGGCGTTCGGCATTGGAGCGGAGGTGACAGCAGGCGAAGTGGTCGGCATTGGAGCGGAGGTCACAGCAGGCGAGGCAGTTGGATAATTCTTGATGCGAACACCCATGGTCACGAGAGCGGTGTAGAGTCGGCTAGCAGGCTGCAAGTTTGAAAGCAGAATGAAGCAGCTCGGGACGGCAAAGGATTAACCTAGAACGCTATGTGGTGGGGGCAAACCGGGCACATATGCCAATGGAAAATTACCAAAGTGCCACCTCCACCCCCGGGGGGGGGGGGGGGGGGCTCGGCCGGTCGGACCCTCCCCGGGGGGGGGGGGCTTTTCGTCCGGAGCAAAAAAAATTTTGGTCAAGGTCAAAAAATTTTCAAAAAAAAGTTTCGGGGGGGGGCTCGGCCGGTCGGACCCTCCCCCCGGGGGGGAGGGGAGGGGGGGGTGTCACCTACCCCTAGGACTTTAACTCTTGGATGGCTGCTACCCTTACTTATGTGTGAACATAAAATAAAATTTTTAACCACAGCTCAGACAACCAACACTTCAACGCATATCGCTCTAAGTCCTGCGAGCTCTCAGGACTTTGCCAAAAATCCGCCAAGTGTTGGCTGACTGTTACTACATGTGGAACAAAAAAAATTTATTTTTTATTCACACACAAATGTAGGTCAAGGTCATCCAAGAATTAAAAAGAAATTCCCCCGAGGCCTAAGACCACCGGCGGTCAAAGGCCTCGGGGGAATCTCACAACTTAGGGGGAGGTAAAAAATAAAAAATAATTTTACTTAACTTTGAGTTTCCATAAGGGAAACATGCTACAATAATTTTGGTTCCCCTAACGGGAATCATAAGGTCATGCTAATCATGACCTGGGCCCCATCTTAACCGATAAACTGACATAAAGCCTAACGTACCGGACAGTGTTAGGACCCGGCGCTTCGTGCTGAAGGGTGCCAACCACCCGTATGTTGCCAGTGACGAGTGATGAGGCCCAGCAGCGTCCCTGGCACGGGCGGCCTAGGGGTCGATCCCCAGGGGCCTACCCCCAGGCTCGTTAAGCGCCATACTACTGTTTTAAAAAAAATAATTATTGAGGCATGCTAAGCCTCAAAAAGAAATGATTTTATGGAGGCTTCTAAGCCTCAAACCTAACACTTTAACTGCCAATTTACAGAGGCTAATCCTCCAAGATACGAATTTAAAAAAATATTTATCTTAGGGACAACCTGTGGGAGATTAGTACAAAGAAATATTTTACAACACAAAAACTTAAACATAGGGGGATTGATGTTACAAAAAATAAATAATTTTTACTTAATTTTGAGTTTCCACAAGGGAAACATGCTAAATAATTTTGGTTCCCCTAAAGGGAATCATAAGGTCATGCTAATCATGACCTGGGCCCCATCTTAACCAGTACACTGACATAAAATCTAATGCAAAGCACTGACATAAAGCCTAGCGTACCGGTCAGTGTCAGGGCCGACACTTTGTGCTGAAGGATGCCAACCACCCGTATGTTGCCATTGACGAGTGATGAGGTCCAGCAGCGCCGATGGCACAAGGCCTAACGGTGAATACCAAGGGGCCAACCCCGAGGCTCGTAAAGTGTCATACTATTGTTGGTAAAAAATAATTCTTGAGGCATGCTAAGCCTCGAAAAAAATTTAATTTTACGGAGGCTTCTAAGCCTCAAACCTAACAGTATAACTATTTACATAGGCTAAGGAAGCCACAAAATTTATAAAAACTAATTTTGGGGGCAACCTGTGGAAGGTTAATACAAAGAAATATTTTTCTAAACACAAGACTTAGACTAACACCAACCTGTGGAAACATTAGCACACACAAATATTTTTCACTGCACAACACTTTCATTAAATCACAACCGACACCAAGCAGCAAGCACAAAATAAAATTATTTCCTAACACTACACATGCCATGCCTTAGACTAGAAAAGAATTCCCAATATAATGCGGCGCCAACATTACATTGCGAATCCTATAGGACAGCGCTCCGAAACAACCAGCTGGACTGTTCGAAGACAACTGCGACGATGGTTAGGCGGAAAGGGCCAAGGTGGGCCGGCCAGGAGTGGGGGAGCCGGACCTTGTTACGTAAACAGCCGGACCTCGGCACGTACGGACCTCGACACGTACTTGTTTGCGGCATTGGACAATCCCCAAGAGCTACGCCTGAATACATAACTAGCCGGATCTCATTATACAATACGTGACAGCGGTAAAGTGCCACAATGGCGCCTTAGGGTATGGCACCCCCACCCCCGGGGGGGGGGGGGGGGGGTTTGACCTGTCGGACCCACCCCCCGGGGGGGGGGGGGCTCTGGGACTTAGAATATTTTCAGTCCAAGATAGTATAAAATAATTATTTATTTTGTCTCTCTCAGCGCAGCCTACAGTCAATGTTGGTTGGGAACAAAATTAAATTTTGTCTCCAGTGTCGCTTGCGGATTACGTAACACTTATGTAACCAACCCATGTCTGCCGTCTTGGCTCTCTCTCGATACAAGTCAGTTACTCGCCGGCCGTCTTCCTCGACACAAGGTATACGCTGCAACTCAACGCTACCGGACTTTCTGTGAGTATAATTTTAATTTTTTTACATCATTCTCTCTTATTATATGACTTAGCAAAATATATCGCTACCTGTTTGCTACAAAATTAATTTTTATTTAGCTCTACAAGTCTACTAATATTTTCGCAAATGTTTTTAAATATTTTACTCTCATGATTAAATTTTTATTCTACACTGGTGGGTTTTGGACTTAGCTGCAAAACTGAACCATGTCCATCTTGTACAAAATTATTTTTTCTTTTTTAGATATACCTCTTTATTAGTCTTACAATAAATATTTCTTGCACTTAATTTTTGTACAATTCACGCTGTTATTTTTCCACACAGTACGTGTTATTACTTGGACAGTTGGCAGCAAACTGTTTCTAGACATAGCAACACCAGACCGCGTTACCACCACCACTACTCATACCTCCCACTACTTCCAGCTAAGGTGCTACAATTGACTGAGTTTTTCAGTTTTATACTAACCTTACTGTAAGACACAGCTATGGCTGAAACTTTGCGAGAAAAATTATTAAGAGTAAAATTTTTGCTGGCAAAGCAAAATAATTCTGTTAGGGTGTCCAAGACTTCCACTTTAACAAAAATGAAACGCTGCTTCAAGAATAATCCAAAATTTTACTCAAGGGACACCAAGATCACTATGGATGATAAAATGTTTCAAAAACTTTTAGACGAGCTAACTTTTGCCAGTAAAATAACGCTGGTGACTCCAATTCCAGACTAAGTGTCAAGGTCACTTAAGAATTAATAAAAAAAAATTATTTTTTTGACAAATATTTCCACTCCTAGTAACGGAGGTCCAGCAAAAGGACAAACTCGGATGAGTTGTTGGAAAAAAAATAATTTTTTTGTTTTTTTGCATCTAACCACTACCCCCACCACGCGGTCTAGTACCCGGACGGCACGGTGCTGTCCGGTCAGTCGGCGTCCGGCTCCCGCGCGGTGATGACACCACCACCGTCGGCTGTTCACAATTTCGTTTCCAGTTGGGCTTCGGGTTTCTCCAGTGGGTAAGTGGAAATAAAAATTATTTATTTTTTAGTTTTAAGAGTGGGGTTGCTGGGGTTCAGGTCAATGGCCTCTGAGGAATGCCTTACGTCACTTTTGGTAGGTTTTTCGGTCGGGTCGCTGGAAAAATTAATTTTTCTTTGCACTTTTGTGGTTTTTCGTGGATTTTCGCTCCGCAGCCGGATACGAGGAACCACAAGAGTGCAAAGAAAAATTTTTTTGTCTTTCCACGTGACCTTGACCTTAATTACGTCAGTGACGTCATTATGGTGACGTCAGCGGTAATGACGTCGTCATGACGTCATTTCTATTACGTCATACCTATGACGTCATAGATATGACGTCATCGATGACGTCACCGATGACGTCATTCGTGACGTCAGTGACCTTGGTGACGTCAGCATTCCTCAGGGGTCATTGACCTGGTCCAGCAGCCCCACTTTGCCACTACTAATATTCATTGAATATATACAAAAATGTGCAATAGGACATCTCTAACGATCAAGCAAAGGTCGTGAGAAAGAGTATTTAACGACACAGAGACAGACTACAGTTATTGGATTCCTTTAAGATTAGCACATTGCTGCGTAATTTCATCGTTAGTCAACTCTTTTTTATCTAAATTATTGAAGAGCTTCAATAATTCAATATAATTTCAAATTAAAACCATCAATATTTTTAATTACTATATATATTTGTGAGGACTTCCGATATCACAGATATCATCTTCAGACATATCTTTTGAAGGTAAAATGTTTTTGAAATGTCTGAAGATGATATCTTTCATATCAAAAGACCTCACAAATAAAAAAAAAATCGAGTTGAAAATCATATAGGTTGTTTTAATTAGAAATTATACGACTCTTTTTTACCCAACCTGCAAAGTCATTTAACATTGCACAAAATATGGTTTAAGGTTTGAGGTGCCTTTATATTTTATTAATTGTGAACCAACCCTCATAACGAAAATGCGGTCCTTTTCTATAATAGTTATGTAACATGAAGCTATGTAACAACATTGTAAATTTTCTGTTGAATAAACTATTATTATTAAAACAAATTGAATAGTGTAAACCAAAACAAATGTAGCATATTATTATAGCATTTAACCTAATAAAGTGGGTCATGGTTAGTATTATTTTCTATCATACATTTAATCCTCAAGAACGTACCGTATCACTCTCGTTAAATTGATTGTAAGAGAAACCTGGCGAGGGTAAGATTAATGACGTTGCATGTGGTTGCAAGAATGTTGCCGGCATTCCTCCCCCTCTCTCACTTGTTATCGGACCAGTCTTGTCATAGAGTTGTAAATCATCACAGATTTACTACAAGTATCGTTCATCCTCAAAAGTACAACCTTGACACATCTTTTGTGAGGAGGATTCAATGATAATGTTGTAGCTGACGTCCGTTTATATTTTTTATCAATTAAGTTATCACTTTATTAATACTAAATTAGTATTGACTACTACTAATACTTAAATAATTGTAATGTTATGCATTTTAGCTATCTTTTTAGTTAACATTGGACAGGTATGAAATATTAAAAACTCATACAATGCAATTGTAGGGCCTAAAAAAATGAAATTCGTAAGTATTTACTACCAAAAATTGTTTGGAGGAAAGAAATTGTTGTGGTGCGTCCGACATTTAACTAGAGATACATACATAGTGTTATTTTAAATACATTAGAAAAGAATTTTGTTGTGTGAGCCTTACTAATTTTTAATCCGATTTAAAAGAACATAACAAAATATGAATAGTCACTAATGTGTCCGCAGAGTAAAAAACTGAGCTTATTTTTAATTATATATGAAATGTCGAACGAACTTAAGAACTGTCCCTTCCAGAATATCACCATGTAATTGATAAAATAACAAATTAAATCGGATAGTTCTTTTTTTTTTAAACTCTTTATATTGTTTTACGTGCTAAAACTTTTGGCTTTTGTTTTAATTAAGACAATTTATACCTATACAGGGTGTCCAGCTTCCACCTTTACAAACTTTTTAGGTTATTGCCCACGTCAAAATAAGCAAAAAAGTTCCGTAAACATATGTCCCAAAATGCTTCGTTAACCCGCTAGAAGCCATTTTGTTTTTTACACTAAATAATTATTATTTCCGTAACGGATCATTGTATTAACTTAATATTTGGCATGAACCTTCACTATAATAATACCCGTTTTCAGGAAAAAAATTATTTTTTTCCAAAGTGTATTTTCAAAATGGCGGCGATTTTACAATTTTAAATTCAAATATCTCAAAAACGATAAATTTTAGAAAAATGTTACAAGAGACAAAAAAGTTGACAAATTAAATAATCTAAACAGTGACACCAAGTTTGTAAGGATCCAACATCAAATAACGGAGTTATTGTGGTTTTCTTGCAGAAAAACACTGATTTTGCACTATGGTTAATGCCAATTTAGGTTATTTTAAGAGAAAAATCTCTATAACTCCGTTATTTGTTGTCAGATCCTTACAAACTTGGTTTCACTGTTTAGATGATTCAATTTGTCAACTTTTTTTGTCTCTTGTAAAATTTTTATCAAATTTACCGTTTTTGAGATATTTGAGTTAAAAATTTTAAAACGGCCACCATTTTGAAAATATTCATTGGAAAATTTTTTTTTACTGAAAATGGGAATTGTCATAGTGAAGGTTCATGCCAAATATTAAGTTAATACAATGATCTGTTACGGAAATAAAAATTATTTAGTGTAAAAAACAAAATGGCGGCTAGCGGGTTAACGAAGCATTTTAGGACATATGTTTACGGGAACTTTTTTGCTTATTTTGACGTGGGCAATAACCTGGAAAAGTTTGTAAAGGTGGAAGCTGGACACCCTGTATACATAGAATAGCTTATGACAAGGACAAACACATGGGACCCCGCCCGTGGTCATTGCACTTCAGTCAAGTGCAGTGCCAATGTTGGTCTCCCATCGCTGCACTCAGCACTGACACACGGTCACATAATAATGAGCCAAGTAAATTGAGCAGTGAGCGAGCGCTATTCTGTTATTGTTGTAAACAAACTTAAATAACTAACTGTCAGTTAAAATTTAATTAACTTTTTCTGAAGTTAGTGATTCCTTAAAATGAATTTCAATAATGTTACTGATAATTAAAATCAAATCGATTGTAAAAGTTAGAAACAAATATGAACTTCATTAGACCTTTTATACTGAACAATCAAGATCCATGTTTTTGTTTTGATTGTTGTCCTTTCTTATGAATATTGAGAAGAAAATAAAAATACGTATTTACTTGATTTCTTCAACTGTGATTGGCACTGTCAACTTAAACTAATGAAAAATACTTTTACAAATTTATGACTGAGAAATAAAACTTGAAACTTTAGAAATAACGCAATGAAATAGTGAGGTGCTGATTGGCAAGGCGAGTTTCATGTTGAGGTATGATATCGGCCACAGGAAATTTGAAAGCCAATGCGGGTTGGTTATTTAATACTTAGCCTGTATAATAATGTTTATTGATACTGTGGAATAAGTTTCGAAATATAACAAACAAATGTAAAAATTAACCCTATACTCTAATACTAGTATGATATATTTGCATGTATTTAGTTATGTATGTATCCTATACTTAAAGGTATACATACATAAGCAGGAGTAAGGCATACATATACGAGTAAGTTATAATTTATATGTATGTATGTTACCGGCCAAACCCGATTTCAGGACAAACTAGTTTGGACTAGGCTGAACTGGTTTTTCCTGACCGCCATAGGATAAACTAGTTTTTCCGTATTGATTACAGGCTAAACTAGTTTGACCTGGATGCGTTAGGATAAACCAGATTGGCCTGCTATAATCCAGGCCAAACTAGCGTTTTCAAACTATTACTACAGTATTATAAACAGATTAAGGGTAATTAATAATTAACATCTCGTTATAGTGAGGAACAAAACTAAAAGTATTTATTGTATACTTATTGTTAGGCCTGTTACACACTTAAGTGGCGCATCTGCTACGCGGTGGCACGCTGCAAGTGACATGCGACTTGGTCTGCTAGCGGGAGGAGGGAGCTTACACACTTCAGCGGCGCCACGCCACACGTCAACGATATTGTTTATTTACCAAAATATTATTATTGAGGTTAAAGATGGCAACCGTTGAAGATGAACTGTTTCCTTTGTTGGCTGTTGTTGCTAAAAGGAGGCGCAAAAGACGAATAGGCATTCAAAGGCTACATTGGGCACATCCTTATTGGGAAAAAAGCCTATATTTTTACTTGGGGCAGTAAAGCCTATTTAAATTTTCGGGGGCTTTAAAATTTCATGAAGATAAGTTTTTCAAGTTGTATAGGATGACGAAATGTACATTTCAAATACTGTGTTATATAAAATGGAAAGCTATTGTGTTGTACTCTGCAAGGCAGAATTTGTTCATTCTTAACACTTGGGGGCTGGCTAAATGAGCCATACTATATAAATACTTGTCATGATTCATTATATTCACTGTGTGCAATCGTAATGTCACAGTTGAAAATCACGTTTTCCGTTATTACTAAATCCCGAAATTGTTGTTGAATATGATACCGTAATAAATTAAAGCTATAATATTTGGTTTTTTCAATTGTTGATTATTTTGCTAACAGCCTTAACAGACATAATGTTTTTTTGTTAGACCGAAATTTTTGAAACAAAACAAAATTAATTTAATCTGATATAATAAAGTGCATTTTGTTTGGCCGGTCCCCGTGCTTGAGCTCTTTGTTATCACCACCGATCACAGTGATAGGCCTACTTTAAATAATGTTTCCAATTTACAGCAATATTTTTATTTCCCTTTTGAGTTGCGTACAGTATTTTTTAAGTTAAATTTTTTATTTACACGATATTTAACTTATTTTACATTATACACCTAAATATCTATAATTTTGTCCCTTTATGATTCCTTTATTCTCTATGCACTGTACTTCGTATCTGCTTTCTGCACATGTGTTGACTCGAGTCTCGAGATGCAGGTGGCGTGTGTCATTTCAACACCGACCGAGCGAGTGACGCAGCGTGTATCGCGCCACACGCGCCACGCCTCTGCTACTGCAGTGTGTAAGCTCCCATTTAAAAGCATTGGTTGGTTTTCGCGTGGCGTAGCAGTCACATGCAGCGTGCCGCCGCGTAGCAGATGCGCCACTTAAGTGTGTAACAGGCCTTACATGACAAACTAGAATGGCATCTAGCATTGCACAGTACATTTTTCTTTTTTTTTTTTTCAAAGGCATCTATTTGTTTGACAGGCTTTGGTACACAAACATTTTACAAATTCTTCAGTCATGAACCTTTCTCTCCATTCTTTCTGGCTATGCCAACCACTAACAGAATCTTCCTCCATAGTCTTACCTACTTAAATAAACGTTACTTGAATCGCTCTTGTACCTCACTAATATTCACACGCGACTCACTCGACTACAACAACTCCTGTAACTCACTACACTGCCTCGGTGCAACGCACAACGAACAACCAAATCACGACAACGAACCACAAACTAGCACACACTCGGACTGGCACTCAACGCTCCCCGGATACTGACTGAGACTGAGCAAGTGGGAGGTAGGAACAGTGTAATGCAATGAGCAGGTCGAGACTTGCAGCAGTGGCGCTATAGACCATAGTGGAAGATACTTCCACCATGCATTAGACAAGAGTTTACCAATTGTCAAAGCACAGATCATGTGTTTCAGTCAACGAGGTTTATCTATATATAGAGAGATAAACACATGTAATTCCCCCCCCCCCCACCCTGTTGATTTGTGTAATTTTACCTATGATTCCCTCTGTTTCCTTGGTAACCAACCACACTTTACATTCGTTTCCTTGATTACCAGTTTTAGCTATTGTGATTGGTCACAACAAGCTTAAAAAACTACAGATTATATAAAAAATATAAATTATTTGTTGTTTGTTTGTTTTTTAAGTTACCATGGAAACGTCGGAGAGTGTGGGTAAAATAGCAAATCACTGATAGTAAAGTGTAAACAAAGGACTGGTTACCAAGGAAACAGCGGGAATCTTGGGTAAAATGGCACCAATCAACAGGGGACAAACATGTCTATCTCAGCCCTCTATATCTAGTTAAACCTCGTTGGTTCCAGTATAAACACGTGGTATTTACAGGTGTTAAACAAGAGGTTTCAGTATAAACATTGTAGCCGGTTACTGATGAACTATTTAATGCCACTATGATAAAACACTACGGTACATAATTTTTGAAATCGCACTTAATACTAGTAATTATAAAGGTTTATATAAATTAAATTAAGTAAAAGGATAAAATAACTGAGCAATTTATATATAACTGCTACTGAATTTATAAACAAAAGAATTAGTAACAAAGATGAAATAAGCTGTTAATAATACAAGCAGAATAATCCACGTGTTACAGATTCAATATGTGGTTCAACAATACCAACATTATCGATAGGCCTACATTAAAACGGCCTGAAAGGCGAGTGAGCGCAATGAACGAGCTCTCCTTGAATCTTGAATAAAAAGCCTTTTTGCACTTGACATTTTAGCACACTGACTGTCACTTATATTACTACGATTAATTGTTTATAAACAAATGCTCGGCAGCCAGGTTCTTATTTATTAAGTGATTAGAAATAAGTTAATTTCTCCAGCTAAGTATGTAAAAGTTAGAAAAAAAACTATCAAAAATGAAAAGGTTGATAAATTGGTTCAATTATTAGCTTGTATCAGTAAGTAATGGCAGTTGAGGCTTGCTCGTTTACAAATTTTTTCAAAAATGGTGGAATTACATTCTTACTGGCAGGAATAGAAAATCAATATCACGATCGCAAGGCGATTAAATATTAAATACAGTAACGTATTATAATTTTTTAAGCAACTGATGACCTTTTACGCCATTTGTTCGCCCTTCTACCTTTTACATTAATCAGAGGATTAGTTCTAAAGCGAAGTTACTTAAAATAAACTATTATGTTAAAAAGGTTTATTTGTTTGATTTATTTTATACTTTGCTAAATATTTAATATTTAATTTGCTTTTATTAAATCCAGTCCAAACATGATTTTTAGTTTTTGTAGCAGATGGTTGTTACTTAACTTAGGACCTTTATATTTATTAAGAACGAATGCAATACATTTTATATTAGTATCTCTTGACAAAAAAACACAGGGTTGAATCGCGAATCGGTCAATCATAAAATAAAAACAATTTCGGAATTAAGGAATAAAATAAAACTTGGATCAATTGGTATATTAATACGATTTATTTAGAATATTGTAATTGTATTTAATGTAAAGTATTACACTAAATAGTGGTTATTGTGTGTATCTGATATGAGAAAATCCGGATGATAAATAAATTGTTAAAAGAACCTATATAAACCTAACGTCTAACCAACGATTTTTTTTATGTTTTCGGATACAAATAATAATAATACGAAATTTTTGAAATGTAAGGTCAACCGCCTTAAAAATTACACAATGGAGAATTCGTTAAACAATTCGTGAATCTAAAAAATCGTGAGGTTAATAAATTGGTTGGACTTTCAAACATAATGCAGAAGTAATAACACTTCTCTCAACATAACTCAAAACTACTTTTATTTCTTTTTAATCTTCTATTTTCTAAGAATAAAACAATTAATCAGTTACATCAGCTTATAACATTGATTTTAATAAATTAAAAAGTCTCAGACTTACAAAATTATATAGGCCTAATAAACTAAGATAAAGAAATAGTCTCAACAGACTTTATACTAGAAGTTGGAATATGTAAAACCTTGGAAAACTCAGCTACCGGTACTCATAGTAAATCTGTTGTACTATATGTTTTAACGAAAAGACGATTTTAGCGTAAAAAAACTAAATCAATATACCTAAAAGCTTTCAAACAAATTTGAATAATTAAAAACTATAATAGTTTTAATTTTCAGCCTTATTTTGGTAGCCTACTACCAAGATTGGTACAGCATAACTGCTTTCTTAAGGTCTGATATTTAACTTTTTAGGGATATGAAGGTAATATTCACCGTTACCCAGCAGATTGAATGAATGGATAAGGAATGTTGATATGTTGCGACAGTTATCGCAACGGCACCAAATTACTCTCTTTTATATTTTAAATATTACAGTTAATAATTCAACATTAGACAATCATCAAAATTATCAATTATAAGTCAAGGTAAAATAAATGTGTAACCATAAATATTATCCTACTGAACTTTTAACGGGTAAAAAGAAAATCTCCAACACACATGTGAACATTATTGTTTTCTGTGGCGCTGCAAAATTTGCAGATAACAAAGAGTAAATTGGTTTTAAACGTATTTTAAATGTAACTTAAACCATAGGTCTACCTCGGTAGTCGCCGAATAGGCACCATTGCTCTTACTATTTGTTGTGTTGTAGCATGTAGTTTTTATCTAACTCTTAGCAGTGATTAAGAAGTTAACTTAAAATTAATAATTACTCAATACTACTACACCGGCAACATGACACATTACAAGTGTCAATTTTTTCCTTATAAAGACATCATTAGCACTATTTTTTCAGGCAGTGTCTCCAGATTAAATGTCACTGAGGAGAAGTTCTCGGGAGCACTTTTCTTTTGGAGTAATCGAAAGATTAATTCTAGCGAACAGGCTGTCTCGTTTACAGTTCATTGCACTACTACTAACGTATAATCTTACGTACAACTGTGGTAGTTTCTCTAGGGAAAAAATTTTAAGTAGCTCTGGTGACGACGATAACACTAGTCTTTATGTTCTGAGTTTATGTCAATAGTATGTTTTAGTTAATGTTTATTCTACATAATTGGTAAAACAGGAAGATAATAAGGCACTATGTGCATGTTTCAAAACGTGAACCACGTTGAAAACAGATTGACGCGCGGTTATGAGCACGGGACAAGGCTGTGTTATTCGACGCGCTCTTTTGACTATTCTTGCGAAAAATCGCTTACAAGCTTTCATAGAAACACGACGCGACGTTCTGAGTAGAGAGGTGCGAGCGTGTATTGAGCCGCGCGAGACCTGGGCGAACGCTGAAGTTCAGTAAATGTATTAGGAAACTATGTTAGTAATAAGTTTTTAGTTCTTAATAATGGAGGAGAACCACCAGTATTTCTACTTTTAATTTATTTATAAAACATTTTTGCATTTAATTTTGTACTCTAGCGCATACATGTAATATACAATACCATTTGTTATGTATTCTCGAGTTTCTTTAGCCGACTGGTAGCAAAATAGTATTATGACAGTAATGAGTTAAGTTTTTAAAATATTATTGACTGCGAATTAATAGAACTACATACATGGTAGGTTAAAAGAAATATGAAGAAAATATATCATAGTTTTGAGTTAACCTAATACCAATAATAATGAATGAAGTCCGACATTAATGAAGTCAACGCGTCACTCATTTTGTCAGTGAACATTCACAATGGGCAGAAGTGAAAAGAAAATCATCAATTTACTACTGGGGAAAACGTCTTGATGTTTCCAAGTTATATTGACTTACTCTGTATAAAAGTATTTAAATTACATTACTGCCAAAGGTTAAAAGTGAACTATTTGTAACTTAAAAAAGCCAGATTCCAAGAAAGATAGCTAGATATGCCTGATAATTCTTTAAATTATGTGAACTATTTACTACTTTCTACAACACATTAAGTTTTGTATAATCCGATGACGTATGCAAAGATTGTTACCGAGCTTGAATATAGTTTACACTAAATTTTTGCTTAGCTTTATACCATATTTTTATATATTTAGTTTAATTCAGTCATGTTTGTTTCTTTGTTTTTTTTAGATTCAAAGTAATCTTCATAAAACGGTTCTCCAATTGCCTTTGTTGGGATAGAGTTGCATCTCTCGCATCGTCAACACATAGAGACGGTAATCACAGGAATGGTATATTCTTCTTAAACAATAGCCTCAGAAACTAACCACACCCTTCCTCCTTCTTTCTATATGTTAGCAGACTCAAAGCCTTAAAATTAAACATACTTTGGAATTCACTATCTTACATGTTGCTTGGTAAGGCTACTCCAATTCACTATTTTTCCATAGTGCAATGTTATATCCACAATGAGTTTTTATCCTCAATTTGTTTAACGTAGCAATAAAATTTATGTTTAAATAATGAAATCAAGTCAACATAGTCCGATTGGACTGTGGAAGCTGGGTGATGCTTGGGTAGGCCTTAGCCATTAGCACGAGCACAGACTATGTACTAATTATTGAACACGTGCCGAGTGCCGGGGTCAAAGGCAAAGCAGACGCTCGAATCATGGCTCAGTCAGCATCAGCCAATATCCTATTTTGGTTGGTTCACTAACCGCTCACTTCGTTGTTCTTAAATATTGATAAAACCCTCAAATTCTACTAATAGTATATAAATGACATCCAAATAATATTATAAATGTGAATGTCCTGTTGTTTGTTAGACTTTAACGGGAAAACTACTCTACCGAACATCATGAAACTTTGTTCACATATTCTTGGAGGTATCAGAAGTAACATAGGATACTTTTAATTTTTTTATTTATTTATTTTTTAGGAAGATTTAAAAAAATGTTTATACAAAATTGTAAAGTTGATTTTATTTTTTTATTGGTTGCCCTTAAGAAACAAATTAAATTCAAATTTCTAATATTAGCGGATTTTTAACATAAATAAATAATAGCTACAATGCGAGCGAAGCCGCGGATAAAAGCTAGCACGAAATAAAATTAGTAATTCACACAATTTTTTATAATGCTACTACTGCAATTTACGAGTAATTGAATTAAAATCTGTGACAAAGGCTTAGGTAGAAATATTTTTTTTTGAAAATAATCAACGTGATATAAATTAGAAACCACTGTTTAGTGTTGTGGGGTCGATGGGTTTGACAATCGTTGGGTGATGTCATTTTCTTTCGTGGAGCCTGATAACGGTTGGCAGTAATGTAACATGCCCCGACATGTCAATATAAAACACAATGTTTCTTTTTTGTACAAAATAAAATATTATTGCTCTAAAAAATGTATATAGTAGGTAATAAACTATGATTTACTTTCGTTTCGCATCAATGAACAAATATCGGTTGAGTGAGCGACATCGATAAAAGATTTCACATTTTAGTTTGAGTCTGACGTAGGCAAAAACTGGACGAATGTATCTTAATATTGGCTCTCATGTAACAGTAGGCATTAAAATGACTTAACCTATTTCGTGAAAATAAAACCTGTTGTTCACATTTATTATAATGCTTCAAATATAATATATTTTTTTACAAATCTCTCTAAGCAAGTTAACTATACCATGGTATATGGAGAATGTATTGTATTCTTTGAAATTTTCAGAGTGATGTATGTGTGCGTGTTTTTGTGTCTAGATAGAAACGTGCTACCAAAAGCCTCAATGGACCGATTTTTACGAAATTTGATGTGTAGGTCCCAATCTACAATAGTTTTTTTACCAGGAGTTTTTTTATTTTTTTATTTTTTTAAGTTTATATTCTTAGGTTAGTTTATGCTCTTACGTACACCCCCAAAAACGAAAAAAAAATCGAATATCTCAAAACTGACTCTAACGATTTTGATTGAAATTGTGTGGTTTATTAGGAATAATAATTAACAGAATAAAATTACCCCACTCGCATCTCCGAGCCAATTCTCATGCGTGAGGTAGTTGTCAGTTTCGTAGACCTGGGCACATCACGTCCCCCCCAACTTCCACTTCTAATATTATTTCATTCCAAACTTATTTTGTAATAACACATCCGACAAATTTTTACTTTTAACATGTTATTTTTCTTATAATTTATTTCATTGTTCATTGTTCTTCCAACCACACAACAAAAGCACACTGTTGATTTTGTATTAATATTTTCCCCATTACCATTTTTATTTTAGATTTAATGTAATTATTTTTATAATGTGCAGCCAAACCAAAGATTTTAATTTTTAAATTGATATTTTAATTGAATTATTTTGTGGTTGCTATATTGTCTGGTGCAAAACTGACTCAAAATGAACTCGAAGGTGGATTGAAATGAGTGATGAATTCATTTATAATAAATCTCGTTTAAATAAATCTTTTAAATAATAATAATAATAATAAATAAACATTTAACATTTAATAAACATTTAAATAATAATAATAAATAATTCATTTAAATAAAGCATTATAATAAATCTCGGACTAACAGAAAGAAAGAAAAGTGATTAAACAAGACTAAGGTGGGTGACAGTATATTTCAGGTAGAGCTTGAGTGTGCACGGGCTCTAAAACAACGCAGTTTTAATTCCGGTTTATTTGATTATTTTGGCATTTAACTGTCGAGAAACATAATTTATTCAATATGAAGATAGTTATAAATTAATATTTTTCTGTTTTAATTAATTTTGGTTTATTATTAACTTGAAAGCATTACTTTTAAATGATAATCGTACATTCTTTCCCCATTTGTGGTCTTTGTTTGTTTTTTGATGTAATGAATCCAATTTTAAAAATAAAAATAACAGCTTGCAATACATTTGACTTGTGTCCAGCTCTTAGCGGTGAACGTAGTAAGTTGCAAAAAGTCACAGACTCTCATACAATTTCATGCTGGTCAGCTGGTAGCCATACACCCCTGCCGACTGAACTATCAAGACATTGTCGCTTGTAGGCTTTTAAGAGGGGGTTAAAGAGATGCGTCTTCGCAGTCAAGTGGCCATTGTGGTAACTACCGAAATACGTTTCGCACAGTTGCACGACTATTCTGAGGTCAAAAGCATCATACATTACTCCCCTGATCCCATCTTTTGCCTTTATATAAAGTCCGATGAAAGTGAGAGGGATTCTAAGTAAAAGATAAAGACGTGGGCTATTTGATTCCCTTTTGGCATTTTAAATATTTTGTATCCATATTATGTAAAGTGTTAAAATTTATATAAAGTGAGTAGTGTGAAATTGGGGATGCTGGGCCAGTTCAAGGTCACCTGAGGGATGACGTCATCGAGGTCAATGACCTCACCGATGACGTCATCGATGACGTCATCGATTGCGTCATCGATGACGTCATCACCAATGACGTCATTTCGATGACGTCACACCCATGACGTCACAGAAATGATGTGCTGATGACGTCATCACCCCTTACGTCATCAAAATGATGTCACCGACGCCACTAAGGTCAAGGTCAAGCCGAAACTTAAAATTTTTTGGCACTTTTGCCGTTTCTCGCACTACGCTCCGAGTTTTAGTCCGAGTCCTCGTGACCTTGACCACTTGGAGCGAATATTCGACGAGAAACGGCAAAAGTGACAAGTTAAACCTGAGTTTCTGACATGACTCTGCCTAAATGGGCAATCGGTAATCCCTTAGGTGACCTTGAACTAGCACAACACCCCCAATTTCATATTACCGTGACCTTGAAAACCTAACAACGGAGCGCCGACACCGATGCGCACCCCACGACAGCCACCGAGTGACTGACCGTCAGGTTCTGTGTACTCTAGGTATATCGGCTTGAGAGACTAAGACTCTAAACTGTCAGGAATGGGAGTAACTAACTGAATTTTGCAAGGAAAAGTCATTTCATCCAATATTTTAAACAAATCCTCATCAGTAAAACTGACATTAGTCTGTTTTGTATAAAACTTAGGGTGTCCGCGCAACAGTTTGCGCCACTTAGCTAAAGTCGAAACCCTCTTAACTTTGAGTGGTGGACAGTGAGCAACTAATAAAGCCTTAACACGGCTAAGTTTCTTACCTAAAGTGTCCCGCGACATGGCTTCTCCTCACAAAAGTCCGCACAATACTGAGAGACTGCTTGTAGCGCATGAGTCAAGGGAAAAGAGGTGGGGGAAACAGCAGGAGTGGGGGAAGGTCACAGTGGTGGGGGAAGGTGAGGTGGTACGCTGGAGTATCGCATCACTTCACCATGAGCTGTCCTACAGTCAACACACTGTTCTCTTGGCCCGAGTTGGCACTAGAAGAAACATGTCTGTACAGCTTAGGCTGTGAGAGCCGAGGAAGCAAAGTCAAAGTGGAAATTGTGTTAAACTCCAAGATGAAGAGTCTCCTAAATAAACTAATTGTATCCCTGCAATCTCCTATAACTTTAGAGAAATACCACTTTATTAAGCGACACCTTATACTTTGGCAAAACGAAGCGGAAATGGAAAAGATTACAGTAAAATTAATTTAACTTAAAACTTGGACTGGACACTCATGGCGATACCACGTGGCGTGCATAAAATTACTTACATATAGAGAGCTAGAGAACAGCGAGGACGCACCGCATGGAAGCCGGAGACATACTGGCGAAGCGGTGTTGTGCAGCCTAGGGACCCAGTTATGGTGGGGGTATAGCCAAGACTTAGAGTACAAGTGTTGTGGGTGACCTTGACCCACTTAACTTACCCCCCCCCCCCCCGACAAAAAGTGCGAGCCCCCCCCCCGACAAAAAGTGCGAGCCCCCCCCCCCGACAAAAAGTGCGAGCCCCCCCCCCGACAAAAAGTGCGAGCCCCCCCCCCGACAAAAAGTGCGAGCCCCCCCTCCCCCACCCCCACCCCCACCCCCACCCCCTACCCCACCCCTGATATCCTGGGCGTGGCAGCCCCGGTGGGGATATAAGGGGGCCCAGCCAGAGCCGGCTCGCAGTCCGCTCCCGCGCGTTGAACGTGAACGATCGGGACGGACCGCCATAGGCATCACTAAACATTGAATGGTGCCTTCAGTGTTTAGCGAAGTCTACTCTAACTTTCAGACTTGTATTAGTTGTAAGATATTGCGCTTGCGTTTGGGTATTGCGAATTGTTTTATATGAGAGTGTTTTACTTGTACCTTATGTCTCCTGTGTGTCTTTTATCCTTTGTGTCTTGTTTGTTATATGTGTTTAATGTGTATGTGCTTGTTCCAGCATTGACTATGTTGAGCTCTATCGTGTGTTGTAAGTGTGTTATATTTTTCTAAAGTGTATACGCTTGTTGTAGCATTTCCCCTTGAGCTTTTGCAATGCTCAAAGTAAATTGTAAAGACAGGGAACGGGAGTAGGCCCCCGTGTAAAGTTACTTTTGTATAATTGTTAGGCTCCTCTCATGCATGCTTCAATGCGGCTGAGAAATAGGAGTTGGTCCGTTTGTACGCTTATACGGGGGTAATGAGCCGATGGCCTCTGCACTCGGACCGAGGACGTAAGCCACTAGGGTGTCCTCAGTTAGTTTCCCTTCTGGAAACTCAAAATTATGTAAATGAAACTTTGTTAGCGATTTGTGTTTTTTGTCCCCAAGGCCCCCGAACATTCGTGGTTCGCCATGGATGTACGGGGGCCGAAATTTTTTAATGTCCGTGAGGCCTTGACCCACATAGGACTTGTAAAAATTTACTGCATTGCTAAATTAAAAATATTAAAGATAGGGTTACGGGAGTAGGCCCCCGTGTAAAGCCACTTTTTATAATTGTTAGGCTCCTCTCATGCATGCTTCAATGCGGCTGAGAAATAGGAGTTGGTCCGTTTGTACGCTTATACGGGGGTAATGAGCCGATGGCCTCTGCACTCGGACCGAGGACGTAAGCCACTAGGGCGTCCTCAGTTTCTTTCAAAATTATGTAAATGACTTTTTGTTAGCTATTGGAAAAGTTATTCGTTAGAAATGCAGTAAATGTTTACAAGTCTCGCGTGGCGAAGGGTACACGACATTGGATGTTGCCTTGTTGTCATAGTTGGGTCTCTTCGGAGGCTACAGCGATGACAACCCAAGTGCCCCACACCCCCATAGGGGGGGTGTGGGGCTTAATTTTTTTTAAAGTTTTTTCGTGACCTTGACCTAAATATAAAAGTTTTCAAAATCTTTAACAGTCAGGTCTTATTAACACAGTTTATATATAGAGGTCTTTTAAAAGTTAACAGTTAGGTATTAGTAACACACAAGTTTGGAGTTGTTTATAGTTGGGTCTCTTGGGAGGCTTCAGCGATGGCAACATAAATGCCCCAAGTGGGGCTTATTATTATTTTTTTTTTTTTAAAGTGCGAGCCCCCCCCCCTCCGACCAAAAGTGCAACCCCCCCCCCCGACAAAAAGTGCGAGCCCCCCCCCCCGACAAAAAGTGCGAGGCCCCCCCCTTCCACCCCCACCCCCTCCCCCACCCCTGATATCCTGGGCGTGGCAGCCCCGGTGGGGATATAAGGCGGTCCGGTTGCACGCACTTCTCATTCCTGCTCCAGCCTTTGTTGGAAGTGCTTCTCCGTTTTTGCAATTAACGCTCTCTCTCCACCGCAACATGCGCTTCAAGAACTATCCACCCGTTCTCCCATACATCAAATCGAATCCAACCAACACGTCTACTCCGACCAACACATCTACTCCGACTTCAACATCCGCTGCTCCGATTCTTCAAACGTGTTTGATGAGCACAATCCTCAGCTGTTTGGAGATGCCGTCGGCTCCTTCAATGCCCAGCCTATCTCCGCTGCTACCAACGGAAGCAACAAGTCCAAGTGTCAGTGGTGCTGGTGATGCTCCGTCGACTTCAAGAGGGGCTGGCGCTCACCCTGCAAGCAGCCGAGAGCAAGAGGCTGTGGTTCTTTGTTGTCCGAGTTTTGCTCTTCCAGAAAAAGATCGTTGCCAACGACACTTGAATAAGAAAATCAAAATTCCGACACCAAAGCCCTATAGCCTTAATATTATGCCTGAAAAGTCCAAGTTCAAACACCCCAACAGTCCGCAGAAGCTGAAAATTAATAGGCTCAAGAGGGACAAAAAATATTATTTCATTGTTCAAGCTTATGGAGCATTTAACATAAATGTGCAAATCATTCTAAAAGGTGATGGCCGCCTTCATAGAATGAAAGTACCACCTGCGATGGTACAAAGAGAATTTTTTGTCCCCGGGGCTTATTTAATTCGAAGAAAAGGATGCCTATCTGTTTGGGAAATGGACTAGGACATGGGCTCACCAAAAAATCAAAATTGTTTAAAAGTGTTGGACATTAATTAAATTTCTTCTTCCAAATTAATTTTTCTAAATTTAGTCTTAACCCTCTTAAAGTAAGGGAGAGGGGTATTATACAAGTCAAGGAATAAAAAAAAAAAAAAAACACTTGACTTGTATAATACTTTAACCTGGCGGTGATGTAAAGTCACTGGGACAATCTCAAACCGTGTCCTTGAGGGTGAAGACTAAGTTACAAAAATCTTTAAGAAATAAAAACTTACCTCCAAACACTTGTAACTTGCTACAAGTGTTTGGAGGTAAAAGTTTTTCAAAGTTTGAATGACCTTGACCCATATAAATTACTGTTTAAAGTAAAGTGCTAACCTTACAACTAATGTTGTGTATCACGTGATACCCCCACTCTAACGCTCTTACTAAGCTTGTATGAGCCGTTCATTTGCTTCAGTCTGTTTCTGTGCTCCGTGGTAAACATGTCACGGTACAATTACAAAGGTGGTGACTTCTTGATAGATCAACACAATGCTTGGGAAGTGCTAAACCAGCATAGAATGGAAGTTGAGTATTGTATAAGACGAGACGGGTCTACATTTTATCTATGTATTATAAACAACCAAGCTCATAAGTATGAACACTGGACAAAAATTAATTATAACAACATAGATGAGCTGTTTGCTTGGGTGTTTGAGGTGTGTAAAGTTATTGAAGAAACCAAAATAATGGGTGTGCTAAAGGTATGTAAAACTGATGACCGGGAAGACTAAGCAAAATTTCTTTTACCCCCCCCCCCCTCCCCCTCGTGCTACCCCCACCACTAAAAATGGGTATATATAGGAGTGGTGATCAACCGTCCTCTCATTCTGCTTTACACTGTTAAGCTGAAAACCACCATGTCTGCTATGAACGTCCCAGCCTCTACCTCTGGCCCGGCCGCCTCCAACTCCAGCCCGAGCATTGGACCAATCCGATCGGGGCCTTCGTCAAGGAGTCGTGTCCGATTCTCCGGCTTTGGTCCTGTGAGGAAGGAGTTGCGAAGCAGCGGAGCTTCTCAACCAACCACGACGGACGCATCAACTCAGACTTCACCAAGCATCATCGAGTGGTACGACGAAGTCATAGAGCAAAGGGACAGAATGCTAGAGAATACTCGCAGTGAGCTACTTCATATCCGGAGTAAATGGGAAAAACTAATTAGGAAGTGTGAAAGCCTGTTGGACAGTGATGATAGTGAGGATGAGAGTGGATAGGTGTGTGGGTAAAGACTTGGACTGGGACTTGTGTGTTTGTATGAATGTGTGCGTGAATGTGAAATACAGAGCGGGGGATAGATCACTCTGTGGCAATGGACTAACATGCCACTTAGTGATCTATCCCCGTTCTGGTAATGTTTTTGGATGGCCTTGACCCACTTTACCAAGGCTAGCCAGTACCCCCACCACTGATAAGTGTATATATACGGGTATTGATGTGCAGTTTGGTTATTCTGCTTTGTACCGCTTAGCTGAATACTACATCTTAACATGGCTTCCAACTCTAGGTCTTCCTCTTCTTCAAGAAGGCGTGCTGCCAACGTCCTGCCTGCTACTCGTGGACCTGCTCGACCATTCCATAGCATAACTGTTGCTCGGGCAAACGCCTGCAAAGCTCCAATGCTACGGACCTTGCTGGAGGTGAGCCAAGACGGGCAAGGCTTGCTCAGTCCTGGTCAACGGCAGGAGCAAGAAAGGCGTATGGCGTACTTTAGGCTGCAGGGTGTAGTTCCCAGCTTGAAGTTAGGTGATCCCAGAGTAGCAAGCATCAACGAGGCAGCAGACTACATATCACACCTTCACAGTGTTTTAGAAGTAAAGGACCAACAAATTGAAAACCTAAAAGAACAATTGAAACAATTTAATTTTAACCCGATGGAGTTTGTAGAAACGGAGATGAGTGATAGTGATGATGAAGGAAGTGAATATATATTAGGTATGTAATGAAAGACTTGGACAGGGACATGTGTGTGTGTGTGTGTGTGTGTGTGTGTGTGTGTGTGTGTAGAATACAGAGCGGGGGATAGACTACTTTGCGGCAATGGACTAGCATGCTGCCTAGTGGTCTATCCCCCGCTCAAAGGGTACTTTTGAACGACCTTGACCCACTTTAAACGAAGGACAACCGGTTAACTGGTATAAAAGAGGGGGTCTGTACATCCCGACTTCATTCTGCTTTGGACCTTCCAGTGGAACGCTAGAAAATGAGTGGATCACTGATCATTGGTAAGGAGTGGGAGTATGTAACCATAAACTATTTAAACTGTAGAGGGATGTTGAAGAAGGTGTATGATAATGTTAAAAGAATGGTTGTTGAAGAAGGTAGGGTAGTGATTGTAGCGTGGAAGAAGAAGCAGTATACAGGACAACAAGTGAGAGCAAGTGACTTTGGGGGGAATAGTGTGTTTCAAATTGGACGAGCGAACTTGGTTAATTTGGACATTGTGTTTTGGGACTTGGAAAGGTTAATTGAAAATAGTGGCAAACATGGGGAACTCTTAATTGGCAGGGAGGACAGAGTATATGAGTAAGTGTAAAAGACTGGGGGGCTTATGTGTGTGTGTGTGTGTAAAGACTAGGACTTGTGTGGAATACAGAGCGGGGGATAGATCACTTTGCGGCAATGGACTAGCATGCTGCTTAGTGGTCTATCCCCCGCTCAAAGGGTATTATTGGATGGCCTTGACCCATATAAAGGTAGAGGGGGAATGGGTAATGGGAGGGGGAAATTGGTATATATGTAGGACTGATGAATAAAGCATTTAGTCAAGCATTTGTCTAGACACTATCAACAACGATGGAGAGCTTCAGTGTTGAGTTCATCCTCTTGGAAGAAGACATCAACGAAGTGGTGGAACTTATAGAGGATAAGACCAGACAGGGCATATTGGAACTTGTGAATTGCGAACCGTTGGACAATGCCGCAATCGATAAGATTGCATATTTCATGATGCATTTGTATAACGAACAAACAACCAATATGGAGTTTGTGCAGTACCTTTATCAAAACCAAGTAAACGTGCGAGTGACAATTACTTGGTGGCAGTAATAATAAAGTGTAACATATGGATGTGGACTTGGATGTGGACTTGGACTTGAGTGTGGTCTGCGGAATAGAGCGGGGGATAGATCACTTTGCGGCAATGGACTAGCATGCTGCTTAGTGGTCTATCCCCCGCTCAAAGGGTATCTTTACGTGACCTTGACCCACATAAAATGTATAGTTGGTGGGGGTATAAAAAGGGCAAACCAATTGGATAGATACACCACTTTCATACCATGGCTCCACTTGACAACACCGTGTTCCATCGCGACAGAATTCTTTCAATTCTGGAGGTAATACCTGTAGAAGTTATAGAAGCAGAGGACCAACTACCTGCGGTTGACCAGGAAGAGGAGGAGGAAGAAATTATGGATATTGAAACGGACTCTGACGAAGCTGGTTTAACGGATAATGAAATGGACTTGCATGCCTACGAAACATTAGAGTCATCATCTGAGTCGGAAATTGAAGAAGAAGAAGAACAAGACACTCCTCATCGTCCAATGGATAGGACGTTAGTAGCCAGAAGAATTATGTATTGTCATCGCTACCTATTTCGTGATGAGAATGATTCCGACTCTGATGGTGATGTTTCACCTTTGTAAAAAGTTTAAACAAAAAGTTAAGAAAAAAGAATGTGAGCGGGGGATAGAGCACTTTGTAGTAAATGATGCTGCTTAGTGCTCTATCCCCCGCTCAAAATAATAATTCCAAATGACCTTGACCTACATAAACTTGCTCAAACAGACGTCTTTGATAAAACTTGTATAAATTATTGAATCTAGACCAAATATCATCAATTTATCAAGCCTACTGATAAATGTATTACAAACGGTTGTGTAAAGGCTAAATTTAGCACATGAGTGATAACCTGTTTCCATATGACGTCACTTTCCCCACCTATCTGCCTCGGATATAAAGGGTCCCGGTGGAGTGCGCTGCTCATTATTGCGTGGACATTCACAGAGTGTGCATTCAAAGCCAAACTGTTTGAAATGGCTCTTTGCGACATTTGTGGGGAAATCTTTCAAGACGAGGATCTTTTCACCATACACAGAGAATTACATGAAGACGAAAATAGAAAAGAAGATATTACCATGGATGAAATAGACTTAGACTCAATTGACCGGTTTTTGGAAGAGCACCAGAAGCAGACGGACTACTGGGACAGCTATCTACAGCAAATGCAAAGAAGAAGACCTAGTGTGATCCAATTTGCTGGTGCTGGACCATCTACTGCTAGAAGACCTTTTGAAGAAGAGGACATTGAAGAAGAGGACACTGAAGAAGAACTGGAAGATGTGAAACAACTGCGCACCACGGCCTTGCCAGGACGAGTTGTAACACATTTCAAAATTAATAATGTTCAATTGGAACTGGAAACATTTATAACCCAGGCTAAGGAACTTGTTGGTGGAACCTTGAGGGAAGAACTACAAAGATTAAATTTTATTAAATTTGGAATGGTGTTAGAGGCTATGTTTAACAATACTGATGGTGAAACAGCATTGAGAGCGTTCATTACCAAAAACCGAACCCTTACCTTCACCTCCAACATCGATGATATAATTGAAGAATGCTTGGAGGAACTTATAACCAAACTTCAAGAACATGAAGGAAGAGGATCTGGATGGACTTTGTCATCAATTGAAGGTATGGATGTAAGGGTTCATAAGCATGGATATGGTTTAAGGGGTAGTAGTTTTATCCCTCTACCAAAGAAAATCCAAAACACCAACTCGTGTAGGAATGTGCAAAATGAAGGTAATGAATGTTTTAAATATGCAATGATAACCAAATATGTTAAAGATCATCCTTGTAGAGTTGGTAGAGAATATTACGAGAATGAACATCGCTACAACTTTCAAGGTCTCACCTACCCAGTTACCTTGAAAGACATTGACAAATTTGAAAAGAAAAATCCTGGCGTTTCAGTCAATGTTTTTGGTCTGGATGATTCGAACAACGTTTATCCTTTGCGGGTAGTAAAAGATGAGCAAAGAAACCACACGGATTTGCTATTGATAACGAAGGGTGAAATTTCCCATTATGTATGGATAAAGGACTTTGTAGCCTTGGTATGGAATCAGTTATCAAAACATAAAAGTAGGTTAACAGTGTGTAAAAGATGTTTCTGCTTCACATATAAAGAACTAAGACGTGGAGGATCAGAATGGTTGATTGAACACAAAAGACTTTGTAACGAAAATTATGAAGTAAAGATTAGTCTGCCACCACCATCTCGAGCGTTTATCCAATTTAACAAGACAGTTCACCAATATCGGATTCCAGTAGTCATCTACGCAGATTTTGAATCTACGTTAGTACCACAGGAGCTGCCGGACGGTGAAGTGACTAGAAGAACAAAATATCAGTTGCATCAACCCAACAGTTTTTGTCTACTAGTGAAATCAACCTTGTCTGAAAACCAATTGCAAAACTATGGTTTAACATCCACTCCAATACTCTACCGTGGTGAAGAAGCCGCTAAGTATTTCGTAGACCAGTTGTATGACATTGCTGAAAAGGTACAACGCTTGTATGGTAATCCTTACCTATGGAACCTTTGAATGAGAATCAACAAGAAGAATACAATATGGCATCAAGATGTTATCTATGCGAAAAGAGCTTCAGTGAAGAAAATCCAAAAGTAAGAGACCACGATCACCTGACAGGGTTATACAGAGGAGCTGCTTGTAAATCATGCAATATAAATTACAAACTGCCCCACTTTATCCCTGTCGTGTTACACAATCTTAGCGGCTACGACTCCCACTTCATTATTCCAGAGTTAGGAAGAGATAATGGTAGAATTGATATTCTTGCTACAACATTGGAAAAGTATATCAGCTTTTCAAAAACAGTAGGCAAAATTAAACTTCGCTTCGTAGACTCTTATAGATTTATGGCATCTAGTTTAAGCAAATTGTCTGAGAACCTAAGAAGAGAAGACTTAAAAGAAACCAGCAAGATTGTACCTGAAGATAAATTGGGCCTAGTATTACGGAAAGGAGTTTTCCCCTATGATTATATAACTTCTACAGAAAAGTTTGAAGAAACTAGTCTTCCACCGATTGAAGCCTTCAACAGCAAATTAAACGAAAGTGAAATCTCCGTTGAAGACTACAATCATGCTTGTAATGTTTGGAACCAACTAAACATTCAAACTTTAGGGGAATATTCTGACTTTTATATAAAACTGGACGTAACTCTGCTGTGCGATGTGATGGAAGAATTCAGAAACACCTGCTTCTCTGCCTATGGACTGGACCCTCTACACTCGTACACATCTCCAGGATTAGCATGGCAAGCTATGCTAAAGTCAACCAACTGTCGACTGGAACTTCTAACAGATGTTGATATGGTGCTCATGATGGAATCTGGTGTACGGGGCGGTTTGACACAAGCTGTAACACGTCATGTCAAAGCCAACAACAAGTACATCCCCGGCTTCGAGGAGCAACAACCATCGGTCTACCTTGGCTACTTTGACGCAAACAACCTTTATGGTTGGGCAATGTCAAATCCGCTTCCCTACGCTGACTTCAAATGGATCGACCCGGCCACCATCGGAGACATCTCACAGATTCCAAAGGATGGTCCAAAAGGCTATATTTTGGACTGTGATTTTGAATACCCGGAGCACCTTCATGACCATCACTACGACTTGCCTCTCCTAGCCAAGACTGAAGTTTCACCGACAGGAAGATGGCCAAAATTGATGATGACCTTGGAGAATAAAGATCGGTATGTGGCTCACTACTGGGTAGTTCAACAAGCTCTTGAATTGGGTCTACGTATAGTGAGAATTCATAGAGCAATTGAATTCACCCAGTCTTGTTGATTGAAACCATACATTGATTCCAACACTACAAGAAGAGCTGCAGCGACAACAGCATTTGAAAAGGACTTTTATAAATTAATGAACAATGCCATCTTTGGGAAGACCTTGGAGAACAAAAGAAAACATAAAAATGTAAAATTAGTGAGTGATCCTAGAAAATTGGAAAAATTAGTGCAAAAATCAAATTTCGGAACATCCATGATTATAAACGAAAATCTAGTCGCTGTCAGTATGAAGAAAACAACAATAGTCATGGACCGTCCGTTATACATAGGTATGTCGATTTTGGACATCAGTAAAACCCTGATGTATGATTTCCATTATAACAAAATGGTTAAACACTACGGAAGGGAAAACATTGGAGTCGCATACATGGATACGGACGCGTTTATCTACTGGATAAAGACTTTGGACATGTATGAAGACCTAAGGACTTTTCCATACAAAGAAGATTTCGACTTTTCTGACTATCCGAAGAACCATCCAAATTTTAATGAAAGAAATAAAAAAGTAATTGGTAAATTCAAAGATGAAGCAAATGGAATGCCTTTAGAAGAAATAGTGGCGCTGATGGCGAAATTGTATTCATTTAAGATGTACCATGAGAACAACACACCGACAGTCAAGAAAGCAAAAGGAGTGAAGACATCTTATTTGAAAAAACACGTAACATTTGACCACTACAAGACTTGTTTGTTTGAAGATACTACAATATCAGCAACATTCAACAATATCCGAAGCTTCAAGCATCAAGTCTACAGTGTCACCGAAATTAAAAAAGCACTGTCAGCTCGGGATGATAAAAGACATATTTTGCCCGACAAAATCCATACTCTTCCTTTCGGCCATTACTCCCTAAACCCTATCAACTAGTAACCTATTCTTCGTCCTTCTACAACTTCGACCTTATTCCTTTCTCCTTCCGTAAAAATATGGGGAACACGGCAAGTCCAACGCCGTGTTCCCCATTTTTTTACACAAGTTTGGATGACCTTGACCCATATAAATGATGTGAATATTTAAAACAACATTCATTGTGATTATACATGTGATACAACAAACATTGAAACCTGCAATATGAAGGACTTGAAGCAACAAATTGTCAACGAACTTCATAAACCTGCAAGAAGAAAGTTTCCACGAAGAAATACGGTGATAAAAGGAATTAATGATTTATATCAAGCGGATTTAATCGAAATGATTCCTTATAGCAAACAAAATAAAGGATATAAATACATATTGACTGTTATTAACTGTTTTTCAAAAATGGCAGATGCTTTAAAACTAAAAGATAAAAGTGGCAAAAGTGTTACAAAAGCAATGGAAACAGCTATACAAAGAGACAAACATACTATTAAACATTTACAAACAGATGATGGAAAAGAATATTTTAATAAGGAATTTGCAAATTTAATGAAAAAACACAATATAAACCATTACTCAACCAATTCAGAAGTAAAAGCCTCAATAATCGAAAGATTCAACAGAACTTTAAAAAGTGCAATGTATAAAATGTTTTCCAACAGAGGATCGCACATATGGATTGATATGTTACCAAAACTTATAAACGATTACAATAACAAATTTCATAGGACTATCGGGATGAAACCAAACCAAGTAACTAGTAAAAATGAAAACCTTGTATTAAAACGTATAAAAACGAATACTAAACCAAAAGTTGAAAAACTAAAGCCTAAAAAATTTAATGTGAATGATAAAGTGCGAATAAGTAAATATAAAGGTGTATTCAGTAAAAGATATCTGCCAAATTGGACCAATGAGGTTTTTACTGTATTCAAAGTACAACCTACAGTACCTGAGACATATATTTTAAAAGATAATAAAGGACAATTGCTTGAAGGAGGGTTTTATGGACATGAAATGTTAAAATCAACAGTAGGCGATGTATATTTAGTTGAAAAGGTGTTGCAACGGAAAAAAGATAAGGTCAAAGTACGATGGTTAGGATTTAATAAGACGGAAGATTCTTGGATACCTAAAAAGGATTTGATATAACGATAGAGAATCATTTTAGGTTGAACCATTACAAAGGATGGAGATAGTACCACAAAAAGAGAGTTTTACTATTAATAATATAGATGAACTCACAGTGGATAATTCAGAATTCAATAGTGGGAAACATGGCAATTTGTTACCAAACACCGTTCGTTGTCTGGTTACGGGACCTTCCAACTGTGGAAAAACTAATGTAGTATTCAATTTGATTACAAACCCTAAAGGATTACGTTTTAACAATCTATATGTATTTTCAAAATCACTACAACAACCAAAGTATCAATTATTGGAAAAGATACTGACTAATGTGCCTGAAGTTAAATATTTAAAGTTTAATGCAAGCGAGAGTGTCATGCAACCACAAGAAGCTAAACCATTCTCCGTGTTCATATTCGACGATGTATCTTGTGAAAACCAAAACACAATAAGAAATTACTTCGCTATGGGTCGACATAACAACATAGATAGCATTTATATTGGTCAAACTTACAGCAAAATACCAAAACAACTCATTAGAGACAATGCAAACATGTTAATTGTATTTAAACAGGACGAAACCAACCTAAAACATATATATTTTGATCATGTAAATGCGGATATGACATTTGAACGATTTAAAGAGTTATGTGGAAAGGCTTGGGCTGAAAAGTATGGGTTCCTAACAATTATGAAGAAACAACCGCTAAACAATGGTCGATACAGGATAGGATTTGATAAATTTATATTAATACATTGAACATGGTATAAAACATTCATTGTTGTACAACATGTCTTGCTACAAACATGGTTAACCAAGAAAAATTAGTAAAAGAAATAAAATCACTTAGTGATTCTATTCGGGCTAAAAACAGAGCGTTAAAACTAGGTATTAGCGAGAGGGAGAAATTCCTTGAATCTACTTTTAAACCTATTACTGAACCTTTAAAACAATTAAACAAAAAATTTGCTAAACCTGTATTGGAAGGAGATGCGATTGCACCTATCACAAAGTTTGAAAGAGAAAGTGTAAAATATGAAGGTTTTAGTGATGAAGACCCGGAATCCTCTACATATAGTGGCTTTACCGGAGCAGAATCTGAAAGAGAGCTAGAATCACCAGGATATAGTGAAAGGGGACCTGAAGAAGCACCAACTGCTAGTGAAGAGGAAAAAAGAGAAGAGGCAAGAGAAGGACCGTCAAACATAAGCTTGTTGGGTGAAAACATTCATAACAAAGGACCTTTAGGAAGGAAATACATGGTAAAAATGTTACTCGGAACAATTCCTAATAAGAATTACCATAGTTATGGAGCGAGATTAACAGAAGATGGTTTAATGATAGGTAATAGCCCGTTAAACGTTGACGAACATGATAATATTGTTGTTGGTGATCAAAGATATAAGGGCACAAAAGGATTATTTGAATTATTATTTGAAAATAAGCCTTCAGTATCGTTAGTAAAGGAAAAAGACATGGAAGCATATAAAAAGATTTTGGAACAGACAAATGCATATAGGAGAAAGTATTTACCTGACCAGCTTCCTTTTAGATCTAAGTCTTTAAAATATAGAGAATTTGTATCCAAGTTAATACCAACTAGAAGACAAACAATGCCGTTAACACAAAGAAAACCTGTAAAACGAAGATTTATGGCATCCACTTTGGATGTAAGTGCTCAGGAACGAAGAAAAAGAAGTAAGTCTGTTACAGGTACAGGTTTAATGAAGAAACTATATAACACAAATGTGATTTATTACAATAATATCAATAAATTGGTGGATAGAATGAAACTAATACATGAAGCTAAAGAAGCGGGTCATACAGGATTGGAAAACGAATGGGTGGCTTTAGTGGATGAACTCCGAAACCGTGGGGTAATCTTTTAAAAATGCGTTACTCCTTAGAGTACTATTCAGTTGCACCATGAGTGTTGACAAGTTCGGACGTTACTCCTCGGATGGGTTATATTATGCGAATAGTTTAAAAAGAAGTGCTGGTTTACCACAAACACCTGATGGAGATTATGATATGAGTAATAAAAGGTTAAAAAACATAAAAGATCCTTCGGATGAAAACGATGCAATAAACTTAAAAATATTAAAGGAAAAGATATCGCCAACATTAAAACTACAAAATAACACATATGACGCAGAAGATCATAGAATTATCAACGTTGGTAAACCAAATCAAAACGGTGATGCGATAAACAAAGGTTATTTGTCATCTGAATTAAAAAATACGTTAAAATTCAATGGGAAAACGTATAGTGCCAACAATAAACGTATATCCAACGTAGATGACCCTAAAGATGCAAAAGACAGCGTAAATAGACGCTATTTACATTCTTTGATACCTGAAAAGACAAAAGATGGATTTTCTTTTTATAAATTTGTTATTAATGATATAGGTTATCCAAAAACTGAAAACGATGCTGTAAATCTAAAATATATTAAAGATCATTGCATCATACGTGATGTAGGGGTTATAGATTGTTTTAATAATTGTTTAGCAAATGTTAAAGATGGTTCGGCGCCATCAGATGGTGCAACAGTGGGTCAAATGATGGAAACCTTAAAACAAGAAACAACCTCTTTTGTAAAACAAGATCAAGTAGTATCGAAGCAAGGGGATGAATTTGTTCAAGGTAATGAAAAATTTAATTTATTAACATACAAAAATAATGCTTGGGATTGCATGGATAAAAAGTTATCAAATATGGGATGGGGTTATGAAAAACATGATGCAGCTGCTTTATCACAAACCGTACATCTAGATCCAGATCGATATTTTAGATGGTTTACAAGTAATAATAGAGTGATAAGAGACTTGGCACAAGGAAGAGAAGCAAATGATGCTGCAACTGTAGGACAGACCATTACAACATCATTAAAGGATAGTAAAGTGTATAATTGTAATAATAAACGTATAACAAACCTTAAAGACCCTGAACATGTAGATAATGCTGTCACTGTTAATTTTCTTGTAAAAGTTTTAGGTAATGCGATATTTGATTTACACAATCATTTTACACCAGATATTCTTCAAGGAAAATCAGGTCATAATACTTATGATGAATCCATGAGAGGTGAGTATATTAAACGAGAAATTTATAATAAATACTTTATTAACCCTAAAACGAAACAGTTTAGATCATCAGATTGGGGTGATATTGATATTTAAGTAAATAACTCAATAAATGACTTCATTTATGTGCAACCTGTCATAGAGTTAACACATGAGTTGCACATTGCCATTATAAAAGGACAATAATGACGTTCAAGTACATCAGTCCATATCGAGACACTGCAAGAAAAGGAGGTGGGATCACGTCCACAGCGGTTTCTCTGTTAAGTAAAGCTTTAAAACAAATTCCAGTAGGATCCATAGTAAATAGAGCAATAGACGCATTACCATACGAATTTCATATACCAGGAGGTTATCAGTATTGCGGACCAGGAACTAAATTGAAAAAACGACTGGAAAGAGGCGATCCTGGCATAAACAAGTTAGATCAGGCTTGTAAAGAACACGATATCGCATATTCCACGTTTGCCGATTCAAAAAATAGATCAATAGCTGACAAAAAGCTTGCGGACATAGCTTGGCAACGAGTAAAATCAAGTGACGCTAGCATAGCAGAAAAAGCAGCAGCTTTAGCAGTAACAGCAGGTATGAAGGCTAAAACAGCAGTAGGAGGTGGAAGAAGGAGGAGAAGGAGAGTAAAAAGGAGGTCAACCACAAGAAAACATGGAGGAAATATAAAAAGAAGACGACGATCTACAAGAAAAGGCAGGAAGAAGCCCACCGTGTGGTCAATGGTAAAAAACGGGGCAGGTCTTTACCTAAGACCTTATCGTGCATATTAAATGAAAGAAATCAATTGGTCATACCACATAAAGCATTAACCAATATTGAATTATTTAAATATATTTCCTGTTTAAAAATACCATTTTTCCGCGGTGTGTTTATGAAAGACAGTTTACCAAAGAAAATGTGGCAAAATGAGACTGGAATTGTAAATTTGGATAATACTGAAGGGCCTGGCACCCATTGGGTTTGTTATAAGAAACTAAATAACAATGTATATTATTTTGATAGTTTCGGTAATTTGCCACCACCAAAAGAACTTCAAAATTACTTTAAATCTGCTAAAAACATATATTATAACTATAAAAGAGAACAACCTGATAATACTTCAATATGCGGCCATTTATGTTTGGAATTTCTAGCTAAAAGTATCAGTCACTATTGAGATGTCTTCCTATACGGTATCATTAACAGGAAAATCGTCCACTTTACGAAGTATCCTTTTTCCAGCGTTACGCTTGCAAAAAGGAAGGTTTTGGGAGGCGGCACTATTGGATTTTACAACTTACAACTCTATTCCCAATGTTACGGAAGGTAAAAATAACGTATTGCATTATTATAAGGGAAAAGATGCCAGTGGAAAATTTACAGACTTACAAGAGTGCAGGTTACCCACAGGTTCTTATGAAATTGATCATATAAATGAATTTTTGCAAACTAAAATGGGAAAAGACAATATAACATTAAAAGGTAATAATAATACGATGAAAGCTGAAATTACTTCCAAATATTATATAGATTTTACTCAACCAAACTCAATTGGTGATTTATTAGGATTTTCCAACGATGAGCCTGTTTTAGAACCAGATGTAACACATTCCGGTAAGAAAACAGTAACAATATTAAAAGTCAATAGTATAGACATAACTTGCAACATTATACAAGGAGCTTACAGGGATGGGGCTAACACCCATATCATACATACATTTTACCCAAGTGTACCACCTGGATTTAAAATTGTTGAAAAGCCACAAAACCTGGTATATCTACCGTTGAACACCACTTTCATTTCAGACATCGTGTTGAGCGTATTGGATCAAGACGGTAACCTGGTAGACTTCAGAGAAGAGCCTATTACGATTAGATTACATTTAAAATCGACACTTTAATACAAAACCATGGGTTTAACATTTAAAAGCGAACAACCTACGGGAAACCGCATTAGTAGCTCTTCAGCTGTGGAGGAGTTAACACGCGAGAACATTCGTTTCTTAGAGAGAGTTGGATTAAAATTAACCGATTATGGATATACTGGATATAGCGCAGGGTCCAACATTCGACGAAACCCTATGGGAAAAAGAATATCACACCCACAACCCTTACACTTCATCGAAATTAAACAATAACGATGAAATTCGTATTCCCATACAACATCAAGACATTTACACACTACCATGTGAAAGTTACTTGTATATTGAAGGAAAAGTTACTAAAAAGGACGGTACTACTACTGGTACAACAGTTCCATTTATAAATAATCCTATGGCTTTCCTTTTTGATGAAATTAGATATGAAATATCAGGTGTAACAGTTGATTCTACTAAAAAAGTAGGTATTACAACAACTTTAAAAGGGATAACATCTATATCACCTAATGAAACCAATTTACTTCAACCTGCCGGATTGGTTTTACCTGAACATGATACAATCACTCCAAATACAAATGGATATTTTGATTTTCATATCCCATTACGTTTGTTGCTTGGATTTGCTGAAGACTATAGAAAAATAATATTAAATGTTAAACAAGAATTAGTTTTATTGAGATCTTCTAACGATAAAGACATTATTAAAGCTCCAGATGGTACAACAGATGCAAACTTAGAATGGAAATTAACATTAGACAAAATTGTATGGAGAGTTCCACATGTTAAATTAGCTGACGAGCATAGAATGCTACTATTAAGGAAGTTAAAGGCTGATCGTGATATTGTAATTCCTTTTAGAAGTTGGGAATTCCATGAACATCCAAGCTTGCCAGCTACGGATCGTCACACTTGGACTGTTAAAACATCTAATTACGTAGAACGAGCCAGGTATATTATATTTGGTTTACAAACAGGTAGGAGGGACAGCATCACAAAACATGCAGGCAAGTTTGATCATTGCAACTTAAAAAATATTAAAGTTTATTTGAATTCACAATTTTTCCCCTATGACAATTTGAATGTGTCATTCGCTAATAAAAAGTACAGTATATTATACGATATGTATGCGAGATTCCAAAATTCATATTACGGTAAAACAAATACACCTTTACTATCACCAGAAGAATACTTAGATGGTTACACAATAGTTGTAATTGATTGTTCTAAACAAAATGAATCAGTAAAATCATCAAGTGTTGACATAAAGATTGAAATGGAGTTTACTGCAACTATACCTGCAAATACAACTGCATACTGTTTAATTCTACATGATAAAATTGTAACATACACACCTTTAACTGGAATTGTTAAGAATGTACTGTAAAAACCGGTTTTGTTTCATTCCGCGAGTATAAAAGCAGAGCGTACAGGCCGCTCCTCATCAGTTTGTTGCCTACTGTTGTATGGGTAGCATCGTATTCAATATGGCTTCTCCTAGTGGTACACCTGAAAATGTGGTAGATATTGAGAAGGAGATATCTGAGTTTTTAGATCCTCAAGGTCACCAGGAAGGAGGTGAACAAAACGTTTGCGGACAACTTCATGCCAGTAATAATGTTGAAGAAAAAGGTAAAAGAAGAAAGAATATACAAAAGAGAAAAAGGGATATTGAAGATAATATTTCTCCAAACATATTGAGTGAGGTATTTTTGCGAATATTTTACCCAATCTCTTCCAGTTTGGACAAAAGTGTTTTAATCGGTGTTATGAAATCGACAGATTATTCCCCTACTGTAATTTTAACCCATGGACCCAAAATGATTTTGTTTACGGACAGTGCTTGGGAATCGTTTATGAAACACTTGCATCTGCTAGAATGCTATTTAAGTAGTAACATGTTTGGAAGAAAGACAAGAGTAGGACTTTTGGATTCAAATGTGGAAATCGATATTATTAAGCATCGTGGTGATCATCAGCTGCGGTTTAGAGACACAACAAGACATGATAACAAAATTCAACTTAATCGAGAGGAGTTTTTCATTTTAACTTGTGCTACTGAACCAATAACAAGATATTTGAGACAACTGGTGTTTTCAAGTTCGATTATTAAAGATTATCTGGAAGACACTTTGGACAAACAACCGGACGCACCTATATTATATGGACCTGTGGATACTTCTATATTTAATAGAGTTCCTCATGAAGTACAGATGTGGAGACAATTGGAAAAGTACGCTCAACTACATAAGAAATCAGTAAAACAGGAAGAAGAGGAAGATGGAGGAGAAGAATCAAGTGTTAGTGATGAAAATGAAAACAAGGAAAATATAAAGATGGAAACTTAAATGACAATGGTTAGTTTTTAAAACAATAACCAACATTTTGTGGGGTTAGGCCTATTGGGGACGGTGCCCACGTTAAATATACACCAACGCGCCAACAACTGTACGGCCTGGTATAAAAGTAGTACCTACCGTGGTGTGGAAATCAGTTGACCTCCTGACTTCGTAATGAGCAGACGTGTGACCTTCAAAATGGACAAGGGAGAAGAAGAACAAGTAAAGTCCAAGCCTGGTATTATTGAGTTTCAAGCGTTTCGTGGTAATGATGATAGATTCATTATAAAAGAACTTGTGTTTTTGGACATGAATACAAGTGTTCCTTATTCGTTTTTATTTAAACCACCATGTTCCTATTCGTCTTTAACTAGTAAAGCCGCTACTACCAACAGATGGATTTCAAAACACTTCCATCATATCGATTGGTATGATGGTTTTACAAGTTACACGGACTTGTATCACATTATGCATCACTTTTCAGACAAGTTTACCAATATTTACACAAAGGGGCTGGAAAAGAAAAGATGGATCGAAGGATTTACTCATGTTCCGGTTAATGATGTGGAATTGGATAAGAATTATCAATACATGCTGGAAACCATATGTATTTGTACAAAAAGCCCAGAACATGATAAAGATAGACATTGCGCTTTGAAAAATGCCTATAAACTCGCCTCTTACCTTCAAAGTGGGGAATTGGGGAGTGGTGGGGGTAACGGAGAGTATATAAGTGGGGAGCAGACAGGGACCTGGCATGAGTATTACTCGAGATTCCGAGACGACAACATCTCCGAGCAAGAAGACGATCTGTAACCTGACCATGGCATCTCACCAGTTCCTTCAGACTTTGGTCGAGCAGTTCAATGCTCACTCCAAGTCAACAATATTACCTGTAAAGAAGTGCTCGGAACTAAAAGACGAGAAGCACTACATAATCCATGCTATGAAGAAGATGGAGACTACAGTTGGGGAGGCCATCTGCTGCAGTCTCAGCGAGGCACCGTTTACTCCGGGGGATGAACCAAAGTTCCAGGTGTACCTGCCCAAGAGATTCGTCCATCTTCTACAAAACGAGGATCTTCGCTCTATTCAACCCGGGTGTCTATACCTGGTGTCCCACGGCTGCACGGGTAGCAATTCTACAGAGTTGACCATCCACATCGCTGACAAGCAGCAGTGTTAGATTTAAGTTTTAATGTTGTACATATGTTGTTGTTGTAATGTTTTATAAATAAACGAATCATAAAAGACAAAAAAAAAAAATAAATAAAAAAAACAAAAAAAAAATGCAACATATCAATATGTGACAAACTTCACGTATTGATATGTTGCATTTTTTTAAACTTCGCGGGTGACCTTGACCTTTGACCTTTGCATTTCACAACTACCCCTACTACCGTAATTACCCCCACTACCGCACTAGGATTCAAACCTGCTTGGATGCGAAAAACGGTCAGTCTGTTGCCAACTAGCAAACGATGAGCACCTTGTACGAGCTTTGCTTACAACGAGTTATAACTGACGCATCTTTATTCCAGACGGCTTTACGAGATAATATCCCTATAACAGTAAAACAGGATATTGAAGAGTACAAGAAAGATAATAGAGGGTATTCGGGATACTCCTGGTATAGGTTCCAAGACGGGGAAAAGTTTTGTAGGCCTTGTGGCAATGCTGCCGTCAGAGACCTTCGACGGTTCGTACAGGAAGGTGGTAGAAAACAGTTCGGATTTCTAGCACCGATGTTTAGATTTGAAAACTACAAGGACACCTGTGCTATTTGTTCCATCCCACTGTATCAATGGAAAAAGTTTAGAAGTGTTTAATTGGATCTTCCATACCCCCACCACCATTACCCCCACCACTTTTTCATGTACCTCTAAACGCTGTGCCTCGGCTTCATTTCTACTCCAGCAGCCGACCTAGCAACATCAGGATGTCTCTGAACGTCAGTTGCGCAAGTTACGAGGAGGTGAGCATCAAGACTCAGCAGGAGCTAAACGACTTGTACAAGGAGTTGCAGCTCATGGTGGCACGAGGCTACCGTATAAACGTGCAAGTTTACGCTTGCAACATACGGAACACCCGGCAGTCAAAAGAAGAGCCTGGACACTCCTCCACGGCTTCCTCACCGGCGTCGATGAAGACCGAGCCAGACAACTTGGACTACTTCAGCTGACTAGCAGTTGTCTTCCTTGTTCTTACAATAATAGAATATGTATATTTTTTCATTATATTAAAGAAGTAAAAGAGCAAAAACACCTATCTTGTTACTGACATATGAGCTCAGTAACAAGATAGGTTTTTTTAAAACACAATTTGGATGACCTTGAAACTTCCCCCTCCACTGCTTTGCTACCCCCACCACTTGACTATTGATGTACATGGCACATCACAATTGGAAACCTCATTCCATCTTCAACAGCCAAACCGACAACATCAACAATGGCAAACCTACCAACGGATAAAACATGTCCTCACGTTTGCTGTGACTTCGTCCACGAGTTGGAGAAGAGGATGCAGGAGAGGGCGATACGAAGAAAGCAGATACACTCAGAAAATATCATGATAGTCAACGGCTATCTTTTATTGTTCGGCCTTATTATGGTTGTACTTTTCATACTGTATGGCATAGTCACATGTGTCGGCAAGGTTGCAGAAGAAAACGCTCGCCACCATCAATTGGAAAGTTTCAATGTTACTTTGTAGGTTTTCCTTTTTTTTAAAACTCCGTTTGGATGACCTTGAAAATTCCCCCACTACTCCACCACACCCCCCACCACTTCACCATGTTCCTGCATGAGCATCACATCAACCGTCATTCCTTGTCCGACAAGCAACCATGGCAGACAACAACACCATCAGCCAAGCTGACTCCACTACTGATGTTGGTACAAGTACGGGTTGGACACTGTCGATCGATAGTGTACACTATTTGGAAACGATTTGCGAACGGATGAAGGAAATACTGCGGGACAACCCTGGGATCATAATACAAATGAATTTAAATTATAATTGGTCCGAAGTTAGAATGCAAGGGGACGATAACAACGGTCAACAATCTCCACAATATTCGCCCATGTCCCCGATCTACCCTTACGGCGAGTCTGACGTCGATGAAGATGAGGCTAATGAGGATGTGGGGGACAACGAGGCTGAACCTTCATTCCTTTTTTTTTAAACCCCAAATTGGATGACCTTGAGAATTCCCCCTCCACTATTTCCTTTTTTTAAAACCCAAATTAAATGACCTTGAAAATACCCCCTCCACATACTTTTGGTTTACCCCCTCTACTTTTCAATACTGTTACCACAGTCTGTAGCTCACATCATTCCTTGCTTAGCTATCATGGCGGACAGCACTCTTTCTCGAGTTGACTCCACTACGGATGAAGAATGGCCATTTTCCTGGAATGTTCATCTGCAAGACTCGGCAGAAGTGGATATGTTGCATGAGAAATTGGTGTATGTATTAAACGAAAACCCCAACATTGAATGTAGAATGACTATGGATTTCGATGCGACAGGGGTCCACACTCAACCTTCCACTTCCAGCCAGCCTGAGCCTCACCTACAGCCGAAGAACTTTACACATCTTTACACTCCAATACGGCCGGAGGATGTGGTTATCAGCGAGGCAGACTCTACTACAAGTTATATTGAGCCAACAAATTGGAAGCTTGTTGTTGACACCTTACACAAGGTCGACTTAGTATGTGACAAATTAAAGGAATTGATGATGCAAGATCCTGGTCTTCGTTTTAAAATTGATTTGTTTTTCATCTGGGGAGCACCTGCACGGGGCTCTTCGTCTGACAGCTCTCCAAGTACAACGGACGAGGAGGAGGAGGAGGACGACTAGTTATCTTTTTTAAAACTCCGTTTGGATGGCCTTGACCTTTCCCCCTCCACTGTGTTTATTTAAGGTGCACTCTCAATGACTGCAGCATTATTTCATCGCGCACCTTCACCACAGCAACATGGAGAGTCAACTCAACTACTGTTGCGAACGGAAATGTTTTTCATGGCCAAATGACATTGATGTTGCGGATGGCCTGGCATGTAGAAAATGTATAGCTTTTGGTCAATGCATGTGTAAGTGCAAGTCTTGGAAGAAGCCGAAACCAGAGTTGAAGACATTTCATGTGTACCAGATGAGAGGGCATAAGTACACTTGTTGCCCTGAACATTGCATTGAATTCACACTAAAACAGCTAACTGGCTGCAAATTGTGCAACAATCATTTTGCAGGTTTTTGCAAACATTATTTAGGAGCCTGTCAGTACAGATCAACTTGGCATACAGAAGCACTCACTATCAATGAAATCGCTATAGATACACAAGAGTAGTCTTTCTACTCTTTTCTTTTTTTAAAACTCCATTTGGATGACCTTGACCTTTCCCCCTCCACTCACCTTAGTTTATATAAACCCCATTCCCACTGACCACAGCATCACTTCATCGTGCTCCCTCGTCAAAGCAGCATCAACTATGGAAAGTAAGCGCATCTCATGTTGCGAGCATAGGTGTTTGGAGATACAAGGCGTCACATATTGTGCAAAGAAGCGTTGGGAGGAAGAGACGGGGACAACCTATTGCTGTGAGGATAAGTGTTTCCTCTTACCAAAGTGGCAAGTGGATGGGCTGGCCTGCCGGCAATGTGAATGCTTCGGATGTTGCAGGTGTAGATGCAAGAACCAACAGCTGCCACCATCGGTACTACAAACTTTCAAAATCTACAAATCCAAATTCTTTTATACTTGTTGTCCGCAGTGGTGTATTAAGTTTCACTTCTCCAATCTTACCAATTGTCGGAAGTGCTACGGACAACCTGATGGGTGGTGCACCTGTTTTCTGGACTCCTGCCGCTACAGATCGGATTGGTTTACAGATCCGTTAGAAATTGATGAAGTCGCCCAGGAAGCACAAGAGTAGTCTTTCTACTCTTCAACTTTTTTAAAACTCCATTTGGATGACCTTGAGATTTCCCCCTCCACTTCCCCATATACCTAGAGTACACAGAGCCTGACAGTCAGTCACTCGGTGGCTGTCGTGGGGTGCGCATCGGTGTCGACGCTCCGTTGTTAGGTTTTCAAGGTCACGGTAATATGAAATTGGGGGTGTTGTGCTAGTTCAAGGTCACCTAAGGGATTACCGATTGCCCATTTAGGCAGAGTCATGTCAGAAACTCTGGTTTAACTTGGCACTTTTGCCGTTTCTCGTCGAATATTCGCTCCAAGTGGTCAAGGTCACGAGGACTCGGACTAAAACTCGGAGCGTAGTGCGAGAAACGGCAAAAGTGCCAAAAAATTTTAAGTTTCGGCTTGACCTTGACCTTAGTGGCGTCGGTGACGTCATTTTGATGACGTAAGGGGTGATGACGTCATCAGCACGTCATTTCTGTGACGTCATGGGTGTGACGTCATCGAAATGACGTCATTGGTGATGACGTCATCGATGACGCAATCGATGTCGTCATCGATGACGTCATCGGTGAGGTCATTGACCTCGATGACGTCATCCCTCAGGTGACCTTGAACTGGCCCAGCATCCCCAATTTCACACTACTAAAGTGGATGAACTTTGAACCATTATAGCATAAAATGAATGAAAATATAAACAAATTAAAAAACGAATCAAATAGCCCAAGTGTTTATCTTTTATTCAAAACCTCTCTAACATTTATCGGACTTACATAAAGACATAATACCCCCCGTCGCAGCAGACCTGCGTACTTAGCGAATTTCCAAATTAGTAATATTAATTTTGACCAGCTAAACATGTAAACAAAATTTCATCACGTGCTCATAAATAGGGAAATAAATTAATGTCTATTCTTAAGATAATTATAGGGAAAGAGTATGCAGGTATGCTGCCATGGGGGACACTAAAAGTAATTTTTTAGCATAGAAAAAATTTATTTCGACCATATAAAGCCATGTAGTAAGTTTCATCAATATCTATCCATAAATAAAAGAGTTTGCCTATTCTCCATAAGATTAACATGGGAAAAGAGTATGCAGGTTTGCTGCCATGATAAGTAAAAATACCGAGATTTTTTGCCTTAAATGGATGAATCTCAACAAAATGAAGCTAAATACCAAGTTTCATCCAAAAATATTGGTTAATAAGTGAAATATTAACACATCATTATCCTCCATAAGATTAACATTGGAGGCCCAAAAGACAATGTACTGTCTTTAGACTTTGTAATATCTCGGTAACCAATAGAGATAGAAAAAAGCTTCAAAATACTAAATTGTGTGTTTTTTTGAGCTAAATCCAATGGTCAAGATAAAAGTTTCAAATTTTTTAAATTTACATATGAAAAATGCAAAAAACCCATTTTTGGGGTACAAAACCCCCCAAAACTACCCCTTCCGGTAGGTCAGTAGTGTGTTTTGGTTACTTCTGCGCCGGAAGTCGTGCCATCTGCCCGAGCAGCTGCTCGAGCAGCTGGCGCCAGCTGCTATGTCACATAGCTTCCGGTGGGGGTTAGAGGGTATATATGAGATGCTGTAGTTATATTTTATGCCATATAGGTTGGGGTGGAGATGGCGATAGTGTTGGCGTTAGGGTGAAGTGAATTTGCGCATAAAATTAAAAGTTAGTTCAAAATTGAAATTCGTCGGTGTTAACGAAACTCTAACAGTTGAACAAAAATTAAGAGTTAGTTTAAAATTGAAATTCAAACTTATAATTGTGATCTGGAAAATATGTCAAGGTCATCCAGAGTAAGTTTTAAAAAATTCTATCCAACTATCACTAGAAATAGTTTTAAGTTGAAGTAGTTGGTGATAGCGGGATAATTGATTCGTGCCATGGGAGAGGTGTTTATCGTATGAAAGTTGGCGATCGAATGAGAAACGCCGCCTAGGGAGAGGGCTTATAAAACGGCAACCTCCCCCCACCACCCCTTCCCCCACTCCTTTAGACCAATAACCGGTTGCCGACACTATGTGGTAAAACTGAACCAGACATGGCGGCCGCCATGGATAATTCTAACCTCAAATCTTAGCTCAGCTGAAGAGAATAGAGGAGCATGAAGTAGGAATTGTGGTGACAGCGCTTATATGAGGAATAGTAGGGGTAAAATAAAAAAACTTGTTGAACACAGTCGATAGGTGTAACAAGTTCAAAGTTGTTGAATTGTAACATAGAATGCAAAATGTTGTAAATAACACTATCATCAACATTAACCTGCGAAGTCTTTGAAGAGTATAATGGGTTAAAACTGTACTTCTTCCTAACTCTATTTAAATTAGTTCTACACTTTGAAATTGAAGGTTTAGAAGTACTTTGTAATATGTGTTGTGTTCGCAAAAGCTTTAATTTTAAACATTGTGCAGTCATCATAACCGATGTGTTAAGTTCAGAGGTTAAAAGAAGACTGAGATATAAAATGAAGTGTAAAAGAAATTGAAACAGAAAGCCAGAGTAGTAATTTTATAGGTTAGAATTTACAAAGGCTATTCCATGGATAATTCTAACCTCAAACCTAGTAAGTGAAGTAGTCATAACATAAAACTAACGAGAGATGATGACCGAGCGGATGCGAGGCAATGAATGTTTGTAGCGCGATAAACTACCCACCTTTATAGAGGCAATAACTCCAGCCAGATGGCGGCAGATGGCAAGCAAATGACTGGTTGACCGACTTTCACCTGAGTAGTAAGAGAAGTAGGGTTCTGTGTCTATCCCTACTCCTTGGGGTCAATGACCGACCGGAAAGGTCAATGACCCCCCCCCTCCCCCCCCCCGAAAAAATGGAGCCCCCCCCCCCGAAAAAATGGAGCCCCCCCCCTTCCCCCACTCCTTCCCCTACTCCTCTGGGTCAATGGCCGGTCACCACCTTTCCCTACTCCTTCTAGGCCAATGACCGGTCACCACCGGTTGCTGACTCTATGTGGTGAAACCAGACCAAACATGGCAGCTGCCATGGATAATTCTAACCTCAAACCTGCTGCGCATACAACGAGTTCTCCGGACCGGAATCAGTCCATGCTATGCGCATGCGCCTAGTCCTGTATTACTCACTTTAGCGCTACTGCACATGGATAATTCTAACCTCAAACCTTGGTTTTGTGTTGTTGCGCATGCGTCGCTCCCCACTCCTTTGCCTTCCTTTTACACTGCTGCGAACTGGACTGGATTGAACACTGTACTGGAGTGAAACAACTTCCCCCACTACTCGAGAATCCGAGGAGCAATACGAGCCTGATCTTAGCGTCAGTCGTCAACAAACTTTCATAGCGAAAGGTTGTTGGCGACTCAGCAAGAGGTTTCAAATATATAGTAGGCCTATATATATTTGAACTTCTTCTACTACGTTGCGTTTTTTAATGCAATGTGGTATGTGTGTGTGTGTGTGTGTTTAGTTTTAAGTTGTATTTAATTTAAGAAATAATTTGCGCATTGCGATGTTAGTTATAAGTTGGGTTTAGCATTAAGGTGTATTAATTTTAAGAGGTGTTTAGCATTAAGGTGTATTAATTTTAAGAATAATGATGGTATTTGGTTGTGTTGAATTATTTGGTTTTTAATAATGATGTGTTGGTACTAATAATTTATGTTTGTTTTGTGCATTTGTTTTGCCTTACAGCTAGATGTTAGGGGGTAGATTAACTGTAAATTCAGAAGTTCAGTTGAACTTCATTTAAAATGGGTGGGACATCCGCAAGCCGGACTTTTTTTTGCATTTTGTTTAGGAATATGATGGGTGGGATTAGTTTGGGTGGGGTTAGAGTTGCGTTTCTGCATTAACTGTTCCAGTTTCCCTGAAATTAATGGTTACGCTTTGATGCGGACGGGAAGTTACGCTTTGATGCGGACGGCCCAGGGACCTCCCTTGCAGAACGTAACTAGTGGGTTGGGAGTGGGAACCGCTAGGCAAACAGGGTGGTGGGAACAGTATTACTGTTCCCATCACCTTGGATCATTATAAATCTTGAATGACCTTGACCCACTTTCGGAAGGGTCAATGACCCCTCCCCCCCCCCCGAAAAAATATTCTTCTATTCTTCCGCCAACCAACACTTCTAGACTTCGTAGTATTTTTTCACCGCCTTCGCCTTCGCCTTCAACTTCGCTTTCAAATGACTCCGCACCACCATTAACTACTATGCCGCCACCGCAAAAGCCAGTTCACCACCGTCCTAATACCCCTTCCGTTGAAACCATTGTTCATCGTCTTAGCACACCCATTATCCCACTATCACCATTGCCTCCTACCCCACCACTTAGTACACCTGAAGATCATACCTATCACAAAACTGAATCATCTCAACCTGCTACTAAATCAGCTCCTAAATCAGCTCCTAAACCAGCTCCTAAACTTACTCCTAAACCCGCTCCTTCAGAGCAACCACTTAGTACACCTGAAGATCATACCTATCACAAAACTGAATCCTCTCAACCTGCTACTAAATCAGCTCCTAAATCAGCTCCTAAACCAGCTCCTAAACTTACTCCTAAACCTACTCCTAAACCCGCTCCTTCAGAGCAATTTCAATTATTACAAGAACGGCGTCGTAGGGCATTTAGCCGTCCTACTACTTGCCCTGAAACGCTTACTAGGGGAATTAAGAAAGGATCACCTTGTGGGAGGAAATGTGTAAAAAACGAAAGTTTTTGCCGTGTACATGTCGTAAAACACATTTCTGAACCACAAGTGACAGAAACCCCCACTGTTGAATACCAATCCAAAATTATTGGTGTGAAAGGAAATAGGCTTAAGAGAGGTTGTGTCTATTTTTTTGAAAGTGTTATTGACAACGAACACATTTTGGCAACTTGTAACGGCGTAAGATATAATATTAAAGTGATTGAATCCTTGCGCAAAGAGAAATCCGTTTATGAGTTAGACTCTAAAGACTATCTCCTCAGACACAAACTGGATGGTATTACAAGGTGGGGGCGTAGCAAGTAAATTCACATAGTTTTTTTCCAAATTATTGCTTAAAAAATACTGGGGGAGAAACACAACGCGTTGTAGCGTTGTGTTTCTCCCCCATTATTTTTTAACACTCTAAGTCCCGTGACCTACTAACCTACTTCCATTTGAGTAGTAAGAAAAGTACTTCCCCCACTCCTTTGGGTTGATGACCGGTTAAGGTCAGCTCTTACCCCTCATTTGCATACTGTTATAAAAGCGGAGCGAGCGTTGGTCACTCCTTCATTTTGCTTCTACACGCCGCTCTTGTTGTTTCGTCTCTGCTGTTTACAATATTACCTACTTAAAAATGCCTCCTCATGTGAATGACCATATTAATTCTTCCAAAATTTCCGATGTTTTTCTACAACCTGAAGACATTTTAAATAATGATAGTGAGAGTGAGGATGATGATGATGATTATACTGTTGAACTTAGTGAAGAACGTAAGGTTATAGCAATTGATCCACAATTTCCATTTGATACAATAGAAAAGTTTATAGTTGAAGCTAATAAATGGTTAAATTTAGGATGTTATGTACGAATTGACTCTTTTATATTGTATGGTGATAGTCATTCTTTCCTTGTCACACCAAATGACAGAGACCGCATGTTGCAGTGGGCACAATCTATGATGGAGTGCTATGAACAAGGTGTGGACACTGGCGGCTATTTTCTTGCACAACTAGTGTAATAACAAATTACCCTTCCCCCCATGTAGTGAAAAAGGAAAAGAAATATTAGGAATCTAATTATAATACTTCCTTCCAAATATAAAGAAGAGGGGGAAAGGAGTGGGGATTATAAAGTGGTGGGGGAATGTGTATAAATGCAGGTTGTTTGAAGAGACTTTTATTATTATTGTGGCTTTAGCAGAAACAACATGGAGTTTAAATCTTCAGCAAAAATAAGGAATAATATAATAAAGAAAGAAATTCGCAAGAAAGAAAAGATTGAACTTATAAAATTACAACTTATAATACCTTCCATTGAAATTGGATGTAGCAAACTAAAGACTTTGGTGAAAACTAACGAATATTTGTTACAATTGCTAAAAACAATCGAAGAGTTGAAGAGAAAGAATGGACATTCTACATAGTAAAATTTGAACATTTTAATATAAATAAGTAAACTGAAAAAAGTAGATGTAGAATAGAGAGCGAGGAATAGATCACTTTGTGGTAATGGACTAACATGCCACTTAGTGCTCTATTCCTCGTTCTCGCGTTAAATTGGATTACCTTGACCTATTTGTTTGACTGTTAGAATTTGGTTAACACTGTTGAATTTCAGTTTTGAACTAATGTTTATTTTTATTCAACTGTTAAAGTTTTTTAACACTGTCGAATTTTAGTTTTGAACTAACTTTTAATTTATGCGAATTTTTAGTTCAACTCTAGTTAATTTATGCGCAAATTTAGTTCAACCAAGTGCCTGTGCTTTAGCCATTTCCACTCCAACATTTGTTCTTTTAACATCTGTCCCATAACATCTGTCCTAACAGATGTTAAAAGAAAGTTTGTTAAAGTTTGAATATAAAGAAGTATATACTAAAACTCCAATGGGAATAAAGAACACGAATGAACAATTAGTTTGTAGAAGGTTAATATTTTGTTGAAAATGTTTGATTTCCTAGGATAGTGAAGAGGATGAAATAGTGGTGGGGGAACCATTATAATAGGAGGAACGTGAGAGCCCATTTCATTTCTTGGTGAAATTTCGAAGAGTAAACATCTCAACATGTATCGTTGCGATAAATGTTCGGAATCGTTTCACGATGAAATTCTATTAGACTGTCATAAAGAACTAATTCACAACAACCCAGAAGAAAAACAAGAACAACAAGAACAACAAGAAGAACAAGAACAACAAGAAGAACAAGAACAACAAGAAGAACAAGAAGAACAATATGAAATAACAGCAACATCTTCAACTACTTTACCAAATCTACAAGTATTTGCATTACCTGGTAAAGTAGTAATGCATCATAAGATTCAAAATGAAAACTTGAAGCTAGAAGAATTTATTAGAGAAGCAAAACCAATTGTAAGTAAAACTTTAAAAGAAGAATTAAAAAGATTGAACTTTCTTAAATTTGGTTTACTACTAGAAGCTATGTTTATAAATGTACAAGAAGAATTATCACCAAGAGGATTCATAACAAAAAACCGAACCATTATGGAAAGTTCAAACATTGATTCAATAGTAGAGAACTGTATAGAAGAAATATTAACAAAAATTCAGGAACACGAAGGAAGAGGATCCGGATGGAGTCTTACAAGTATTGAAGTATTAGATATAAGAGTTCACAAACATGGATATGGACTAATGGGATCAAGTTACATTCCTCTGCCAAAAAGAATTGAAGATACAAAATCTTGTATTAATGTTAAAAATGAAGACAATGAATGTTTTCGTTATGCAATGACAACTAAATTTGTACCACATCATGTGAATAGACCTGACCAAGAATATGAAAATCAAAGATTTAGATACAATTTTCAAGGAATTACTTATCCTGTATCACTGAAAGATATATCAAAATTTTAGAAGAAAAATCCCGGTACGTCTATCAATGTTTTTGCATTAGATAGTTCAAACAAAGTGTATCCTTTACGTATTGCAAAAGAAGAGCTACCAGATCATACGGATTTACTACTACTAACGCGAGGAGATGTGTCTCACTATGTGTACATAAAGCAATTTGATCGTCTTGTTAACAAGCAACTTTCAAAAAATAGAAACAAAAAGATAATTTGCAAGAGATGTTTTAATTTTCAACGAGAAGGAAGAGAAGGAAGAGAATGGTTACAAGAGCACAAAAGACTATGTAACAATAATTATGAAGCAAAGATTAATTTACCTGCGGAAAACAGAGCATTCGTTAAATTTGAAAAGGTTCATCATCAATACCGTATCCCTATAGTTGTATATGCGGACTTTGAATCAACACTAATTCCTATAGAAGATGAAAATTGTGAAGCTAGAAAAAGTGTCAAATATCAAATGCACAAACCAAATAGTTTTTGTTTAATGGTTGAATCAACATTATCAGAAGAACATTTAAACAGATATGGATTAACTTCAGAACCTCTAGTATATCGTGGTAAAAATGTAGAAAAAATATTTCTTGATCACTTATATTCAATAGCTGGAAATGCACAAAGATTATATACAAATATTGTACCAATGAAACCGATGGAGGAAGAAGAAGAAATTCAACATGAAAATGCAACTCTATGTTTCTTATGCAAAAATGATTTTACTATTGAGAATTATAAAGTTAAAGATCACGATCACCTCACAGGTTATTACAGGGGTGCTGCTTGTAATAAATGCAACTTGAGCTATCGTTTACCACTATTTATTCCTGTGGTTCTGCATAACCTCAGTGGGTACGATGCTCATTTTATAATACCTGAACTAGGAAGAGACGATGGTAAAATCGATGTGTTAGCTGAAACTTCAGAGAAGTTTATAAGTTTTTCCAAACAAGTTGGAAACATAAAACTAAGATTCTTGGACTCCTACAGATTTATGCCGTCGAGTTTGTCCAAACTTTCAGAAAATTTAAGGAAACAAGATTTCATCGAAACAAAGAAGATTGTAAATAACGACAAACTGGATTTGGTACTTCGGAAAGGTGTGTTTCCATATGATTACATAGATAGTTTAGAAAGATTTAATGAAACATCACTTCCGGCTAAAGAAGAATTCAAAAGTAAACTTTATGACATGGACATATCTCAAGAGGACTATGATCATGCATGTAAAGTATGGAACGATTTAGGATTTAGAACATTGGGAGAATATTCAGATTTTTATGTTAAATTGGATGTAACTTTACTATGTGATATAATGGAAGAATTTAGAAATACATGTTTTGCAGCATATGGATTGGACCCTCTTCATTCGTACACTTCACCTGGATTAGCATGGCAAGCTATGTTGAAAGAAACAAATTGTAAAATACAACTTCTTACTGATATAGATATGGTTATGATGTTAGAGTCAGGAGTTCGAGGGGGATTGACGCAAAGCGTTACACGACATTTCAAGGCGAACAACAAGTATCTGCCCGATTATGATGCATCAAAACCAACAACATTCCTGGGTTATTTTGATGCAAATAACTTATACGGATGGGCAATGTCGAATCCCCTTCCATATGATAATTTTAAATGGATAGATCCAGAATCGATTGGAAACATAATGGATATACCGAAGCATGGTGAAACTGGTTACATTTTTGATGTTAATTTTGAATATCCTGAACATCTTCATGATCAACATTATGATTTACCACTTCTTCCTAAGACTGAAATTTCCCCTACTGGAAGATGGCCAAAATTAATGATGACTTTAACCGACAAGTCTCGATATGTTGGACACTACTGGATGATACAACAAGCTTTAGACTTAGGATTGAGAATTACAAAAATTAATCGAGTACTACAATTTTCTCAATCTTGTTGGTTAAAACCTTACATCGACAACAACACAAGAAGAAGAGCCACCGCTACATCAAGTTTTCAAAAAGATTTTTTCAAATTAATGAATAACGCAATATTTGGCAAGACTTTGGAAAACAAAAGGAAACATAAGGATATCAAATTGGTAACTGATCCAGTAAAATTACAGAAATTGGTGCAACAACCAAACTTTGGTTCATCTATAATTATTAATGAAAATCTAGTTGTTATTTCCATGAACAAGAAGTCAGTTACAATGGATCGTCCTTTGTATCTTGGAATGTCAATCTTGGATATTTCAAAAACACATATGTACGAGTTTCATTATAAGAAGATGGTTAACTATTATGGAAGAGAGAACATTGGTATTGCATATATGGACACGGATGCACTAATTTACTGGATTAAAACAAATGACATGTATGAAGATCTACGCACCTTTATATATAAAGATGATTTCGACTTTTCCGATTATCCTAAGGATCATCCAAATTACGACTATGACAGAAATAAGAAAGTATTGGGAAAATTTAAAGATGAAACAAATGGTGTGCCGATGATGGAAATTGTAGCATTAATGTCCAAACTGTATTCATTTCAACTGTACATAAACGAGAGGAACGAACATCAAGTCACGAAGAAGGCCAAAGGAATAAAAACTTCTTTCCTGAAGAAGAACGTACAGTTTGAACATTATAAAAGATGTTTGTTTGAAAATGTTGAAACAACTGCAACGTTCAACACTATTAGAAGTTATAATCATCAACTTTTTAGTGTCAAACAAACAAAGTGGGCATTAAGCTACAAAGATGACAAGCGCCATATTTTAGAAGATAAAATTAATACTTTACCATTCGGCCACTACTCTCTAAACCCTATCGACCAGTAAACCTATTCTTCGTCCTCTACCTTCTTCCTTTTTCCTTTCCGTAAAGAAGAGGGGACATGGCAAGCTCAATGCCATGTTCCCTCTTTTTTACACTAATATGAAAATGGCCTTGACCTATATTCAAACTATATAAATGAGAATAAACTATTCTATGGATCAGTATTTTTACATGCAGTGTACAAGCAACATCTGAAGATGGAAAGTGTGAAGGACAAGATTGTAAATGAACTACATAAACCAGCAAGAAGAAGATTTCCAAGAAGAAGTACAATCATTAAAGGAATGAATGATCTTTATCAAGCTGATCTCATTGAAATGATACCGCACAGTAAATTAAATAAAGGATTTAAATATATTTTAACAATTATAGACTGTTTTACTAAAATAGCTGACGCTTTACCAATGAAGGATAAGACTGGTAAAAGTGTTACAAAAGCTATGGAAACCACAATACAAAGAAATAAATTTAAAATTAAACATCTACAGACCGATGATGGAAAAGAATATTTTAATAAAGACTTTGGAGCTTTGATGAAGAAATATCAAATAAATCATTATTCTACAAATTCTGAAGTTAAAGCTTCAATAATTGAAAGATTCAATAGAACATTAAAAGGTGCGATGTATAAACAATTTTCAAAAAGAGGATCATACGTGTGGTATGACATATTACCACAACTTATAAAAGAGTATAACAACAAATATCATCGTACCATTGGAATGAAACCTATCCAGGTAAATAGTGCTAATGCCAAAATTGTATTACAACGCATTAAAAATAATACAACACCAAAATTGGAAAAATTGCAACCAAAGAAGTTCAAGGTCAACGATAAAGTTCGTATAAGCAAATACAAAGGTGTATTTAGTAAAAGATATCTACCAAATTGGACTAATGAAGTATTTACAATTTATAAAGTGCAACCAACTATACCTGAAACCTATTTATTAAAGGATAACAAGGGTGAATTACTTCAAGGTGGATTTTACGGACACGAATTGTTGAAATCAACAGTCGGTGATGTATATCTTGTCGAGAAGATTTTACAAAGGAAAAAGGATATGGTTAAAGTCCGGTGGTTAGGGTTTGATAAAAGTGAAGACTCTTGGATTCCTTCAAAAGACTTAGTATAGTTGTTTAATAGCTCATTGTGTGTTTAACCTTTATACAAGATGGAGATTGTACAACAAAAAGACCGATTTAATATCAATAACATTGATGAATTGACAGTTGACAATGATAAGTTAAATCATGGAAAACATGGTGAATTACTACCAAATACGATAAGATGTCTAATAACTGGTCCTTCAAATTGTGGAAAAACTAATGTTGTTTTTAACCTTATAACTAATCCTAAAGGATTGCGTTTTAATAATATATACATTTTTTCAAAATCATTGCAACAACCAAAATATCAATTATTGGATAAAGTACTTGCAAGTGTACCTGAAGTGAATTTTTACAAGTTTAATGCCAGTGAAACAATTATGCAACCAAATGAAGCAAAACCATTTTCTATTTTTATATTTGACGATGTTTCTTGTGAAAATCATGACACAATAAGGAATTATTTTGCTATGGGAAGACATCATAATATTGATAGCATTTATATTGGTCAAACATACAGTAAAATTCCAAAACAACTTATAAGAGACAATGCAAATATGTTGATCATCTTCAAGCAAGATGAAACAAATTTAAAGCATATATATAATGATCATGTAAATGCGGATATGCCATTTGAAAAATTTAAAGAGATGTGTGGCAAAGCATGGAATGAGAAATATAGCTTTCTCGTTATTATGAAGGAAGAAGATATTAAAAATGGTAGATATCGTATAGGGTTGGATAAATTTGTATTTATGCGTTGAACTACCGATGCTACATCTAGTTACACGTTGAACTTCACAGTGTAAACATGGTGAATCAAGAAAAACTATTGAAAGAAATAAAATCACTCAGTGATTCTATTAGGATGAAGAATCGTGCATTGAGGATGGGTTTAAGTGAAAGAGAAGAATTTCTAGAGACTACATTTAAACCTATTACGGAACCTTTAAAACAGATATCAGAAACTATTGGTAAACCTCGTTATGAAGGAGATGTTTTACTACCAGTTTCTAAACAAGAAGTACAAGCATTAAAAAAAGAAGAAGATGATGATTCATATACAAGTGCTAGTGAGCAAGAAGAAACAAAAGAAGAAGAACCAATTGTTGAAAAGGAAGAAGAACAGCCAATACCTGAAGCTGAACAATCTATTCCAAATTTAACTCAATTGAGTAGCGATATATTACAACATGGACCTCTTGGAAGAAAATATATAATGAAAATGCTACATGACATGAAATCAAACCCGAATTTGAGTAGATCACACGTATACGGAGCAAGAATTGATGGGAATGAATTGAAGATTGGCGATTCAAAGCTTGAAATAACACAAGACGATTACATCATTATTGGTGAGCATAGATATAAAGGAACAAAAGGATTATATGAATTAATTTTTAAAAACATACCACTAAGATATTCATCCAAAGATTTAAGTGTTTTTAAGGAGATTCTACAAAATACTAACGCTCATAAAAGAAACTACTTAAAGGATGGAATGATTAATCGTTCACGTGCAACAAAATATAACATCGTTATAAAAAAGTTGTTTCCTCCACGAAAATTGCCAACATTACGTACTGCACCAGCGGTAAGACAACCACTGAAAAGAAAATCTTTATCACTTATGGATTTATCACTTCTTGAACAACATGGTAAAAAGAGTAAAGGAGATACTTCAACATCTGGTAAAGGATTGATGAAAAATCTATACAATACAAATGTGATTTACTACAATGACATCAATAAATTGGTTGATAGAATGAGACTATTGCATGAAGCCATGGAAGCCGGTCATACAGGTTTGAATAATGAATGGGTGGCTCTAGTTGATGAACTTAGGAATCGCGGTATAGTCGTATAATTGTCCGTGGATATAAAAGAGGTGCAAGCATAAGACGTATCAGTTCTAACATGAGCGTCGACAAGTTCGGACGGTACTCCGCTTTAGGAGTGCAAGTTGGAGAAGACAGAAAAAGAAGTGGATTACCACAAACACCTGAAGGTGACTATAGCATAAGTAATAAACGTTTAAAACTAGTTAAAGATCCAGAAGAAGATACTGATGGAGCAAATTTGAAGACAGTAAAAGAAGCTACTTCAACATCATTAAAATTACATAAGAATACTTACGATGTTAAATCACATAGATTAATTAATGTTGGTAAACCAACTGAAGGTTCTGATGCAATTACTAAAGAGTACTTATCATCTGAACTTTTAAATACTTTAAAATTGCAATGGGGTAATAACTTAAAAGATGGACAAACGTATAATGCTGGAAATTATAGAATAACCAACGTGGGAAATCCCAAAAATGATAAAGATTCAGTTAATAAAGAATATTTACATTCTATAATACCGGAAAAAACTGAACATGGATTTTCTTTTTATAAATTTATTATAAATGACATTGGATACCCAAAGGAAGACGGTGATGCTGTAAACCTAAAATACATCAAGGACAACTGTATTTTACAAGATGGTGATGAAATCGATTGTCATGGGAAAGTGTTGTCAAATGTAATGTTCGGTTCTCAACCAAAAGATGCTGTTACTATGGAACAATTATCTAAAGAATTAAAAAAGGAAACATCCAATTTTGTAAAACATAGAGATGCCGTGTTAAAGCGGGGAGATAAATTTATACATGGAAATGAAAAGTTTAATTTAATGCAAGGAAATAATGATGAATGGGATGCAGGACATAAAACAATAACAAATGGAAGATTTGGTATAAAAGATACAGATGTACCTCTAATGGTGCAAACATTAATTGCGAGTGGTGGTACATTAGGTACATACAATGGTCGTAATAGAAGAATAAAAGATATTTATCCTGGTTACGAAGAAAATGATTGTGTTACAATGAAACAAACAATAACTTGGGATAAACACTTTGGGACCCAATATGATGCAAAGATGAAGAAAATAATTAATATTTTACCAGGTGAAGATTCAAATGATGCTGCTACTATTGGACAAGTCATAAAAACATCAAAAAGTGATTCAACAGCTTACACATGTAATGATAAACGTATTATGCAATTACATGATCCTCAACATCCAAAAGATGCTGTAAATTTAGATTGTTTAATAAGAATAGTGGGCAATTTACTTATTGATACCCACAATCATATAGCTAGTACAACGAGTCATGTGATGATTCAACCCGATGAACGAGAAGCTTGGATTAAAAATAGAATTATAAATCAGTATATAATTAATTTCAATAACTAAGTCTTTAAATATAAAAGATTTTGCACAAGTTATTCATTTGTGTAAAGTATCTCGTGGAGTAAACACGCCAGTTATATAAGACAACATAATGAAGACCGTATCGCTCAGTCATCGTCAAGACAGCGGCAAGAGAGGACGTGGTATAACATCAGCTGCATTATCCCTGCTTAGACGGATTCCAGTTGGTGCTGTTGTAAATCGAACTATAGACGCTTTACCATACGAATTACATCTGCCCGGAGGTTATCAATATTGTGGACCTGGAACTAAGTTGGCAAAGCGTTTAGCAAGAGGAGATCCTGGAATTAATAAATTAGATCAAGCTTGCAAGGAACACGATATAGCATATTCAAAGTATAAAGATTCAACAAATAGATCAATAGCAGATAAAATTCTAGCGGAAAAAGCTTGGCAAAGAGTAAAATCAAGTGACGCAAGTATTGCAGAAAAAGCATCGGCTTGGGCAGTAACTACAGCCATGAAGACGAAAGCAAAGTTAGGTGGTGGAAAACGTCGCAGAGGAAGACCTGCAAAGAAAGGCGCTCCCAAAAGAGGTGGAAACATTAAAAAAGGACGTCGTAGAACTCATAAGGCAAATGTAAAGAAGACTTCTGTTTGGCAAATGGTAAAAAACGGAGCAGGTTTATACCTAAGACCATACCGTGTGTACTAAATAAGAAGAGTCAATTGATAATTCCAAATAAAGCCTTAACAAATCATCAGTTAAATGATTATGTGAAATGTTTGAAAATACCATTCTTTCGAGGAGTTTTTATGAAAGATGCATTACCAACTAAAATATGGAAAAATGAAACTGGAATAGTAAATTTGGATTCCACCTATGGTCCAGGCACTCATTGGGTATGCTATAAAAAACTCGGACAAACCATTTACTACTTTGACAGTTTTGGCAATCTACCACCGCCAAAAGAACTGCAACATTATTTTCGAAACTCCAAAAACATTTTTTACAATTACAAAAGAGAACAACCTAACAATACTGAAATATGTGGGCATTTATGTTTGGAGTTTCTAGCGAAGAGTGTCAGTCAGCTTTAAGATGTCATCGTATACAGTGTCACTGAGTGGAAATTCATCCACATTGAAAAGTACGCTGTTCCCAGCATTGCGTCTATCCAAGGAAAGATTATGGGAAGCGGCATTACTTGATTTGACTACCTACAATTCAATTCCTAATGTTACAGAAGGAAAAAACAATTTACTACATTATTATGAAACTAAGGATGCTGCAGGAAAATACTCAGAATTGAAAATAATTACATTTCCTACTGGAGCATATGAAATTGATGACATAAACCAATTATTACAGAAACAACTCGGAGAAGACAATATCACCGTTAAAGGAAACAATAATACTTTAAAAGCAGAAATAACTTCGAAATATTATATTGATGTCAGCTTGGAACAGTCGATTGGCAGTTTACTTGGATTTACAGATACAAAAAAGAAAATCTTAACTCCTGGAACTACTCATTCAGGTGATTCAACTGTAACAATATTGAAAGTAAATAGTATTGATGTCACGTGCAACATTATACACGGATCGTATAGAGATGGAGTTAATCAACATATTTTACATACATTTTATCCAACAGTGGCTCCCGGTTTTAAAATTGTTGAGAAGCCACAAAACTTGATATACCTACCGTTAAACACCAGTTTCATTTCAGACATCGTACTGAACATATTGGATCAAGACGGTCATAGTGTTGACTTTAGAGGAGAAACAATTACTATACGGATACACATCAGAGCAGCAACATAAAAGTCAACATGGGATTATCATTTAAACCACAATGGAAGAGTCGGGAGCTCAGTAGCTCCTCGACATTGGAAGAGTTAACATCGGAAAACATTCGTTTTCTACAGAAGATTGGATTGAAACTTAACAGCGATGGATATCCTGGATATATCTCAAGGACCAACGTTCGACGAAACACTATGGGAGAAGGAATATCACACGCACAACCCTTACACTTCATCAAAATTAAACAATAACGATGAAATAAGGATCCCCATTCAACAACAAGATATTTACACTTTACCGTGTGAAAGTTACTTGTACATCGAAGGACAGGTATTAAAATTGGATGGAAAAACTGCTTCAACAGTTCCTTTTATAAATAACCCGATGGCATATCTTTTTGATGAAATAAGATATGAAATATCAGGGGTGACGGTTGATTCAACAAAAAAGGTTGGTTTAACAACTACATTGAAAGGATTAACATCATTAACACCGCATGAGAAGAATTCAATAGTCACTGCCGGATGGGTTGCCCCCGATAAAGACACTATAACACCAGCTTCCAACGGTCACTTTGATTTTCATGTACCTTTACGATTGCTTTTGGGATTCGCTGAAGATTACAAACGGGTAATAATAAATGTCAAACAAGAATTAGTATTACTCAGATCTTCAACTAATAAGGACTTGATACTTGCAGACCCTGCAACTACGGAAGATAAACTGGAATGGCAACTACAGTTGGATAAAGTTGTTTGGAGAGTACCTCATGTAAGATTGGCTGATGAACATAGAATCCTATTATTGAGAAAGTTGAAATCTGACCGTGATATTGTGATGCCATTCCGAAGTTGGGAATTTCATGAATACCCTACACTACCTCAGACAGAACGACAAACATGGACCGCCAAGACATCAACTTACTTGGAACGAGCAAGGTACATAATACTCGGTTTTCAAACTAAGCGAAAAGATGTTATCACTGCAAATGCTGGTCAATTTGATCACTGTAAAATAAAGAATTGTAAAGTTTTTCTAAACTCTCAATTCTTTCCCTATGACAATTTGAATGTCATGTTCAGCAAAAAACGTTTTTCCATTTTATACGATATGTATGCAAGATTTCAATCATCATATTATGGAAAGACTAATACACCACTATTATCACCTGACCAGTATTATTCCAAGGCTCCAATAATTGTAATCGATTGTTCAAAACAAAATGAATCGGTAAAATCATCAAGTGTGGATATAAAAATTGAAATGGAATTTGAAGAACAAGTAGCGGATGGAACTTCGGCATACTGTCTAATTCTACATGATAAAATAGTTACTTACACACCGCTGACCGGAATTGTGAAGAATGTACTTTAAGAAGAATTGTACAACAACTGCAAATTTTTGAGGTTAGAATTATCTGCTTTAATTTTTGAGGTTAGAATTTCATTTGTGAAAGACAAGTTGAAAACAAACAATTATGTAATTGTATAAATTTCAAGGATTTACGAAAAATATAAAAGCGAGAAAATAATTAGTAGAAACTTCATTCTATCTTCAACCGTCGTATGGGAAACATCATTCGCAAGATGAATTCTACTAACGGAGAAGAAAATACACCTCTAATGGATGATAATAGTTCAGATATAGAAAAACAAGTTGAACATGAAATGGACGAGTTCCTAAAATTCAACAAACATAAGAAGAGAGAAGAAGAAAAAGCTGAAAAAGAAGTAAAAAGGAAGAAGGTTGAAGTTAACATTACAACCAATATTTTAACAGAAGTATTTCTTCGGATTATCTACCCAATTTCTTCATGCATGACAAAAAGTATATCAGTTGGAATTTTAAAATCAATGGATTATTCACCAATTGTTATTTTAAATCATGGAAACAAAATGGTTACTTTCAGTGAAACTACTTGGGAATCTCTCATGAAACATTTACATCTTTTGGAGTGCTATTTAAGTAACAACACATTTGGAAGAAGAACAAGATTAAGTTTATTGGAATCAAATATTGAAGTTGATATAGTAAAACATCGTGGAGGACAAATTGTTCGCTTCAGAGATTTAACTACACATAATGTTAAATTATATTTCACTAAAGAAGAATTTTATACTTTAAGTTGTACTACCGGTCCCGTCACCAGATATTTGAAACAACTAATATTTTCAAGTGCAATAATTAAAGACTATCTAATTGATACATTGGACAAAAAACCTTTTGTTCCAATTTTATACGGTCCCGTGGATACTTCAATCTTTAATAGAATACCTCAAGAAGTTGAAATGTGGAGACAATTAAACAACTATCACACCAATTTTAATATTGATGAAGTGGCACAAGAAGTGAAAGAAGAAGAACAATCCTGTCTGTTATAAACATCGGCTCATTCAATTTTTAAGTCAGTTGTTAGTAAGACTTCATCATGAATAAACGGGTTTCGTTTTCTAATGCGCCACATATAATGGAAGTTAAAAGAGGTATAATTGAATTTCAAGCTTTCCGAGGAAATGATGGTAATTTTATTATTAAAGAATTAGTAATCTTGGACATGAACACATCAGTAGTTTATCATTATTTGTTCAAACCTCCAGTACCATTTAATAGACTAACAACTAAAGCGAAAGTTACAAACAAATGGTTGAACAAACATTTTCACAACTTAAGATGGGATGAAGGTTTCATTAATTATAACATGATGCCGCACATTATGAATCATTATTGCAAAGAGTTTAAAATTATCTACACAAGGGGATTGGAAAAAGCAAATTGGATACAATCATTTACAAGCAACGAAGTGATTAATGCAATAATTGATAAAGATTTCCAATGCTACTTCAACAAACTTTGTATTTCATCAAAAAGTTTTAAACATCGAAGGTCGCAGTGCGCTTTAAAGAATGCCTACCGCTTGAATAATTTCCTTCAACAAACTGGTGGGGGTAGTGTCAGTGGTGGGGGTAGTGTCGATTATAAAAGTGAGAGCGCTACCATGACACAGCATGAGTATTACTCAAACCTCCGAAGAGACAACATCTCCGACGGACATTCTTATTAACAAGAAGATTAACAACAACATCAATATGGCATCACAGAACTTACTTCAAAGTTTAGTTGATCAGTTCAACGCTCATTCTAAATCATCAATTCTACCTACGAAGAAATGTTCTGAACTAAAAGAAGAAAAACACTACATCATTCATACTATTAAGAAAATGGAAACTTCAGTAGGTGATGCTATAAATTGCACTTTGAGCGAGGCACCTTATACAATTGGTGATGAAGCAAAATTTCAGATCTTCTTACCAAAGCGCTTCGTACAACTACTTCAAAATGAAGATCTTCGTATAATTCAACCCGGCACACTCTATTTGGTATCACATGGACCCAGTGGAAACAACTCTACTGAACTTACAATTCATGTAACACCTACTACTGATTAATTTGTACATAACATTGTAAATATTTCTTTGTATTTGTTTTTTCAATAAATATGATATAAAACAAAAAAAATAAAAATAAAAAAAGCAACATATTGTAATGTTTTTGTACATTACAATATGTTGCTTTTTTTAAAAATTCCACAGGATGACCTTGACCCAATTTTGTATAATTATAAAAGGGGAAATGTACTTGCAAAATTCATCAGTCTACTGCTACCTTTCATACCGTACACATCTCACTCTTAATCCCTGAATATAAAACTGCAACATGTCCCTAAAGGTCAAGTGTGCATCTTACGATACTAACACCATAACAACTTTTGAACAACTCGAAGATTTAACCAACGAAATGCGAGTTTTACTTACCGGTGGTTATCACTTAACTGTTGATGTTAGTGCTACTAATACAAGGATGTTCACTAAAACAAAATATTGCGATGATGAAATATTTATTTCTACACAACCTACAACTTCTTCATCGCCAACTGGTCAACATAACATCAAGTTCCAAAAGTATTACCAATGTTGAATAACTTTTGACAGACAAAACTACAACTAAAGAATCACATGATCAATATGAATTAATAAAAAGGATGTGATACTTGTATAAATAATCATTTGCTTCTCAGCTCTCACCACGACAAGACCTATTTAAGAAAATGTTGTACAGAATGATGATTCAACTTGATGGAAAAATCTATGGAAAAGACTACAACACCATTGAACAAATGACCCAAGATTTAGATGTATTAACTAAAGAAGGATATCAAGCTAAATTAATTTTAAAATTTCCTGAAGTACATCCATTATCAACAGAAGAACTTGTTGCTATGGCTAAGGCGGAGAGAGAGAAAAAGTCTGAAGAAAACAAAGAAAAACAAACTTCCTAAATTTTAATAATCCTTACACTTGTAAGGTATAATTTTTTAAAACTCCATTTGGATGACCTTGAAATTACCCCCACCACTTTTCACAGTACATAAAACTCACTATTCAACACTATACACTCTTATTCTTTCACTGGACTCCGCAGCGTCAACATGGAAGAGCAAAAATACAAGTACAAACCTCGTTACTGTTGTGAACAACAGTGTACAGATTTAGGACCAATGATGGTGGATGGGTTAGCTTGTACTAAATGTGAATTCTTCGGATCTTGTTATTGCAAATGCAAGACAAAACAACTACCACCACCGGAATTGCGAACTTTAAAATTTTACAAATCAAGATATTTTCATACATGTTGTCCTCAAAGATGTTTCAAATTTCACCCTCTAGATCTTGCTCATTGTCAACGCACCAATTCTCATCAAGATGATTTTTGTACACATATGATAAAAAGATGTAAATACAGATCAGATTGGTATTCCGATCCTGTAGAACCATCAAATGTGTAATTTCAGTTTTACACTCTTTTTTAAAACTTCATTTGGATGACCTTGAGATTTCCCCCACCACTAGTTCTAATTTTTATATAATATTAAATCATTCCACTTCCAACACTCTAACTAACAACATGGAAAACAAATTTATCAAATTTGAACATATAATAACTGACAGGGAGGAGATGGAAGAATTGTTTCAAAACTTACTTTCTGTCATTGACGAATATCCTATAAGATGGTTCAGAATTGTAGTTCAATATTTAAATCCTGGTGAATTGTTTTCTTCATCAAGTGAAGAAGATGAAACAACTACTTCAGTTCAAATAATTGAATTAAAAGATGGAGAAGAAGAACTAAACGTTTTATTCAATCATAAGCTCAAGGTTCCCTATATAAAAACCCCCTCCCTAGACAGCCCCCCTCCCTAGACGCCTGCTCAAGGTCACCATTATATAAGCCCCCTCCCTATGCGCCGATCCTCATTCCATCACCGACTCTCCAATAATGAACAACTCTCCATTGGCCCGAATGAATTCTAGTTTTGAAATAAACTCTAAAGAAGAGTTACAAGACATTTTTAATATTTTACAAGAACTTGTAGATAATTTTACAACCATCAAAATGAATTTGGAAATAACATACGATTGTCCTATTTGTGATAAGATTGAAAGTTCGGACGAAGACAGTTTACTAAATCTAACTCCTGCACCATCTGACACTACTGATGGTAATAATGAACAGCAAAATATTTCGCCCACCACTTCTTTGTAATTCTTCGTTCCCCCCACCACTTCTTTATTTAACTAACATTTCTCGCTTTCACTTCTCATTCCGTCTTCAACTTTTGAACTATCAACATCACTTGTTTTAAAATTTCAAACACTACAAAATCATGATGGATATGATGGATGAAGTTCCCTTCATAACTAGAATAGAAGAGGATAAATTGAAATTGGAAATTAAACGATTGGAAATGGAACGGGAAAACCAACTCGAAATGTTACGTTTGTTCAAGCTTTTCAAATACATCATCTGGGGACTCTGCGTTTACCTTCTCATCGTCGTTGGTGTTTGCATTTACAACTCTGTAGTTCATCACAAAAGTTCAACTTGTTTAAACTCTGCTGTTGCACATTAATTATATGTTCACAAATAAAATTCAAAATTTACTTCAGCCTATCCCACTATCACCAACTAGTTCAACTTTCAACTATTTCTGGTGGTAGTTGGGTAGGCTTTTTTAAAACTTACTCTGGATGACCTTGACATACTTTCCAGATCCCATTTATAAATTTGAATTTCAGTTTTAAACTAACTTTTAATTTTGTTCAACTATTAAGAGTTTTGTTAACACCTTCAAATTTCAGTTTTCAACTAACTTTTAATTTATGTGCACTTTTAGTTCAACCCTAGTTACCTTGTTCGCAAATTCAGTTCAACCGACCACCAACGCTATCGCCATCTCCACCCCAATATTTCAACATCTCTGCCCCCAACACTTGCCTGAACATCTGCCCGTAGGGGCAGCTGCCCGGACATCTGTTCGGTTTTAAAAATATAAAAGAAAGGTAAAGGAGTAGGGGTGGCGCATGCTCACCAATGCAAAACTAAGGTTTGAGGTTAGAATTATCCATGGCGGCCGCCATGTCTGGTTCAGTTTTACCACATAGTGTCGGCAACCGGTTATTGGTCTAAAGGAGTGGGGGAAGGGGTGGTGGGGGGAGGTTGCCGTTTTATAAGCCCTCTCCCTAGGCGGCGTTTCTCATTCGATCGCCAACTTTCATACGATAAACACCTCTCCCATGGCACGAATCAATTATCCCGCTATCACCAACTACTTCAACTTAAAACTATTTCTAGTGATAGTTGGATAGAATTTTTTAAAACTTACTCTGGATGACCTTGACATATTTTCCAGATCACAATTATAAGTTTGAATTTCAATTTTAAACTAACTCTTAATTTTTGTTCAACTGTTAGAGTTTCGTTAACACCGACGAATTTCAATTTTGAACTAACTTTTAATTTTATGCGCAAATTCACTTCACCCTAACGCCAACACTATCGCCATCTCCACCCCAACCTATATGGCATAAAATATAACTACAGCATCTCATATATACCCTCTAACCCCCACCGGAAGCTATGTGACATAGCAGCTGGCGCCAGCTGCTCGAGCAGCTGCTCGGGCAGATGGCACGACTTCCGGCGCAGAAGTAACCAAAACACACTACTTAGGTCGATATGTCTGGTTTTCGAACTCATCCGAATAAACGTCTGATTACACATCTCTACCAAATTTGGTGTCGATCGGACCATTTTTACGAGAGTTATCGTGTCTAGGGACACATACATATATATATACATATATATATATATATATATACATATATATATATATATATATATATATATATATAAATTTTAATGACTATTATTTTTGGTCTCTAGGGACCTCAAAACGAAAAAGTAACATGGTCCCGGGCTTAGGTCTTACCATGAGACCTACGGTAATAGCTTATTCCCTATGGGAAATTCGCTAAAATAAGGGCAAACGAAGAATTGCATGACATTCTGAGAGGAGCCTTTTCACCTCCTCTAAATACATTTTTTTATTCTTGGGAGAAATTATGTGTCAGCTATTTGATGACGTTTATTAAACACTTCACGGCAATGGACATCAAAGAACAGATTGGATCAGCTACATCTGTAAGAGAAAATTAATAAGGCAGATCTTATTGACATTTTCAGTGAAATTTGGCATTTAAAATATTATAAACTGACATTTTAGGATTAAATAAAATTTTATTTATTGAATTTATTTTACCTTTAAATAGTATTGTAGTGTTACATAAGCTGCGCACTCAATGAATTTGCGAAATAATTTTATCATAGGCCTGTATAATATTCCATAGTTATTATATAAGCAAATGTAGATTAGCCCTTACCTAGTGAGGGTACCTACTACATTTTATAAAGCTATAGTTTTCTTTTTTTTAATTTCCCCCATAAACACCATGGGGGTGAATAAATTTGTTTGAAGTGATACATGTGTAAGAAAATCAATTCATATGATGATACCTAGTGAAGATGCAAACCATATGTTATCGAGATATGTCAATAAACAACCAATATACTTTATTAATGACACGGTTTGTTTTATTTCCCTAAAAAATAACAGGTGACACATCTGTTGGCTTTTCTTGACCCTTCTGTTTCTGTTTGTAATTTAATAGTAGTTTTTATCATTAGGAGCAAAACTTTGTGTTTTTGGTGTTCAATCACGATTTAACACTAAAAAGACACTTTTGCTCAGATTGATGAACAACGTTTCTTTTTATCATAATGCCTTTTCGAGGTTATATTAATACAGTGTTTATATTTCTGTTATTTACAAACAGTGTTTTTTTTAAGTTTGAATACCACTATTCTGCACATAAAGGTAATAAATAACACTTAACAAACTGCTGATTTTTCCTAGAACAAAAGAAATATTTTTGGTACTTTTGAGAGAACAAAAAACAGACTGATTTTGTGCAGAATGTTAAAAAAATTTAAAAATCGCAAATTTAAATGCAAATGCAAAATTTTTAATTTGTAATTCTAGTTTGTAATTTTGAACACTACATTTTAATCTTGATAACAAATTCAATACGTATCACAATAATAGATTTTTTAAAGCTTAAAGTCAATTACAAAGCGCACATTAAATCAGGTAATTTCAAGTGTATGAAACAATACCCCATAATTCCTATTGGTACAAAGTTTCAAAGTCAACATTGACAATAATAAACACACGCTTGAGTTAAAATGAAGATGTCCGGAATGTAAGTATTAAATCAATATCCGTTGTACATCGTAAATGTCAGGTACTCGGTTCTCCTCAAAGAAAGAACTGCGCTGCAGTGACAATGAATGCGATGGGAAAGTAATCCACTTACATTTATAGTTCACACTACGCTATTTCAGTTTTAATTATTTTTTTACGATATTAACTTAAAAATATTACTTTTTAACTTTAAATGTCACTCTTTTAGTAAAATTTTTATAAAATATAATTTGTTTTATAATTGAAAACTGTTTTCACGAGTGAACTTGCACAAAAAAACCTGCATTAATTAGTAAAACCGACATACGAAGGTAAGTGTTCATTAAGATCCATTTTATTTTGCATTACGAACATTAAAATATGATTGTACGCTGCTTTACAGGGCGAGCAAATGTATAATAAATTTGTATTATTGAGCTTTACAGCTATTACAGATTTAATAAAGATAATTTGTATTCACTTTCATTATTTACCAGACGAAAAACCCTAAGGACGAGCACATGTCTGTATGTAAACAACTTTCGGAGTATAACTTTCCGAGTAGGACGTAATAACCCAAATAAGACATCAATCGAACTATCGGATCGGAAATGGCAATCGGTCTAAGTTTGTAATGACTTATGTAATTAACTGAACTTTGAATCCGTAGATTTCAAATTTAATAGTCTGATTGTAGCTTCGATTACCTTTTCGTAAGTAAAATATTTAAGTGTATAAAATAGTTTATATCTTATAATCAAGACATTATTGATTATATATTCTATAAATACAAAACTATTTATTAGAACTACATAGTACTCTATTCTCTTTTAAATGAGATTTCTAAATAAAAAAGAGTTATTAGTTTAAAATCGGATTTCCTTCCAATATTTTGATGAAAAGAAAAAAAAAACAGTTGCAGCAATAAATTTTGTACCAGTTTGTTTAAAACTTTTAAATATCAACGGATTTAAACAGTAAGATCAGCGTTGTCAATGCACGAGACGACACCTTTACTCTAACAGTTTAATAGGCTAAATAACAATAAAGGTGGGATTTCGGTTTCCATCAAAGTTTCTGTATCGTGAAAGGTCAGAGAGCAAACAACCTGGCTTTAATTTCTGCAAACCAAACTTGAGGCAAAACTTACTAGCAGGGATTTGTGAGTACCTTCTGAGTGCACACTGGATGAGGTGTGCAATACACATAGTTATTGGAGAATGTTCCCAATTGAAATATTAAGTATCATGTTTCTATTTGGCTACACCATTTTTATTGTTACCACTGGAAATAAAAATTCAAAATATTTACTTTCGTTAATAAAATAATTGTCAATAGTATTGTGTCATGACTGCCATTGAAGAAATTGGAATATTTTAAATTATTTTCGATTAATTATATCATCATTTTGGATTAATTGCTTAATATAGGTACACTGCTTTTGGAATAAGATTTTACATGATATATTTATTCTTAATCTTCTTTAAGAAACTGCATTTGGTTACGTTTGTTTTAAAAGCTACTTATTGGATGATGTAGACTAAAACAAACAAAAAAATCCTTGACTTCAAAGGACCCCACAGGACTGTAGAACAAAAATTTTTTTTTAATTCCATGCAACTCTAAAAAAAACTTCATCCCACGTAAGGTTAGGCAGTTTTGAATACTGAATATCGACGTTTTCAATATTAATGAGTTTTTTTATCGTTTCCACACCCTGAATTGATTTGCATTCAATGAAATGACATAAATTTCGATGAATTGCATTTCATATTATGTACCTTTACACTTTGCTATAACCTATTAAAATATTACTCCTACTACTTTTAGCAATTTTAATAACTCTTATTGAATTTCATTGTTTTGCATCCATCTATAATTTTGGAAATAACAAAGTTGTATAAAGTAAATTTTTCCGAATAATAGAATGTTTCATATATGTTAAAAAGTACCATCGGATGTTAAGTTTGTTTAGTTAACTATTAATACTTTATAAATAAAATTTTCGCTGTATATTTTTTTTCTAACGTTACAAAATATTGTAGTAGAAATCATTATAAATTTTAAGATTTCCTTGAATATATGAGTTAATTTTTAGTTTCATGGTATTTATCACTTAAGCTGTACTTTAAGAAATAATTCATGAAGATAATATTTTTTCTCATACTTAACACACCCATAAAATTTGTTTTACATACGGTTTTTCTTCCATGGTTAACGATATAAAACTGTTAACCTAATTATGACCACAAAATTAACTTTGTTGAAATAAAGTGTTATGCATACTAGAACACCAATGGATATTTAACTTATTTTTATGGGATTATTACTTAATGCGTTATTTAATTTACAGATTTTATAGTTTATGAATTTGTATAATTAGGCTAATACACTTTTGTTTGGTTGACAGGATTATATATATTACATACATTGTTTCCGTCAGCCCACTCTTAATCCACTTTTTGGATGGCCCGGAATCCGGTCTTTACTAGACCATAGTCATATAATTTTAATTTATGGACCTGATGTTAAAATCTTGCGACTTCGTTATAGTGCACAAACCTTTTATTTAAAATTGACACAATACTCGACATAAAACACGACACAAACGGTAAAAACTAATTTTGACTAGACGAATCACAGCAAGAACGTGGTCCCCAACATGGTCACAGATGGTACAAGAAGTGCACTGTCATTTCATGATTTGACCGCTGCTGGCGTCGCGTCATTGCTTAGCGGGCTTTAACCTCCTGTTATCACCTTTAATTTAAGACACAAACCATGCAAATCGGTCTAATAGAACCATCTTCGGACGGGTTTGGAAACGACACATTAATTTCTTTTAATATAGAAGATTTATGAAATATGAAACGTCAAAAAGAAGAATAAAATAATTACAAAATTCTTTACTCATAAAAAATAAAGATTAAAGAATTCAAACATAAAACTATATTGAAAGATAGTAATATCGTTGGTATTCATTGGGAAATGAAGCCACAAGACGTTTACAATGGACTTAAACTTAATGTCACGACTGCAAGGCTACACGGCCTTGACGTCAGACGTTTTGTATACAAATCCAAGGACCTAATCTAGCGATCAAACAGCCTGGGTAAATGCAATCTTTAGCCAGTAAACTCTGTTTACTGTCTAGGGGCTTTTAGTAAACTAATATAAATCATTCAAACAATTGCTAAACCGATATTACAATTATTGATTTATTGTTATTATTTTTAAGTAAAGCTCTTAACTTCAACTGTTGCGACGACTCGGCAGTCTAGATATGAGAAAAAGAGCTAATAGATTTGATCTCCGAGAGTTTGTTAGGAATAAAATATCATGATTTAATCAGTGCTCTACCAATGTTCGGCAAAGACACGTGTGGCGGGCACTACTGTTTAATGAAAACTGCTGTAAGCATTACCCTTTTAAGACAGAATTGATTCAAGCCTTTATTTTTTCAAAATTATAAAGTATTATTAATGTGTCTTAAATTTAAGAAACACAAAGTATTGAAGCTCATTTAAAATAAGTGTATATTGGAAAATGTTGTAGTTTCATTTTTACATTGTATAAAATTGGGATATTTATTATTTTAACCTAAATAGATATTCCAAAGCAGTACTTAAGGACTTAAGGCACTAAATATAATTTGTAACTTTAAGTAATTTACGTACGTTCATTGTTGGATCAGAATTTTACTTACGGGAAAATCCTCTCAACAGAAATGTAAACAATATCGCTTAGCTAATGACTCTCAATTTTCAAAAATAACAATTTATGAAAAACTATTCGAATGGTTTAGTTTTGCTAATCTTATGATATTGTTTTTAATTTATTTAACTTGATAAGTAAAAATTAAGTCCAATCAAACCATAAAAGTTTTAATAAAATCCCACGGAAAATGAAATGGTTGTATTACAAATTATTCCAATAATACATTTTTATGGCTTATAGTACGAAACGTGTTTTTGAAAACAAATCTAGATAAAGTAAGCTTAAATAGAAACTATAACATATGCTCCTTGAACAATTATTTAAGTGGATCTTTTTGCTTTGTGAAGAAAACTACACAACATGGATTTAATGAAACAGATACAATTCCGAACAAAGTTCATGTCAGCATCAATAACGTCTCCAACAATACTGTAACTTCAAGAATTAGCTGTACTTTTCTTATTGTTAAGGTAAATGTTTTTTTCAGCTTATGTTTTTAAGTAAAAAAATTTGAGAAACCAGAATAAGACTCATCTAAGAAAGTAAATTAAAGCAAATATTTATTTATGTGTTAAGAGCGTGAAGTAGGTCTTTCTTGCTTAAACTAAAAATACGCTTTACACAAAAAATATATACACAATTTTTTTACAACTGCATTTTTAATTTCCCAAACGATAAATACAATTATAGTTACTCACGTCCATTGTAGCATAATGCGCTAGCGCTGTAGCCAGGGAGCGCTGTAGCGCGCCGAGCAATAATAGTCCAGGCTCTGAGGGGGTTGAGCATGCACTGAAAGTCTTTGACTTTCAAAAAAAAGGAAAGGGTTTGACTTTTGATTCTTGTTTGGGACACCTTGGAGATGTAAAAAATCAATGTTGCCACCTTTCCAGCGTGGGCACAACATGGTGGGGAGGGGGGGAAGTTGTGCGTGCAGTGGTTTATATAAATGCTTCTAACTCGAAAACTACAAAAGTTAGAACAATGATTTAAGCGTCCATTTGTAGCTTATGAAATTGCCTTAAAAAATATGTTCACGAGAAACCCATATATATTATACTTTTCTGCCCAATCAAAATTTTATAAAAATATAAAAATCAAAAATATTTAAAAATTGAACAGCGAGAAATCCGTACATTTTATGAGAAATACTTAGTACAAGTTGTTTAGTACAACTTATAAGCAATACGATAACACCAAATTTGTGAAAATTGGATAAAAAATAAGCGAGCTACGTTAAAAAATGTGACAGGTAACGGGGTGCAACTTGCGGGAAAGAGAGAAAAGAAGCCCCATCGATTACTTTGCATTATTGCTTATAACTCGCAAACGACAAAAGATAGCTCAATGGTTTAAAACTCTATTTGTTGTTCAATAGACTTCCTTAAAACTGGTGTTAAGAAACAGATTTCCTTGTTTCTTAGAATATGGCTTATCTCAAAATGTTATTAAAAAAATCATGGTTAACATTATGCATTTTAGCCACAGGACTGCTTGATGACTATTAGTAATAATTAATAATCCTACCTTAGCAATCCTTTATATAAGGCATTAGTGAAATATAATTCTAACCCAAATGTTCATCTTCCGCCACATCGTACGTCACGTCGTCAACCAGAGTTTAAATTGTTATTCGTCCAGTACAATAAGTTATTTAATGTGTAAAACAAGTTTTTATAAACAGGCTGATTTACTTTTCGACATAGAGCGTTAAAATTCTATTCTTTGCTTTTCAACAATGATCCGTAAACAGCTGATTTTGTGTATTCATGTGACAAAATATATTTGATTGTTGCCTTATGTTTTGTTTACAAACAGTCTTTTCTCTACTTCATTGTGGTAGTGTCTTTTTATTGAAATATGTGTACGTTTTTTTAGAGTATGTGGTTGAATATGGATATTTGGTATCGTGCTTGTGATGGTTTGTGTTTAATCTAAAGGTGCGTTTACACCAGAGGTTAACAGCCAAATTTTATCGACCAAAACCATATCGATATACCAGTAAAACCTGGCAACTTTTGGTTGTCAAACTCTGCTGTAAACGTACCTTTACCTGCATCTAGTTTATGCGAACTTTTTCAAATGGATGATGAAACTTGCCAAGAAAAGTTGTATATTAACTTGCTTAACTGTGCATGAATTAAAATTGGCTGCATTTTTTAAATTTAACATGTTGGGTATTAAAAATTGAACTTTTTAAAAACACAAAATACAATTGTACTGTGCATAATGAACATTGTTGAAAAGTCGTTTAAGAAGATAAAAAAATTATATAAATAAATTATAATTACATAAATGGCCTTTAACTTAAAAAGGATAAAGACTATTGATTATGATTTTTGCCTCTTTTGCCAAGAAAGAAATGATAGGTCGTTTGTTAAAAATTTTAAACAATCATCTTTGGATAATGACAGAGCAGCAAGTATTGGGAGACAAGATCATATTATAAATAGTAAAATTAATGACGAAACAAAACATTTGATCAAATGGCACAGAAATTGTTATGCTTCGTATGTTAGCAAAACCCATGTTAAAAGGTGTGAAAAAAGATTGCTAGCCAAGAGTAATGAGTATAACCTTGAAAGCATAGACAACAAACAGTTTGATTCCAGTTCCAAAACGCCAATCACTGGAGGGATTGTACTTAAATGCGACTTTACAAAGTGCATATTTTGCCAACAAATAAAAAAGAAAGGAGTAAGAACTACTTTTAGATGTTGTGCCCACGCTGGAAATTTGGCAACATCGATTTTTTTCATCTCCTAAGTGTCCCAAACAAGAATCAAAAGTCAAACTTAGTTAGACTTCCAGTGCATGCTCAATTCCTCAGAGCCTGGACTACAATGCAATCAACTGGCGAGCGTTAAAATAATCATATGGCGAGCGTTAAGACATTAACTCTCGCTCCAAAGACTTTCAAAGACTGTATATCGCTCGCTCCTTAGTACACAGCTGTTTTACGATTAATTTGCGGTGCGTAAACTGACACGAGGTTGCAGGAAAATTTATTTTTAGCTTAATGCAATAAATCGATTAATTCTACTTCCAAGTGGAAAAACTTTATCCGTTTTCGATTGATTTATTTTAAATAAACAACAACAACAACATGAGTCATAATAATTTTAACGCAGTATACTGTAAGTTAACTCCATCAAATTTATTATTAATGAGTGATAAAATAAAGATTATAATCCGTACAATTTACAAAAAATCTTCAACAAACTTTCATATGTAATGAATGTACTTTGTTGAAACAGCGTTGTCACTCAGAATAGATGAGAGTTAACATTGTTGGACATTGATGGTGTGTGGGAGTGCAGGCGACGTGACGTGCTAAGTGCAGGGCAAGTGTTGGCATCCCGGAATATCATGGCAAGTTTCATGGGTTCAAGACCAATAACTTATCTGTAAGATGTAAAGAAATAGTCTAACTATATCAACAAAATGCCAGTATCGTTCAGATGACTCGCCATAGTCCAAACAGTAAAATATTGTGAGATATATTAAATTCATTATTATAAATATTCGAAAAATTAATTAAATTCCATTTTTAGCACCTGAACTATATATTTTATACTTACCCGCAACATTCGTTTTAATTAAATGTTCTACGTGTGCGGTGTTGTGTTTTGTGACTGTAAATTTTATATTTATGTGACGAAGCCTTCTTGAATGAAATTTGTGTGTAACCAACTGAGGATGCTGCCGTAGCTGCGAAACTAGTCGTGATTAAGAAAACACGCATGAACTGATTTGACGAAGGTACGTAGTTTTTAACTATTTAAGTCGATAAATTAAAATGTTAAAAATATGTTTAAGTTCAAATGAAGTTCTGTTTTTAACGTAAAGTTATTGCCGATATAATTCGATTTAATTGACACATCGAAAAAATGTCACTTTCTTCAAGAAAATAATTTTCAATACTAGCACGTTATGTCGATCTGCACTTAGGAAGAACGCAAATAATCGAGGTGTTAGTTTGACTAAATAAAACTATTTAATGGATATTAGTTTGTTTGATGGACATATAAGATTTAGAATTAATAATTAAGAAAAAGTAATTTGAAATTGATTTGTGCTATGCATTTTGCCTACACTCATACAAATGCAAAATAAAAATGAAATTGTATTTGTACTACAAGTAGAGGGTTTAAATAAATAGATCTAAGACATAAATAACGAGAAAGTCTATTGAGTTATGTAATATATATTTGAGAACTATATATATAAACCCTCCGATAAATAAGGACTGGGATATATATATATATATATATATATATATATATATATATACATAATGTGCCTTACAGCGGGTACCTTATATATATATATATATATATATCCAGGTTTACTGAAGGTAGTTGTATAAAAAAGGGTAAGCCAAGGGAGTGAAAGGAGGGAACGGTCGCCAGGAGCGAAACAGTTTGCCCTAAGCTGCTTAGCGGCTTCTCTAAGACATAAAGTCTCCTTTTAACTGGCTGAGTGGACTTAACCGGTTCATTTTTATAGTACATTCATGCAATTTATTACGTTCACCGTACCTAGTCTTAGTTCTATTTGATAAATCTTAGTCTTTATGCGTCTTTATGTTGGTCAGATGCGTGCTTTGGAGAGAGCAATTAAAATTGTAATTAAAATTAAAAGGACAATTCCAAGACGGAAAACTATGATAAAACTTTCTGATATACACGTATAAACGTAAAAATACCTCATTAGAAAAACTAAAAATGAATTTCATGAATGCAAACAGTTAGGTTTAAACCGTTAGCTAGAAAAATACATTTCCATTATATTCTAAATTGCGTTTTAGCATTTTTGCTCACTAAATCATAATTGAGATTATATATTTATGGTATGAAATTTATATCATTTTTTTTAATTTAGATCAATAACTATCAACAAAAGTAAGTGATAAAAATATATAACAAATGATAAACCAAAATGTAATATGAAAAAAGAAGACTCTAGTTTGGTCTATTTTTCCTTTACAGGGAATCTACTTCTCTTAATTCAACGCTTTCAAATCAATTTATATATATCACAAATACACTATTCGTCTTTACTAGGTCTTGTTGGCGGGGTTGTCGGCCGAGTTACAGCGGTAGAGGTAAGGGCCAGAGCGTTGCAGGCTCGGCTAATGCCACATAATCCCTGGATCATCTCGCAGGTGCCGTGACGTCAGAGGGTCGAGCGCCGAGCGGTAGGGGGGGGGGGCGACGATGACGTACCTTGTTACATGAATGACAAATTTATACATCATGCATTTATATAAACCGTTTGACCTGTAAATTCTGGTATTTGCAGAGTTCGTCAATTGATTTGACCAATAAGTTACACTAAATGTATTAAAAATACTATCAACCAAGAACCAAGGTTTAAAATTGACTTAATCTACAACTATTTTTTATTTATTCAAGTATTTTTTATTTAAGTACAAAACATGCACCGATGTGTTTTTTATTTATACCAATAAAAAGGTGTACCTGCTTCAATCAATCGCCCCCCAGTCATCTATTCATTTTGAAGTTTTTGTTCGTAGCTTAAGCGTTTTTAGTTCAAGCTGTCCAAAACTTATTAAAAACTTTACTTGCGGTATTCGTGAATTTCAAGACTCGTAAATGTATCTTTACACCGAAGGTTAACAACCAAGAGTTTACGATTTTAACTGTCGAGTTTACGACTATATTCATACGGCGAAACTCAACAACTTTTGGTTGTCAACCTCTGGTATAAACACACCTTTCAGGCAGTCCGAATATGGGCAGTCAACTGTGCAGGGATGGTGAGGTGAACTCAGGGCTAACTACCAGAAGTGATTGCAGAACTAATCAGTAGTAGCGAGCAACAAGGTGATGGATGAATCAAACTCTGCGAGTGTAATCAGCGACTTGGATGACACTTGAACTATCACATCCACCTCGGCTCGTGTAGCGGGGTAGAAACCTCAACTGTCAATAGCTACCTAACTACTATATTCGTTAACTCAACTGTCAAATACCTGGTAACACAACTATCAATCCCTAACCATTAGTTAACTCAATTTTCTATCACTTACTACTCGGTTACTCAACTGCCAATCGTTACCTACTCGGTAACACAACTGTCAAGCACTAACTTTGTATTTAACTCAGCTGTCAATCTCTACCTACTCGGTTACTCAACTTTCAAGCACTAACTAGTAGTTAACTCAACTGTCAATCACTAACTAGTAGTTAACTCAACTGTCAGTCACTACCTACCCGGTAACTCAACTGTCAAGAACTAACTAGTAGTTAACTCAACTGTCAATCGCTCACTAATCGATAACACAACTGTCAAGCACTAACTAGTATATAACTTAACTGTCAATCGCTACCTACTCGGTAACTCGACTGTCAAGCACTAACTAGTAGTTAACTCAACTGTCAATCGCTACCTACTTGGTAACTCAACTGTCAAGCACTAACTACTAATTAAATCAATGGTCAATCACTACTACTCGGTAAGTCAACTTTCATCACTACCTATTCCGTAACTCAACTGTCAATCGCTACCTACTCGGTAACTCAACTGTCAAGCAGTAACTAGTAGTTAACTCAACTGTCAATCGCTACCTACCAGGTAACAACTCTATCAAGCACAATTATGTAACTTAACTATCAAACGCCACCAACTAGAAAACTCAACTTTCAATCGGTAATCAGCTCATACAAAATCTGATAGGTTGGTAGGTTGATTATATTCAATGTCAGCAAAATTTGGCGTTTGGCGGTTTGGTCGAAAATTCAAAAGTGTACCATGGAAGGAAAACAATTTTGCAGTTTTAACGATGGGGAAGAGTATAAAATATCTTCTACAAATTTGTCCCCTGCATAATTAAAATTGCAAACTTGTTACCAAATATCGCACACTATCACAATGTTCACCTCAAAATACCTAATTTGGCATCCATCGCAAATAATAAAGTCTACAAATCCCGGTACAAGCCTATAATAAAAACAAACAACCGTGGACAACCAATGGATAATATGTATTGTATCCTTTTAATAGCAAAATAAAATAAACAGTGACTTTTCAATCACGCTGTAGTAATGGTGCAATTAAAAAGAAATTGGGTTTTAAGAACCTTGCATACGAACATAAAATATGGAAACTGTTAACATTGAAACATTTTTTTGAATTGCTAAAGTATATGACTTTTTATCTTCAATACAGGGTGAGTGATTTTAACTGATACAATAGCTAAACTTTTTAATTTTACATATGAGAGTATATACCCATCTTATGGAAGACCCCCTTCATTCTTTTATTTTGCTTTCAGGTACGTATTTCGATTTTCGAAATTTCCCGCCATGCTTTCCAATATAGCAGTAAACTTAAAATTTTTAAAAAGGAACCGCTTATTTTTATGTAATTTATGGTTTGTAAAGATAATTTTTCGTAATGCTTTATTTGTAATAAGCAGCAACGCGCGACGGGTTACATAGCTATTTATAAAAAAATTATAACATTAACGATCATGTATCGAATTATATGTAATAGGTACAGTGAATGAAGTTTGTTAGGTGATTACTATGTTGTAGTAACAAAACATAGGATCAAAGACTTTACTTTGTCATTACATATGTCTATGAGCCGTAAATGCTCACATCTTGTAATTTCCCAGAAATAATTCAAGTTATGTGTTAACAACATCTAAACCTCCAAAAATAGTACAACATACAAGAAGTTGTACAATATACTATGTTTTGTAGACTTGATAATAATTGTAACTAGAACAATGAAACTATATTTGAGTAGTAGGAAACATGTTACAATAGGGTGTACACAATAAACTGTCACGTAAAAAAGATTTATTCAGATTTCGTATGTTTTATGTAACAAATTCTGAATCAAAACAAATTTATGGCACCCTGAAACCCCATTTCAGTTCTCTGACCTCAGGAACGGCTCACTATACTATCCACACAGTCTCTACAATATATCTAAGAGCAATTTGCTTTTATGTTCTGCAATGAACTGAAATTTCATATCCTATGATATCATTTATATCCTAACTTTATGAGGAAATAAAGTAACATATCTATTCCTTGATAGTGTTAATTATGACTGGAAACCCGTGCATAATATCAATGGTATTACTTTAGCATAGCAGTTAAATTCTCAATTGTAATTCATATGATGTAAAAAATTTATCAGAAGAATATTCCCAGTATCCAACTCACATACAGTATTAGATATTTTATAAAAACACTAAGCAACTAACTAAAAATATTTATATTTACTTCAAATTGAAAAAGTATCAAGTATCAATACGCACTGTAATTTACATTAAATAATCTCGGGGGACCAAAAAATGATGACATAAACTCAGGGTTAAATAAGTTTAAGTAAATGGAAGAACTAAAAGGAAGCAGTGCAACAATGGTTGAACTTGGTGCTACATAATATTATGTTACTTGTAGGATACAATAATCAAGCAGCGATTGTGACTTATTTTAAACCTAGATACCTCTTTAAAACATCTTTACTTTATTTTTGTATCTACGGTATGGGTCATCTATCCCATATTGGTACCATGGCTTTCACATGCTGCTGGTTCGTTTCTCCACGTATATGTGTGATTCGATGCATAGAATCAAAGAATAATAGAATCATTATCAATAGACACATTACATTTTGCATTTGATATTGTCAGTTGTGGTTCATGTGGAAACAATTGTCATGTATTATAATAATATATATTTTTAACTAGGGTTAAAACAAAAACAGAAAGGAATGAATAACATAATTTGACATACATCATCAGCATTCAGGTACGGTACGATTTTGAAGGAATTAGAATTTTATCTCGGAGTTTGGGAGATCCAGGAATTCCTTTATGGAATAAAAAGGATTACTGACAAGCCACTTAAATAATTTCCTTTTAAAAACTTCATAGGGAAGGTTAAGGATACCTTTTGGAAGTTTGTTGAGACAATTAAGATCCATGGCCCTTTTGGTCTTTTCAAGCCTTGATTCTATTTTTGTCTCTGGTGTTGAAATTGTGCACATCTGTCCTCACCAAATGAGAGTTCAAATTCTTAGAACTAAATAACAGAATATTCAAAATATATAAATTAATAAGAGTTAAAATGTGAAAATATTTAAATAAAGGGCGACAGTGTTCAATTGGATCTACTTTGGCAATTATTCTTAGGACTATTTTTTGGATAAGCAACACATCAGATATATGAGGGCTATTTCCCCAGAAAATGAGACCATAGCTAAGGGTGGACTGAAACAGGGCAAAATACACAGATCTCACATAGCTTTCAGGTATTTGATCCCGTAGCCTACGAAAAAGGTAGGTTAGCCTACTCAATCTCGCACAGAGATGCTCTGTATGTTGTGCCCAGAATAGTTTGCTGTCAAGGATAACTCCCAGAAATTTCACATCAGAGCTGTAGGATTGGTAATTGGGTTAAGGGATATTTCTAAGACCAAAAACCACTGTTTGTGTCTTGGTTTGGTACAGGAGGCAACTGTTTGCAGAGAACCAATCTGATTCCGTTGATAGTGCAAGTTTTGCCGTGTTTTCAAGGATGGAGATGTCCTTGTTACATGACATTAAGGGTGGCGTCATCTGCTTATAGATAGGCATTGCCGTCAAGGCAGGAAGGTAGGTCATTATTATGGCCACGAGAAAAAGGAGAAGGGCCAGGACTGAGCCCTGGGGCACCCCACAGTTACTTACGGCCATGAAAGACCGTTCACCCCCTACATATACCACCTGCCTTCGGTTTGTTAAGTACATTTTAAAAAGATTGAGAGCAGTGTTTTTTACCCGATAGAATTCCAGCTTATGGAGCAATACGCCATGGTCTACACAATCAAAAGCCTTGCTAAGATCTATGAAAGTGGCCCAGGCATAATCTTCATTTTCAAAGGCTTTGAGAATGTCTTACCATGGCATCAATTACATCCATAGTGGACTGTCCATTTCTGAAACCGAATTGTTTTGAGTTAAAAAGTGAGTGATGCTCAAAGAATTGACTTAATGGGTTGTAGATAATATGTTCTAATATCTTGGACGTATAGGTACTAAACAGATTGGCCGATAGTTGCCTGGGTCAGTCTTGTAGTAATAATGCTCAGTGTGTCGAATTCAAATTCATAAATGTTTATTTCCACAAATTCCATACAATGATTCAAACACAACCCTCTGTATAAACACGTGCGGTCTTCAAAAGACATTAATATCAAATTCTTTATAGTCTTGAATTTTTATGATATAATAAAGAACATAAAATCAGACATCCATAAAAAATTAAAAATTTTCTCAAAACAGGTTTTTTACAAAGCAAACATGTGGGCAAAAATTTAACAGTTAATTTAATAGCAGGCAATACAAAAATGAATGAATTACAGCAATAATCTTATATAGTCAATATTGCAAAGCATAAATCAAACTCCCTCAAATAAAACAATTTAAAAGAGAGAGCTAAAGGGTCGCTCTCAGAAAATCATACAGAGCTTCACCTGCTCCCATCTTGCGCCTGCATTTTCAAAGTTTAATAAAAATGGGGGGTTTTAAATAAAAGATTGGGCTGTTTGATCTACTTTATACTTTGATAAATTTAGAAGCCATATCAAAATTTTAAATCATCAAAGTTGATCATCAATGCTAACGATTTCTCTAAAATATTATCAATAAAAATTAAATATAATGGAAACCTTCGTATAGTAAAGTGCTGGAAATATGAAATGGTCTATAGGATTTTTATTTTATAATTAGGGGCTTTTGTCCCTATAAGATTGAAATAAAATAATACTAATTGAAATAAAATAATACTATGGCAATCAAACTTTCTCAAATGAACTATAAATAAAGAACCAAACAGAGTAAATAACATTTATTTATTACTGTACAAAAGAAACACTGGGAACTACATCAGTCAAGTGAAGCGTTAAAGAGACATCCAGTTTAGCTGTCAGATTACCTGTGACCTTTGCCGCCTAATGCAGGGCCGGTGTAGGTTTACCCGACACAAAACTCTGCACCCCATGGGGATTACCACCGTTCTAGACTGCATCTGAATGTGTAATAAAAATCTTATTTGCATCAGTGCGTTGGTCATTGTTACCACCAACGACCAACAAATTTTACCTTTCAAATCAATGAAACGGTGTCAACAATCGTGATAATTAGTGTAGTATCAACTACTTGTGCATATAGTATTTGACATTTATGTCAGTAATATGAACAATCCTTAGAGAGACTTGGTCATCTATAGCAATTACTGAATCTAACGATAATATATTCGCGAAAACTTCAAGCAGTACTAAGTTTCATTAACTTCACAACTTTACATTTATTTTCTAAAAGTGTGTCAAAACTAACTAACTAAGAATAGAATTTTCGTTTTGATTTATATATTTTTCGCCACTCAACATAATTTATTTAAAACTGATCTAAAAATCATATAGCTTCTGCTGAACAAATTTGCTTTACAGAATTGACATAGGTAATCAAAGGGGCTTAAAACCCAAAAAGTTTACTTTAAAAAATCAAAACTTGTAAGTAATGCATAAAATTTGTAAAATTTATATATAATGGTTTAATTTTATCCTATTATGTTAAACGAGGAAGTTTTATAGTGAGGTATGTGGCTGGAAATTATGCCGCAAAGTACAAGCGAGAAACCGTTCTTGGGCAAATAACCATTCTTGGGTACAAATGGTTTTATTCATAAGATGTCCTAACGAGGTTGAAATAAATATAGAGTGATAAACACATATTAATTAATTGGTTGTCCTCTGATCATTCGCGCCATTTTACCTATGATTACCACTGTATCTTTAGTGACCACCCACACTTCAGCCTAGTTTCCTCGGTTACCCATTTTAGGTATTCTTATTGGTCGGATTAATCTTACAAAATCACAGATTATACTTTACAAGCGTCTGATTAATTGTCGTTTGTCTTTAAAATTACTTTGATTTTGTGGTTTGTGATCAGGCTTTTGAGATTGATTACCATAGGATCTTCGTATTGTGCAATGTATCTAGAACAAACCAAGGTAGGTGACACCAACAGCTGATTGAAGCTGCTCTTGCACCTTTGACGTCCTGTTGTTTCTCTTGACACATGATTGGTTTGCTTTGAATATTTTAAGTGCTGCATCTTTGGCCTAATTGATTTTGTTATTGTTTTTGTTGATGTCACCTACCTCCTTCTCATTCTAGATTTCTCGGTATTGTGGGTAAAATGTCTAATAGCAGATGGACAAGTGTAAACAAAATATGAGAACAGGTGTTTATTAATTAATATTCATAAAATTTTTCATGTAATCATCACTAAAATTTTGCTTCTATAAGAATAACATGGTAATTTTGAAGATGTCTGGGGTGGAGCCCTATGGAGGTTGGGAGGATATCGTCAAGAGCTTTTCAATCAAATATAAGGTTGTAGGGGTTTTGACTTCTGGGGATGCTTAAACAACTTGTGTTACAATTTAATATAGGCCCCCTACGTTTTGTATAGTGTTTACACGTTTAACTGGATATAAATATTTACCAAAATAATCCAATGCCGTGAAGAATACATTTTAAACAGCTGTTTATTTATATTATTAAATTGAATTAAAGATTAAAGAAATTTAAACACAAGGTACTCAAAAGTTGTTAGTTACACGTTTGATAATTCTGTTGTATACACGTTTAAATTTCGACGTAAAATAAATCAGCAAGGCCTACTAGGGCAAAGCCCAGAAGCTTATGAATAACAGGAATAGTCCTATCTTTATCTTTCTCCTGGATTAATAATGTATAGTTTTTACAAAATCTCAGGTCAATCGATCCAGCAGTCTTTGCGCCTATTCAAGACACACAAAGCTTTTGTTTTTAAAGAAACATACTTTCGTTTTTATATGGAGAGATACTAAGATCTTATCTGCTCCACACCTACCCATCCATGATTACCTACCCCAGGAGACGGGCAGATTGAGGTCCCGAAGACCACTGCGGACAGCATCCCAGTTGATGGACACAAACTTTTCAATCCATACCGACTGGACTTCCTCCTGGGACTCTTTCCAAGGTCGGAATCACTTTTTGATTGCTGACCCAACCTTAGCAGTAAGTGGTATGGATCTTCCTCGGAAGCAGTGGACTGTTCTCAATCGATTCCGCACTGGAGTGGGAAGATGTAATTATTGGAAATACAAATGGGGAATGACATGCGGATGTGGAGCGGAGTTCCAGACTATGACTCACATAGTCAATGAGTGCCCTTTGAGTGCTTTCCCGGAAGGGCTGATGGGCCTTCATTGTGCAAGTGAAGCTGGGCTGCAAGGGATTAGCGCCCTGGATTTAGCTTTATAGAGAGATCATTAACGTTTATTTTAGTTTGATTTTAAATGTATTGACGCAGGTGCTTTGCACTGCAGAACATCTTTTATTTATTGAATTATTATTATCTTTAAGAAGGCGGCTGGCTATGACAGCCATACGATGTATATATATATATATATATATATATATATATATATATATAGAGAGAGAGAGAGAGAGAGAGAGAGAGAGAGAGAGAGAGAGAGAGAGAGAGAGAGAGATTGAAAATGTTGTTTAATGAAAACCTCTACTCCTTAAAATGCTGAGTGATAAACACAAAAATGCTCCTTAAAATGCTTTGTTTATACAGTTTAAATACGTCTCCCCCACCAATATTCTCGAGGAGGAGCAAGTTAAAAAACGACCTATCATATCATGGGCTATCAAGGCAAGGGCTGAACTTCTGCATCTTAACTACAAACTTAGGGATGTAGGTAAAAATTATAGGCCTACCTGCTCATTGTGCAACTTAAATACTCAGGAAACCGTTTTTATTTTGTGAAAATTTGTCCGATTTTGTTCAAAATTTTTGAAAATACATGGTTCAATAAAAGAGTTTTAAGCGAATCAAATTTTAAACATGAGTTTAAATGGGGGAAATTGGCGGGATTTGAGTAATTCTTTGAAAAACGTATGGCATTTTAGATGGCAATTAACTGCAGAATTCAATGCTTAATTTTATATCATAAATTGTTATTTTATAAAGCTATTAGAAAGAAAGAAAAACAAAGCAGTTGAATGTGAACATTATGGGATTTTCTCGAGAGAAACTAGAATTAGTTTTTCAGTTAGTTTTAGTCAATTAGGTTAAGTAAATTGTGTTTTAGATCAATTATGTCTTAATTTTGTTTCTTAATTTTGAAGAAAAAAAGCTCTTAGCGGTTTTGTATTTTTTATAAGTAGTTTATTAAGTATTGTTATTTACTTTCAGGTAGCCAACCCAACAGACGGCCTACAAAAGATATTGGTAAACAGCGCGGAGGTTAAGTTTCCTGCACTTATGTCATGTTTACTTGTTGATGAAACTAAAGCGCTTTTTCATTTCATTCATTCATTCCAAAAATGATCATTAGAAAAGGAAAGACTGGCGTGCTCTGACGTCTCACCCTCTCATAATTAACTTCAATGCCACTTTAAACAATTCGTAACAATTTACAACATATTTATAGAGCGAAGCTCGGCTCCCTGGTATTTTAATTATAAAAATAACTCATAGGTAATTCTTTAGGCCCTGATTAGGGTTAATTTTGTGTGTGTGTGCATTCATTATACCAATCATGTAGAGCTTCTCTTTAGTTCTTGCACTTTTTAAATTCTCTTTTAATTCTTTTAGCGAATTTCCCTATAGTAGTCACGGTAAGACCTTATCCTTGTACCATGATAATTTTTTTGTTTTGAGGTTCTTGGAGGCATTGCAAACTTTGAAATTCTTATATCTATGTGTCCCTTTATATTATAACTTTTGAAAAAAAAAAACCTTCGATTTCGCTGACATTATGTATAAAGGTGTAGGGGAGCGTTCTTCAGGTTAAGTTTGAAAACCAAGGTGAACAGACCATTGGAACGGGGTTTTATGGAGTTTCAAATTGGTAAAAAATGGGTTTTTGATATTTTTGTCAACATTTTAAAAGGTTTACAATTTTACCTAAAATCGCTTAAAAGAACTCTAAACAACCTCTAAATACAAACCTCTTAATCTCACTTATTTCTTGTAACTTAATACAAATTAGTTTGGACTTTCAAAAGACAATGGTTAATTTTTATTTACTTACATCGCTCATATGATGGCAAATCTACATACTCATTTCTCATCCCCCATGGGAGTTTTATGGGAAAGATTAAATAATTAAAATATCTTCAAACCATTCGGTATGTACTTTTACTAGGTGGTATTTAACCTATATTTGCTTATAAAAACTCTAAATGCCGCAAACCTACTCACAGAACCCCATATAATATTTATGGTTAAAATGACAATATCACCTAATTTTACTGGAACTGGCCTACTGGGACGGGGGTATTTTATTTACTTACTTTAATACTTTGTCAAAGTGACAATGGCACAGTAGTGGGGAATGGCTACAGTTGGGCCAGTTCAAGGTCATTGGTTGGAAGAGGCAGGTGTGGGGTTGGAAGTGTGGGGTGAGAGTGATGGATGGGTGTGGGAAGTGGGTCAAGGTCATCCGGAGGGGGTTTTAAAAAAGTGGGAGCCGCAGGGGCTCGGTGGGGTTTGGGAGGGGCGGCGCCGGGCCGCGGGAGGTTTTAGTTTATTTTTAAAATTAAATTAAAATAATAGTTGCATGATAGGAGAGCTCCTAGGTGTTTACAGTGCGAGTCGATACAGTAGAATGAGACATGTGTCCAAGGAAGAACGATCATATAAACCCGGTAATATAGTGAATAAGAATAATTGGATAGCGTCGTCAATAGGTGTAACAAGATTGAAATGTTGATACTGCAGCATGTCAGTTAAGACAGCGTGCAAAACAGTATCAGTACAGTATGCAGTGTTGCACAGGCTAGGTTTTGCAAAGTACAACGGGTGAAAACTGTAGTATTTCTTAAGCTTAGCCAATGTAGTACGCGGTTTAGAAACTGTGGAGTTAGATTGTTTCTGTAAAATATGTTTTGTGCGTAAAAGCTTTAGTTGTAAAGAGTGCGAAGCCATGATAATACACGAAGGGGAGATGTGTACTCTCCGACAATCGGCGAGTATATGACCGGCGCCCGCGAGTGTGTTTGAATATATAGAGACTAATTAGCATAATAAGTGCAAACATATGTTAGAGTAAAAAAGTGTTAGACTAGGTGCGCACACTTCTCTAAAAAGTCTCTAACCGCAAGGTTAGAGACTTGCGGATAGTTGTTTACTGTTGCCCTATCGCCACTATAATGACGCGCGCGCGGTACCGATGCCCGTTATATGGGGGTTGTGCGGCCCCCCCCCCTTCCCCAACCCCTCCCCCTTCCCCAACCCCTCCCCTGAGAGGATGACATAAAAGAACAGAACTTCGGAGAGCTCAGTTATTTGTCGGGCGGCGCCGCGAAAGGTTGTAGCAGGGGGAAACATATAGGTGAAAAAAAGTATTGGTAGCCGCAGAAGTTAATTAATTATTCAGGTGCAGGATTGCAAGTAATGTTCCGTGCATGAATAAGTAGGAATACTTGTACTGTAGCAATAACTATAATATTAGACGGTTGTAAAGTGTATGACCTGCTGGTGTGCAAGAAATATCCCGTGCACAACTAAGTGGGATTACAATTGCCAATTGGACAGGTAAATCTTGTATTGTAGCAACAAGTATAATAGTAGACCGTTGTAAGGTGTATCACCTGCAGGTGTGCAGGAAATGCCCTGTGCACAAATATAAAGACTAATTAGCATATTAAGTGCAAACACATTTTAGAGTATCAAGCGTTAGTTATAAAAGCGCAAGAGACTAACGGATAGTACCTCACCCGACCGATTCCGCCACCGAAATGGCGCGCGCGCGGCAGCAACACCCCTTTTTATGCGATGGATGAGTCACGTGCGACGCCCCTCCAACCCCCTCCCCGAGAAAACCGCATAAAAGAGCGAGGTTCGGGAGAGCTCGGTTATTTGTCAGTTGGCTGCGGCTACGATCACAAGAGTCAGAGGAAGAGACGGATAGTTTAAAAAAGTACTGGTGATCGCGGAAGTTAATTAATTATTCAGTTGTAGGATTGCAAGTATTGCTCTGTGGATAATCAAGTGGGGGGACCGCAACTGTGATTGAACAGGTAACCATTGTAGTATAGCAATAATTTTAATATTAAACGGTTGTAAAGTGTATAAGCTGCAGGTGTGCAAGAAATGTCTCTCGTACTGGAGCAATAATTATAATAGTAGACGGTCAGCAAGTGTATTACCTGCAGGTGTGCAAGAAATGTCTTGTGTAATGTAGCAATAAGTATATGATTGTAAGGTGTATTACCTGCAGACGTGCAGGAAACATAGCGTGCACTATTGCACAGGTAAATCCCGTAGTGTAGCACTAATTATATTAATATGACCGAGAAGTAGCGGTTAGAGTTTAAGTGTTGTTAAAGTAAGAGAGTAATTTGCATATTAAGGAGGAAACAGGTGTGTAAGAATGGAACCTGCAATTAATCAGTGTCAGTTTCCTGCACACAATGTTAATTAACATATTTTAGTAAAAAAAAAAAAAAAAATGGAAACTCGACACGAAAATAAAATTAAGATATATAAAATAACTGATGTAGTGTTAAGAAATAGTGTAAAAATAATAAAAATGTTAAAATAAATAGTGTGTTAAAGTACTATGTGGTATGAACTCACGGATTGGTTGTTTACCGTTGGGGTGTCAGCTCCCTATATGGGAGGCGCGCGAGCTTCCCGTCGTTTATATACATGCGGATGGTTACTCATGCATGACCCCCCCCCCCCGACCGGACCGGAAACCGGAAGCCCCCCCCCCGCCCCCGCCCCCGCCCCCGCCCCCGCCCCCGCCCCCTCCCACAGGCTGCGTGTACCGGCGATTAATTTCCGTTGAAACTATAATTAAGCGGCGGAAGAGGGCAGATAACAAACTGCGATAGTTATGCTGTCACGCACGCGACGGGGAAAGCTGCGCATGTAGCTGTCAGCGGATGTACTTGTCAGCGGATGTAATTAGATGTTATCTAATGCTAATTAAGAGGCACAAGGCTCCACCTGCGTTAGGGGCGACCCACATGTAACAAAGCACATCCGTTGGGGATTTTCCACTGACCTTACTGGAAAGTTCCGCGCCCCTCAAACCCCTCCAGGCCCCCCACCACTTTGTGAGCCGAGAACCTCTTTGGCGACTATCGCTGAGTTAGTTCGGAACAATTCGTCGGACGCGATGGTTGTTCCGAACTCAGAGGGCAACTCAAATGTATAAGCGGCCGATATATATTTGAGTTACTCTTGTTGTTAGGCTATTATTATTTAATATTAGTTGTGTGTGTGTGTGTGTGTGTGTGTGTGTGTGTGTGTCTATGGTTTTATGTAAAGTGTTATTTGGTTTTAGTCTTAAGATGTGTTAGTTTTAAGGTTTAACTTGCGCATTGCGATGTTAGCATTAAGGTGTGTTATGGTATTATTTATGTTTAAAAAATGTTTTTTTAATTTTAAGTATTGGTTTATGGTATGTGTGTGTGTGTGTGTGTGTGTGTGTGTGTGTGTGTGTGTGTGTGTGTGTGTGTGTGTGTGTGTGTGTGTGTGTGTGTGTGTGTGTGTATCTATGTCTGTGTTTGTTTATCTGTGTACTAATAATTTTTTACAATTCACAGCTAGCTGTTAGGATGGGTAGATTAAATTTAAATTTAAATGTAACTTTAAGAAGTTGGATTGAACTTCATTAAATATGGGTGGGACATGCGCGTTGTGCCGTAGGTAGCGCATATTTTTATTGTTTTTGATTTTTGTTTTTTAATTTTGGTCAGGCAAAAATATGTTTGGGCGGGTTTAGATTAAGGGTGGGAGGTTAGAGTTGTGTCTTGCACTAGCTGTTCCAGTGTCCCTAACTACCACATGGTCAAGCCCAGTGCCAAATGGCCCGAGACTGGCCGCCCGTATCACAGCTCACCAAACTGGATCGCCAAAGTGCGTGCGGGCAAAAAAAATTGGGATCCCTCGCAAGACGTAACTTTTTGGGTTGGGATTGGGAGTGTTTGAGGAACACAGGGTGGTGGAGACGGTTATGGCCGCCTCCATCACCTTGGATCATTATTATTTTTTGGTGACCTTGACCTCAATCCATTCATGCATAACCCCCCCCCCCGCCCCCGCCCCCGCCCCCGCCCCCTCCCCCGCCCCCTCCCCCGCCCCCGCCCCCGCCCCCGCGCCCGCCCCCGCCCCCCCCCTTCCGCCAGCCAAGTGCTAACAAATTTACTTATAACTTGAGAACGGTTTGCCGGAATAGGGCAAGCGATACATCATTGGAAAGCTCTAATTAGGAGTAATATTATGGTAAAGACAGAATTAAATTATTTTCTTTTAATGAAAATTTATTATTAAAAGAAACCCCCACTCATTGACTTGCCTATATAAGAGTGTCGTGGTTTGCGTTGGGACATTCATTGCCAATAATAGCTATAGTGAACATGTCTCCCCGAGATGCTCCAATATTTTATAACAAATGTACAAAAGTTGAAGAAGTATTGGAGGTGGATGAAGAAATCAATGAAGAAAACGATGTACAAAACGATGAAGAAAACAATGAAGAAATTGAAGAGCCTTTGTTAAGTGAAAATGTTGTAACAAGAATATTTGTGGATCCGAATTCTCCAATGGATATTATAGGAAGGTTTATAATTGAAGTTATGACATGGATAGAAAATGAAAGATTAGTAAACATTGCATCTCCAATTTTAGTTGATGATAGACCCACCTTTGGTGTATATTGGCGTAACAGTGATCTGTTATGGCTATGGGCGGAGGCATATGTGGAGTATTTGCAATTGGAAGAAAATATAGGCTTTAATCATTACTTTTCAGCTTTAGTCTTAACCTACTATTTTTAACATCTTACTAAAAATCTTATCGTCCCCCCCCCACTACAACTGGGAGGCTATAAAAAGGGAGCAGTAGAGAAGCATTTCATTTCGCTGCTAAATTTCAAAGAGTAAACATCAACAAGATGTATCAATGTGAAATTTGCTTAGAAACTTTTCATGATAATATTCTACTAGAAATACACAAAGAGTTATTCCATAATAATAATGAAGGTGTAACAGAAACCGAATATGAAGATTTAAAACTATATGGAGAAGAACAACAAGAAGAACAACAAGAAGAACAACAAAAAGAACAGCAAGAAGAACAACAAGAAGAACAACAAGAAGAACATGAAGAACCATTAGCAGGACCATCTAATGAAATACCGAGTTTAAAAGTATATGCTTTAGAAGGTAGAGTAGTAATGCATCACAAAATTCAAAATGAAAAATTGGAATTGGAGCAGTTTTTTAAAGAAGTAAGAAGAATTGTAAGTAAAACACTCGCAGAAGAATTAAAAAGGCTAAATTTTATTAAATTTGGCATATTGTTAAATGCTATGTTTACTAATGTAGAAGGAGAAATGTCACCAAGAGGATTCATGACAAAAAACCAGACCATAATGGCAAGTTCAGATATTAATTCAATAGTTGAAGATTGTTTGGAAGAAATTTTAACAAAAATTCAAGAACATGAAGGAAGAGGATCTGGTTGGAGTTTGGTTAGTATTGAGGGTATGGATATCAGAGTTCATAAACATGGGTATGGATTAAGGGGTAGCAGTTATATTCCGCTCCCAAAGAAAATTTCAAACACCAAATCGTGCATAAATATTCAAAATGAAGATATGGAATGTTTTAGATATGCAATGACGGCAAAATTTGTACCACCTGACCATGCAGTAAGACCCAGTGAAGAATATGAAATACAAAGATATAGATATAATTTCCAAGGATTGACTTACCCAGTGGCTTTAAAGGACATTTCAAAGTTTGAAAAACAAAACCCTGGAACATCTGTCAATGTTTTTGGTTTGGACAGTTCGAATAAAGTGTACCCATTGCGTGTGGTGAAGAATGAACTCCCAGATCATACAGACTTATTACTGCTTACAAGAGGTGATGTTTCCCACTACGTATGGATTAAAAAATTTGAAACTCTTGTTAGCAATCAATTATCTAAAAATAGAAATAAGAAGATAATTTGCAAAAGATGCTTTAATTTTTGTGAAGAAAGAAGACAAGGAAACGAATGGTTACAAGAGCATAAAAAACTATGTAACAACAACTATGAAGCAAAAATTATCTTACCGTGTCCAAGTAAGGCAGAGTTAAAATTTGAAAAAATCTCCCATCAATACCGGATTCCCATTGTTATCTATGCTGATTTTGAATCTACACTAGTTCCTATTGAAGATAATGATGGCGATGTAGCAAAGAAAAGTGTTAAGTATCAGATACATGATCCAAACAGTTTTTGTTTAATGGTTAAATCTACTCTTTCTGAAGAACATCTAAATAGATTTAATTTAACTTCAAAACCTATTGTCTATCGTGGTGTTAATGCTTCTAAAATATTCCTTGATCAGTTGTATACAATAGCAGAAAGTGTTGAAAGATTGTATAGTGATATTATACCGATGATACCTTTGGATGAAGAAGAAGAGATTCAACATGAAAATGCGACTCATTGTTATTTATGTACAAATGAATTTACTGTGGAAAATCACAAGGTTCATGATCATGACCATCTGACAGGGTATTATAGAGGTGCTGCATGTAACAGCTGCAATATCAACTACAAGATCCCCACAAATATACCTGTAATATTACATAACCTTAGTGGTTATGATGCGCATTTTATCATTCCGGAATTAGGAAGAGATAATGGAGAAATTGATGTCATAGCAGAAACCATGGAGAAGTTTATAAGTTTTACTAAAAAAGTTGGAAATATCAAACTTCGGTTTTTAGACTCTTACCGTTTTATGCCATCTAGTTTAATGAAACTTTCTGAAAACCTGAGAACAGAAGATTTAATAGAAACCAAGAAGATTGTAAGTAATGACAAGGTTAATTTAGTTCTTCGCAAAGGTGTTTTCCCATATGATTATATAGATAGCTTAGAACGATTTAATGAAACATCTCTTCCACCAAAAGAAGAATTCAAAAGTAAACTATACGATACGGATATATCCCATGAAGATTATGAACATGCGTGTAGAGTTTGGAATGAATTAGGATTCAAAACACTTGGAGAATATTCGGACTTTTATGTTAAACTAGATGTAACTTTACTTTGTGATATAATGGAAGAGTTTAGAAATACATGTTTTAAGGCGTATGGACTGGACCCTCTGCATTCTTGTACATCACCTGGACTAGCTTGGCAAGCAATGTTGAAGGAAACTGACTGTAAACTCCAACTTCTTACAGATATAGACATGATACTGATGTTGGAATCAGGTGTTCGAGGAGGATTAACTCAAAGTGTAACACGACATGTAAAGGCAAATAACAAATATCTGCCCAATTTTGATGCATCAAAACCAAGTACATATTTAGGTTATTTTGATGCAAATAACCTTTATGGATGGGCCATGTCGAATCCTCTCCCATATGGCGACTTTAAATGGGTAGACCTTGATTCTATTGGAAACATCATGGACATGGCAAAACATGGAGATACTGGTTATATTTTGGATGTAGACATCGAGTACCCTGAACATTTGCATGACCACCATTATGATTTACCTCTACTGGCCAAGACGGAAATATCACCAACTGGTAGATGGCCTAAATTGATGATGACTTTAACCAACAAATCAAGATATGTTGCTCATTATTGGGTAATACAACAAGCCCTAGAATTAGGATTGAGAATAACAAAAATTAATAGAGCTTTACAATTTTCTCAATCCTGTTGGTTAAAGTCATACATTGACAATAACACAAAAAGAAGAACTGCGGCTACATCTAATTTTCAAAAGGACTTTTTTAAATTGATGAATAATGCGATATTTGGCAAGACACTGGAAAACAAAAGAAAGCATAAGAATGTGAAATTAGTTAGTGATCCGGTGAAACTACAAAAGCTGGTACAAAAACCTAACTTCGGATCGTCCATAATAATCAACGAAAATCTTGTAGCTGTTTCCATGAACAAAATCTCAATAACAATGGATCGTCCTCTATATGTGGGAATGTCTATTTTAGATATTTCTAAAACCCACATGTATGACTTTCACTACAACAAGATGGTGAAGTTTTATGGAAGAGAAAACATCGGGATTGCATATATTTATACAGATGCTTTTATTTATTGGATAAGAACAGAAGACATGTATGAAGACCTACGTACTTTTATATATACTACTGACTTTGACTTTTCTGATTATCCACAAAACCATCCCAACTACGACAACGGTAGAAATAAAAAGGTATTAGGAAAGTTCAAAGACGAAACAAATGGCGTGCCAATGGAAGAGGTTGTAGCTTTAATGTCTAAACTATATTCATTTAAACTGTACAAAAATGAAAGAAGAGAACATGAAATCGTAAAGAAGGCCAAGGGTGTAAAAACCTCATACCTGAAGAAGAATGTACAGTTTGAAGAATACAAGAGATGCTTATTTGAAAATGTTGAGACAACAGCAACATTTAACACCATAAGAAGCTTCAACCATCGTCTCTTCAGTGTAAAGCAAACCAAATGGGCTTTGAGTTGTAAGGATGATAAGAGGTACATCCTGGAAGATAATATAAAAACTCTACCATTCGGACATTACTCCTTATACCCTATCGACCAGTAAACCTATTCTTCATCCTTTACCTTCTTCCTTTTTCCTTTCCGTAAAGAAGAGGGGACATGACAAGCCCAATGTCATGTTCCCTCTTTTTTACACCAATGTAATATGGCCTTGACCTATAATCTAACCATATAAAAGAGGATAAACCATTTTAGAGATCAGTACTCTTACAAGCGGTGTGGAAGACACAACTGAAGATGGAAGATTTAAGGAACAAGATTGTAAATGAACTTCATAAGCCGGCAAGAAGAAAATTTCCTAGAAGAAATACAATTATAAAAGGAATGAATGATCTTTTCCAAGCCGATCTTATTGAAATGATACCACATAGTAAGTTGAATAAAGGATTCAAATACATTTTAGCGATTATAGACTGTTTTACTAAAGTGGCTGATGCCTTACCGCTAAAGGACAAGACTGGTAAAAGTGTTACAAAAGCTATGGAAACGGCTATACAAAGAAATAAATTCAACATCAAACATCTACAAACTGATGATGGGAAAGAATATTTTAACAAAGACTTTGCAGCTTTAATGAAGAAGTATAAAATAAATCATTATTCTACAAATTCTGAAGTTAAAGCTTCAATAATAGAAAGATTCAATAGAACATTAAAAGGAGCAATGTATAAAACATTTTCCAAACGGGGATCATATGTTTGGTATGATATCTTACCGCAACTTATAAAAGAATATAACAACAAGTATCATCGAACCATTGGTATGAAGCCTAACCAAGTAAATAGCGGTAATGCTAAGATGGTATTAAAACGTATTAGGAATAATACAACTCCTAAACGTGAAAAAATGCAGCCTAAAACATTTAAAGTTGATGATAAAGTTCGTATAAGTAAGTACAAAGGAGTATTTAGTAAAAGGTATCTGCCAAACTGGACTAATGAAGTATTTACAATCTATAAAGTGCAACCAACAATCCCTGAAACTTACATCTTAAAGGACAACAAGGGTGAATTACTCGAAGGTGGATTCTACGGACATGAGTTGTTAAAATCATCAGTTGGCGATGTATATCTTGTTGAAAAGATTTTACAAAGAAAAAAGGATAAGGTTAAAGTACGTTGGTTGGGATTTGATAAAAGTGAAGACTCTTGGATCCCTACAAAAGACTTGGTGTAGCAATTTATGAACTCATTACATGTTTAACCTTTACACAAGATGGAGATTGTGCAACAAAAGGATCGATTTTTTATTAATAATATTGATGAATTAACAGTTGACAACGACAAGTTAAATCATGGAAAACATGGTGAACTACTGCCAAACACAATAAGATGTTTAATAACTGGACCATCAAATTGTGGAAAGACAAATGTGGTTTTTAACTTAATAACAAATCCTAAAGGATTACGTTTCAACAACATTTATATCTTTTCCAAATCTTTGCAACAACCCAAATACCAATTACTGGATAAGGTACTTGCAAGTGTACCTGAAGTTAATTTTTATAAGTTTAATGCTAGTGAAACTATAATGGAGCCAAACGAGGCAAAACCATTTTCTATATTTGTATTTGATGATGTATCTTGTGAAAATCATGACACTATCAGAAGCTATTTTGCCATGGGAAGACATTACAATATTGATAGCATTTATATTGGTCAAACTTACAGTAAAATTCCAAAACAACTTATAAGAGATAATGCAAATCTACTAATTATCTTTAAGCAAGATGAAACAAATTTAAAGCACATATATAATGATCATGTGAATGCAGACATGTCATTTGATAAATTTAAAGAAATGTGTGGCAAAGCATGGGCTGAAAAATATGGATTTCTTGTTATTATGAAAGAAGAAGCTATAAAAAATGGAAGATATCGTATAGGATTGGATAAATTTGTATTAATCCATTGAACGATTGATGATACGTTTAGTAATAGATTGGACCTCGCAGCGTAAACATGGTGAACCAAGAAAAACTATTAAAAGAAATAAAATCACTGAGTGACTCGATTAGACTTAAAAATCGAGCATTAAGAATGGGTTTGAATGAAAGAGAAGAATTTCTGGAGACTACATTTAAACCTATTACAGAACCTTTAAAACAGATAACAGAAACAATTGGTAAACCTCATTATGAAGGAGATGTCTTACTACCTGTTTCTAAATTTGAAGTAAAGACTTTCAAAAAGGAAGAAGATGATGATTCTTACACAAGTGATAGTGAAGTTTCTCAAAAAGAAGAAGAAACAAGACAAGAAGAACCAGAAATAAATGTTCAAAAAGACGAAGAACAAGAACAACATATACCTGAAGCAGAACAATCAATTCCAAATCTAACAAAATTAAGTAGTGATATATTGCAACAAGGACCTCTTGGAAGAAAGTATATCATGAAGATGTTACATGAAATAAAAGCAAACCCAAAACTACACAAGTCACATGTATATGGAGCGAGAATTGATGGAAATGAATTAAAAATAGGAGATTCAAAAGTACATTTGACTGAAGATGATGACATTGTTATTGGTGAGCATAAATATAAAGGAACAAAAGGATTATTTGAACTGATTTTTAAAAATATACCTATAAAATATACGCTACAAGATTTAAATACTTTTAAAGAAATTTTGCAAAATACTAATGCTCATAAGAAGAATTACTCGAAAGAATCAATGATAAATAGAACACGCGCAACTAAATATACAGTTGTAATAAAAAGATTGTTTCCGCTGAGAAAACTACCAACATTACGAACTGCACCCGCTTTGAAGAAACCGCTAAAGAGGAAGTCTTTATCACTTATGGACTTATCACTTATGGATGAATATGGTAAAAAGAAAAAAGGAGAAACTTCGACGTCTGGTAAAGGTTTAATGAAAAACCTATATAATACAAATGTGATTTACTATAATGATATAAATAAATTGGTTGATAGAATGAGACTATTACATGAAGCCATGGAAGCTGGTCATACAGGTTTAAATAATGAATGGGTGGCTTTAGTTGACGAACTTCGAAATCGTGGAATAGTTGTATAAATCATCACGGATATATAAGAGAGCTGTGAGCATACAGTGGATCAGTTTAATCATGAGCGTCGACAAGTTCGGACGGTACTCCGGGCTAGGAGTACAAGGAGGAGAAAACAGAAAAAGAAGTGGATTGCCGCAAACACCTGAAAGTGACTATGATATTAGTAACAAACGTTTAAAATTTGCTAAAGACCCAGAAGAAGATACTGATGGAGCGAATTTAAAGACAGTAAAAGAGGCTACTTCAACATCATTGAAATTAGACAAGAATACTTACGATGTTAAATCACATAGAATAATTAATGTTGGTAAACCAACTGACAGTTCTGATGCAATTACTAAAGAGTATTTATCATCTGAACTTTCAAATAGTTTAAAATTGCAATGGGGTAATAATTTAAAAGATGGACAGACATATGATGCTGGAAATCATAGAATAACCAACGTGGCAAATCCAAAAAATGATAAAGATTCAGTTAATAAAGAATATTTACATTCTATAATACCGGAAAAGACTCAACGCGGATTTTCTTTTTATAAATTTATAATAAATGACATTGGATACCCAAAGGAAGACGGGGATGCTGTAAACCTGAAATACATCAAGGACAACTGTATTTTACAAGATGGTGATGAAATCGATTGTCATGGGAAAGTGTTGTCAAATGTAAAGTTCGGTTCTCAACCAAAAGACGCTGTTACTATGGAACAATTATCTAAAGAATTAAAAAGGGGAACATCGAATTTTGTAAAACATGAAGATGCCGTGCTAAAGCGAGGAGATACATTTATACATGGAAATGAAAAGTTTGATTTAATGCAAGGAAATAATGATGAATGGGATGCAGGACATAAAACAATAACAAATGGAAGATTTGGTATAAAAGATACAGATGTACCTCTAATGGTACAAACATTAATTGCGAGTGGTGGTACATTAGGTACATACAATGGTCGTAATAGAAGAATAAAAAATATTTATCCTGGTTATGAAGATGATGATTGTGTTACATTGAGACAAACAATAACTTGGGATAAACACTTTGGGACCAAATATGATGCAAAGATGAAGAAAATAATTAATATTTTACCAGGAGAAGATTTAAATGATGCTGCTACTATTGGACAAGTCATAACAACGTCGAAAAGTGATTCGACCGCTTACACGTGTAATGATAAACGTATTATGCAGTTACACGATCCCCAACATCCAAAAGATGCTGTAACTTTAGACTGTTTAATAAGAATAGTGGGCAATTTACTTATCGATACCCACAATCATATAGCTAGTACAACGAGTCATGTGATGATTCAACCCGATGAACGAGAAGCTTGGATTAAAAATAGAATTATAAATCAGTATATAATTAATTTGAATAATTAAGTATTTAAATATAAAAATTGTGCATGAGTTATTCATTTATGCAAAGCAGCTCGTGAAGTAAACACGCTGGTTATATAAGACGACATAATGAAGACCGCAACGCTCAGTCGTCGTCAAGACAGCGGCAAGAAAGGACGTGGTATAACATCAGCTGCGTTATCCCTGCTAAGACGGATTCCTGTTGGTGCTGTTCTAAATCGAGCAATAGACGCTTTACCATACGAATTTCATCTGCCCGGAGGCTATCAATATTGCGGACCCGGAACTAAGTTGGCAAAACGTTTAGCAAGAGGAGATCCTGGAATTAATAAATTAGATCAAGCTTGCAAAGAACACGATATAGCGTATTCCAAGTTTGCAGATTCAACAAATAGATCAATAGCGGATAGAGCGCTAGCGGAAAAAGCTTGGCAAAGGGTTAAATCAAGTGACGCCAGTATTGCGGAAAAAGCAGCAGCTTGGGCAGTGACAACAGCCATGAAGACGAAAGCTAAGTTTGGTGGTGGAAGACGACGCGGGAGAAAACCTAGTAAAAAAGAAGCTGCAAAAAGAGGCGGGAACATCAAAAGAAGACGTCACACTAACCCTAAAAGGAAAGTCAAGAAAACATCCATATGGTCAATGGTAAAAAACGGATCGGGTCTTTACTTAAGACCGTACCGTGTGTATTAAATGAGAAGAATAAATTGATAATTCCAAATGAAGCATTAACAAACTATCAATTGTCAAAGTATGTGAAATGTTTAAGAATACCATTCTTCAGAGGAGTTTTTATGAAAGATACATTACCAAATAGAGTGTGGAAAAATGAAACTGGAATAGTAAATTTAGACTCTAATTATGGACCAGGTACTCATTGGGTATGTTATAAAAAACTTGGAAAAAATGTTTACTACTTTGATAGTTTTGGAAATTTACCGCCACCAAAAGAACTTCAACATTATTTTCGGAACTGCAATAATATATTCTACAACTACAAAAGAGAGCAACCTAGCAATACAGAAATATGCGGACATTTATGTTTGGAGTTCCTAGCGAAGAGCGTCAGTCAGCTTTAAGATGTCATCGTATACAGTGTCGCTGAGTGAAAATTCGTCAACATTGAAAAGTACACTTTTCCCAGCGTTACGTTTATCTACGGACAAACTATGGGAAGCAGCATTATTGGATTTGACTACATACAATTCAATTCCCAATGTTACAGAAGGAAAAAATAATTTACTACATTATTATGAGAGTAAAGACGAAAAAGGAAATTATTCACAATTAAAAATAATTCCATTATCTACAGGAGCATATGAAATAGACGATATAAACCAAGTATTACAAAAGAAACTTGGAGAAGAAAATATTTCTATAAAAGGTAATAATAATACATTAAAAGCAGAAATAACTTCAAAGTATTATATAGATTTTAGCTTAGACCACTCAATCGGCAATTTGCTCGGATTTTCAAAGAAGAAAGGAATTTTAGCTCCTGGAAATGATTATACTGGCGATACAACAGTAACAATATTAAAGGTGAACAGTATTGATGTAACGTGTAATATTATACACGGATCATATAGAGATGGAGTAAATCAACATATATTACACACATTTTACCCGACAGTAGCTCCTGGTTTTAAAATAGTTGAGAAGCCACAAAACCTGATATACCTACCGTTAAACACCAGTTTCATTTCAGACATCGTACTGAACATATTGGATCAAGACGGCATTAGTGTTGACTTTAGAGGAGAAACAATAACTATACGGTTACATATCAGAGCGGCAACATAAAGTCAACATGGGATTATCATTTAAACCACAACGGAAGAGTCGGGAGCTCAGTAGCTCCTCAACATTCGACGAGTTAACACCGGACAACATACGCTTCCTACAGAAGATCGGACTAAAACTTGCCAACCATGGATATACTGGATATAGCACAAGGACCGACATTCGACGAAACCCTATGGGAGAAGGAATATCACACTCACAACCCTTACACTTCATCAAAATTAAATAATAATGATGAAATAAGAATTCCCATTCAACAACAAGATATCTACACATTACCATGTGAAAGTTATTTATATATCGAAGGAAGAGTAACAACATTGGATGGAAAATCTGGTTCAACTGTTCCTTTTATAAATAACCCTATGGCATATCTGTTTGATGAAATTAGATATGAGATATCTGGAGTAACAGTTGATTCAACAAAAAAAGTTGGTATATCAACAACTTTAAAAGGATTGACTTCAATAACACCTCATGAAAAGAATTCTTTAATCTCGGCTGGATGGGTGACTCCTGATAAAGACACTATTACTCCTAATTCAAAAGGTTACTTTGATTTTAATGTGCCTTTACGATTGCTTTTGGGATTTGCAGAAGATTACAAGAGAATAATAATAAATGTAAAGCAAGAACTGGTACTGCTCAGATCTTCAACGAATAAGGATGTAATACAAGCGCCAAGTGGAACAAAAGATGCCGATTTGGAATGGCAACTTCAATTGGATAAAGTTGTATGGAGAGTACCACATGTCAGATTGGCGGATGAACATCGAGTATTATTATTGAAAAAATTAAAATCTGACCGTGATATCGTAATACCATTTAGAAGTTGGGAGTTTCATGAATACCCCATATTGCCTCAAACAGAAAGACAAACATGGACTGTTAAAACCTCTACTTATTTAGAACGAGCAAGGTACATAATAGTCGGTTTTCAGACTAAACGAAAAGATGTTATAACTGCGCACGCTGGTCAGTTTGACCATTGCAAGATAAAGAATTGCAAAGTTTTTCTAAACTCTCAGTTCTTTCCATATGACAGTTTAAATGTTTCATTTGACAAGAAACGTTATTCCATTCTATATGACATGTATGCAAGATTTCAATCGTCATATTATGGTAAGACAAATACACCACTACTATCACCAGAACAATTTTATTCAAAATCTCCAATTGTTGTAATCGATTGTTCAAAACAAAATGAATCTGTGAAATCTTCAAGTGTAGATATAAAAATTGAAATGGAATTTGAAGATAAAATACCAGATGGAACTTCAGCATACTGTTTAATTCTACATGACAAAATAGTTACTTACACACCGCTGACAGGAATTGTGAAGAATGTACTTTAAAAAGGATTAATACAACATCTGCACGATTTGTAAGGTTTTTACAAAAGATCAACAATATCTAGGTCATCTGCGAGTATAAAAGCGAGAAAGAAGAGCTGGAAATTCATTTCATCTTTGATTGTCGTATGGGTAACATCGTCCGCAAGATGAGTTCTACTACATCAAGTGCTAATGAAGAAACTACACCTCTTATGGCTGACAATAGTTTGGATATAGAAAGACAAGTTGAACAGGAAATGGAAGAGTTCCTCAAGTTTAAACATAAGAAGACAGACGAAGAGGAAGTTCAAAAAGAAACAAAGAAAAGGAAAATTGAAGATAACATTTCTACCAACATCTTAATGGAGGTATTTCTTCGAATATTTTATCCTATTTCTTCTTGTATGACAAAGACTGTGTCTGCTGGAGTAATGAAATCATTGGATTACTCTCCAACTGTTATTTTGAATCACGGATCTAAAATGGTAACCTTCACTGAATCTTCTTGGGAATCTTTTATGAAACATATACATCTTTTGGAATGCTATTTGAGTAACAATACGTTTGGAAGAAAAACAAAACTAGGTTTGTTCGAATCAAATATTGAAATCGATATTGTTAAACAACGTGGTCAACAACTAGTTCGATTTAGAGATTTAACTAAATATAATATAAAAATACATTTGACAAAAGAAGAGTTTTACGCTTTAACTTGTGCAACTGGTCCTATAACAAGATATTTAAAACAGCTAATATTCTCAAGTACAATTATCAAAGACTATTTAATTGATGCATTGGATAGACAACCATATGTTCCAATCCTATACGGTCCAGTAGATACTTCAATCTTCAATAGGATACCGCATGAAGTAGAGATGTGGAGACAGTTACACCACAATCAAACCAACTTTAATTTAGATGAAGAAGAAAAGCAAGAAACCAAGGAAAACGAATCACGTTTCAACAATCAACAATCAACAACAAATTAAACAAACAAAGAATATTGTAAGTAAGAAGAAGAAGAAGAATGTTGGAGTATAAAATGCTGCCAATCTGCATTGACATACCAGTTGTCTACTGAACGTCATCATGGATAAACGAGTTTCATTCTCTAAGAAGACGGAAATAATGGAAGTAAAGCGAGGTATCATAGAGTTTCAGGCATTCCGTGGTAATGATGGAAATTTTATAATCAAAGAGTTAGTGGTACTAGATATGATAACATCTGTTGTTTATCATTTTTTATTCATGCCTCCTTTGCCGTTCAACAGATTAACAACCAAAGCTAAAGTAACAAACAAATGGTTGATGAAACATTTTCATAATCTAAGATGGGATGAAGGTTTTATAACCTACAATATGATGCCACACATTATGAATCATTTCTGCAAAGAGTTCAAAACTATTTTTACAAGAGGATTGGAAAAAGCAAATTGGATACAAGCATATACAAACCATGAAGTGATAAATGTGCAAATGGAGAAAGATTTTTATTGCTACTTTGCTAACATCTGTGTTTCATCTAAAAACTTTAAACATCGACAGTCACAATGTGCTTTAAAGAACGCATATCGTTTGAATGTCTATCTCCAGCAAAGTGGTGGGGGAAGCGATGGGTATAAAAGCGAGAGCGGCACTATGACAATGCATCAGTATTACTCTAACCTCCGAGGAGTCAACACCTCTGACGCGCAAGCACAAGAAGAAGAAGACGAACAATAGTAAGAAGAAAATAATGGCATCGCAAACTTTTCTACAGTCACTTGTTGATCAATTCAACAAACATTCTAAATCTACAATACTACCGACAAAGAAATGTTCAGAATTGAAGGAACAAAAACATTACATTATTCACACTATTAAGAAGATGGAAACATCAATTGGAGACGCCATCAATTGCACATTGAGTGAAGCACCCTACACACCTGGTGATGAACCGAAATTTCAAGTATTTCTTCCCAAACGCTTTGTTCAACTGCTGCAGAATGAAGATTTACGACTGATTCACCCCGGCGCACTCTATTTGGCATCCCACGGTCCTAGCGGAACCAACTCTACTGAACTTACACTTCATGTTATGCCTATTAGCAACTAGTCTTTAATTTATATATGCTGTTGTACATGTGTGTAACTGATTTTAAATAAATAAAAATGAAAAAAAAATAAAAAAAATAAGAAAAAGGCAACATATCGATAGTGTTTCTGCACTATTGATATGTTGCTTTTTTAAAAACACGTTTGGATGACCTTGACCTAGTTTCGAGGGTATATAAAGGCCGTAATTTTCTTGAGGATCTCATCAGTCTACGACTACCTTTCGTGCTGTACGCATCTCTGTTGGCTCTCCAGTTATTACGAATAACAACATGTCTCTTAAGGTTAAGTGTGCATCATATGATACCACCACCATCACAACTTTTGAAGAACTCGATGATTTCACTAATGAACTACGAGTTTTACTTGCTGGTGGTTATCGTTTAAATATTGATGTTTACGCTAACAACATGAGGATGTTTCCTAAACAAAAGTTCTGCAATGAAGAAGTATTCGTTTCCACACAACCTTCAACTACAACACCATCTACTCAAAGTAATGTTAAGTTCCAGAAATATTACTAATATTAAATAATATCAAGTGGTCGCTGTAGCATCTATAAAAGGAACGTGTAACCTAACAGAATCATCATTTGCTCTCCAACTGACGCAGCGAAAACAACTATTAATACCATGTTGTACAGAATGATGATTGAATTTAATGGAAAAATCTACGGAAAGGACTATCAAAGTGCAGAACAAATGACGTCCGATCTTCAAGTATTAACTAAAGAGGGATTCCAACCAAAATTAATTCTAAAATTTCCTGAAGTACATCCGCTATCCACTGAAGATCTCATCGCTATGGCTAAAGAAGAAAAAGAAAAATACAAACAAGATGTAAAGAAAGAAAAAGAAGATGAAAACTCATTATCTTAAATAAATACATCTTACACTTGTAAGATGATCTTTTTTAAAACTCCATTTGGATGACCTTGAGATTACCCCCACCACTTTTCTTAATCTATAAAACACTCTATCCTACACTATACAACTTCATTTCTTGCCTAAACTTAGAAGCGCCAACATGGAAGAGAAGAAAAACGAGGACTCACCGCGCTACTGTTGTGAACAGAAATGCACCGATTTAGGAAGATGGATGGTAGACGGATTAGCCTGTACAAAGTGCGAATTCTTTGGATCCTGTTACTGCAGATGCGAAACAAAGCAACTACCACCACCAAAATTGCGAACCTTCAAGATTTATAAATCACGATACTTCCACACTTGCTGTCCCCAGAGGTGTATCAAGTTTCATCCGGAAAAACTTGTCATTTGTCGAGAGTGCAATGCATATTATAAAGACGACTTTTGTACATGCATCATAAGTGCGTGCAAGTATAGATCAGATTGGTCTTCTGAACCTGTTGAAGCTTCAAATGTATAGCTGTAGTCACTGACTGCAGCCCTTTTTTAAAACTCCATTTGATTGACCTTGAGATTACCCCCACCACTTATTTTTTACAACATATATTCTACGGATCATTCGATACGCTTCTCATTCTTATTTCATTACTTGCACTGACAACAACATGGATGATAAATTCATTTCCTTTCAACATTTAATTACCGACAGAGAAGAGATGGAAACCCTATTCCAAAACTTACTCACACTTATGGATAACCATCCTTTAAGATGGATCAACATCACAGTGCAATATGTCAATCCTACCAAAATATTTTCATCGTCATCATCTTCTTCAAGCACCTCCATGTCTTCATCGTCGCAAAGTGAAGAGGAAGAGGAACAGACAACTAATGGTGTTAAAATTATTGAATTAAACAACGAGGAACAAGAAATGCAAGCTCTGGTTAAATATAAATTTATAGTACACCTCCTACTACCTACCCGAACGGCGTTTCGCAGCGAAATGCGCTGGCCAACGGTTCGCATGGGGGTATATCGCCTTTCCCCCACCACACCACTACCCCTCCACTTCCCCCACCACGCCACCACCCCTCCACGTCCCCCTCCACCGCCCTTGCCAGCATATAAGCGAGCCGCTGACTGACGCTCGCCATTTGTTTCCCGACTCCCGTACGATGAACAACGATCCGCTACCACATATGAAATCTACTTTTATAATTAGAACAAGACATGATTTAAAAGATTTAATGGAAACTTTAGAAGATATTATAGACAAATTCCACTGCATCACTATGAATTTGGAACTTGTTTACGGTTGTCCAACATGCGATAGAGTTGAGAGTGGAGATGAAGATGGTTTGCTAGGACTCACTCCTGCATCCTCCAAACCTACACCAACAGCTGACGATGACGTTTGATCGGACACACAACTGTTTTTCTTAACCCCCCACCACTTTCCAGTAAATATGCCCTGTCCTCATCTTCGTTTTTCATTTCATCGCCAACTTTCCGACCGTCAACACCGCTCCCGTTTCACCAACACAAATTAAAACAAGCACACAAACATGATGGATGATGTTTCACTTAAAACACGATTGGAAGAGGACAGACTCAAACTAGAGATCAACAGGCTGCAATTAGAAACGGAAAATCAACAAGGAATGGTTCGCCTGCTGCAACTGTTCAAATTCGTACTCTGCATGTTGTGCGTCTACCTTCTCTTCGCCACCACCTTCGGCGTCTACCACTCCCTCACCGGTGGACGACACTCCAACGCCTCTCTGCACAAGAACACGACTTTGATTTAATTTTAAAAATAAACGAAAACCTCCCGCGGCCCGGCGCCGCCCCTCCCAAACCCCACCGAGCCCCTGCGGCTCCCACTTTTTTAAAACCCCCTCCGGATGACCTTGACCCACTTCCCACACCCATCCATCACTCTCACCCCACACTTCCAACCCCACACCTGCCTCTTCCAACCAATGACCTTGAACTGGCCCAACTGTAGCCATTCCCCACTACTTGGCACAAATAATTAAATGTTATTTTCTAAGTTCTCTCGCCATCCCAGTTAATTAAGATGAACCGTGTAAAACTGCCTTTATTGTTATTGCTCCTCGTGTTGGCGAAGATTGTAACCGAATTCCCTAACAACGTTCTTTGATGATTCTATTCATCTGTTAAAATTATCAATTTAGAAGCTTTTGTTTGTTATCACTTTAAATACTGTGATAAAATATGCAAAGATCAACTTGTAGTTATATAAAAAGTACGGATGACGTGTGAAAGCAAAAATATGTAGAATTGAAGGTTTTTAAATAAAATAAAAAACCATAATAAAATATTAATTACATCAGCTATAAAATTGATATTTTTTATTTAAAGTTTATAATTTACTTTCGCGTCATTATAAATTAGTGACGTACAAATACAATTAAAGAACATTGATCTAAGGCCTCACACTAGTTGAGGTAGTTCACTGAACGCTTGCTTGTTGTACTACTCCACGAAACAGATATTATTTGGTGTATCGGATATGAGATTTGACGTCACTCGGCTCCAGAATAGCTCCCATCTACAGAACCTCTTCATTAGTGTTCACTGGTTCTCGACATGATGCGATTATGTGCCAAGACTGTCGGCCACGGCAGCGCGCGCTCCTCCTCGCGATCGGCTGGTTCAAATGTACTCTTATTCCTAAAAACGCTCTTTAAAATGCATCTCATGTTCATATCTTAAATTGTTCCTATAGTATAAACGCAGTAATACGTTAAGAATTGTTGTGCTATACACATAAACCAAGAACAATTATTGTAACAATGAACGCATTGTATTGACATATCGTTGGAAGTAGTGTGTTTTGGTTACTTCTGGACCGGAAGTCGTGCCATCTGCCCGAGCAGCTGCTCGAGCAGCTGGCGCCAGCTGCTATGTCACATAGCTTCCGGTGGGGGTTAGAGTGTATATATGAGATGCTGTAGTTATATTTTATGCCATATAGGTCGGGGTGGAGATGGCGATAGTGTTGGCGTTAGGGTGAAGTGAATTTGCGCATAAAATTAAAAGTTAGTTAAAAATTGAAATTCGTCGGTGTTAATGAAACTCTAACAGTTGAACAAAAATTAAGAGTTAGTTTAAAATTGAAATTCAAACTTATAATTGGGATCTGGAAAATATGTCAAGGTCATCCAGAGTAAGTTTTAAAAAATTCTATCCAACTATCACTAGAAATAGTTTTAAGTTGAAGTAGTTGGTGATAGCGGGATAATTGATTCGTGCCATGGGAGAGGTGTTTATCGTATGAAAGTTGGCGATCGAATGAGAAATGCCGCCTAGGGAGAGGGCTTATAAAACGGCAACCTCCCCCCACCACCCCTTCCCCCACTCCTTTAGACCAATAACCGGTTGCCGACACTATGTGGTAAAACTGAACCAGACATGGCGGCCGCCATGGATAATTCTAACCTCAAATCTTAGCTCAGCTGAAGAGAATAGAGGAGCATGAAGTAGGAATTGTGGTGACAGCGCTTATATGAGGAATAGTAGGGGTAAAATAAAAAAACTTGTTGAACACAGTCGATAGGTGTAACAAGTTCAAAGTTGTTGAATTGTAACATAGAATGTAAAATGTTGTAAATAACATTATCATCAACATTAACCTGCGAAGTCTTTGAGTATAATGGGTTAAAACTGTACTTCTTCCTAATTCTATTTAAATTAGTTCTACACTTTGAAATTGAAGGTTTAGAAGTACTTTGTAATATGTGTTGTGTTCGCAAAAGCTTTAATTTTAAACATTGTGCAGTCATTATAACCGATGTGTTAAGTTCAGAAGTTAAAAGAAGACTGAGATATAAAATGAAGTGTAAAAGAAATTGAAACAGAACGCCAGAGTAGTAATTTTATAGGTTAGAATTTACGAAGGCTATTCCATGGATAATTCTAACCTCAAACCTAGTAAGTGAAGTAGTCATAACATAAAACTAACGAGAGATGATGACCGAGCGGATGCGAGGCAATGAATGTTTGTAGCGCGATAAACTACCCACCTTTATAGAGGCAATAACTCCAGCCAGATGGCGGCAGATGGCAAGCAAATGACTTGTTGACCGACTTTCACCTGAGTAGTAAGAGAAGTAGGGTTCTGTGTCTATCCCTACTCTTTGGGGTCAATGACCGACCGGAAAGGTCAATGACCTCCCCCCCCCTCCCCCCCCTCCCCCCCCCTCCCCCCCCCCCGAAAAAATGGAGCCCCCCCCCCTTCCCCCACTCCTTCCCCTACTCCTCTGGGTCAATGGCCGGTCACCACCTTTCCCTACTCCTTCTAGGCCAATGACCGGTCACCACCGGTTGCTGACTCTATGTGGTGAAACCAGACCAAACATGGCAGCTGCCATGGATAATTCTAACCTCAAACCTGCTGCGCATACAACGAGTTCTCCGGACCGGAATCAGTCCATGCTATGCGCATGCGCCTAGTCCTGTATTACTCACTTTAGCGCTACTGCACATGGATAATTCTAACCTCAAACCTTGGTTTTGTGTTGTTGCGCATGCGCCGCTCCCCACTCCTTTGCCTTCCTTTTACACTGCTGTGAACTGGACTGGATTGAACACTGTACTGGAGTGAAACAACTTCCCCCACTACTCGAGAATCCGAGGAGCAATACGAGCCTGATCTTAGCGTCAGTCGTCAACAAACTTTCATAGCGAAAGGTTGTTGGCGACTCAGCAAGAGGTTTCAAATATATAGTAGGCCTATATATATTTGAACTTCTTCTACTACGTTGCGTTTTTTAATGCAATGTAGTATGTGTGTGTGTGTGTGTGTGTGTGTGTTTAGTTTTAAGTTGTATTTAATTTAAGAAATAATTTGCGCATTGCGATGTTAGTTATAAGTTGGGTTTAGCATTAAGGTGTATTAATTTTAAGAGGTGTTTAGCATTAAGGTGTATTAATTTTAAGAATAATGATGGTATTTGGTTGTGTTGAATTATTTGGTTTTTAATAATGATGTGTTGTTAGTTTTAAGTGTTGATATTAATAATTTATGTTGTTGTTTTGCCTTTCAGCTAGATGTTAGGGGGTAGATTAACTGTAAATTCAGAAGTTCAGTTGAACTTCACTTAGAAGGGGTGGGACATCCGCAAATTGCGGACTAGGTTTTTTGCATTTTGTTTAGGAATATGATGGGTGGGATTAGTTTGGGTGGGTGTTAGAGTTGCGTTTCTGCATTAGCTGTTCCAGTTTCCCTGAAATTAATGGTTACGCTTTGATGCGGACGGGACGTTACGCTTTGATGCGGACGGACCAGGGCCTCCCTGCTGTTCCAGTTTCCCTGAAATTAATGGTTACGCTTTGATGCGGACGGGACGTTACGCTTTGATGCGGACGGCCCAGGGACCTCCCTTGCAGAACGTAACTAGTGGGTTGGGAGTGGGAACCGCTAGGCAAACAGGGTGGTGGGAACAGTATTACTGTTCCCATCACCTTGGATCATTATAAATCTTGAATGACCTTGACCCACTTTCGGAAGGGTCAATGACCCCCCCCCCTCCCCCCTCCCCCCCCTCCCCCCCCTCCCCCCCTCCCCCCCCTCCCCCCCCGAAAAAATGGAGTCGATTCCCCCCCCCTTCCCCCACTCCTACCCCCACTCCTTCCCCCACTACGGGTAAACGACCGGTCATGACCTGAAAAATTAAAATGGCTATAACTTGATAATGGATTGACGGATTTGGACAAGCGATACATCATTGAAAAGGTCTATGTAAGACAAACATTTTGGTAAAAGAAGAATTTGGTTATCTTATTTTAGTGAAAAGTTATGCGAATTATTTTAAATAAATACCTTCTCTTTCCCCTTTTCCCCCACCTCCCAGGTCAATAATCAGTCTCGGCCAGCTGCTACCCCTCTCATTTGCATATTGTTATAAAAGACGCACCGACTGCGGCTAACATTTCATTCTGATTACAGACGTTACGCTGCGAACTTGGAGCCACAACCATGTTATCTCTGCCAACTACAACTTCTACTTTAACTTCTACTTCGACTTCTATTTCTACTATGGCTGTTCCTGCACCTAAGAAAACTCTTCGCCTCAAAAACATTCCTGATTGCTACAAGAATCGACTTGCATCTCAACCTTCAACTTCTGGAGCTATTCTTCCGCCAACCAACACTTCTAGACTTCGTAGTATTTTTTCACCGCCTTCGCCTTCAAAGGACTCCGCACCACCATCAACTACTATGCCGCCACCGCAGAAGCCAGTTCACCACCATCCTAATACCCCTTCCGTTGAAACCATTGTTCATCGTCTTAGCACACCTATTATCCCACTATCACCATTGCCTCCTACCCCACCACTTAGTACACCTGAAGATCATACCTATCACAAAACTGATTCCTCTCAACCTGCTACTAAATCATCTCCTAAATCAGCTCCTAAACCAGCTCCTAAACTTACTCCTAAACCTACTCCTAAACCTACTCCTAAACCTGCTCCTTCAGAGCAATTTCAATTATTACAAGAAGAGCGTCGTAGGGCATTTAGCCATCCCACTACTTGCCCTGAAATGCTTACTAGGGGAATTAAGAAAGGATCACCTTGTGGGAGGAAATGTGTAAAAAACGAAAGTTTTTGCCGTGTACATGTCGTAAAACACATTTCTGAACCACAAGTGACAGAAACCCCCACTGTTGAATACCAATCCAAAATTATTGGTGTGAAAGGAAATAGGCTTAAGAGAGGTTGTGTCTATTTTTTTGAAAGTGTTATTGACAACAAACACATTTTGGCAACTTGTAACGGCGTAAGATATAATATTAAAGTGATTGAATCCTTGCGCAAAGAGAAATCAGTTTATGAGTTAGACTCTAAAGACTATCTCCTCAGACACAAACTGGATGGTATTACAAGGTGGGGGCGTAGCAAGTAAATTCACATAGCTTTTTCCAAATTATTGCTTAAAAAAATACTGGGGGAGAAACACAACGCGTTATAGCGTTGTGTTTCTCCCCCATTATTTTTTAACACTCTAAGTCTCGTGACCTACTAACCTACTTCCATCCAAGTAGTAAGAAAAGTACTTCCCCCACTCCTTTGGGTCGATGACTGGTCATGGTCAGCACCTATCCCTCATTTGCATACTATTATAAAAGCGGAGCGAGCGTTGGTCACCCCTTCATTTTTCTTCTACACGCCGCTCTTGTCATTTCGTCTCTGCTGTTTACAATATTTCTTGCTTCAAAATGCCTCCTCATCTGAATGAAAATTTTAATTTTTCTGAAATTTCTGATGTTTTTGAACAATCTGAAGACACTTTAAGTAACGACAGTGAAAGTGAAGATGATGAGGACGATGATGATTATACTGTTGAACTTAGTGAAGAACGTAAAGTCATAGCAATTGATCCACAATTTCCATTTGATACAATAGAAAAGTTTATGGCTGAAGCTAATAAATGGTTGGACTCAGGATGTTATGTACGAATTGACTCTTTTATATTGTATGGTGATAGTCATTCTTTCCTTGTCACACCAAATGACAGAGACCGCATGTTGCAGTGGGCACAATCTATGATGGAGTGCTACGAACAAGGTGTGGACACTGGCGGCTATTTTCTTGCACAACTAGTGTAATAACAAATTACCCTTCCCCCACGTAGTGAAGAAGGAAAAGAAATATTAGGAATCTAATTATAATATTTCCTTCCACATATAAAGAAGAAGGGGAAAGGAGTGGGGATTATAAAGTGGTGGGGGAATGTGTATAAATGCAGGTTGTTTTAAGAGACTTTTATTATTATTGTGGCTTTAGCAGAAACAACATGGAGTTTAAATCTTCAGCAAAAATAAGGAATAATATAATAAAGAAAGAAATTCGCAAGAAAGAAAAGATTGAACTTATAAAATTACAACTTATAATACCTTCCATTAAAATTGGATGTAGCAAACTAAAGACTTTGGTGAAAACTAACGAATATTTGTTACAATTGCTAAAAACAATCGAAGAGTTGAAGAGAAAGAATGGACATTCTACATAGTAAAATTTGAACATTTTAATATAAATAAGTAAACTGAAAAAAGTAGATGTAAAATAGAGAGCGAGGAATAGATCACTTTGTGGTAATGGACTAACATGCCACTTAGTGCTCTATTCCTCGTTCTCGCGTTAAATTGGATTACCTTGACCTATTTGTTTGACTGTTAGAATTTGGTTAACAATGTTGAATTTCAGTTTTGAATTAATGTTTATTTTTATTCAACTGTTAGAGTTTTTTAACACTGTCGAATTTTAGTTTTGAACTAACTTTTAATTTATGCGAATTTTCAGTTCAACTCTAGTTAATTTATGCGCAAATTTAGTTTAACCAAGTGCCTGTGTTCTAGCCATTTCTTTTCCAACATTTGTTCTTTTAACATCTGTCCCATAACATCTGTCCTAACAGATGTTAAAAGAAAGTTTGTTAAAGTTTGAATATAAAGAAGTATATACTAAAACTCCAATGGGAATAAAGAACACGAATGAACAATTAGTTTGTAGAAGGTTAATATTTTGTTGAAAATGTTTGATTTCCTAGGATAGTGAAGAGGATGAAATAGTGGTGGGGGAACCATTATAATAGGAGGAACGTGAGAGCCCACTTCATTTCTTGGTGAAATTTCGAAGAGTAAACATCTCAACATGTATCGTTGCGATAAATGTTTGGAATCGTTTCACGATGAAATTCTATTAGACTGTCATAAAGAACTAATTCACAACAACCCAGAAGAAAAACAAGAACAACAAGAACAACAAGAAGAACAAGAACAACAAGAAGAACAAGAAGAACAAGAAGAACAAGAAGAACAAGAAGAACAATATGAAATAACAGCAACATCTTCAACTACTTTACCAAATCTACAAGTATTTGCATTACCTGGTAAAGTAGTAATGCATCATAAGATTCAAAATGAAAATTTGAAGCTAGAAGAATTTATTAGAGAAGCAAAACCAATTGTAAGTAAAACTTTAAAAGAAGAATTAAAAAGATTGAACTTTCTTAAATTTGGTTTACTACTAGAAGCTATGTTTATAAATGTACAAGAAGAATTATCACCAAGAGGATTCATAACAAAAAACCGAACTATTATGGGAAGTTCAAACATTGATTCAATAGTAGAGAACTGTATAGAAGAAATATTAACAAAAATTCAGGAACACGAAGGAAGAGGATCCGGATGGAGTCTTACAAGTATTGAAGTATTAGATATAAGAGTTCACAAACATGGATATGGACTAATGGGATCAAGTTACATTCCTCTGCCAAAAAGAATTGAAGATACAAAATCTTGTATTAATGTTAAAAATGAAGACAATGAATGTTTTCGTTATGCAATGACAACTAAATTTGTACCACATAATGCGAATAGACCTGACCAAGAATATGAAAATCAAAGATTTAGATACAATTTTCAAGGAATCACTTATCCTGTATCACTGAAAGATATATCAAAATTTGAGAAGAAAAATCCCGGTACGTCTATCAATGTTTTTGCATTAGATAGTTCAAACAAAGTGTATCCTTTACGTATTGCAAAAGAAGAGCTACCAGATCATACGGATTTACTACTACTAACGCGAGGAGATGTGTCTCACTATGTGTACATAAAGCAATTTGATCGTCTTGTTAACAAGCAACTTTCAAAAAATCGAAACAAAAAGATAATTTGCAAGAGATGTTTTAATTTTCAACGAGAAGGAAGAGAAGGAAGAGAATGGTTACAAGAGCACAAAAGACTATGTAACAATAATTATGAAGCAAAGATTAATTTACCTGCGGAAAACAGAGCATTCGTTAAATTTGAAAAGGTTCATTATCAATACCGTATCCCTTTCGTTGTGTATGCGGACTTTGAATCAACACTTGTTCCTGTTGAAGATGAAAATTGTGAAGCTAGAAAAAGTGTCAAGTATCAAATGCACAAACCAAACAGTTTTTGTTTAATGGTGAAATCGACATTATCAGAAGAACATTTAAACAGATATGGATTAACTTCAGAACCTCTAGTATATCGTGGTGAAAATGTAGAAAAAATATTTCTTGATCACTTATATTCAATAGCTGGAAATGTACAAAGATTATATACAAATATTGTACCAATGAAAATGATGGAGGAAGAAGAAGAAATTCAACATGAAAATGCAACTCGATGTTTCTTGTGCAAAAATGATTTTACTATTGAGAATTATAAAGTTAAAGATCACGATCACCTCACTGGTTATTACAGGGGTGCTGCTTGTAATAAATGCAACTTGAGCTATCGTTTACCACTATTTATTCCTGTGGTTCTGCATAACCTCAGTGGGTACGATGCTCATTTCATAATACCCGAATTAGGAAGAGACGATGGTAAAATTGATGTATTAGCTGAAACTTCAGAGAAGTTCATCAGTTTTTCCAAAGAAGTTGGAAACATGAAATTAAGATTCTTAGACTCCTACAGATTTATGCCGTCGAGTTTGTCCAAACTTTCAGAAAATTTAAGGAAACAAGATTTAATCGAAACAAAGAAAATTGTAAATAACGACAAACTGGATTTGGTACTTCGGAAAGGTGTGTTTCCATATGATTACATAGACAGTTTAGAAAAATTTAATGAAACATCACTTCCGGCTAAAGAAGAATTTAAAAGTAAACTTTACGACATGGACATATCTCAAGAGGACTATGATCATGCATGTAAAGTATGGAACGAATTAGGATTTAGAACATTAGGAGAATATTCAGATTTTTATGTTAAATTAGATGTAACTTTATTATGTGATATAATGGAAGAATTTAGAAATACGTGTTTTGCAGCTTATGGATTGGACCCTCTTCATTCGTACACTTCACCTGGATTAGCATGGCAAGCCATGTTGAAAGAAACAAATTGTAAAATACAACTTCTTACTGATATAGATATGGTTTTAATGTTAGAGTCAGGAGTTCGAGGGGGATTGACGCAAAGCGTTACACGACATTTTAAGGCGAACAACAAGTATCTGCCCGATTATGATGCATCAAAACCAACAACATTCCTGGGTTATTTTGATGCAAATAACTTATACGGATGGGCAATGTCAAATCCCCTTCCATATGATAATTTTAAATGGATAGATCCAGAATCGATTGGAAACATAATGGATATACCGAAGCATGGTGAAACTGGTTACATTTTTGATGTGGATTTTGAATATCCTGAACATCTTCATGATCAACATTATGATTTACCACTTCTTCCGAAGACTGAAATTTCCCCTACTGGAAGATGGCCAAAATTATTGATGACTTTAACCGACAAGTCTCGATATGTTGGACACTACTGGATGATACAACAGGCTTTAGACTTAGGACTGAGAATTACAAAAATTAATCGAGTACTACAATTTTCTCAATCTTGTTGGTTAAAACCTTACATCGACAACAACACAAGAAGAAGAGCCGTCGCTACATCAAGTTTTCAAAAAGATTTTTTCAAATTAATGAACAACGCAATATTTGGCAAGACTTTGGAAAACAAAAGGAAACATAAGGATATCAAATTGGTAACTGATCCAGTAAAATTACAGAAATTAGTGCAACAACCAAACTTTGGTTCATCTGTAATTATTAATGAAAATCTAGTTGTTATTTCCATGAACAAGAAGTCAGTTGAAATGGATCGTCCTTTGTATCTTGGAATGTCAATCTTGGATATTTCAAAAACACATATGTATGAGTTTCATTATAAGAAGATGGTTAACTATTATGGAAGAGAGAACATTGGTATTGCATATATGGATACGGATGCACTCATTTACTGGATTAAAACAAATGACATGTATGAAGATCTACGCACCTTTATATATAAAGATGATTTCGACTTTTCCGATTATCCTAAGGATCATCCAAATTACGACTACGACAAAAACAAGAAAGTATTGGGAAAATTTAAAGATGAAACAAATGGTGTGCCGATGATGGAAATTGTAGCATTAATGTCCAAACTGTATTCATTTCAACTGTACATAAATGAACATCAAGTCACAAAAAAAGCCAAAGGAATAAAAACTTCTTTCCTGAAGAAGAATGTACAGTTTGAACATTATAAAAGATGTTTGTTTGAAAATGTTGAAACAACTGCAACGTTCAACACTATTAGAAGTTATAATCATCAACTTTTTAGTGTCAAACAAACAAAGTGGGCATTAAGCTACAAAGATGACAAGCGCCATATTTTAGAAGATAAAATTAATACTTTACCATTCGGCCACTACTCCCTGAACCCTATCGACCAGTAAACCTATTCTTCGTCCTCTACCTTCTTCCTTTTTCCTTTCCGTAAAGAAGAGGGGACATGGCAAGCCCAATGCCATGTTCCCTCTTTTTTACACTAATATGAAATGGCCTTGACCTATATTCAAACTATATAAATGAGAATTAACTATTCTATGGGTCAGTATTTTTACAAGCAGTGTACAAGAAACATCTGAAGATGGAAAGTGTGAAGGACAAGATTGTAAATGAACTACATAAACCAGCAAGAAGAAGATTTCCAAGAAGAAGTACAATCATTAAAGGAATGAATGATCTTTATCAAGCTGATCTCATTGAAATGATACCGCACAGTAAATTAAATAAAGGATTTAAATATATTTTAACAATTATAGACTGTTTTACTAAAATAGCTGACGCTTTACCATTGAAGGATAAGACTGGTAAAAGTGTTACAAAAGCTATGGAAACCACAATAGAAAGAAATAAATTTAAAATTAAACATCTACAGACCGATGATGGAAAAGAATATTTTAATAAAGACTTTGGAGCTTTGATGAAGAAATATCAAATAAATCATTATTCTACAAATTCTGAAGTTAAAGCTTCAATAATTGAAAGATTCAATAGAACATTAAAAAGTGCGATGTATAAACAATTTTCAAAAAGAGGATCATATGTATGGTATGACATATTACCACAACTTATAAAAGAGTATAACAACAAATATCATCGTACCATTGGAATGAAACCTATCCAGGTAAATAGTGCTAATGCCAAAATTGTATTACAGCGTATTAAAAATAATACAACACCAAAATTGGAAAAATTGCAACCAAAGAAGTTCAAGGTCAACGATAAAGTTCGTTTAAGCAAATACAAAGGTGTATTTAGTAAAAGATATCTACCAAATTGGACTAATGAAGTATTTACAATTTATAAAGTGCAACCAACTATACCTGAAACCTATTTATTAAAGGATAACAAGGGTGAATTACTTCAAGGTGGATTCTACGGACACGAATTGTTGAAATCAACAGTTGGTGATGTATATCTTGTCGAGAAGATTTTACAAAGGAAAAAGGATATGGTTAAAGTCCGGTGGTTAGGGTTTGATAAAAGTGAAGACTCTTGGATTCCTTCAAAAGACTTAGTATAGTTGTTTAATAGCTCATTGTGTGTTTAACCTTTATACAAGATGGAGATTGTACAACAAAAAGATCGATTTAATATCAATAACATTGATGAATTGACAGTTGACAATGATAAGTTAAATCATGGAAAACATGGTGAATTACTACCAAATACGATAAGATGTCTAATAACTGGTCCTTCAAATTGTGGAAAAACTAATGTTGTTTTTAACCTTATAACTAATCCTAAAGGATTGCGTTTTAATAATATATACATTTTTTCAAAATCATTGCAACAACCAAAATATCAATTATTGGATAAAGTACTTGCAAGTGTACCTGAAGTGAATTTTTACAAGTTTAATGCCAGTGAAACAATTATGCAACCAAATGAAGCAAAACCATTTTCTATTTTTATATTTGACGATGTTTCTTGTGAAAATCATGACACAATAAGGAATTATTTTGCTATGGGAAGACATCATAATATTGATAGCATTTATATTGGTCAAACATACAGTAAAATTCCAAAACAACTTATAAGAGACAATGCAAATATGTTGATCATCTTCAAGCAAGATGAAACAAATTTAAAGCATATATATAATGATCATGTAAATGCGGATATGCCATTTGAAAAATTTAAAGAGATGTGTGGCAAAGCATGGAATGAGAAATATAGCTTTCTCGTTATTATGAAGGAAGAAGATATTAAAAATGGTAGATATCGTATAGGGTTGGATAAATTTGTATTTATGCGTTGAACTACCGATGCTACATCTAGTTACATGTTGAACTTCACAGTGTAAACATGGTGAATCAAGAAAAACTATTGAAAGAAATAAAATCACTGAGTGATTCTATTAGGATGAAGAATCGTGCATTGAGGATGGGTTTAAGTGAAAGAGAAGAATTTCTAGAGACTACATTTAAACCTATTACGGAACCTTTAAAACAGATATCAGAAACTATTGGTAAACCTCGTTATGAAGGAGATGTTTTACTACCAGTTTCTAAACAAGAAGTACAAGCATTAAAAAAAGAAGAAGATGATGATTCATATACAAGTGCTAGTGAGCAAGAAGAAACAAAAGAAGAAGAAGAACCAATTGTTGAAAAGGAAGAAGAACAGCCAATACCTGAAGCTGAACAATCTATTCCAAATTTAACTCAATTGAGTAGCGATATATTACAACATGGACCTCTTGGAAGAAAATATATAATGAAAATGCTACATGATATGAAATCAAACCCGAATTTGAGTAGATCACACGTATACGGAGCAAGAATTGATGGGAATGAATTGAAGATTGGCGATTCAAAGCTTGAAATAACACAAGACGATTACATCATTATTGGTGAGCATAGATATAAAGGAACAAAAGGATTATATGAATTAATTTTTAAAAACATACCACTAAGATATTCATCCAAAGATTTAAGTGTTTTTAAGGAGATTCTCCAAAATACTAACGCTCATAAAAGAAACTATGTAAAGGATGCAATGATTAATCGTTCACGTGCAACAAAATATAACATCGTTATAAAAAAGTTGTTTCCTCCACGAAAATTGCCAACATTACGTACTGCACCAGCGGTGAGACAACCACTGAAAAGAAAATCTTTATCACTTATGGATTTATCACTTCTTGAACAACATGGTAAAAAGAGTAAAGGAGATACTTCAACATCTGGTAAAGGATTGATGAAAAATCTATACAATACGAATGTGATTTACTACAACGATATCAATAAATTGGTTGATAGAATGAGACTATTGCATGAAGCCATGGAAGCCGGTCATACAGGTTTGAATAATGAATGGGTGGCTCTAGTTGATGAACTTAGGAATCGTGGTATAGTCGTATAATTGTCCGTGGATATAAAAGAGGTGCAAGCATAAGACGTATCAGTTCTAACATGAGCGTCGACAAGTTCGGACGGTACTCCGCTTTAGGAGTGCAAGTTGGAGAAGACAGAAAAAGAAGTGGATTACCGCAAACACCTGAAGGTGACTATAGCATAAGTAATAAACGTTTAAAACTAGTTAAAGATCCAGAAGAAGATACTGATGGAGCAAATTTGAAGACAGTAAAAGAAGCTACTTCAACATCATTAAAATTACATAAGAATACTTACGATGTTAAATCACATAGATTAATTAATGTTGGTAAACCAACTGAAGGTTCTGATGCAATTACTAAAGAGTACTTATCATCTGAACTTTCAAATACTTTAAAATTGCAATGGGGTAACAACTTAAAAGATGGACAAACATATGATGCTGGAAATTATAGAATAACCAACGTGGGAAATCCCAAAAATGATAAAGATTCAGTTAATAAAGAATATTTACATTCTATAATACCGGAAAAAACTAAACATGGATATTCTTTTTATAAATTTATTATAAATGACATTGGATACCCAAAGGAAGACGGCGATGCTGTAAACCTGAAATATATCAAGGACAACTGTATTTTACAAGATGATGATGAAATCGATTGTCATGGGAAAGTGTTGTCAAATGTAAAGTTCGGTTCTCAACCAAAAGATGCTGTTACTATAGAACAATTATCTAAAGAATTAAAAAAGGAAACATCCAATTTTGTAAAACATGAAGATGCCGTGTTAAAGCGGGGAGATAAATTTATACATGGAAATGAAAAGTTTAATTTAATGCAAGGAAATAATGATGAATGGGATGCAGGACGTAAAACAATAACAAATGGAAGATTTGGTATAAAAGATACAGATGTACCTCTAATGGTGCAAACATTAATTGCTACTGGTGGTACATTAGGTACATACAATGGTCGTAATAGAAGAATAAAAGATATTTATCCTGGTTACGAAGCAAATGATTGTGTTACAATGAAACAAACAATAACTTGGGATAAACACTTTGGGACCAAATATGATGCAAAGATGAAGAAAATAATTAATATTTTACCAGGCGAAGATTCAAATGATGCTGCTACTATTGGACAAGTCATAAAAACATCAAAAAGTGATTCAACAGCTTACACGTGTAATGTTAAACGTATTATGCAGTTACAAGATCCTCAACATCCAAAAGATGCTGTAACTTTAGATTGTTAATAAGAATAGTGGGTAATTTACTTATTGATACCCACAATCATATAGCTAGTACAACGAATCATGTGGTGATTCAACCCGATGAACGAGAAGCTTGGATTAAAAATAGAATCATAAATCAGTATATAATTAATTTGAATAACTAAGTCTTTAAATATAAAAGATTTTGCACAAGTTATTCATTTATGTAAAGTATCTCGTAGAGTAAACACACCAGTTATATAAGACAACATAATGAAGACCGTATCGCTCAGTCATCGTCAAGACAGCGGCAAGAGAGGACGTGGTATAACATCAGCTGCATTATCCCTGCTCAGACGGATTCCAGTTGGTGCTGTTGTAAATCGAACGATAGACGCTTTACCATACGAATTACATCTGCCCGGAGGTTATCAATATTGTGGACCTGGAACTAAGTTGGCAAAACGTTTAGCAAGAGGAGATCCTGGAATTAATAAATTAGATCAAGCTTGCAAAGAACACGATATAGCATATTCAAAGTATAAAGATTCAACAAATAGATCAATAGCAGATAAAATTCTAGCGGAGAAAGCTTGGCAAAGAGTAAAATCAAGTGACGCAAATATTGCAGAAAAAGCAGCAGCTTGGGCAGTAACTACAGCCATGAAGACAAAAGCAAAGTTAGGTGGTGGAAGACGTCGCAGAGGAAGACCTGCAAAGAGAGGCGCTCCCAAAAGAGGTGGAAACATTAAAAAAGGACGTCGTAGAACTCATAAGGCAAGTGTAAAGAAGACTTCTGTTTGGCAAATGGTAAAAAACGGAGCAGGTTTATACCTAAGACCATACCGTGTGTACTAAATAAGAAGAATCAATTGATAATTCCAAATAAAGCCTTAACAAATCATCAGTTAAATGATTATGTAAAATGTTTGAAAATACCATTCTTTCGAGGAGTTTTTATGAAAGATGCATTACCAACTAAAATATGGAAAAATGAAACTGGAATAGTAAATTTGGATTCCACCTATGGTCCAGGCACTCATTGGGTATGCTATAAAAAACTCGGACAAACCATTTACTACTTTGACAGTTTTGGCAATCTACCACCGCCAAAAGAACTGCAACATTATTTTCGAAACTCCAAAAACATTTTTTATAATTACAAAAGAGAACAACCTAACAATACTGAAATATGTGGGCATTTATGTTTGGAGTTTCTAGCGAAGAGTGTCAGTCAGCTTTAAGATGTCATCGTATACAGTGTCACTGAGTGGAAATTCATCCACATTAAAAAGTACGCTGTTCCCAGCATTGCGTCTATCCAAGGAAAGATTATGGGAAGCGGCATTACTTGATTTGACTACCTACAATTCAATTCCTAATGTTACAGAAGGAAAAAACAATTTACTACATTATTATGAAACTAAGGATGCTGCAGGAAAATACTCAGAATTGAAAATAATTACATTTCCTACTGGAGCATATGAAATTGATGACATAAACCAATTATTACAGAAACAACTCGGAGAAGACAATATCACCGTTAAAGGAAACAATAATACTTTAAAAGCAGAAATAACTTCGAAATATTATATTGATGTCAGCTTGGAACAGTCGATTGGCAGTTTACTTGGATTTACAGATATAAAAAAGAAAATCTTAACTCCTGGAACTACTCATTCGGGTGATTCAACTGTAACAATATTGAAAGTAAATAGTATTGATGTCACGTGCAACATTATACACGGATCGTATAGAGATGGAGTTAATCAACATATTTTACATACATTTTATCCAACAGTGGCTCCCGGTTTTAAAATTGTTGAGAAGCCACAAAACTTGATATACCTACCGTTAAACACCAGTTTCATTTCAGACATCGTACTGAACATATTGGATCAAGACGGTCATAGTGTTGACTTTAGAGGAGAAACAATTACTATACGGATACACATCAGAGCAGCAACATAAAAGTCAACATGGGATTATCATTTAAACCGCAACGGAAGAGTCGGGAGCTCAGTAGCTCCTCGACATTGGAAGAGTTAACATCGGAAAACATTCGTTTTCTACAGAAGATTGGATTGAAACTTAACAGCGATGGATATCCTGGATATATCTCAAGGACCAACGTTCGACGAAACACTATGGGAGAAGGAATATCACACGCACAACCCTTACACTTCATCAAAATTAAACAATAACGATGAAATAAGGATCCCCATTCAACAACAAGATATTTACACTTTACCGTGTGAAAGTTACTTGTACATCGAAGGACGGGTATTAAAATTGGATGGAAAAACTGCTTCAACAGTTCCTTTTATAAATAACCCGATGGCATATCTTTTTGATGAAATAAGATATGAAATATCAGGGGTGACGGTTGATTCAACAAAAAAGGTTGGTTTAACAACGACATTGAAAGGATTAACATCATTAACACCGCATGAGAAGAATTCAATAGTCACTGCCGGATGGGTTGCCCCCGATAAAGACACTATAACACCAGCTTCCAATGGTCACTTTGATTTTCATGTACCTTTACGATTGCTTTTGGGATTCGCTGAAGATTACAAACGGGTAATAATAAATGTCAAACAAGAATTAGTATTACTCAGATCTTCAACTAATAAGGACTTAATACTTGCAGACCCTGCAACTACGGAAGATAAACTGGAATGGCAACTACAGTTGGATAAAGTTGTTTGGAGAGTACCTCATGTAAGATTGGCCGATGAACATAGAATCCTATTATTGAGAAAGTTAAAATCTGACCGTGATATTGTGATGCCATTCCGAAGTTGGGAATTTCATGAATACCCTACACTACCTCAGACAGAAAGACAAACATGGACCGTCAAGACATCAACTTACTTGGAACGAGCAAGGTACATAATACTCGGTTTTCAAACTAAGCGAAAAGATGTTATCACTGCAAATGCTGGTCAATTTGATCACTGTAAAATAAAGAATTGTAAAGTTTTCCTAAACTCTCAATTCTTTCCCTATGACAATTTGAATGTCATGTTCAGCAATAAACGTTTTTCCATTTTATATGATATGTATGCAAGATTTCAATCATCATATTATGGAAAGACTAATACACCACTATTATCACCTGACCAGTATTATTCCAAGGCTCCAATAATTGTAATCGATTGTTCAAAACAAAATGAATCGGTAAAATCATCAAGTGTGGATATAAAAATTGAAATGGAATTTAAAGAACCAGTAGCGGATGGAACTTCGGCATACTGTCTAATTCTACATGATAAAATAGTTACTTACACACCGCTGACCGGAATTGTGAAGAATGTACTTTAAGAAGAATTGTACAACAACTGCAAATTTTTGAGGTTAGAATTATCTGCTTTAATTTTTGAGGTTAGAATTTCATTTGTGAAAGACAAGTTGAAAACAAACAATTATGTAATTGTATAAATTTCAAGGATTTACGAAAAATATAAAAGCGAGAAAATAATTAGTAGAAACTTCATTCTATCTTCAACCGTCGTATGGGAAACATCATTCGCAAGATGAATTCTACTAACGGAGAAGAAAATACACCTCTAATGGATGATAATAGTTCAGATATAGAAAAACAAGTTGAACGAGAAATGGACGAGTTCCTAAAATTCAACAAACATAAGAAGAGAGAAGAAGAAAAAGCTGAAAAAGAAGTAAAAAGGAAGAAGGTTGAAGTTAACATTACAACCAATATTTTAACAGAAGTATTTCTTCGGATTATCTACTCAATTTCTTCATGCATGACAAAAAGTATATCAGTTGGAATTTTAAAATCAATGGATTATTCACCAATTGTTATTTTAAATCATGGAAACAAAATGGTTACTTTCAGTGAAACTACTTGGGAATCTCTCATGAAACATTTACATCTTTTGGAATGCTATTTAAGTAACAACACATTTGGAAGAAGAACAAGATTAAGTTTATTGGAATCAAATATTGAAGTTGATATAGTAAAACATCGTGGAGGACAAATTGTTCGCTTCAGAGATTTAACTACACATAATGTTAAATTATATTTCACTAAAGAAGAATTTTACACTTTAAGTTGTACTACCGGTCCCGTCACCAGATATTTGAAACAACTAATATTTTCAAGTGCAATAATTAAAGACTATCTAATTGATACATTGGACAAAAAACCTTTTGTTCCAATTTTATACGGTCCCGTGGATACTTCAATCTTTAATAGAATACCTCAAGAAGTTGAAATGTGGAGACAATTAAACAACTATCACACCAATTTTAATATTGATGAAGTGGCACAAGAAGTGAAAGAAGAAGAACAATCCTGTCTGTTATAAACATCGGCTCATTCAATTTTTAAGTCAGTTGTTAGTAAGACTTCATCATGAATAAACGGGTTTCGTTTTCTAATGCGCCACATATAATGGAAGTTAAAAGAGGTATAATTGAATTTCAAGCTTTCCGAGGAAATGATGGTAATTTTATTATTAAAGAATTAGTAATCTTAGACATGAACACATCAGTAGTTTATCATTATTTGTTCAAACCTCCAGTACCATTTAATAGACTAACAACTAAAGCGAAAGTTACAAACAAATGGTTGAACAAACATTTTCACAACTTAAGATGGGATGAAGGTTTCATTAATTATAACATGATGCCGCACATTATGAATCATTATTGCAAAGAGTTTAAAATTATCTACACAAGGGGATTGGAAAAAGCAAATTGGATACAATCATTTACAAGCAACGAAGTGATTAATGCAGTAATTGATAAAGATTTCCAATGCTACTTCAACGAACTTTGTATTTCATCAAAAAGTTTTAAACATCGAAGGTCGCAGTGCGCTTTAAAGAATGCCTACCGCTTGAATAATTTCCTTCAACAAACTGGTGGGGGTAGTGTCAGTGGTGGGGGTAGTGTCGATTATAAAAGTGAGAGCGCTACCATAACACAGCATGAGTATTACTCAAACCTCCGAAGAGACAACATCTCCGACGGACATTCTTATTAACAAGAAGATTAACAACAACATCAATATGGCATCACAGAACTTACTTCAAAGTTTAGTTGATCAGTTCAACGCTCATTCTAAATCATCAATTCTACCTACAAAGAAATGTTCTGAACTAAAAGAAGAAAAACACTACATCATTCATACTATTAAGAAAATGGAAACTTCAGTAGGTGATGCTATAAATTGCACTTTGAGCGAGGCACCTTATACAATTGGTGATGAAGCAAAATTTCAGATCTTCTTACCAAAGCGCTTCGTACAACTACTTCAAAATGAAGATCTTCGTATAATTCAACCCGGCGCACTCTATTTGGTATCACATGGACCCAGTGGAAACAACTCTACTGAACTTACAATTCATGTAACACCTACTACTGATTAATTTGTACATAACATTGTAAATATTTCTTTGTATTTGTTTTTTCAATAAATATGATATAAAACAAAACAAAAAATAAAAATAAAAAAAGCAACATATTGTAATGTCTTTGTACATTACAATATGTTGCTTTTTTTAAAAATTCCACAGGATGACCTTGACCCAATTTTGTATAATTATAAAAGGGGAAATGTACTTGCAAAATTCATCAGTCTACTGCTACCTTTCATACCGTACACATCTTGCTCTTAATCCCTGAATATAAAACTGCAACATGTCCCTAAAGGTTAAGTGTGCATCTTATGATACCAACACCATAACTACTTTTGAACAACTTGAAGATTTAACTAACGAAATGCGAGTTTTACTTACCGGTGGTTATCACTTAACTGTTGATGTTAGTGCTACTAATACAAGGATGTTCACTAAAACAAAATATTGCGATGATGAAATATTTTTTTCTACACAACCTACAACTTCTTCATCGCCAGCTGGTCAACATAACGTCAAGTTCCAGAAGTATTACCAATGTTGAATAACTTTTGACAGACAAAACTACAACTAAAGAATCACATGATCAATATGAGTTAATAAAAAGGATGTGATACTTGTATAAATAATCATTTGCTTCTCAGCTCTCACCACGACAAGACCTATTTAAGAAAATGTTGTACAGAATGATGATTCAACTTGATGGAAAAATCTATGGAAAAGACTACAACACCATTGAACAAATGACCCAAGATTTAGATATATTAACTAAAGAAGGATATCAAGCTAAATTAATTTTAAAATTTCCTGAAGTACATCCATTATCAACAGAAGAACTTGTTGCTATGGCTAAGGCGGAGAGAGAGAAAAAGGCTGAAGAAAACAAAGAGAAACAAACTTCCTAAATTTTAATAATCCTTACACTTGTAAGGTATAATTTTTTAAAACTCCATTTGGATGACCTTGAAATTACCCCCACCACTTTTCACAGTACATAAAACTCACTATTCAACACTATACACTCTTATTCTTTCACTGGACTCCGCATCGTCAACATGGAAGAGCAAAAATACAAGTACAAACCTCGTTACTGTTGTGAACAACAGTGTACAGATTTAGGACCAATGATGGTGGATGGGTTAGCTTGTACTAAATGTGAATTCTTCGGATCTTGTTATTGCAAATGCAAAACAAAACAACTACCACCACCGGAATTGCGAACTTTAAAATTTTACAAATCAAGATATTTTCATACATGTTGTCCTCAAAGATGTTTCAAATTTCACCCTCTAGATCTTGCTCATTGTCAACGCACCAATTCTCATCAAGATGATTTTTGTACACATATGATAAAAAGATGTAAATACAGATCAGATTGGTATTCCGATCCTGTAGAACCATCAAATGTGTAATTTCAGTTTTACACTCTTTTTTAAAACTTCATTTGGATGACCTTGAGATTTCCCCCACCACTAGTTCTAATTTTTATATAATATTAAATCATTCCACTTCCAACACTCTAACTAACAACATGGAAAACAAATTTATCAAGTTTGAACATATAATAACTGACAGGGAGGAGATGGAAGAATTGTTTCAAAACTTACTTTCTATCATTGACGAATATCCTATAAGATGGTTCAGAATTGTAGTTCAATATTTAAATCCTGGTGAATTGTTTTCTTCATCAAGTGAAGAGGATGAAACAACTACTTCGGTTCAAATAATTGAATTAAAAGACGAAGAAGAAGAACTAAACATTTTATTCAATCATAAGCTCAAGGTTCCCCATATAAAAGCCCCCTCCCTAGACAGCCCCCCTCCCTAGACGCCTGCTCAAGGTCACCATTATATAAGCCCCCTCCCTATGCGCCGATCCTCATTCCATCACCGACTCTCCAATAATGAACAACTCTCCATTGGCCCGAATGAATTCTAGTTTTGAAATAAACTCTAAAGAAGAGTTACAAGACATTTTTAATATTTTACAAGAACTTGTAGATAATTTTACAACCATCAAAATGAATTTGGAAATAACATACGATTGTCCTATTTGTGATAAGGTTGAAAGTTTGGACGAAGACAGTTTACTAAATCTAACTCCTGCACCATTTGACACTACTGATGGTAATAATGAAGAGCAACGTCTTTCCCCCACCACTTCTTTGTAATTCATCCTTCCCCCCACCACTTCTTTATTTAACTAACATTTCTCCCTTTCACTTCTCATTCCATCTTCGACTTCTGAACTATCAACATCACTTGTTTTAAAATTTCAAACACTAACACAATCATGATGGATATGATGGATGAAGTTCCCTTCATAACTAGAATGGAAGAGGATAAATTAAAATTGGAAATTAAACGATTGGAAATGGAACGGGAAAACCAATTCGAAATGTTACGTTTGTTCAAGCTTTTCAAATACATCATCTGGGGACTCTGCGTTTACCTTCTCATCGTCGTTGGTGTTTGCATTTACAACTCTGTAGTTCATCACAAAAGTTCAACTTGTTTAAACTCTGCTGTTGCACATTAATTGTATGTTCACAAATAAAATTCAAAAGTTACTTCAACCTATCCCACTATCACCAACTAGTTCAACTTTCAACTATTTCTGGTGGTAGTTGGATAGGCTTTTTTAAAACTTACTCTGGATGACCTTGACATACTTTCCAAGCCCCAGTTATAACTGTTAAATTTCAGTTTTAAATTAACTCTTAATTCATGCCCAATTCTACTTCAAATTCAGGGCATATGCTCTCGCCATCTGCACCCCAGCATCTGACGCCATCTGCTCGAGCAGCTGCTCGGGCAGATGGCACGACTTCCGGTCCAGAAGTAACCAAAACACACTACTGTTGGAGACATTTAATTACGTGGAAATCAGATTTCAAGTAGCTTAATAATCTAACTTAAACTGTGTCCTACAGGGTGAATTTTTAGATTCGGCGGTTGGAATTTTATAGTTTACTCCTTTTACTATCTACAAACCATAAAAATATTGGAACATTGTATTTTTTATTTTAGAATTTGATCAGGAATAGTTGGAATCGTGTCACTGATTTATCCTTTGGATTTGTAAGAAATAATTGCGTTTCGAACTCTACGAGAAGCATAATAGCTTTCAGAACATATTTACACAGTTCGTAGATATCACAAATATTATCAATTCGCTATAAAAAAATATGAACTAACTATAGCTATGTTACAAATGTATTCCATGTTTTGTTAAAAATTGAGTTCTCCGTTACTAAAATATCCCTGTAAAAGATTAGAATCATTGTCAATAGACGATCGTAACCGCTTTACGTACAACTATCGAATACTAGTCCATAGAGTTAAACATTATCATGTACATTCCATTTTTAAATAAACAAAAGAATGCAAACTATTTAGATAATTTTGTTGGAAAAAGTATTGTTTACGTACAAACTCATATCCCTGAAAAATCAAAGGAAGAAAACTTTAATGTTCAAGGTTAAAATGTCGTACGTTTATACCGGAACCCCACTGAACCGAATATAAATATTAATTTCACTTTGTGAGAGTTTCCTTTTGTAAAATAGCAATATAGGGCAATAAGTTTGATAAAGAAGTAGTTTTTATCGGCTCTTCAAAGAGTTCTCGATCGTTCAGTTTGCTCAGTCCTTTAGAGATATTTTCAAAGAATCTTTGCACACTTCATAATTAATCTTTTAGGGAATATACCGGATTTTGATTCCTTCGATAATTTTGTGAAAGTATTGATCATAATGTGGAAAAAATTGTGTCAAACAGTATTTCTATAATTTTAAATTATAAAAGCATTCTCTTCGTAGATAATTAACGAATGGTTTGAAATAAAATACAAGTAAATAATGTTAACATTTATTTATATTATAATGAAATAATGTGCCACTTAAGGTTTATAAGCAACTAGAATAGGTTAGATAAAATACAAAAGTATATTAATAGTTGTTCAGTAATTTTATGTTCATTTTATTAAAAATAAATTGGTAGTTAGATTTTTGAAACTATGTTAATTATGGATCTTGAAAAAAAGATTTTACCATTTTGTTGTTAAGTTATAAAATATTCTTTTGTTACTTTCTTAAGAAGGAGATATACTAATCCAGTATTAAATAGTAGACCCGGTAGCTGAACGGTAATGCCTCCGAGTTGAGTGTCCGGCCCCTGCAGGGAGGTCAAGGTACAGGCAGACTCCTTGCTGCTGACAGGAAGGTGGTGTTGTCGGTCGTTACTGACCCGGTAGCTGAGCGGTAATGCCTCCCCGTTGAGTGTCCGGCCCCTGCAGGGAGGTCAAGGTACAGGCAGACTCCTTGCTGCTGACAGGAAGGTGGTGTTGTCGGTCGTCACTGACCCGGTAGCTGAGCGGTAATGCCTCCCCGTTGAGTGTCCGGTCCCTGCAGGGAGGTCAAGGTACAGGCAGGCTCCTTGCTGGTGACAGGAAGGTGGTGTTGTCGGTCGTCACTGATGCGGTAGCTGAGCGGTAATGCCTCCCCGTTGAGTGTCCGACCCCTGCATTGAGGTCAAGGTACAGGCAGACTCCTTGCTGCTGACAGGAATGTGTCGTTGTCGGTCGTCAGTGACCCGGTAGCTGAGCGGTAATGCCTCCCCGTTGAGTGTCCGGCCCCTGCAGGGAGGTCAAGGTATAGGCAGACTCCTTGCTGCTGACATGAAGGGTGTGTTGTCGGTCGTCACTGACCCGGTAGCTGAGCGGTAATGCCTCCCCGTTGAGTGTCCGGCCCCTGCCGGGAGGTCAAGGTACAGGCAGTCTCCTTGCTTCTGACAGGAAGGTGGAGTTGTCAGTCGTCACTGACCCGGTAGCTGAGCGGTAATGCCTCCCCGTTGAGTGTCCGCCCCTGCAGGGAGGTCACGGTGAGTGTCCGGCCCCTGCAGGGAGGTCAAGGTACAGGCAGACTCCTTGCTGCTGACAGGAAGGTGGTGTTGTCGGTCGTCATTGACCCAGTAGCTGAGCGGTAATGCCTCCCCGTTGAGTGTCCGTCTCCTGCAGGGAGGTCAAGGTACAGGCAGTCTCCTTGCTTCTGACAGGAAGGTGGAGTTGTCAGTCGTCACTGACCCGGTAGCTGAGCGGTAATGCCTCCCCGTTGAGTGTCCGCCCCTGCAGGGAGGTCACGGTGAGTGTCCGGCCCCTGCAGGGAGGTCAAGGTACTGGCAGGCTCCTTGCTGGTGACAGGAAGGTGGTGTTGTCGGTCGTCACTGACCCGGTAGCTGAGCGGTAATGCCTCCCCGTTGAGTGTCCGGCCCCTGCAGGGAGGTCAAGGTACAGGCAGACTCCTTGCTGCTGACAGGAAGGTGGTGTTGTCGGTCGTCACTGACCCGGTAGCTGAGCGGTAATGCCTCCCCGTTGAGTGTCCGGTCCCTGCAGGGAGGTCAAGGTACAGGCAGGCTCCTTGCTGGTGACAGGAAGGTGGTGTTGTCGGTCGTCACTGATGCGGTAGCTGAGCGGTAATGCCTCCCCGTTGAGTGTCCGACCCCTGCAGGGAGGTCAAGGTACAGGCAGACTCCTTGCTGCTGACAGGAATATGTCGTTGTCGGTCGTCAGTGACCCGGTAGCTGAGCGGTAATGCCTCCCCGTTGAGTGTCCGGCCCCTGCAGGGAGGTCAAGGTATAGGCAGACTCCTTGCTGCTGACATGAAGGGTGTGTTGTCGGTCGTCACTGACCCGGTAGCTGAGCGGTAATGCCTCCCCGTTGAGTGTCCGGCCCCTGCAGGGAGGTCAAGGTACAGGCACACTCCTTGCTGCTGACAGGAAGGTGGTGTTGTTGGTCGTCACTGACCCGGTAGCTGAGCCGTAATGCCTCCCTGTTGAGTGTCCGGCCCCTGCAATGAGGTCAAGGTACAGACACCCTCCTCGCTGCTGACAGGAAGGTGGTGTTGTCGGTCGTCACTGACCCGGTAGCTGAGCGGTAATGCCTCCCCGTTGAGTGTCCGGCCCCTGCAGGGAGGTCAAGGTACAGGCAGACTCCTTGCTGCTGACAGGAAGGTGGTTATGTCAGTCGTCACTGACCCGGTAGCTGAGCGGTAATGCCTCCGAGTTGAGTGTCTGGCCCCTGCAGGGAGGTCAAGGTACAGGCAGACTCCTTTCTGCTGACAGGAAGGTGGTGTTGTCGGTCGTCATTGACCCGGTAGCTGAGCGGTAATGCCTCCCCGTTGAGTGTCCGCCCCTGCAGGGAAGTCACGGTGAGAGTCCGGCCCCTGCAGGGAGGTCAAGGTACTGGCAGGCTCCTTGCTGGTGACAGGAAGGTGGTGTTGTCGGTCGTCACTGACCCGGCAGCTGAGCGGTAATGCCTCCCCGTTGAGTGTCCGGCCCCTGCAGGGAGGTCAAGGTACAGGCAGACTCCTTGCTGCTGACAGGAAGGTGGTGTTGTCGGTCGTCACTGACCCGGTAGCTGAGCGGTAATGCCTCTTCGTTGAGTGTCCGGTCCCTGCAGGGAGGTCAAGGTACAGGCAGACTCCTTGCTGGTGACAGGAAGGTGGTGTTGTCGGTCGTCACTGTTGCGGTAGCTGAGCGGTAATGCCTCCCCGTTGAGTGTCCGACCCCTGCAGGGAGGTCAAGGTACAGGCAGACTCCTTGCTGCTGACAGGAATGTGTCGTTGTCGGTCGTCAGTGACCCGGTAGCTGAGCGGTAATGCCTCCCCGTTGAGTGTCCGACCCCTGCAGGGAGGTGAAGGTACAGACAGCCTCGTTGCTGCTGACAGGAAGGTGGTGTTGTCGGACGTCACTGACCCGGTAGCTGAGCGGTAATGCCTCCCCGTTGAGTGTCCGGCTCCTGCAGGGAGGTCAAGGTACAGACAGCCTTTTTGCCGCTGACAGTAAGGTGGTTTTGTCGGTCGTCAGTGACCCGGTAGCTCAGCGGTAATGTTTGCCCGTTGAGTGTCCGGCCCCTGCAATGATGTCAAGGTACAGACACCCTCCTCGTTGCTGACAGGAAGGTGTTGTTGTCGGTCGTCACTGATCCGGTAGCTGAGCGGTAATGCCTCCCCGTTGAGTGTCCGGCCCCTACATGGAGGTCAAGGTACAGACAGCCTCCTTGCTGCTGACAGGAAGGTGGTGTTGTTGGTCGTCACTGATCCGGTAGCTGAGCGGTAATGCCTCCCCGTTGAGTGTCCGGCCCCTGCAGGGAGGTCAAGGTACAGGCAGACTCCTTGCTGCTGACAGGAAGGTGGTGTTGTCGGTCGTCACTGACCCGGTAGGTGAGCGGTAATGCCTCCCCGTTGAGTGTCCGGCCCCTGCAGGGAGGTCATGGTACAGGCAGACTCCTTGCTGCTGACAGGAAGGTGGTGTTGTCAGTCGTCACTGACCCGGTAGCTGAGCGGTAATGCCTCCCCGTTGAGTGTTCGGCCCCTGCAGGGAGGTCAAGGTACAGACAGACTCCTTTCTGCTGACAGGAAGGTGGTGTTGTCGGTCGTCACTGACCCGGTAGCTGAGCGGTAAAGTCTCCCCGTTGAGTGTCCGGCAACTGCAGGGAGGTCAAGGTACAGACACCCTCCTCGCTGCTGACAGGAAAGTGGTGTTGTCGGTCGTCACTGACCCGGTAGCTGAGCGGTAATGCCTCCCCGTTGAGTGTCCGGCCCCTGCAGGGAGGTCAAGGTACAGGCAGACTCCTTGCTGCTGACACTACGGGGGTGTTGTCGGTCGTCACTGACCCGGTAGGTGAGCGGTAATGCCTCCCCGTTGAGTGTCCGGCCCCTGCAGGGAGGTCAAGGTACAGGCAGACTCCTTGCTGCTGACAGGTAGGTGGTGTTGTCGGTCGTCACTGATACGGTAGGTGAGCGGTAATGCCTCCCCGTTGAGTGGCCGGCCCCTGCAGGGAGGTCAAGGTACACGCAGACTCCTTGCTGCTGACAGGAAGGTGGTGTTGTCGGTCGTCACTGACCCGGTAGCTGAGCGGTAATGCCTCCCCGTTGAGTGTCCGGCCCCTGCAGGGAGGTCAAGGTACAGGTAGACTCCTTGCTGCTGACAGGAAGGTGGTGTTGTCTGTCGTTACTGACCCGGTAGCTGAGCGGTAATGCCTCCCCGTTGAGTGTCCGAGCCCTGCAGGGAGGTCAAGGTACAGGCAGACTCCTTGCTGCTGACAGAAAGGTGGTGTTGGCAGTCGTCACTGACCCGGTAGCTGAGCGGTAATGCCTCCCCGTTGAGTGTCCGGCCCCTGCAGGGAGGTCAAGGTACAGGCAGACTCCTTGCTGCTGACAGGAAGGTGGTGTTGTCGGTCGTCACTGACGCGGTAGCTGAGCGGTAATGCCTCCCCGTTGAGTGTCCGGCCCCTGCAGGGAGGTCAAGGTACAGGCTGACTCCTTGCTGCTGACAGGGAGGTGGTGTTGTCGGTCGTCACTGACCCGGTAGCTGAGCCGTAATGCCTCCCCGTTGAGTGTCCGGCCCCTGCAATGAGGTCAAGGTACAGACACCCTCCTCGCTGCTGACAGGAAGGTGGTGTTGTCGGTCGTCACTGACCCGGTAGCTGAGCGGAAATGCCTCCCCGTTGAGTGTCCGGCCCCTGCAGGGAGGTCAAGGTACAGGCAGACTCCTTGCTGCTGACAGAAAGGTGGTGTTGGCAGTCGTCACTGACCCGGTAGCTGAGCGGTAATGCCTCCTCGTTGAGTGTTCGGCCCCTGCAGGGAGGTCAAGGTACAGACAGACTCCTTGCTGCTGACAGGAAGGTGGTGTTGTCGGTCGTCACTGACCCGGTAGCTGAGCGGTAAAGTCTCCCTGTTGAGTGTCCGGCCAGTGCAGGGAGGTCAAGGTACAGACACCCTCCTCGCTGCTGACAGGAAGGTGGTGTTGTCGGTCGTCACTGACCCGGTAGCTGAGCGGTAATGCCTCCCCGTTGAGTGTCCGGCCCCTGCAGGGAGGTCAAGGTACAGGCAGACTCCTTGCTGCTGACAGGAAGGTGGTGTTGTCGGTCGTCACTGACGCGGTAGCTGAGCTGTAATGCCTCCCCGTTGAGTGTCCGGCCCCTGCAGGGAGGTCAAGGTACAGGCAGACTCCTTGCTGCTGACAGGAAGGTGGTGTTGTCGGTCGTCACTGACGCGGTAGCTGAGCGGTAATGCCTCCCCGTTGAGTGTCCGGCCCCTGCAGGGAGGTCAAGGTACAGGCTGACTCCTTGCTGCTGACAGGGAGGTGGTGTTGTCGGTCGTCACTGACCCGGTAGCTGAGCCGTAATGCCTCCCCGTTGAGTGTCCGGCCCCTGCAATGAGGTCAAGGTACAGACACCCTCCTCGCTGCTGACAGGAAGGTGGTGTTGTCGGTCGTCACTGACCCGGTAGCTGAGCGGAAATGCCTCCCCGTTGAGTGTCCGGCCCCTGCAGGGAGGTCAAGGTACAGGCAGACTCCTTGCTGCTAACAGAAAGGTGGTGTTGGCAGTCGTCACTGACCCGGTAGCTGAGCGGTAATGCCTCCTCGTTGAGTGTTCGGCCCCTGCAGGGAGGTCAAGGTACAGACAGACTCCTTGCTGCTGACAGGAAGGTGGTGTTGTCGGTCGTCACTGACCCGGTAGCTGAGCGGTAAAGTCTCCCTGTTGAGTGTCCGGCCAGTGCAGGGAGGTCAAGGTACAGACACCCTCCTCGCTGCTGACAGGAAGGTGGTGTTGTCGGTCGTCACTGACCCGGTAGCTGAGCGGTAATGCCTCCCCGTTGAGTGTCCGGCCCCTGCAGGGAGGTCAAGGTACAGGCAGACTCCTTGCTGCTGACAGGAAGGTGGTGTTGTCGGTCGTCACTGACCCGGTAGCTGAGCGGTAATGCCTCCCCGTTGAGTGTCCGGCCCCTGCAGGGAGGTCAAGGTACAGGCAGACTCCTTGCTGCTGACAGGAAGGTGGTGTTGTCGGTCGTCACTGACGCGGTAGCTGAGCTGTAATGCCTCCCCGTTGAGTGTCCGGCCCCTGCAGGGAGGTCAAGGTACAGGCAGACTCCTTGCTGCTGACCGGAAGGTGGTGTTGTCGGTCGTCACTGACCCGGTAGCTGAGCGGTAATGCCTCCCCGTTGAGTAGCCGGCCCCTGCAGGGAGGTCAAGGTACAGGCAGACTCCTTGCTGCTGACAGGAAGGTGGTGTTGTCGGTCGTCACTGTCCCGGTAGCTGAGCGGGAATGCCTCCCCGTTGATTGTCCGGCCCCTGCAGGGAGGTCAAGGTACAGGCAGACCCCTTGCTGCTGACAGGAAGGTGGTTTTGTCGGTCGTCACTGACCCGGTAGCTGAGCGGTAATGCCTCCCCGTTGAGTGTCCGGCCCCTGCAGGGAGGTCAAGGTACAGGCAGACTCCTTGCTGCTGACATGAAGGTGGTGTTGTCGGTCGTCACTGACCCGGTAGCTGAGCGGTAATGCCTCCCCGTTGAGTGTCCGGCCCCGTCATGTTGGTCAAGGTACACTAATCAAAACTGATTTGATTAAGTTGCGGCAAGAGGTTACATTTAAATTGAATATACGATGGTATTTTGGGTAGAATGGTGAATAATTTGGGGTTGCTCCGAATTCATTAAAAGCTTAAGTTAATAGTTGTCACGTAGTCTTAAATATAACGAATGAAGTTATAACCTTGAAATATCAGAGCTCAAAGAACTCGATTTCATAAAACTTAGTGTTATTGGGAAAGATGCATTAGATCAATAAGAAAGTAAACAGCAACAATATCAAAATTAAATAATTGAAAGCAAAAAATGTTATACAAAATAACAATACCCTAACTATTTCATAAATATACTAATTACTACAAAATAAAATTGAGATATGTCAACCTATAATTTTTATAAACATTTTCTACTTACCATTTTTAATGTTGTTTGTCTTAACTGTCAGGGATTATGATAGTAGTAAGGTATTGTGGCTAGAATAGATGTTTTCAATGTAACTGAGGTGTTACAAAATGAAAATAATTGCAATTTTTGTGGAAGAAACAAAGGCCCTACATACATATTTTTGTAATTTTAAATTACATTTAAGAGGGAATTTTTAGTTTAACGATAATCATTTGTAATTATTGCGATTAAAATTGTAACAAAATTCAGTAAACCACCTGCCAATCCAGACAAGTCTTATTGCACAACCTTTCTCTTGACGTCAGAAGAGGTCGGTGGGAATTTTACCCAGATTTTCTTTACCAGTAAAGTTTTTTTTTCTTTTAAGTAAAAGTTGTTCTACAAACAATAGGTCTGTTTTAGTTATATAATAATTTTTATTTTTTGATTAAGAACTATTTGTACTATGAATTTATGTATGAAAATATCGTCGTTGAATGGTAACATTCTGACAGCAAATGAATTCTCGATTAAATCTTGGAGAAAATTTGATTCCTTCCAGTGGTGTCTGTCATATACTCCAAGACCTAGAGAGTTAATATTGTATTCGCAGTTTTAATAGCAGAAATAGTAGTACTGTGGTCTTGATAGAATGATATCTGGTAAAAACTTTACATAAAATATTCCTTGTTTAAAAACATTAATTTATTTCCACTAATGGTACAAAAATTTACTCTCTCATTAAACAATTGTTTAAAATTGAAAAATATAGATTCTTTTTAAAGATCTATATACCAAAATGAAATATATTTAAGATAGGCCTAGTTTTTCAAATATAAGACATGTTTAATTTTTAGCATTTTACTCCTAACGTGTTGTTTAGGGAGCTATAGTCAAGCAATGGTACCTATAAATTCGGTAAAAATTTCAAGGCCTACATTGTCTTAAATGACTTTTTAAGAATTTAACTCTTACAAATTTATGCACGGACGTAATACAAGTATTTAATTTGTTTTACAAAATAGGTGACACTCACAGATCACAATTTAAAGTTACTGTTTTTATAATCTTCTTATTCATTCTAACGGAAGTTTTAGAGTTATATTTATTGAATAAGACTGCAATATGGGTAGGAGAAATATATGTGGCTCTAATAGGAGATAGAAAACAGTTGCTATTAAGCGTTGTTCTAAGGGGTGAGCATTTTAACCATACCACCTATTTACCTATGCATTGGTAAATACAAACTCGCATCTATATATATATATATATATATATATATATATATATATATATATATACATATATATATATACATATATATATATATATATATATATATATATATATATATATATAATTCTGTAAGCGACATTTCTTGAGTAAAATTGTGAGCGTCATACAGATCGCAGAAAGATGGGAGGGATCTTAAATTAAAATTCTCGGTGCCATGCACGAGGGAAAACTATCGGCATGTCCGTAATGTTACCAGGAAATGAGGAATAACGTAAAACGTCCTCCATAAGAATAGCATGGGGATTCACAAAATGTCTGCTTTGTGTACATTAGAACATATGTTTTGGTTTATTTTAAAAAGAAAGCCAGGTGGAATACAATAAGTGAAGATGATCTTATATTATACTAATCACCTAAATGGCAATACTATAATAAAATTGTTTTTTTTTTGCGTCGAATGACTACAAAATTTACTAGGAGTGTTTCTTTAATCTTACAAACTATTAAAAATTTACAGCTGATTTTTACATTAACATTTAAATGAAAGAAAACTTTATAATCCAGCGTATGTATGCAAGTAAATGGTAAAATAAAATTTTATCTTGAGACGGGTACAATGAGAAATGAGTTATGGTTCAAGAAAAGGTTTTTGGTTTACATATTAAAGTATGTGTTTAGTTTGATTTTAAAAAGAGAATAAACAAAACCCACAGAACTTAAATTAAATTAATAATATTAATTCAAACGTATAGTGTGGCAGCCAACAAAGTGTTGGTATTCTGTAAAATTACACAAGATATATATATTTTTTTGTGTTTTACAAATTGTACAATGATAGGATCGATAGAGTTTCAATTAAAGACGTTTGTTCCAAAGACTAGGAAAAACAGTAATATGCCCAAAATCTTTCAAATAAATTAGAAAGAACGGGGAAATTGCTCCATAAAATTTACATGGATTAAATTAAAACAGGCTTACTTTTTTACGAAAATAAGTTACGTGTAACTATTATAAGAGCCGAATTTTGTACATTGAGTGAAGACACTGTACTTTAAGGGAGAGTGTTCAAATTTTGTGACCCTAAAAATTAAAACAGGAGGGAAAATACTATTTCAGCTCATGGACAAACAAGGTAATCAAATTGTTGAATAAAGTAGCCTATGGTGTATGATGAACACCATTGAAAGTTTATTTATCCTGAAATGGGTGCTGAGCATCAGTTACGGTTTTTTAATCATTGCCCCTTTTCTAAGAATGGGGAAATACTCCATAGAATTTATAGGGATCAATAAAAGTTTATTTTGTTTTTACGAAAATAAGTTACGTGTATTTATTAGGAGGGCCGAAAATTGTACAGTGAGTGAAGACAGTCTACTATAACGGAGTGCGTTAACATTTTGTGACCCTAAAAAATAAAACAGAAGATTAAATACTATTTCAACTAATGGAAAAACAAGATACAGTAATCAAATGATTGAAAAAAGGTTGGTGTATGATGTACACTATTGAAAGTGTATTTATCCTGAAATGGGTGCTGAGCATCCGCACTGTTTTTAATCATTGCCCATTTTATACATTGTGTTAATCTTTTTCTTAGCTCAAGGATTATGATTTATTAAAAAAACCATTTTTAAAATCGATATACGTTTTAACCATAGGCAAAATTAAGCATTTATTCATTACGGGTATCTCAAGATTGTAAAGAGTATGCTTTGGAAGCGGATGACTGCCTTTGGTCATTGGGCTATTAATTAATGATCCTGAATAATGAAACAGCTGCTATTTGTCAGTAACAAAAAGGTACACCTAATCTGATCCATCACAATCATCACACTCACCCTTCAGTCATTCTCACATTAAAATGCGTCACCACAGAGTGCGTCGGTGTTTCAAATAAATATCAAAGTCTTTGCAAACAATATTTCTAAAATATCATCGATAAAAAAACTAATCTTCTGACAGCTTTCTTTTAAAAACATTTTCTTGGTAATCCACTAAGATCTACATTATTATAGTTAGGGGCTTTTGCCCCTATAAGCCACTAGTTTATACAATATTTTTAGTGAGGATTCTTAAACTTGATTCTGGAGACCATTACAAATAGGAACGTTTTTTAATTCGTCTACCATTTTCAATGTGGGGGCAAACTTAAAGGTTTTAAATATAGTCACTCACCTTTTACGATGTTTTAAACATGACGCATAATTTAAAGACTTTATTGCACTTTCCACTTTTTTGTTAAACTTGGGCTACCTGTTTAAAATATAATTGGAGGTCAAGTTTCATAAGAATTGCATGAGGAAAACTTGGTCATCGATTTTTCTGAAACGATTGCTTAAAACAAAATATGTTCAAGAATAAAATGGTCTCTTTATTTTATATAACTTATAAATGACACACTTTAAATTAATTTATAATACAGACATTTTTGGTGTAAAAAAGTCTTTAAACTATGTGTAGAGTCTCTAAACATTATAAATGGGTGTTTATATTTCCAAGTCGGAGACCAAACGGGAAAATCAACTAGCGAATTTTAAAAATCTAATTTTGTTAGTGTATAAAAAAAACAAGGTAAGGTCCCTCATTAAAAGTTTTCTTTGAATACTGTAGTTTATGATCTACCAATTATGGCACAGGTAAAGGCTATCGGGTATAACAACTGACAACCTTGTATCAATCACCCTTTGCTTAACACTCCTTGATGTGGTGTCACCATCTTCAAAAATAAACTTAACTGGGTCAAACTTAACCAACCAATTAAAGTTCAAATCGAAATCTAAAACATTTTGCATTAAAAACAAATATATTAGCCATACAATCGCTACATAGTGTATATTGTATATTTTCAATACAATTTAAACCAACAAAATCACAAATGTATTAATTACAGCAAACAAATATACACATATTTTAAAATTTTCTGTAAAATGTCAACTACCAAAATCTATTGAATAGCTTTGTTTGATTTAGGGTAAAATTTCATTATTCATTTTCAAAAAAACTACTACAGACCATAAATGTAGAGTGCAAAACAGATGGAAAAACTGAATCCAATGAAAGAGTTTTCAACAGACAAGACTTGCTCTTAAGTCATCGGCTTTCCTGTTGACACTTAAGTTCAAGATTGACTTCTCTCCCTAGAGAGTGATTTTTCTCCATCACATGTTTCATTCCACAAATTGTCGATTATTAGATTTTAAGCGTAAAACTTATACAACAGATTAGTTTTATTGATTTACATTTCAATCGGTCATATTAATTATTGTGGTACTTGGCTTCAATTATTTTCTTTGTTGATACCGTGAGATTTTATTAAAGTTTATTAAGTTGTCAGAAATCATAAAATAAAGTCATTCATGGGTTAAAATGATTTAAATTAGGTCCCAAGAGTTCTTGGCATTATTTTAAACTCATGGTGTTAAACCTATTTTGGGATACACTACATTATATCACACTAGTGGAGTGTAGGGGCAAAGGCCCCTAAAAATCAAAATAATGATGTCTCCAAAAATAAGCTTCAATTTATTACCTACTTGCAGTATTAGGCTAACTGTATTTTTCTCAAGCTCTAGTGTGAACTTACACGTTTGGGTTTTCTAATAAAATATTTCCTAATCTTGAAGAAATTTTTTTAGGTATCAAATCAGTAATTTACTAATAATTTCCCCTGTATTACAGTAGTCTATTTTGTGAAAAAATTATAGCACTATTAAACTACCAAACACGGTAAAAATTGCTTTAACCTTAAACATGTTCATGATGAGTTTGCAACTAAAATAAATAAAATAGTTCAATACAACATAAGCCCATTAATACTGTACATTCCTTAACCCTGGACCCCTGTGCCCCCCATTCCCCCACACACTCTCCATGCCTGACCCCACTGGCCCCACTGACCCCATGCCTCCCCGTGCTCCCGTTCACCTCTCCTGACCCGTGTTTCCTGTACCCCCTATGCCCCTGTACCCTTTTGCCCCCTCATAACACTGTGCCCTTCATTCTCTCTTGCCCACATGTCCGCAGTTATTTTCCGTGGCCCCCATGCCCTCTATGTTCCTCATTCCTCCCCAATGCCCACCATGCCCAACCAACTTCTGTGCCACCGGGGTATCTAGTAGGCCCCGCCCTTGTGCCCTCATTCACATAACCCCATACCCCGTACCCTAAGCCCACCATTCCTCCCCATGCAACCTATATCCCCATGCCCCTTACCCCATGCCCCCGCACCTGTACTCCGTGCCCACTGGCCCACCATTCTTCCCCGTGGTCCCCATGCCCTCTATGTCCCCCAAGCCTCCCCCGTGTCCCCATGTTCATCTGAACCCCGTGCCTCGTGCCACCGACGCCAATAGTGCCAATTGTGCCTTCCAACCCCTGCTCCGCCACGGGCTTCCTATATTTCCGTACCCCCATACCCGACGTTGCTCCCCGTGGCAACCGTGTCCCCCATGCCCATCTACCCCTTTAGCCACCGACGCCCCTAATGCTCCTTGTGCCCTCATCACCCCGCCACCACGTGCCCCTGTCCATCCCCAAGCCTCCCCAGAGTGCCCACTATGCCCCCGCACCCTCCATGCTTTTGTACTCTCATGCTCGCCGATCCTCCCTGTGCCCCTAGTTTGCCCATGCCTCCACCGATCCCCTCAGGCCCCCTGTCTCCAGTGCCACCGACACCCCTCGTGCCCTTCGTGCCACCATATCTCCGAACTCCTTTGTACTCCCCGTGGTCATGTGCTGTCATGCCCGCCGTCCCTCCGCGTACCTCCGTGCCTTACTGCTCCCCCGCCATTTCCCCTATTCCTCCCATGTCTCCACCGTACCCCCATGTATTCCTCATACGGAAGTTATCAAATGTTAGTAGTTTACATACAATGATTCAGTAGAAAATAAATAAACACTCAACAAAACGATTCAACTCTATATATTAATAGCCAATATAAAGCAGTAACGTAATAACAAATCGACATTAACTGAGTAGAGACATTTAACCATTATATCAACCATGCCACTTCTATGATAATTTTAACTTAATTTTTTTTTTTTTTGCTGAATATACCAATTGTTCTACTCCTATTTCCTTAATGACACAGATAGGGTCACGAAGATGAAATCTCCTGTGGAACCATAATCCGTTCATGACTATTAGTCTTCTCCTTTTTTATAGTGCATTTCCCATTTAAAAAAGTTATAAATATGCTGTTATATTAACTCAAAATATCTGCTCAATAACCAGCTGAGTATATGATAAAACACTGGAACATCTGCTTAATCACACGTGTAGATCTAAAAATCTTCTTCCCATTAGATTAACATTGGAACTTCAAGGCCCAATGGGGCGAAGCTCAGGTAACTTTTGATAATTCTGGTATTTTTCCTTGCGTCCTTGGCTCTCAAGCTTTAAAATGAGCCATCGTACGTTACCCTATCTTTCTTCTAACCCGAGATATTTCGTGGGGACCGATTCGCTTACGGAATTATATTATATCACATTAGATACATTTTTAAGACACCGCACCGTGTAGTGCGTATATTAAGGTGAATAATCCTAAGGTAAGTAAAAACTAAAACGATAAAGATGGCCACGTCCGTTCTCCCAGACATTGAAGTAGGCTTTGTCTCCCACAGAGTCCTTGCCGAGCCTTCGCTGTGGTGGCTGTAGCGATCAAACAAAAGGTGTGCGTGTTGTACTTCAGGGCATGCACCCTTAGAACTGGGATGTTCACTACCCTACACCAGCTCAAAGTACCGAGCTGGGCGAACGGGCGTGACTCTCTTTAAAACTGAACAATTACATTGTAATTGTTATCACAAAATGAACTTACAATTTATAGTATGAGTATAAACATGGTTGCCAGGAAAACTACTCAGCTGTCCATATTAGCCACAGCCAGTACTTGTCATGTAAAGAGGCTCTCCAATTTTGAATATACTTGTGTACACTCTGTACTTTCTGGCAGAACACAGTAAATACTCATGTTGTAGTTTAGATATATGCATTATTAGAAACATTTCAAGCTAAGAAAAAAATAAATAAATAAAAAGGATAACTATTCCAAATTTGACGGATTTTTTTATTCACCATACTTAAAACATACCTAATAACAATTATTCTATATCCAGTACCGGAGTTCGAGGAGTTTCTGCAAATTGTTCAAGATTAAATTTCTTATTGAATTTAGGGGATGGTTGATTACTTACTTACTTACTTCTTACTTCTGAAGAGTCGTCGCGATTGACCACGTAGTGGCGTGAGACCAGTCAAGTTTCAAGGATGGAAAAAGAGAATGTAAGAAAAATTTATGAATTCGTTGAATCAAAACTTCAAATCAAAGGTCCCCGATCTTATAAAGACAACTTTCAACGAGGAAAGATTTGAGCCTACGCCTAAAGATGTTTTTATTCTCAACTGATTTGAGTTCAACTGGCAGTTTTAGGAAAAACTTTGACCCAGCATAACCTGGTTTGGATTAAAAAAGTTTTAAGTTGTGCATTATTGAGAGATGAACAACCAGATGTCCTTATGGTATCTGAACATGGCTTGTGCGAAAACTACCTCAATAGCTTCTCTCTTGATGATTTTGAACTGCAGTCCTCTTTTTGTAGAGTAGCATCCATCGGTGGAGGAGTAGCAATTTTTTCTAAAAGTTCTTTCAACATAAAGATGATAGGCCTACCTGAACAATCTTTGAATCGTAATTTTTCTGTCGAATCTAATTTTGAGGTTACTGACTTTAAAGTCTTAATAGATTCAGTTTTTACAATTTTTGCTACAATTTATAGGCCACCTTATAATGATAACTTCCCCACCTTCTTTCTTAAATTTGAAGAATATCTTCAATATATTTTTGGGAGTTCTCGTAACATAATTATCGGGGGAGATTTCAATATCGACCCTATCTCTCACCCAAGAGAATATGTGACTTTCAGTCATATTCTAAATAGTTTCGGCCTTAAAGAAATGATCCATTTTCCAACCAGAATATCTGAGCATTCAGAGAGTCGTTTGGACAATTTTTTAACTAACATCGAGAACTGTAAAGCCTCAGTAGCAGATCCAACAATTTCTGATCATAGTGCAATTATTCTTGAGATTCCGGTAATTCATAGTCAAAAACAAAACAACTCTGTAGAACTTAGGGATTGTAGTGAACCAAATGTACAAGAACTTAACTTTAGACTATCGAAGAACGATTGGAAAGACTTGTATGGTGAAGAATCAGTAGACATTAAGTATAGTATTCTTATCGACACTTTTGTTTTTTACTTAGATATATCTTGTCCCTTTAAAAAGTTTTCATGTAAAAAGAGTAAAAAAAGTAAATGGATTACTGATGAAATAATTATTTTTAAATCTAAGCTCTTGGATAAGTTTGCTGAGTGGAAGGAGAACAAATCTCCTAGTACTAAGTCAGAATACAACAAGCTCAAGAAAGACTACAGGAAGAAAATACTCTCTGCGAAATCCGACTTTGTTGCCAAGGAAATTGAGTCTTCTAAAAATCCATCGAAAACAACTTGGACATTTATAAATGACACTAGAAACAAGAATATTTCATCAAATAAGAACAAGAACATATCTTTGCAGTTTGAAGGCCAACTCCACTCGAATCCAACCACAGTCTCAAATATTTTTAATGAACACTTTTCCCAAACCACCAATCAAAATATAATTTTAACTCAAAATCAAGACACAACCATTATTGATTCAACTGAAATTTTTTCAATTTTTACTGCAATCAACAGGACTCAACTCAAGGATGCCATAAACGACATGCCCAATAAGAAATCCTGCGGGTGGGATGGCATCTCCATGAATTTGCTGAAAAGATGTTATACATCATTGGAATTACCACTCCTTCATCTCATCAACTGCTCTCTTGAATCTGGTACTTTCCCTGACAAGGGAAAACTGGCCATCATTAAGCCACTCTACAAAAAGGATGATCCTCACTCCCCCGGTAACTACCGTCCCATCGCGTTGCTCCCTTCTGTTGCAAAGGTTCTGGAAAAGATTGTTTGTAATCAATTACTCAACTTCCTTGAATCAAAAAACCTTTTCTTTCCATACCAGTTTGGGTACCAGAAGGGAAAATCCACAAAATTGGCACTCATTAATTTTATCAACAAGTGCATTGATGCCATGGAGGGTGGTGAGGTAGCCATTGGGTGCTTCATCGACCTCTCAAAAGCTTTTGACTGTGTCAATCACTCTGTTTTGTTCCAAAAGCTCTTCGCTTTAGGCATAACTGGTACTGTTCTTAAATGGCTTAAGTCCTATCTTTCTAATAGAAATCAAAAGACAGTTGTAAACTTCAGTGACAGCAATAACAGTAATAAAACAGTCTTTTCAAACATAGCAGCCAATCATGTAGGGGTTCCCCAAGGATCCATTTTGGGACCAATCCTTTTTATTATCTACATCAATGACATAGCTAACCATATTCCAAGCAATTCACTAACAATTTTTGCCGATGATACTTCTCTTTTCACCAAAAATAAGAATCTCCAGCATCTTGAACAGGAAACATTTTTTTTGCTAAATAGTCTCTCCCAATATTTCTCAGAAATAAGTCTCAACATAAATCCCTGCAAAACAAACTTCATTATTTTTTCCACGGAACAAAAACGTAGAGTGATTGAGCAGTCCGGTGCCCAACTTCCATCAGTCTTTATCGGAGATGAATTAATCGAACAGTCAGAAACCGCTGATTATCTAGGCGCGCGATTGGATGGTGGCCTCCGGTGGGATGAGCATGTCAACAAACTAGCCATAGTATTATCCAAAAACAATTTTGTACTTAGAAATATAGCTCTTCTCAACAACATAAGATTGTCTAAAATAGTATATTTTAGTTTAATTGAGAGTCACATTAGATACTCCATAGTACTCTGGGGTCTGTCTAGTAAGAAAAATATAAACAAAATATTTTTAATTCAGAAAAGATCTATACGTAGCATATTAAGATTAAAACCAACCGATTCTTGCTTTGAACACTTTTTGAATTTAAATATTTTAACTGTTCCATCTCTGTACATGTATGAAACTCTTTCATACATTGTAGACCTTAAGTTACTCCCGGCATATACTCATAATTATAATACTAGGAACAGGCATCTCAATCCCTCTGTTCAACATAGACTAAAAGCTTATGAACAGAAACCTGAATATGTTGGCTTAAAATTTTTTTCTGAATTACCAGAAAACTTGAAACTTCTTAAAGATAGGCCTCCGAAATTCAAGAGTGAATTAAAAAAACACTTAATTGAAAAACGGTACTACGAGATTCCTGATTTTCTTTCCTGAAAAAACCTTTTTTATCTTACTCACTTCCTACAATCCTTAATTGGCTGGCCACCAACATTGCACTTCAAGAATAGAAGATAGAGAATAGTTTTAAGTCGAAGACGGATCCCATGCCCTGTGAAGAGGGTCTACGGGAAGACAACATAGGTAAAGGTAAAGGTAAAGGCATTACAGCAGTTCTTACATTTCTATTTCTAGTGTTATAACAATGAGTTGGAGGGACAAACATTTGGTCATGAAACTTGGCATACATTACAGTCTCATAGATGTACAGGCTTGGAATAGTCATTATGCCTAAACTTTTGAAAGAATCAGAGCAGTGATCTCAGGGTTTAAGTTTACACATTAGCCGAATAGCTCGCTTCTAGAGCTTGAAAATTTTGTCAATGTTAATTTTGGAGGACATTCCCTCGAGAATTATTGAACAACTAATATGTGATTCTATGATGCTGTAATTGATTAATTCAATTGTATTAACTTAACACATTTTTACATTTTTATTTCATTGTTTTAATCACGATATATATATATATATATATATACATATATATATATACATATATATATCTCAGGTATGTATATATCTTGTTTTCGTCCTTTTTTCTCAGCTTGTGTTCATCGTAGGATTAATCTGTCATACTAATAAAAAGGTATCGTCCTCTGTAGATGGGCAGAATCCGATTTCAATATATATATATATATATATATATATATATATATATATATATATGGGTTGATATATATATCGTATGACATAGCCAGCCATCAACTTCTGAAAAATATAAAACATACACTGCAGTGCATAGCACCTGCGTCAATACATTTAAAACTAAACTAAAACAAAAAGTTATGATATCTCTTTATAAAGCTAAATCCAGGGCGCTAAGCCATTGCAGCCCAGCTTCACTTGCACAATGCAGCCCAATCAATCTTTCGGGGAAAGCACTCAAAAGAACTCCGCTCCACAGCAGCATGACTGGTCTTCTGTCATTCCCCATTTGTATTTACAATAATTACATCTTCCCACTCCAGTGCGGAATCGATTGAGAACAGTCTTCTGCTTCCGAGATCCATACCACTTACTGCTAAGGTCGGGTCAGCAATTCAAAAGTTAATTAGGATTAAATAATTAATAAGTTAAATATGATTAAAAATTTAACTTATTAATTATAATTAATTAATAAGTTAAAATAATAATTATTAATTAACTTATTAATTTAACTTATTAATTATGGTTTGTTTATCATTTTAACTGTACAGCTGTGCTTTTTTGGTATGAATATTAGTCTACTTACTGTTATGAGTTGAGAAGCCGTTTATATTTCAATATTAATCGTAAACCAATTGAAAATATTATAACAAATTTCAGAATCAACTGGATTTAAAATGTGAGCTAACGACACAACACAACAATTTGGAACTCTGGAAATTGCCATGCCTTGTGACTGTGAACTTCCCCAAGGAGAGTTAATACTAATCACAAAATTTAAGCCATGTGACTCCAAAGATGATGGAACGAATAAAGAAATCAATCTAATTCGAGCTACTTGGTCAAAATTAAAAACACTAAAATTATTTACTTTAACCTCCATGGTTAAACTCGAATTTAAAATTTCTACAGAGTTACTGGATTCAAAATGAACTTCAACACCCCAACATTTAAAATTACAGCACTCAAGAAAATAGAACATTTAGAGTTAAGAAAACAATGAATTTGATATATTTAATAACACTATGATATTGCTCAACATTTTATTAGGATGGTCTGCATTGCTAACAATAATAAAATCAAAAGGTGTGCAATTTTGATAAAATTAATGATACCTAAGAGAGATTACAGTACGGAGTAGAGAGTAGGCAACGGGAATGGCCACGCAAACATTTAGGGGAATGCCAACGCACCAGTGCTGAGTACTTCCTCTTGGCTCAGCCCAAACAATAGATTATAGACTTTTAGAAAACCCTTGTAAATACAATTACCGTAGTTTCCTTACGAATTTTTCGGGGACGAAAAACTTTTCCCAGGAAGTTGAGTGTAAGCTTAATTAATTTTAATATCAAACTATTTATTTACCAAACACATTGAGGCCATTAAAACATATAGCCTCTAAATTATAAGAAAACCGACCATAATTCATTTCGATAAAAAAAAAACGAATACAGATTTAACCTTTGCAAATTCATCGAACCCTTGTCAAACAAACAGGAAAACAAATTGCTAAGTAGCAACTAAGGTCGATGCATTGAACTCGGGATCATTACCGGTCATTGTGAACAACATTCAAAATTTAGTGTAAGTAAACAGGTGGACAGCAGTCGCCAATCAAGAACTGCTGACAACGATGCCGGCCAATAGCGGAGTCGGAAAACAAGGAAGGGCTTCAACGATTGGCCGAGTGGCGTGAAACCTGAAAACCAAAATTTGGGGGGAAAGCCAGGGAAGATTTTGGAAGGGGAGAAAGAAAGTCAATGTGGAACAAGATAGAGAAGAGGTTAGGCTGGATGGGGCTGGATTGAGTAGGTTCCAATACATCCAGCCGTCAGGACCAAGGACGAAGGAGGCTTGGAGACCGGCCTCCCCTGCCACGACCCTTCATCGTCGGGACAGCGGGACTTCCTCGTCGCTGCGGCCGTCCTCACCAACGCTATCATCGTATACCACGGACGATATCATCGTAGTGTATCAGACCAAATTTTATTCGTATAAAAGGTGCAAGAACCATAAATTCAGAAGAAGAAATAATTAAGTAAATTAAATAAAAGAGACATTTTTAAGAATTGATATAGCACGACCAATCATAAACATTTGATCACTTAATTGAGTTCTTCCATCAATAAGCCTACACAGGCTCATTTTATTGCTTGAATATAACTTTGAAATAGATAAAGTAGAATTTTAGTTACTGATCCGTAGAACTACATTTAAATCTAAATTTGTAAAGTAATTTGGTTAAGTGTGCAAACCTTGTACACTTTAAAAATTTGTGTCATGTAAATGTACTCAATTCATAATTTGCTCTTTCTCATTTCTTTGTAAATTATTAGACTTTAAAAGGTGCACCTTATTATTATTATTATTATCTTTGCGTTTTCATTTTAATTAATTATAAATAACTTTATGAGTGTACTATAATTCACTCTGTAGTTTGTTCAATTGTTTCCTAGTACTTCCTCAAACAAGCCAAGGGAGTATCAGTTCTAAATCCCATTATAGTTAAATAGATGTTATTAATTAAGATTCTAATAACAAGGGCGAACCTTACAAACAAGATAAGATAAGAAAAAAATTTAATAACACATTAGAAAACAAGCTTTAATTTATAACATTTGTTGTAAATTAACATAAAGGACATACCTTACATGTTTTTCTAAATTTACTTCTAAACTAATTAATAATATGTAATGTTTCAAGTTACTTTTTTATAGTTTTCAATGATTCAAACATGTTTGAGGAATGAATGGTTAAGTAAATTGTTAATATACCGGATGTCCACCTTCAACTTTTACAAACTTTACCACGTAATTCAGCAAGCAAAAATGAACAAAGAATTCACACGTCCCAGAATTCTTCGTTAAGCCACTTTCCGCCATTTTTGTACACTTAATCTTTTTTATTTCAGTATTTTCAAAATAGCCTTTTTTAATTTTTAACCTCAAATATCTCAAAAACGGTAAATTTATAAACATTGTACAAGATACAAAAAGTTTACAAATTAATTCGTTTTTGACATTTGAGTCTAAAATTTAAAATGGCCGCAATTTTGAAAATACAAAGCGGGGAAAAATAATATTTTTCCTGAAATTGGACATGTGTGCGATAAATGAACATGCCAAATATGAACATGGAAAATAAAAAGTATCAAGGGTACAAAACAAGATGGTGGCTTGCGACTTCACTAAGTGTTTTAGCACATATGTTATCTGGATTTTTTGTTCACTCTGACTTGCTGAATAACCTGGAAAAGTTTGTAAAGGTTGAAGCTGGACAACCTGAATAAGAGCTCTCTTGTAAATTTATTAAAAACAGTTTTCTTTGTCCAACCAACATGGTTCACGAACCCGTGAAAATACACATGACCCTACACCTTCATGCCAAATGTAATCATATGACTATGACTGTTTATAAAATATTAGAGTATGGTTTAACCATTTTCTAATGACCGACTGCATGACCATGATTTTCAATTTATGAATTTAAACGATAGGTATGCTTTTGAGTAATTTGTGTTTGTTTTTCTGACTTAACATGTCACTTGAGTATTAATTGCAATAGCGTTTCCTTGAAAAATTGCGAAAATAGATATAGAAATGTAGGTGTAAATACATTTGGACTAGAATGCGTCTTACATATGCGGGCGTACTTTTGAAACCGTTGTGTGACCTAGAATAACACCCAGACATAAAGGGCGTTATTGTGAAGACAGGAAAAGGCTTTTGAAGAGCTTAACCTTATCTCAGTGTCTGAGCCACACAGTGTCTCAGCCGACTATACTGACGCCGTAAAGTGCAGACGTATGAACAGTATAGAAACTTGGACATTGTGCTATGGGAAACATCTTTAAATATAAACCTAGTGGAAAAGTCCTTTCAAGAAATTGGAATATACATACAGTATTTCTTCCAATTTAAATACACTGTGATATTTACATAGGTTGTACTCAAACTTGATATTCAAGTACTTAATAAATGTAAAAAAAAGAATATTGACGAACTATGTGTATACTTACTTAGTAGAGGTATGAGAAAATTAGAAAGTAGTTATAAAAACAAAATATATACAATTTATGCAATCCTTGCACCAGAAACAACGAAAATCCATCACGAGATAAAGCTAGAGGGAATAAAAGAATATTAGTGTACTTTACAGTAGTATTTCCACCTGGTGCGTATATGAACATATAATCCACGTAAAAATTAACAAAGGCTGTAAGATTAGTTTTCTCTTGAATAAAACGTGCGCCATGCCCCATAAAAGTTTTAATATCCTGTTACTTCCCATACCACTCACTACCTGTAACATAGATTTTAATTAGTTTTACACACATTCCTTTGCTTAGTATCAAGTCAGTTTAAATTTAATATTTGAATAATCTAGGGTACAATAGTGTTTTTCGAAATAAAAGTTTTACTGAAAAAAGAATGGTTTTCCAACTTTCCAAATATTGTAGAGCTCATATGTTAATCGTGTGTACGTTTAGATAGTTAATCTTCTTATTAATTTACTTTAACGATTCATAATCTATGCTATGGCTAACTAAAGATAAAATTAAAAATTACCTTAAGTCTTAATATTAAGTTTAGTTAATTTAGTTTTTTTTCGATTACTAACTTAACCTAACTTAAGGCAGCTCATAATCGTAAGAAACTCCTAATTGAACTAAACTGGCGCGTCAGTATTACTACAGTTGGGAGATGACTTGTTGGCCAGAGTAGGGGGACTTGGGGCTGCATACGCCTGCTGTGGGATATGTGGGATAATTTATGCAAGCCCCCCCCCCCAAAATAATAGAGGTGTTTGGTGCTTTTTTTTTTTTTATTATTTATTTATTTATTTATTTTTTTTTTATTTATTTATTTTTTTTTATTTTTTTTTTATTTTATTTTTTTCATTTATTTTATATATTTCGTGTATTCTCATCTACATAATTCCATTCCCGCCTTAACGCTACCCACGTCATCAACGTTAGTTACATAACCGTCCGCCTGTCCTTGAAACACGCGCGCTTTTACAAAATATCGATCACCTCATACACTGCAAGTAAGCGATTCACTCAGTCTCACACAGTCACTCGTGCGGTACAGACATGAGCGCATCCGGATTAATTGACGAGTACTTGAACGCATTCATGGCCGACATCAACGCTGCGAACGACAACGCTACAGTTGAACAGATCCCAGTTCCACCAACACCACCGAGACCTAAGAAGAGGATAAGACCTACGACTAAGCCTAAAGTGGAAGAAACAGCAAAACCAGGATGGGTTCCAAAACCATCAGACGACTGTCCCATCGTGTCGTGGCTTGAAAATGGACAATTTTACGCGGTGCAGAATCCATCAAACAGCGGACCAGTACTATTTAAAATGGAAATGTATGACGGTTCGGATATGGTGTACAGATGTGGCTTATTTATAGACAAGAACAGTGAATTATATGAGAGTGTCAACCAGGTAGTGGACAAATCGGAGAATATGTGGATTGATAAAGCTACGGGAGTACCGAAGATTAGCGGCTTGACACAAACAGTAACACGATACAGTAAGACAGTAGAGAAACCGAAAAAGCCAGTGGTAAAACCGAAAAAGCAAGCTGCGCGTAGAAGACCCACCAAGAAAACATTGTAGGAACAAAGTCTAGACACTGTGCAATGCGACCTCGCCGAACACCTGCGCTCATAAAAATCCATGATGGCCGCCACCCTTCTCGACCACCTGCACAAACAAAAGAAGCGGAACGACCCTTCTCAGATTTCATCGACCACCTGCATCCGGCCACCTGCACAAACAAAAGATTGGACACCTGCGAGACGACCCTTCTCAGATTTCATCAACCACCTGCGCAAACAAAAGAAGATTTATGATGTCTAGACACTGTGGAATGTGCCGAACACCTGCGGGACGACCCTTCTCACGTTTCATCGACCACCTGCACTGAACACCTGCGCACATAAAAAATTCCAAGATGGCGTCGTGGGCAACAAAAACCGAACGAACGGACTGACCGAGCATCATTCTTCGCCTGGAGACCACTTCGACTAGTCGCATCATCCCCATACTCTCTCATCATTACCATGTCGAGCATCAGCAGCAGCATGACTTCAGAGTCCGCACCTGGTGTAACGATGGACCTGCGGACATCATTGAACACCTGCAAGTCCAGCTCTCCGGCCTACACCCGCCTGTCTGATCTGCGAGAGGAGTGTAGCTATGCGATCAGCGGGATGGAGCGTGTGACCACTCCATTCGGCGAGACAGTCGTCGTCATTCTCGAGGGACAAGTCGGCGATGATTTCTTCCTACGAGTCTACCTGCCCAGGCGTTTCAACCAAGTCCTGAGCGATCACGACATCGAGCGGTACAACAGCGGCTTCGGAGATCGCCTACGTCTGATGAAGCGCAGCCCACTTCCAGGCAGTAAATTTACACCGTTGGAATTTTTGTAAAGCAAGAAAAGAAGACTCAAGATTTAATTAACCTTTATAAATTTTGATAGCTTTCGTAAGCAATAAAAATCCATGTACATTACAGCATAAACTAATGTCTTTTATTTTAAGATGAAACCCCAAACCTTTATTTTAAGCAAATTGTGTGTGATATTTAGTTTTAGTGTCAGTAGCGATCATGAGCTTGAAGTGGCAACATCCATTCTCAGCCATTGTGGCGGGTCCTTCAGGTAGTGGTAAATCACATTTTGTGTCCAAGTTTATTGAACACATAGATGAAATGTGTGATGTAAAATTTGCCAAAATTAACTGGCATTATGGTAGTGGTGGAGGAGGAGGTGATGTAAGTAATTCCAAAATAAGCCACATTGAGGGTTTACCAGACTTGAGTGATTATGATGGTAAGGAACCAATACTGGTTATAATTGACGATATGATGCGTGAGGCAGACGATAGAGTGGTGGATCTATTCACGAAGGGTTGCCATCACCGCAACATCAGTGTATTTTTCATTACTCAAAATCTTTTTCATCAGGGTCGTGGGCAGAGAGACATCTCACTAAATGCTCACTACATTATATTTTTTAAAAATCCCAGAGACAGAGTACAAATCAGATATTTAGCCAGGCAGATATATCCAGACAGCCCAAAGTTCATAGAGGAAGCTTACAGTGATGCCACGAAACAGGCACACGGTTATCTGCTTTTGGACTTGAAACAGTCGACATCTGAGGACATGCGAGTACGCACTTGCATATTCCCCGAGGATCGTGTAAACTACGTGTACTTGCCAAAGAAAAAATAGCCAGTCAGTCAGTTGCAATCATGTCGTGCTTGAAGAAGGACGCACCGCTGCTCAGAGCGCTGATACACGCAACACCCAAGGAACGCAAGGCACTGCTAAAGGTTTGTGACAAGAGTCGCATTCGTTCAGTCTGCGAGTGCGCCTACAACGTGCTACGTGGGAACGTGCCTCTGTCGAGTAAGACTAAAAGCCAGTTGAGCAAACATAAAGTGGCTCTGAGGCGCTTAGTAAGACAAGGACAGTGTTGGGGACAGAAACGAAAGTATCTAGTGCAGAAAGGCGGCGGAGTTTTTATTCCATTACTATTGAGCACAGTGTTACAGGCAGCAGTCAGTAGTGCATTGGGAAAGTGAGATGGATGTCCAGACGAAACCATTTTATTTGACTTTACTTAGCGGCACGGGTCCCTCAACACATTATTATCCGAAAAATACCACACATGATTTTACTGTACAACTACCGAATTACATTTGCTTGGACGGTGGCGATTGGGAAGTAGCGCTCGTAGAAACGCATTATCCATGTTCGTTCTCAACAGTAGACTCCGATGCTCTACTAAAAATATTTGGTTACAAAAAGGAAGAAGAAGACAAGAAGTCTGCGGGAAAAGAAGAAGACAAGAAGTCTGCGGGAAAAGAAGGCAAAAAGAAATTATTCATCGTCGACGTTAAACCAAATCCCGGAAACTACACTTCAGTCGAAGATTTGTTGAAACACATCAACGGGTTGAAAAGTGTAAAGAAAACTGGAAGTGTATTCAGTATTGACGAAGCAAAGCGTCTTAAAGTAACGTTCGGAACAAATACATTGGGAACTACCGAAGGAGTGGCTGGTTCCCAAAAAATCGGACTTCAGTTGGGAATAGTACGGGGAGACGAATTGTTAAATGTACCAGGTTTACAAACGAGTACTAGACCGATTAATTTAAATCTTGGTTTACCATCACATATGCTCGTGTACTGCGATCTGATTGAAGAACAAATATTAAGCGATGCCCGTACACAGTTATTGAGGATTATCAATATATCACACACGATAGATGATTATGGAACGTACAAGGCAGCATACATCAATGATCCGCACTACGTACCGGTGAGAAAGAAGACATTCGAAAGTGTGAGAATTTATGTGAAGGACATCTTAAAGCGAGATCTCTCATTCCGTCACGGAGCGTTGACCGTTAAACTACACTTCCGACCGACCGCTGCTGCACATCAATAATGGAGCACGCAAAGAAGATGGCTGTCGTCCCGCAAGAGCTTATTGAGCGTTTACAGGCTACATCATCGGAGAAGCCGTCAAGCAATTTGTCCACTACGGAAGGGCTGGATGTGGAGATGCAGAAAATAATGAATAACAAGAGTATAGACGATAGTGAAAAATGGAAACTGTACAATCAGGCGTTGCAACGTTTCTTACACTTTGCCTCTAATAATCGCCAGCCGATTAATATTCCAATTGTGGATACGGCATTTGGTGATGATGCCCAACACATGACACGGGGTGCAGCGGAAGGGCCAGTCGATGAGATTGTCGAAATGTTCTCAAAGACATACAGGAGTGATGCCCGCAATCTGTTGCGATTTATGAAAAAACCCGATAGTCGAATCAGTTGGGATATCAACTACTCGGTGTTTATCGATGGTCGAAAACTACCGAATGCGAATATAGTTGATATTTTGAATAACATAGTGAGAGTTCGAATAACCGAACGTATACCGCCAGGATGGATGGAAGTGATGACCGCTTTGAAAGAAATGAATGTGCCTCTAGAATTTATAAATAATACCAGAGCGTTACGGGAATTGAATGATACATTCAAATCATCATTGCGGATGACCAGTTCACCGAGTGCACCATCACCGCGCAGAACACCGATGCGAGAGCGGCTACGTTCGTGGGCGACAGTGAAACGAGGAGCTAAGGAGCGTCGCGGTGAGACATCATTACAGAGAACATTACGTGAGGTGGATAATTATCTAGCGAAAACACCGATTGAAGAAGCTGCGACTGGCGGCTATGCTGCGTCAACTCCCATCATAAGAGACGAATGCCAGTGGGACAGGGAGCCGTTGGGCTTTCTAGACAGGTGGGAACCGTATCCGACCAAGTGAGCATGTACCGTCTCTACTACGACCCCGGCGAGCCCGGTGCGTTCGGCGGTGTCGCGCCGCTAGTGCGAGCTGCACGCAAGAGAGATATTTCAAAGTCGAAAGTAATCGAATGGTTACAATCACAGGACACTTATACATTACACAAGCCGGCCCGTAAACGCTTCCCACGTAATCAGTACTCTGTTTTCGGCCCGTACGAACTGTGGCAAGCAGACTTGAATGATATGCGAGGATTGAGTAAATACAACGATGGAGTCACTTACCTACTGACCGTGATAGACGTGTTCAGTAAACGTCTGTACGTGAAAGCGTTGAAGAGAAAGGAAGGTGCAGAAGTAGCGGTGGCATTCGAAGAAATATTCAAAGAAGCGACTAAAACTCCACGTTGCCTCCAGTCTGACAAAGGAACAGAGTTTACCGGCGCCAAGACCAGACAATTATTCAAAAAGTACGGAATAAAATATGTGACCACGCAGAATCCCGATGTTAAAGCAGCAGTAGTGGAACGCGTGAACCGCACGTTAAAGTCTCACATGTGGCGTTACCTGACTTACAAAAACACTTATCGATATATCGATGTACTGAACAAACTGGTGAAAGCATACAATGCCAGTGCACACAAGAGTCTCGGTGGTGGATTGCGTCCCATCGATGTGAAAAATGATCGGACGATAGCACAGGTGCTGCAACGCATGTACAGTAAAATTCCACGCCGTGTTAAGCCTAAACTCAAGATTGGTGACACAGTGCGCATAGCAAAGGAGAAGGGCACATTCGCCAAAGGCTACGAGACCAATTGGAGTAACGAAGTGTTTACTATTCGTAAAGTGAACACTCTGATGCCGCTGCCCATGTACACGCTGGCGGACCTCAAAGGTGAAGTTTTGACCGGCCAGTTTTACGAACACGAATTACAGAAAGTAATCTATCGGAGTGATCAACTATTCAAGATTGACAAAATACTGGACACTCGTGGCAGAGGCACCAGTAAGCGTTTTTACGTCAAGTGGCGAGGTTACGGAGACGAGTTTAACTCTTGGGTGAGAGCGCAAGACTTACAAAATGTCTAACTCGCAATTCTTCCTGACGCTACCCAGCAACAGTTCTATGGAATATTTCCCCAACAATAAGGTGTCAAACTACACTACGCATCTTTCGAAACAGATACGATTGGAAGGTGCATGGGAGATGGCTCTGGTGGAATCTCACTATCCATGTTCATTTCCATTAGTGGGCAAGAACGAGATTATAATAATCGAACAGGATACTATTCTTTCCGCCATAGGTATGGAAGAGCCAGACAAGTACACGTTTACTCTGGACATGGGTTACTACAAGAATATAACCGAACTGCTGAATATGATTAATGATGCAAAGGACCTCATCGATTACGTAGAGTTCACTTATGACAAAGATGCTGACAGAGTGGAAATAAAAATACTGAAAGAAGATGTGGTTGCGATACATTTAGACTATAAACTGGCTTTACAGTTGGGATTCGATCCGCAACAGAAGGACATTGTGAAAAACAATAAAGCGTCATGGCCACCGAATCTATCGATGGGGCTTCCAGCTAACATGTACGTGTACTGCGATCTGATTGAGCCACAGTTGATCGGAGACGCTTCTGCCCCGCTATTGAAAATCATCAACATTGACAGAGGTGACTACATGCACGGGGCGAATAAGACTGTACTCTATACCAGCCCGCATTACGTGCCGATCACAAAAGGTGCATTCGAGACTGTAGAAATCGACCTCAGGGATCACACGGGGCAAAACCTGTCATTCCTGTTCGGGACGTCGTACGTGAAGCTGCATTTCAGAAGAGCTCTGCATAATTAACTGTAATAATGGCTTCGAACGATCCGTACATGGCGTACTACTATCGCCAGCATTCGCAGACGGGCGGATCGATAGAAAAAGTGTTTCGCGGTGCCGCCTATCAGAGAGGACATGGAGTCGGCAGCTTCTTGGGCGGTATGTTTCGCACCGTATCTCCGATAATCAAGAGCGGAGTTGCAGCATTGGGCAGAGAAGCGTTAAAGTCCGGAATGGGTTTTCTAGGTGATGTCACTCTGCGTACGAAACATCCCAGAGATGCGGCAGAGGAGCGCATGAAAGAGTTTACCGGGTCGTTGAAACGCACGGCCGATGACAAGATTGAATGAGTTCTCCGTGGTGGTGGCAGTGTCAAGCGTCTGCGGCCTGCATCCAAAAAGCGCGGATCGCGTAAGAGTGGCGCGAAACGCGCAACGCGCAAGACTTCCGCGAAGCGCGCAATGCGTGGCGGCAAGAAACAATCGAGTAGCGGTCGCACACTGCGTGTCACACCTCAGTCTCTGGCTAAACTCCTTAGAGGGAGAACGTCATCATCGCCGTCCAAGAAGAGAAAAGCAGCAGTTAAAAATAAAAGGAAAGCAGCAAAGACAATAAGGGATATTTTTAATTAATCATGTCGTTCATACATCAAAGATCATGCGAATGCGTCAAGACGGAGCTGGACTTGTTTTCACTACCGCCCACACAGACGAGTATCGAAAATGGAAAATGGATTCAATACAAACCGATATCCACACTGACGGACGATTCACCGATAGAGTTTGTAGTGCCAGGCAATGGCGAAGAGTACACCGATCTCTCGCAAACAATGCTGGAAGTCACAGCATCGATAATCAAGGCGGACGGAGCGGCGATTGCTGCGGATGATGCAACTAAAGCTGGTCCGATAAATAACTGGCTACACTCGTTGTTCAGTCAAGTGGACATGTGCATGAATCAAAAATTGGTTACACCACAAAATAACACTTACGCCTATCGAGCGTACATCGAAACAGTATTGAACTACGGATTCGATGCCAGGAAATCGCATCTATCGTCCGTGCTGTGGAACGCCGATGATTCAGGCCATATGGAAAACACCGAAGACGATAATGATGGATTGGAAAAACGACGGAAGCTAACGAAAGGAGGACGAGAAATCGATTTGGTCGGTCATTTGCATTTGGACATGTGTAATCAGAATAAATATCTTTTGAACGGAGTCGAGCTACGCTTCAAGTTAAACAGGTCGAAAGATGCATTCTCCATAATGGTACACGAAGGTGACTACAAAGTGCATATCGTCGATGCGAACCTGTGGATTAGAAGATGCAAAGTCAGCCCGACCGTACTGTTGGCGCACAGCAAGATACTGCAGTCCGGCACCGCTAAGTATCCAATCACACGAGTGGATGTGAAATCGTTCACGCTCGCTTCCGGCATAAGGAGCAAAACTCTGGACAACGTATTTCTGGGACAAGTTCCGAAGCGCGTGATTGTCGGAATGGTAACCAATGCCGCATTCAACGGTGATGTCAAAAAGAATCCGTACAATTTCAAGAATTTCGATTTGAACTACTTCTCTCTGTACGTGGACGGTGAACAGGTGCCGGCCAAACCACTCCAACCCAAGTTCTCTCCTGCAGGTAGCGCAAAGTTCATTATGGCGTACAACACAATATTCAGCGGCACGGGGATCCATTTCTCAGACGCTGGAAACGTGATCAGCAGAGAAGATTTCGAAAACGGCTACTGCTTGCTAGTGTTTGATCTGACACCCGACCTGTCTGCCAGCGATACCGGCCACTGGAATCTCGTACGCAATGGCAGCGTGCGCATGGAGCTGGGATTCGGCACCGCGCTAACCGAGACTGTCAACTGTTTGGTGTACGCAGAGTTTGACAACGTAATTGAAATCGATCGACACCGCAACGTGATGGTCGACTTTGGTGGCTAGTCTCTCACCGGCACTCGTACGAGATGGATCGCTTACGCAGAGTACGTTGCAGGAATTTGGCCGCTCCCATCATTATTGATTTCCAGAGTTTCAAAGACAACATCAATGATTACATAATGAAGGAAGTCTGCGTTATGGAAGTGGACAGCGGGATACTACTGATGCATCACATCGCCAAACCGCCATTCAACAGGGACGAACTGACCATCGATAAACATCGAGAATCCCATTGGCTATCGAAACACTATCACGGATTAAAGTGGGATCAAGGGGACATCGGCTACTGCGACTTGGAACAAAAACTACGAAAGATAATCGCCAAACGACACACCGTCTATGTCAAAAGATCGGAAAAGAAGAGTTTTATATACAGACATTTAGTTATTGATCACTGCACTACCAACGTTATCGACTTGGATGATATCGGATGCGGTTCACTGGCTACAATCAACAATCTACTATCGAAATCCACGCTGCGATGTCGCCATCACAGATCACCGAACCATCGATGCTCACTGTCCAATTGCATCGCATTGCACGGATGGTTGTTTTTGACTAACAATATTGATGATGAATTGGAATCTACTGATGAAACAAGTTCATATTTCTGCTCTTGCTTTCACACGTCTACGAGCACTACAACAAGTACTACCACCGCAGCTGTTGGCATCGACACCGTAGAATGAATACCAATCAGATTGAGAAATATCTATCGACTCTGCCAGTACACAATCATGGGGTCTACGCTGCCGACCGACTACCGCATCGCATCTCCCCGTCTACAGCAATCGTTGTGAATACCGATCCACACAATGAAGACGGTACGCACTGGGTTGCATTCTACCTGGACCGAAAGAGTGATGTCATTGAATTCTTCGACAGTTACGGACAACCTCCACATCTGTACTTCTACCAAGGATTCCTGAGACGTAACGCTCGTCGTTACCTGTACAACGAGTATCGCCTACAAGATGATGACAGCACAGTCTGCGGCCACTACTGCCTGACTTACCTGTACTACCGAACTCACCATGATATGAGGATGATGGACTTCGTGCAGCTCTTCGACGACACCTCCACTACTCACAATGATGCGATGATCAGAAGACTATTCACCAGATTGTATAAACACTTGTAGCAATTTTTGCTATTTTCTTTGTAAAAATCTTTTTATATTTTTCTTTTTATTGTAAAGTAAAAATCTTTTTCATTTGTCTTGTAATGTAATTTTTTTTTTCTTGTAATAAAAATGAGTACTCAACAAACACCAATCTTTTCATTTCCTTTTAGTATGTAAGTTAATCATTTTTAACAGGCTCAATATTTCAAAGTGCATTTAGAAAAATCAGATAGTTTAATCTTTGTGTAGACTCGACATTTATAATTTACTTTCAAAGACCAGAGAGTCTAGTAACTCAGTATTTCAAAAGAGTCTGATAGTTTACTCATTGCACATATTTGACATAACAGTTCAAAGTGAAAAGAGCCTATTAGGTTAACCTTTATGCAGACTCGACATTACATTTTTACTTTCAAAGACCAGAGAGTCCAGTAACTTGATATTTCAAAAGAGTCAGATAGTTTAAGTATTTGTACACCTCTGTGCAGACTCGTCATTTATATTTTACTTTCAAAGTGAAAAGAGTTTGATATCTTAGTATTTTTAAAAAGCAAAGAGTCTGACAGTGAATGATCTTATTACTATGTGTAAAACTGGAAAATGAAAACAAGTATGTCAATACAAATGACTAGATTTATTGAAACAATCTTAAGTCTAACATCAAGTGTATTGAAAAAGGAGGAATATTGAATCATTGGATAGAAACTTTATACATTATTTAACAATAATAAAATTTATAGAATAGACATCAAAGATAAAACATTATAAAATGGTCAACAAAAATGAATTTGATTCATTAATAAAATTTACATACAAGCAACAACAAGAAAATGTACACCACAAAAATAAATAAAAGTTCATATCACAGTCCACACCAGTCCATAAACAGTCCATATCACAGTCCATAAACAGTCCATATCACAGTCCATCACACACTCCCGAGATCCGAACAGAGCCTACCCGATCACACTCATGCGACTTAAATTATACTGTCTAGTCGTCTACGTCCATCGGCGCTGGTAGAGCTGGAGGTAACGGTGGCGCCCTGGGGGGAATAGCATAGTGCCCCCACGGAAGCGTGTTTATTCCGTCCTCTGGCATTACGTAACGTTTATCATCATATGGTGCCAGGGACCGCTTCCTTACCACAACGGTGTAGATTATGTGGTGTTTGCTTTGGAACCTCTGATTGTCCGTACTTTTGATAGTCTTGTTGTATAAACAATCTAGGTAATCTTGTACGGACAGTTCCTTTGCAACTACGGCGCGGTTGACGCCCTTTGCCCGCTTTATCGGCGGAGGCGCACCACAGTCGTCGTCATCTCCGTTACCAACAGCACACGTAAAGCCTCCGGATACCATACAATATAATTTTGCCATCAAGCCGACGAATAACCTAATAACTCTCCCACCGACTTCGTCCTTGAATTTCCCCAAAACCCTAGCGTTGCGCCCGTCGTAGCACATGTGGTTCTGGGGATAGTTGCTGGTGTCGAAGTCGTCCAGGTGCGTCATCATGTCGCGGTAGACGTCTAGGGTACGGATGGCGTAGACGATACCATCTGTGTCCATGTAGGCCATCTTTATATTCTCGATGCCGTACCTTTCTACCATATCGTAGTGAAAACCGTACATCCACCGTTTACTGTGGTCCAGAATGCACATTCCCGCATAGACTGGCTTGTTGAGTACAACTCGTACTTTCGCCATATTTAGTAGTGCCAAGTTCTCGTCGTACCAAATACGGTCATTGAAATTCGCCTTGGCCACGTACTTCGTGTATGTCTTGCGGGATGTGGCGATCTTCATGTTTTGGTGTTTTCTCACATTCTGGAGACTCATACCGTAGACAGCATTGACCATCAATTTGAACATTTCTACTTCAAATTTGTTGGTGGCCTGCCGTCTCAGTTCGGTATTCAGCATCACGTACGGTTTTAACCACGGCGACTGTTTAAAACGCATAATCCGGTGAACGCGGCGAACACGCAGTCCATTCTCGATCGCTTGTTGTAAGTAACGATAGTGGATCACGTATTCATCCTTGTCCGTGAGAGTAGCCATTAGTTTGCTGGATTGTCCTGCTCCGCTATTAATGATGTCTTCTGATGAGTAGGGCAGCTGGTAAGCCGGCGACTTTCGTACTTCCGGACAGAACGGGAGATCGCGGTGTTTGTCGTGGAGTGCCTGGTCTCTTGGGTACTCCAGATCAACCTCCAAAACGTATCCATACTCACCGTCTGCCGGTATGTCCATGATGTTCAAGTCGTCGATTTCCTGCTGCGACAGCCACTCAAAATCTTTGTAGGGGAGTGGTTCTGACATGGCCCATCCGTAGAGGTTATTTGCGTCATAATACATTAAAAATGTATCATCGTCGTATTCTACGACACCTCCACTTGTCGATGCGCCCTGGCCGTCTCGGTTACCGCCATCTTCCGCTCTTGTGTATTTGTTGTTGGCGACAACGTGCCTGGTGACGCATTGGGTCAGTCCACCTCGGATGCCCTTCTCGAAGAACAAGTACATGTCGACATCTCGCAAGGTATCGAGCACCACTCCAGTCTTGAGAAGCATTACGTCCCACGCGTATGAAGGTAGCGTCAGATAATGTGCAGGATCCAAGTTGTAGTGCGTCATACACATGTCTCTGAATCCCTCGAACACGTCGGCGAGCAGTAGAACGTCTGTCATCAAATAAATCTCTGCGTACTGCCCGAGGGATATGCAGTTGAACTTATTCCATACGCGTTGGGCGTGTGCGTAGTCCTCGTCGGTTACATTTTCTCCGAAGACATCTTTAGGTGGCAGGTGATCGTCATTTAGTGCTTCCATAGACGTGACGTACTCGTAGGGGAAGATTCCCTTCCTTCGAAGCAAATCAAAGTCTTCTTGGTCTTGGTACCGGGCGCGTGTGATGTGCATTTTGTTGGCCGGCAGAAGCGACGCCAATGTACCTAAAGCCTTCGACATAAGGCGGTACGAATCGACGAACTGTAATTTAATACTATTCCGCCGGCCAGCGCCCGGATATTTGAAGCGCTTCGAGAAAGTGATGTACTTTTCTTCGGTGTTGGCGAGTACCTCAACGTCTCCCTTGTCCACGCCTAACTCACGCACGATGAAGTGAGCGTCGTAGTTGGAAAGGTTGTGGAAATACATATTGACGGTCTCCTGTTCCCTGTAGCGGAGGTTGCACGAACGATGAGCAGCTCCTCTGTAATTGTACGGAGGCGAGTGTTGGTGATCCCTAACTTTCATTTTATCTTCACCATCGTTAGGGCCGAATTCCCGCTTACAGATGTGACAGACAGTGGCACGTCGGAATTGGAGTTCTTCCTGCTCTGTCAACTGCGGTGGGTCTCCGGGCATGCGTTGGCCGTAAAGGATGTCGCCAATCTTCCGTACGTCATCCCGTACAGCTTTGATAAAATGTTGCGCAGCATCCTCGCCTCTGTACATTCGCAGCTTGGAGAAGGTGTTGGAATCCTGGTCATCGTCATCGCAGTCTCCCTCGTCGGCTGTTCTTAGGTCGTCGCGAATGTAATATGCATAAGCGTACGGTCTGTGGACATTCCTAACATTGTTGGGCAAACCACCCACGCGCTGCTGGCCGGTCGTTCGGTTAGTTGCTGGGTCCCAAGCAGGCGGTTGAACAGTTGGTGCGGGATGAATGGGCCTTTCAGCCTCAAAGGGTACGAGCATACTCTCGAAGTCAGCATATATCGTAAACCGACTCCTCTTTGTACGCTCGGGCCGATTGAACATGATGTGCTCTTCTTCCGCAACATCGGTTCTCAATGGCGCGTTTTTGGAGCAGTAACGCTTGTGTTCTTCTAACCGCTGCTCTCCTGTGAGACCCAGTTTGTTTGGTCGGCTATCAAAATGTGCAAAGCATCTCTTGCACATGAATAGTCTTCGATGACCTAGTGTTATTTGCCTAACAACTAGTCTCTCAAAGTCTGAGATGTAAGTGTAGTGGGTGGTTCGTTCATCAGTTAGGAATAGCAGATCGAAGTGGTTCGGTAGCTCTTGATCCACGACGCGAAGGGGGAAAACATAGTGCTCTTCTTTGTTTTGGTGGTGTTTCTGCTTCTTTTTGTCCAAACCGTACACATTTATGCTTACGCCGGGGTTGTTGCGCTCAAACGTGCGGATTTTATCTAATCTTACTGGAAATTCCAGTCCATCGAAATTTAGGTTTGACCGTGCTCTGACTTCTGCCGTGAAATGGTTAGCAGTAAGCCTGTCACGTCGAGCATTTTCAATAAATTTAGAAAGCATTGCGTATTCAAAACAACGCTCATCCGCAACGTTGAACACATTTACCACGGCTTTTTTCATGGCGATATCGCGAGGAAGGGGGATGAAGGAGCTACCTCTGATAGGGCTGTAAACATTGACTCTCACTTCCATATCTAAAACCCTAACAAAACTCCACCCCGAACCCTTCATCTCGCATGTCTCTTTCTCCAACAAGATTTTATTAATAAACGCTTGACAAATTTCATCAATGTCACTCGTATGGAGAATTTCGACATTCTTTGTCTTGAAGGCACGCCTACAAGTATCGCCATGGATATTTACAAATTCGCATTCGACCCAGATGTTGGCTTTGATGGCATGAGTGTGATTTAGTATTTGTCGCATGAGTGTGGTTACCTGAGTCCTGAGCGACAGAAGGAACTCCTGCAGGGTAATTGACTCGTCCGCGGGCTCTGCTAGGCTGTAGGTCTTGAGTCGCCCACGGAACGCCGTCTCAATCTCCACGAAACCCGCAGGAGCTAAGCCGCCAGGGATCTCAGGCGCCTCGTCGTCTTCACTTGATGTTGCCACTGATGCTGGCGACGAGGGGGCAGGCGAAGGTGGTTGGACTCCGCTGGGCTGCTGTTCCGCACGGCGGGCTTTGCAGTGTTTGCGGGCATGGATCAGCATATTCGACTTCCTCGTGAAGCTTTTGCCACACCCGTCACACGCATGGCCTGAAAAAATACAAAATATTGTAGTCTCGTGTGTAATTATAATGCTCAACCTGAAAAGATTCAGTTTTCAAACCAATATGAAAGTTTAAGTTCAACGTTTAATATAGATATTTCACATTGGAATTCAATATAGATATTTCACATTGGAATTCAATGAAAGATATAATTGACAAAAGTTAATAATACTTTTCTGAATGTCTGCATTGTGAATGTCTGCATTGTGACTGAGTTTCATTTAATATTAAGATTGTATGGTTTTTACAATAGAGCCCTTTGACGCTGTAATCCATTTAGTGTAGACGAAATGTCTGAATGAATATTTTATTTGAGGTGAGTTTGTAAATTAATATTTCAAAGTAATGGATAATCACATACCTGTTGTGGGGGCTCCAGCGGGCTCTGGGGCTTGAAGTGGACTCGGTCTTTGCTCGACGTCAGGAGCGGAAGAGGGTCCGGCCCTAGGCTCAAAGTCAGGAGCATTAGAGGGACCGGGTCTGGGCTCGACGTCAGGAGCAGAAGAGGGGCCGGGTCGTGGTTCCGCAGGGGCAGGAGTAGGGACGAAGTCTATAACAAAAGCACAGACATGATTAGAAACTTTTATATTAGATGTATAAACACAGTGAAAGGTGTAAATCTTTTCAAACACAAAGTACATCAAAACGCAAATGTTATAGAAATGAAAATGTTGATTTACGTTAGATATGTGAGTGTGCAACAAAGTGTTTAACTAAATTGAGATTAAAAGTGAGTCTAGCTACAGTGGGGCGGATGCTAAATTGGATTTATTTCTCATCATTATGCATAGTACGAATAAGAGTAGAAATTGTGAAGTATATAGACATCTGACTGTTTAGTGGACATATATAAAGTTTAAGATACTAACCTGGTCTAAATGCTGGGTTCATTGCCGGTTGAGGTCGATGAAAACTGTTGATGTGACGGCGCAGAGCATCCTCCCTCGAGAAATCCTTGTTGCACTCCGGACACGTAAAGTCGATTCCGCCGTGGGCGGAGCGAACATGTCGGGTGACATGGCACTTGTTTTTGAAGGCTTTGCCGCAGTGGACGCAGGAAAAACGACGGTCAACGTTGTTCATGATGATCTGTAAATAAAGAGCATTGACTATTAGATCTCTGACACTATTCTAAGAGTAATATGAATCGGGGGGGGGGGGGGGTCACATGAAATCCGACTATATCACCATACTACTAGTACAAATTAAAATATAAATAAGTTTGAACGTTTAAGTCCTAAATAAACTCTTCAAAACTGCTCTAATTGTGAATACGCATTTTGTTGAATATAAAGTCTCTAAATACGTTACTAGCCTAATCAAACGTTTTAATAACTCAATTTATTTATTATAATTTACATGCTATATGAATAAATGTGGTAGATGTTTAAACGATTTGCGCTACGAAAAGACAGTCCAGGATGGACCAAACCCATCTACTATTTTTTAAGTTTTATAAAATAAAAATAAAATAAATAAAAATTTAAAATAATAAATGGAAATATAAGTATGATTGAGAATTTGAGTATGAACATTCTACTCAACGCTACGAGCCATAGTCTATATGGAACAAAACTAATCTACTATTTGTTAAAAGTTTTAGAAAATTAAAAAAGTCTCTAAATACGTTACTAGCCTAATGAAACGTTTTAATAACTCAATTTATTTATTATAATTTACATGCTATATGAATAAATGTGGTAGATGTTTAAACGATTTGCGCTACGAAAAGACAGCCCAGGATGGACCAAACCCATCTACTATTTTTTAAGTTTTATAAAATAAAAATAAAATAAATAAAAATTTAAAATAATAAACAAAATAAATGAAAATATAAGTATGATTGAGAATTTGAGTATGAACATTCTACTCAACGCTACGAGCCATAGTTTATATGGAATAAAACTAATCTACTATTTGTTAAAAGTTTTAGAAAATTAAAATATTTATTCACATATGTGTATGATGTAGTGAAAACTATTGCCATCATACTCCTTAAGTTTCTTGACCAAGTCAAAATTACAGAAACGTAATAAAAAGAAAAAAAAAACTATATTTAATTATAACTAGTTATTGTAAATTAGAAATAATACTTACATTTGAAGTAAGAAGTATCCAAAGAAGACACTGGCGTAGACAGAGGCGCAAGCGGAACGAAGTGCAGGAACGTCCGGTCACTACGGCAGCTAGGCAACTACTGATGCCGGGGAGTGTAGAAAATGGCCGACGCTCGGTTTGGTTATATAACGACTGTGAGGTGACGGTCGGTGAAGGGACGCGCAGCTGCGTGGGGTGACGGGTAATATAAGACGCGCTATTGTGTAACGTCGCCGGGCGGACGCTCCCACGCAGGGGTGTGGTCGGCCTATTGTACCGGCTCCCCTATCTAAGGAATGTCGCACCTGGCCGAGGGTCGGTACCTTTACACCGTGGGTGGTCTAGAGTTTGTATTACCTGGCGGGAAAATAACGTCCTGCTCCCCCACTCCTACCTGCTGCGGCCACAGATTTTGGTCAGATAGCACTATGGAGTCCGAGAAGAAGGTTGTCGACAAAACCGATGAACAGCATTTGTGGAACTCCTCTATTACAGAGGAGGAGTTACATGCGGCCGTCGAAGCTGTCGAGGAAAAGGAAAAGAACCTCAGGCGACTCTGGTTAGCTCAGATGGATATTTGCGGTTCTGTACCGCGAGATGATTTTGAACTTCAATGCCAGATGGCGATTACCCAACAACTTGAAGCCGCCGAGAATGAGCTAAAGAGTGGAGGTACTATCCAGACGGAGGTGAAGACTGAGAAACATGAAGAATATAACGAATATGATGATTAAACGTGCTGTTGAACCCAATCCTTTTAGTTTTAAGTTAATATTTTGTAAAAAAAAAAAAAAAAAAAAAAAGAAAAAAAAAAAAAAACTAATTCGGGGGGGGGGGTCAGCAATTTGGGTGGCCTCGGGGGGGGGGGGAGGGGGGGGGGGTCAGTAACTTGGGTGGTCTCGGGGGGGGGGGGCTTGCATAAATTATCCCACATATCCCACAGCAGGCGTATGCAGCCCCAAGTCCCCCTACTGGCCAGCTAGGGAAAAAGGGATTGAGGGGAGGTTACCCCCACCTCAGTGATTTCTAGCTCTCCTATTGGTTAATTTTTAGTGTCTTATTTTATTTCAATGCTATTTAACAGCTGATAGTGGTGGGGGTATTTTCCCCTTCACTAGCCAACAAGTCACCTCCCAACAATAACTACTTTTAAATACAAGTGGTGCGATCTTACAAGAGCATACGGCATCTAAAGTAGGGCGTCTGTCACCTTGTTATTGTCTGTCACCGTTTATGTAGCTCGTGGTTTCGCGCTCTCATTATACGGAGGATACATGACACCATCACGTGGAGCGTGCACTTATATCACCAGATTTTACTGTGCTGTCATCGTTGATCATTATCATTACTTTTATCAGATCTATACTGATTCAATACGCTAAGGGGTTTTTATTTTTTATTGGAACTCCTACAATTTTCAACCGATTTTTTAAGTTTTAGGACTCGGCTTGGTCTACAGTTGTTCTCGCAAAAAATTGATGAGAATCAGATTAAAATAAAGACACATTGGGATTGGGTTGAAAGTGTTAAACATCTGTTGTACAACTGTTAATACGTGTGGTTTCGAGAGGTTGCTGATAATATTGGATTGGTCGCGTGTAATTGATTTAAAACTATAACCAAGCAATGACATGTGATTTAGTTCAAATTAAATTTATCAATTTCGAGCAACAATTGCACTAATATTGTGAGGGAGAATCAAGGTTACGTTGCCTAATGGGGTTTGTCAATAGTTTTAAAACAAATTATTTGTTTTTGTGTGTGTGTATATATATATATAAATATATATATATTTTTTTATAGTAAACTGCAAGATTACTCATGAACAGCTGACCGTAAACACGTGGTATCTTGATTCAACAATCCAAAGTACCACTCCTCTACTACTACAAGTGAATCAAGGCGAGTGATTTAGGCTTGATATTTTCATAATATTAGACTAAACTGAATTAGAACTCTGTTTTTTTACTGTACTACTTTTGAAGATATAATTTGTGCAATCAAATAATAATGAGATAGATGTTGGAAAGTAGAAAAGTGGGGTTAATATCCCAAGTTCACATAAACATAACAGAGCGTAATTGAACGACTGCCCTGGGAGCAATATAGCACCAACTACGCAGCATTGTCGAGATGTCGACTGGAGGGATGCGATGTGAATAGCAGTTATTACGAGTGTTATCTCGTATTTGCGATATATTTTCACTGACTATTTATATTATCGTGAATAGACTTCTCATAGCATAAGCGTGTTTGAAACCGATTTAAGGTAGTGCGAACCCCTGTGGCGCACATGAAGTGCAAGTGACATAAAAGCGAGTTCTACCGCTCTTCTTAACTTTGCCTGAACCAAGAAATCTAGAACTGAACCATTTTATAACCGAGGATACAGCTTTTTGTTTTTCATTTCCTTTGTTTTTGTTTTGCAGTACTGTTAGAACATCAATTGAAGGCCTCTGGCTCATGAACCTGTCCCAATTTCGCTATTAACATTGGGAAGGTATATTCACGTTAGTGTTTATAGCAAAACTACTCATATTACTGAACTGGTATATTAAGTGTTTCTTCATTTAAAATAGGAATAGTCGAAGTTTTAGGTTTTAATGTCGGAAAAGTTAAGACTTTGCTATTAATTTATTAAATAACTATCTTTTTAAAGATTATTTAGGTAAACATACAAAGACATTAAAACAGCACCAGGATAATAAGTGACATAAATTAAATTCACCATCAAACCCAAAAATATCCAGAAAGTGAGAGATGAAACGCGATGTCTACCGAGCTAACTTTGACAGGTGAACCGAGAGAACGCAGATAACTGCGCCTCATAACACTGACCTCAACTTCATTTTCTCAATACTAATTAAGGGTTGACCTTGTTCTATTTTTCAGATGTTTGAAAGTTATAAAATATCAAATAAAAAACTTATATGCGTGTTTATTTTTTTCTTTTTGTTGGAATAATTAAATTGTTTGTAAGATTCAAAACAAGTACTAAATACTATCAAAAACAAACAAAAAATACAATGAAAATAATTTAATAGAGTAATTTAACACTAAAACCTTTCTATTAATGTGTTCCTTATTCTATGATACTTAGGCCTTTATATACCTAATTCTTAATAAATTAAGAATACTTTTTTACTTTTAATCGATACTTCTTACGAAAGGAGGTGTTTATAATTTGCTAATATCTGTGTAACGTCATTGAAAGTTGTGGATACAGATACCAGTAATCTAAATTTCAAAATGAACCTATCAAACTATTAAACCTAAATTCTTAGCTAAAAATAAATTGTTTGCATCCACATTTTCCTACAAGGAAAATCCTTTTTGTTCTTTTTCTAATGGATCGTTTTAAAAAACACTACTTTTGACTAAAAAATACACATTCTACTAATCATTTTCATTAAGCTTTTTCTGTTTGACACTTATCATTCCATCGAAAAAAAATATTTTGATAAGTAGTATTTTTTATAAGAATTTAATATTGACATTTTTTACAATCATTTAATATTGACATTTTTTTTTGGCTACCGTTAGTCGGGAATTAGGGTGGCCTGGAGTTCCCATGAGACCGACCCTAGTACTCGAAACTCTCACCACATACAGATTCATAGTGATCAACAGTAACCCAGAGATAAATTTTTTATTAATTTTGTATAATTTGAAGTGTTACTTCAAATTATACTATACTTCAAATTATACTTCAATTATAGTTACTTCAAATATATATATTTATTTACTCATAAAAGTTGCAATAAAATATTATTTTAGTGGTACTATGTTTGTTTGCGATAGACCGACTGTCTTAAATTCGTGACATGAGTTGGATGGCTGGGAAATAATTTAAAAATAGTTTTACTACCAAAAATAAACGGTATCAGATAACTGACACATACTTTCTCCCAACAATATAAAAACATGTGTTAAAAGCTTTAAACATTAATGTCTAGATGACTCTGTCGGATAGCTACCAGCTGAGCAGCGCGAGCTTGACCCTACGCGCATCTGTGACTTTTAACAACGTACTGCGTTTACCGCTAAACGAAAAATTGTATTTTCTCCTCAACCACTTGACGTAGAGCAATAATTTAAAGTACTGGATTATTTAGTTTTTTGAGCTTGATTTAATGGTGATAAGTAAAATTTATTTTGAAACAACAGCTATTTTGAAAATAAAAGAAATTGATTTTTTAAACACTTTTTACTCCATAACTTTTGAACGCGCATTTTCTCGGAGATGCGGAAGGTGTCATTTTATCCATTATTTTAAGCTTAATAAACCACAAAATTTTAATCAAAATCGTTAGAGCCGTTTTTAGAAATTTTGATTTTTGACGATTTTTGAGGGTTTTTGGAGGTAAAATACCCTTAAAAATAAAAAATTCAAAAAAATGAAAAAAAAACACCTGGAATTATCGTGGATTTGGACCTATATACCAAATTTCATTAAAATCGGACCATTAGGGCATTCTCTAGCTCTGTTTACATCCTGACACACACACACACACACACACACACACACACACACACACACACACACACACACACACACACACACACACACACACACACACACAGACATCACTCCGAAAACCACTTTTGTGGACTCAGGGGGAACCATAATGGATAAATCCACCAACAACTCAAATTCGAAAATTTTGTCGAAAACAATACTTTCTCCATATACTATGGTATAGGGGGAGAAAGTAAAAACTGAAAAATAATCAAATGTACAGGACAATGTGTCACACAATAAAAACACCTCGATGAATGAATAGTAAATAAACACTAAAGGCAACATGTGGAGCAGACTGGATATCCATCTTTGGAAATCTGTATACAAAAAATTGAGGTCGTACCCAGAGACTAAGCGACACGCATACGTGTCACACATCCCAATAGACTAACAGGCTTTAGATGGATTTAGTATACCAAATAAGCGTGGCGAGTCATTAAACTGAACGGTGACTGCGCCCCGTATACGTGTCCACGTATACGTGACGCTGGTCTATTTTTTTTATTATTTTTTTTTACATTACATCACGTGTACGGTCGGTAGTCAACGTGTTATAAGAAAACGAAAAATATTTTTACTGTTTTTGTTCGATTATATAAATGTAGTAGTATGCACTGCATCATTTTAGTTAAGCTTGCACCGAATAGTATTCTATTGTTGCAATTAGAGTGATTCAATTAAGTTCATTCCTAAAGAAAGTGTTCATATCCTAAAGAATTATTCTTAATAAGATGATGGCTTCGTTGTACAGTACCTTGATTTGCCATGAGTACAAAATCTTAATGCGGAACGAGACAAATGAAATAAAGGGGTGAACCAACATAGTATATTTGTGTTTGGTATGTAATTAATAATAGCTAATAGACAGATTATAACCTTAACTTCAACCTTGACAAGGTTCCGACTCGCTAAAGTCAATGCCAGCTTCTCGCCCCATTTCAGTTACCGTTACTGGGTGTGTGTACACAAGTATCAATAAAACTAAGAATATATGTTCAACTGGTGGCAATTTTATGTATCAAAAGATTTTTATAAAGTAAAGGCGTAAAGTGTCAGAGTGAAGACAAGAAAATGCTCTCCAAGAGTCTAGCCATGCTTGATTTTCTCACGGCTGGCAGATTTCTCTATACCTTGTTACATTCGAGACTTGATCTTTGGATAGCGATTTACGTTTTCTAAACTTTAAGCTAACTTTTACTACATGAAGTTTATTTATTGTGTTCTTATGAAGATAACAAAGACAGATTTTTACTGTTTAAAGTTCAAATAACTATTTATTATATTATTGTGTTGAATTTATAATTGAGTAAATAAGAATATTTTTCAAAATTGTATTGGTAGATTTTTTGACATTGTGAATACTCTGACTTCTGAGTTCAATACAGTATCAATACAATATGCCCCGACAGAAGCACCCCCTCATATCAACCGTTGATGTGATTACGCCCAAGTCTCACAACCCACGTCACCTTCGATACTAAGTTCGTTTCTACCGATATTGCTGTTATGTCAGATGGGTCGAGTAGTCACATTTGAAAAACCATGTACTCTTTGGAACGTGGAAGTTGGTACCGTAGTGAAAATATAACTTGAAAAGTTGAAATGGTCTACACTATTATAGCTAAACATTCTAACTTTTACCTTTTTGTGAATCAAGAACATAATGCGTTAAATATGCACATAAATACTAGGCATATTAGATATTAAACCCTTTAAATAAGTTTTAAACATTCTTACAGGAAAAATGATTAAGATATTGTAAGCAAAGTGAGTTTTGGAATCGACCACACACGAGGGTATGGTTAATAAATATAGCCATTTTTACATTTCAAGAATTAAGTTATCTTATGGTGAAATTGGCGTTATTCTTGATTAAAAGTGTTTTATGGTGCCGTGTAATTTATTAAAGTTATTCTGAGTGGGGTAATTGAAATTTAACATTTAGTTTAACCGCTTAACTGAAATAAGGAAAATACCTGGAATTGCTTTATTGTTCAACTATAAAGTAGCACAAAGAGTCCACTAGGTCGTAGCATTCGTTGAGTGCCACAATGACGCTTCTCTTAACGGTCCCTTGTTACAAAATTACTATCCGTTTACCCAACCATCGTACGAGGCGTGAGTGTTGTATTTAAATAAATAATGCACAAATCTATTATTATGGTTTTTTACAATATCACTGACATTTATATAGGTTAAATAATAATTATTAATAGTAATTAATTATTTATAGGTTAAATAATTAACCTATATTAAATTTCCTTTTGTAAATCAACATTGCAACACAAGAAACAAAAAAAAAACACAAAAAACAACACGTTTCGTTATTTGAAGATAGACCAAACTACACTGAGTTAAATTATTTTAGGCGTTGCAAAAAAAAATAATGTAATTATATAATTATTTAAAATCATTGAAAATTTGAGGAAATACGTAAAGTTTTACTATTGTATTTTGTTTTTATGACCTGCAAAGTTTCCTCATTTGACATGGATTATTATTATTTCTTAGTAAGTGAACTGTCCACTTGATTACGAACGCCTGGATTACGAAGGACTTTGGACTGATGATTACGCATGCATGTGCGTGTGAATTGGTGTATGACTGTATTCTATAAGTAATTCTTATTACATTAAATGATTTATAAAGTATTTAATCAATATTTACCTGGTGATTAAAAAGTCCCGGGACGGTTTTATAATATATTAATTAATAAAAGTAGAGTAACGAAACCTGTAAAATCTAGGATATTGAATATTCTAAAGGGATTTTTTAAATTTGAACTGATCCTACGATTTTCATCAGATTTGAAAGTTTTTGGTGTTAATGGATAGGGATTGGTCTGTATTTGTTTCCGCCAAAACCTTTTGATAACCGGCCCCTGGGCCAATTCTCACAAATACGCCTACGTCTTAAAGGTTTTTAAAGTCTCAATGTTAATATAATGCAGGACTGTTAAGAAAATAATAAAACATTGTCTATTTCATTGATATTAGAGGATGCCACTGTTGATCAAAACGTGTGAGGTAATCCCTCTGAATTCAATAAGAGTGACATGCATAAGCTATTTTTGTGTGATCAGGCTAGTGACATAGTGGTTACATTGTTTTAGAAGCTAATGAGACAGCTCTTGTCTATTACATTATAGTTTTTACACTGTCCTGATATTATGGAAGAAGGTTAATTGATTGAATAATTAGACAGCTGTTACAATGCTAGCACAAATGCTTGCAGATCAGATAGAATGGATGTTTCAGTTATAAAACATTTTTCATCACACTTCATCAATATCAGCTGTTTTCGACCCTCGCATTTACTAATTAAAATCATGCTTTGGAGGTCTAGGGCCAAAAACTTTTCGCCCCACGGCTTAAATAATATCATTCACAAAACATGGTAAATACACACTTCACACCGGTAGTTGTGAATTGAAGTGGTTGCATGGCAACAATGTATTCCATTTTATTTATTGCACAGTGTGGTGTGACGAAAAATATCGTTTGTAACTCGGCCGAAAACGTGTGGCCTATTTTCGAACATTTCAAGTCGTCTAGAACTTGAAATACGGTTTCGAGGCCTGCATGATGCCATTTCCTGCCCTTGTTCAAAATTTAACTAGTTGGGTCCAGAGGTCCACATCAACTGAAGTTTTGATCGACTTTTGACCGGGGTGACCTATAATAGTTAAAACTGGGAACTAAGGGGTGATAAGACTATGTTTCAGGTTCCGCTGTATAAATTAATAATTGTATAGATATTAATAAACAATATATTAATATATTAATAAAAAAATCGAGGGACTTTTTTAACACCGGGGTGGATTAATTGTAACAGTAAATATCAACTTTCTGACTTTTGCATGGAAAATCGAAACTCGATTTATTAATTTCCCAATACTCCAACAAATGTTTTCAGATATCTAGATTGCTTTAATCTAGTGGTTTATGGTTCAATCTATATATATTTTGTTGTGTTGAAGCTATAAAAAAAGTCTTAACTCTTAAATTGACTAACACTGAATTTGTTTACAACTTTTATTACATTGTTAAAAAATATATATTTGTTATTACTTTGATCAAAACAACCAAAATAATCATTACTGAAACGTAGTAAAGCCTGAAGCAGAAAACAAAACTGTACCAAAATTTGATCATATTATGTAAACGAGAAAGTTATTTTTAATAAGATTCTCCTCGAATACCTCTCCAGAGACAAGCTATTTAAAATATTTAACATGGGTTCAAGACCACGGGGAGTATTTCCAAGACAGAATCAGAATAAATTTCACAATAGAAAGTCTTGTTTCACGTTTAAGGTTCGCCGCATCAGGAGTGTAAACGAAACTGTACTGGGTACACACATAGCGGCGCTACATCCCAAGGCACATGCTTGTTACGATACATGACGGTTATCAATGATCAGTGACCCATCACTAGTCAATGGCGACATAAAGTCTAAGAATTAGAGCAATTAATATAATTTCTTATGTTATATCATGATTACATAGTGTATTATGAAATACAATTAACAACTAATTCCCAAGTGAATCATGAGTCAGTAAATTGATATTTATCTACAATATTAGTGAGACTTAAATTTGACATTTTAGGTACATGAGTATTTTACTGGCTAAGAGATCACACTTTCTACGGTGTTTGTTTGAACAGTCAAACCAAGAAATGGACATGGACATTAGGCTCAGCTCAATGAATGAGCAGGAATTATATGTTTTTGTTACGTCAGTTCCAAGGATGATAGGCAAAAGAGTGTAAGCGGTGGATGTAGTGAGCTTACAGTTAGGTCATACATTATTGTAATTATTGGCCAGCTTAAGGGGAGTGATTTATAGCTAACTAGCTCACAGGACCAATCGATATCTTTCGCTTCTCTCTCGTAAGGTATTCTCTACTCAAAGTTTTACAGTACCTTTTTTACAGTGTATTCATATACAAATGTTTCCAACATATATTTCTTTTAAGACTTCAGTGGTTTAAAATAAAATAGTTGTAACGTATCTTTGAACCATGAGTTTTATTTATAAACTTATATAAAATGCGAATCCAAGTTATATTACTGTATACGGTGTTTGATTACTATTTTAGAATTTACTTTTTTCAGTTTAAATCAAGTAACACTCAATTTTTTTTATGTTCTGATATGTGATTTAAATTTGAGTGTATGCTAACCCGTGTTAATTGGAATGCTACACTTCTATATAGCCTAATTAGAGGACTAATTATTATTATTTATTGCTACATTTTTAATTAAATCAAAGTGTTACACAAGAAGTAAACGTTACATGTTAGTCTTTAGGCTAAAAACGAGGATAGTAAATTTTTTATCAATGTTGAATTTTTAATCTAATTTCTTTTATACGTATAAGAATTATACTTTAATTTGAGATTTTCTCCTATTATGATGTAAAGATTATCATAAATCCAACACTCTGTCCTGTATAAATGTAGAACAATTAACACGGTGGATTAAAAATGTTAGTTAAAAGAGGGGTGGTATTTTTTAATAAATACAGACTACATATTCGCGATGACTGCAAATGGTACACAACCACCCCCTTCCCATTCCCCTATTCATCGTTATGAGTTTTAGAACAAGTACCATAGTGAAATAATTTGTAATATAGAGGCTGGATATTTCACGCCATAATTGACCACACACGAAAAACTTTACAAGGAATTACATATAATATAGGAATTAACCAAGTTAGTTATTTAAAGACATGTTAGTTCTTAATGACTTTCATCACTGTGTGTCAGTTATCGAATGCAATTAATTGGTCCTGGGTGATTTTAATTTTAATTTAAAATATGTTTAGATTAAACATTATGTCACTAATGGATTTATTATGTCTATTTTTATACTGTACTGCATTTCTTTCTTACACTGAGAGCAGTTGTAGACAGACAGGAACGCCTTCAAAGAAAAACTGCAAAGTGCTTTCTGTAGTCTTCTTGCATCTGGCGCCTTATGGTGTTATAAAGATATAACATTTTTATATACAAATATAAACTTTGTCAAACTACTTAAAGTATTATTAAAAAGTAGAACATTAATTTCAACTCATTTAATGGCTAATGAGATTCAACAAAGATCATATTATGTCACCCATCACACAATGAATTATATTTAAATTGTGTAGTTTTTAAACAGGAAGTCTTTCACAATTGTTACGATTTTATTACAAAAAGAGGAAAAATTTATCTCGTCTGTCGCTTAAATAGAATGTAGATGGCCGCACGAAGCGTCAGCTGAGTGCGGCCAAACATTTCGAGAGCGGCAATGACTATTTGTGCTCGTAATACACACAATATTTTTCCTACCACCATAATTACAACCGATTAAATGTTTTATTGTATATAAAATGTATTTCGGTTGTGTTTGATATTTCTGTTGTGATGAATGTAAACATAACCTAGATCGTCAATATTTGACAGGGAAACTATAGGTGTGTAACCGGAAGTTAGTGTTATCGAAATACTGACCGTGAAATCAGCTGATTCAGAGCAAAGCAACTACAATTAATTTGTAATAATTATGGTGATTGTCATGTGATTCTTGACCAATAGAAACTAGTCTGTGTTGTGACGTCACCTTCTTTACCGTTCTAACCTATTGTATATTTAAAATAACCTTGATTTAGCGTGCGCCAATGTTCCATTACCGCTCTAGAGCGGAAAAGGACCGGAAAACGGAAATGAACTGTTTTGCGTAGGATTACAGCTGTGGCAATGTGATTGTTTCTATGCAGTGGTAGGAAAATTTTTTATTGTATCCAATTATGTCGATTGTGTTACTTGTGGTTATTTATAATAGCACCACACATTGTGGTTTTGAGACGTGTATTTAACAGTATTCTTTTAATCTTCAAATGAGTATTTTAAAATCAAATTTTCAGATCTTGCAACCAATTTGAAACCTTTACCGAATATACCAATACGTTAAACATTCAATTTATTTACTATTACTTGCATTCTCTCTCACCATAGTCTGACTGATGGGCCTTTGTTATTTTTAATAAAAAAGCCTAAATAATCAATATAGATTTGACACAAGCAATTACACGAATGTTCAAATAATATCGAAACTCAGCATAAATTTTATTTTTTAACAACCGAATTTTAAAATGTATAAATACAATTTAATCAAAATCCATATATTTATTTGCATGTATTAACTGTTATGATAAAGATTGTATTTAATGATTCAGTTTAAACATAAAAAGCCCTTGAAAATTGAAAATGTAAGCCCTCTATTCAAAATAAACTGAATCATTGAATTTATGTCCTACTATCCATATGGTCATTGATGATGGATATGATATATTCACTCATAAAATAATTTATGAACCAGATATGATGCTGGTAAGTAGGGCTTTGAATGTTCACATAAACCAAGAAAACGACTGAGCTGGGAGCGGTACAACACCGGCAACGCAGAATACTTGACGAGATATCAGTGGAAACAATATTATTAACAACTGTTTATTTTTTAGAGTTATTTATAATACTAATTTAGAGTAGAAATATTATTTTTTCACTTTGCTATAAATAAAAAATAGTACAATCCACATTGTGTAAGATAATTATATATTTTTTATTTTAAATTTTCAACATCAATTAAACAGAATCGGGAGTGCTTCTAAGACGGTGCCGGAATAGATTCCATAACAGCTGTTATTGTTTCGTGTTTACAGTCCACCGCAACTGGAGTGTGTAAGCGAGACTGCACACGACGCCGCTGCCACTGCACCTCTCTGTCGGTGCACCGGCACGTGTCTAGTGAGATACATCAGTTCACTTACCTCTCGTGACTCAATGGCAAAACAAGCCCAGAAAATAAGGCAAGCAATGTATTTTCAAACTAAGGTAAAATGGATTTGATAATCGGAGTGTTTAATCAACTCAATTATGTGATGAAATAATACAATCAACTTTAGCAATCTACGGTATATGGATTTTGCTTAATTTCACTGCGAAATACCACTGGTGCAATGAACAAACATTTTAGGAAAATTAAACTAAAAAAATATGATTTATTTAATTGTTTTTTAATTGAAGTGACCACACTTTCCATACCCATCGCTCTCTTCAGACTCAGTGACTTCAAATGTTCTGCGCTTAGCATTTTGAGGCTTAGTATTGAAACCAGAAAATGGAAAATCTTTGGCATATTATAAATTAATCTGTGACTAATTTATATGAGTTCAACTGACGTAACCTGTGTTTCTGTGGAGTTATCTATTGCCGAAAATGATTCTGTGCACAATCGCGTTTGAAAATAGCATTTAGCGTAGAAAACATCTTTTTATATCCGAGTGAATTCAGATAATTTATTCAGAGGTGTAAAAGTAATTAATGAACAATATTTTATTAATATTACAAATATAACTTGTTCATTCAAAATTTTATTTCAATACAATTTTACCATTCTAAACAAACTACTGTAAACTAGTACAAAGTCAAAAATATCGTGTTTAAAGTTTTTTCTAAAAGTTGATTTTGTTTATTGTGGTTAGTTATTTGTTAGATTACAGTATTTATGTTGAAGATTGAACATAAATTTTTCATCACAGTAAATCAATATCACCTGTTTTCGATCGCCACTTTTAACAATAAAAATCATGCTTTTGAGGTCTTGGGCCGAAAATTGTCTCTATAATTGTCTATAAGCCAATTAAAAACCTGTAGCTATGTGAAGTGGTTGCCTAGCAACCTGGAAAACAATGCATTCCCCTAGGTTAGTTATGGTTATGTTTTGTTCGATATACGCAAATTATTATTTTTTCTCATTTTTATAGAATCCATTGCATAGTATAATGTCATTCGTAAATATCGTTCGTAATTCAGCAAAAACCGTTTTGCCTACTCTCGATCGTTCAAAGTTCTTGATTTCGTCTCGAACTTGAAACAAGATCTTAAAGCTGGCGAAATGCCATTTTCGGCCCTTGTAACGAAATATAGTATTGTGACTAGCGTATTGCTAAAATAAAAGATATTTTTACCGAACTCTACAATAAGGCGAAATATACCTTTAGACATTTCTAACTAATAACAAGGCAGTAAACTGCTATTTTTCGTGAAGTTCCATGGAAAAAATCAACTGATATAGAGGTTTTAGGTATGAGGCTCCATGTAATAAGAAAAGCTTTTCCAAGAAACTCTAGCAAAAACATGTATGTAGTAAAATAAAACTGTTTTAAATTTTAATTTCAAAATGTTTTTCCATCAAGGATATTTAGAACTCAATCTCTCTGAAAAATCAATCTCTTGACAGGATGTGTGTTTGGTGGTGGAGGTAGTAAGAGATCTTAGAATCAGGCCAAACATTGCTGAAACCATTTTCCATCTTAAGACAAGTGGAAAATGAGATATAACTATCTCATTGGCCTAATAGATACATTTCTTCTCTCTTGAGATATATACTATTCCTCTAGTAGTTTTTTTTAATAGTTGGTTTTTTTACATTGTTATAAAAATGTTGTTTTCATATATTTCATTCAACTTTTACAGTTTCTAATATATTTTTCAAATTATTTATATATAAAATTTAAATGTATATTTCAGTTTGTATGAGTCAGCAGTCTTTTTTATTGGTGATAGCAAAAAACAATCGACATTAACAATAATTTTCATTAATAATAAATAGCGTGATCCTTATCCTATTCTATACTATAATGCAATTCAAGTATATTTGTGTGCACACGAATTTAAAAAAAAAACTGCTCTAATGTTTTTTTTTTTTTATCTTTGCAAATAATTCAGTAAGTTGATAAAAATATTTATACATTATCTCTATTCTAAGAAAATATCGCATTTATTCCATTGTGTTTTTTAATGCTTGGCTTGAAATCCTAAAAATGTAGTATTGGTCTTATGGAGTAAAAATCTAAACTAAAGAGTTGCTGAAAACTGCTGATTCAACAACTGTCATAGCTCGAACCGCGTGATTCAGTTTAAACCGTGGTTTTCTATTTTAGCGACTCACTGAATTACTCGATTACATCAACAACCATTTATAAGTTATTAAATCGTCCTTTATACTGGTGATTATGGATGTTTAGATATATAAAAGTAAAATAAAAGGATAAAACAATTAAACAATTTGTAGTATTGGAATTAAATTTAAAAACAAAAGAGTTATTAACAGTGATGAAATCAGCTATTAACCATAAAAGTAGAATCTACGTGTTACATATTAAACATATTTCAAAACATTTTTACCCCCCCCCCCCACCCCCCGTAGCCCTACATTAAATAAAACATTGAACGTCGAGTGACAGGAGTGAACGATCCAGTTGTTAACACAAACCAGCCTTTTGCCCTTCCGATATTATGATAATCTATGACTAATATTATTACTGATATTAGTATACGTTTTCAAGCAAATGCTCTGCCCCTCGGTACCTATTTTTTTATCGTCTATTTATTTATTATGATCTAATGGTTTGAGCTGTACAGCAAGGGAATTGCTTGAACGCCTACAAATAAAAGACGCAAAAGGATTGCTGGTAGCATATTGCAGCCAGCGCCTTAAATTGAGCTAAGATAATAATAATCACGCAAAAACAAAGTTTTAAATTTACAATTATGTCATACACTTATTAAAATTATTCTAGACCAACAATATATTTTGTGGCTTCATTTTGTGGTTTCTTAGTTTCATATTTAACTTGCTATTTCTATTTTTTTATTATTTCATTATAAAGTGCAATCTGCTTATGCCGTCTTAATTGATTTATTACGAGCTCTTCATTTTCGTAAGAAACAAATTAATACATTCAGACAATGTATAGTCAAAATAAATAACCGAAGAAGTAGTTAAGTATTTTAAGTTAATATTTAGTAATATTTAAGTAATATTACTAAATTAATATTTAGTAGTATTTTAAGTTAATATTTAAGTAATATTTTAATATTTAGTAGTAGTAGTTAAGAAGTAGTTAATATTTTAATTGGTTGGGGAAAAATTGGCCATTAAATTAAAACAATAAAGTACACAAATCTTATCGAGTAAAAAGCAACTGATTAAACTAATCATATGGCGACGATAGAAATCACCTATAAATACGAGTATAACGTTCTGTTGATGAGTGATGCAACAATAATTCTCATTTAAACTACGCAGTTTTGAAACATTAATTAATATTCCTTATGCACTACGCGTGAGGACTCCATTACAAGAGGGATAAAGATTTTAACTCGTGTGACGCTTAAATGAATCTCTAACCCACTTAGTTGTGTCCATCAGCGTGCATTAATCCGGTCATTGAACCGTCACCTCACCGACGCAACCACGCAACCAACGCCTATAAAGTCTAAACACCGCAACATGACGATGGGTAAGGGTGGAAAAAGTGATTTTGATCAACTGGTTCCTTACTATTTTGCGCCATTCCACTCCACTGACACATGCTATCATCACAACGATTCTAAAACCTTGAAAAGTTGCTTGGATAACGCATAATAATCTTCTGAAACCAAATATTTTTTCTACATTTTTGTATTTAAGCGGGTTTGAGGTTATTTCACGTTAATATGACTTTATTGTGGCCCAACCAATGACCGGCGAGTACTGCGAGAAGTGTCACACCGGCTGACACGTATATCTTGTCAACCCCCATCCCCCCATCACTACTACTGCTGCCCTCAAGTACGCGAACTTCGATCGAATGGGCATAGAGAGCGAAACGAACAAACTTATTTTTTTAGTATATTAGTACTAGGAATACGCTTATTCTGCGCGTATGGGGATGAACGGATTAATCACAGGCAACCCTAAATTTAAGTATTTTTTTATAAAATAAACTGCATTTATACACCAATAATTTTTCTATTCGGCTGATCCTTTAGGCCATATAAGATTTTTTATCAACAAAATGAACGTATTATATGGAAATAAATGTCTTTTTAAACTAACAAAACTAATTATACAAAGGGATAGGCTATTTATTAAGATACTTTTTTATATTTATTTACATTATATTTCTGAGTTATTTGCTACACGTTAGTGTAACGACATTACCTTTGCCATGAAATGTTTGTTTACTATGTTATTTCTGACATTTGTAAACTTTAATCTACAAATTGCGAATTAATCTACCTCGAAAGTTTGAAGTCGATCTGAAACTTCCTCCGGAAGTTATCGTCGGACATTGATATTGGGTTTCATCAAAACAGTAAGACACCACCTAACTTGTATGAGGGTTTGGTCCTCTTCTACCCGTTCAATTAAATATGTTAAACTATGCAGTGTTAGTATTTAGTAAATTTTAGTATGTTTTCCTTTATCTTTATTTACTACTAATATTTTATCTGTTTTTATGCCTGTTGGTGAACTCCAATATTAAAAATAGGAGTAACGCCTGCAAAATAAAAACAAAATGATTTCTTCCAGCGTATTGCATTTAGCGCGTTAGAGAGGGCTAAAATTATAAGCGGAGTAAAACGTCTTAAATTAAGTACATTCATTTTCGTCATTTCAAGAACAATACAAATTTTTGATTTTCATAACAGGCACGCAATAATTACTAACACAAAGTCTCGATAAAAACAGAATTTTTTTATAGTATATAATAAAGGTGAAATTAGTTTGACTCCTTAGGAATAATAAGACGAGTGTCTTTAAGTCCTTGTTCAGCTCGAAAGTAGCGCAATAGAGAAAACTGTATCATAATTGTTTTTTTAAAGGCTCACAAAAAACATACCGTACTTATTATTCAAATCTGATACTTAATCTTTTAGTATAACATAAAAGAAACTTAAGCCAGAATTATAATAGTCAGGATTTACATTAACTTAACGTTTTACAAAAGGATATTAATACCACATGCTTATTAATTAAAAACATAGTTCCAATATTTAACCATACAGATATTCGAAAACAAATTTTTAAAGAAGAAAAATCGTTTAAGGTATAAATTAAATAAAAACAAATTATTTAAGTGAAAATCATGTTATAAGATAGGTCAAGTCTGGCCCAAGAATGTAATTACAAAGATTTATCAAATTAATTGTAAATATAGAAGTGCAGGTTCAGAAAAAAACTGTTTGAAAGATTTAACATGTTAAAATGATACAGCAAGATAACTTCAATCATTCTCTTATATTCTAGTACCAGGTTAACCGAGCCTTGCTCGTTGGTTTTGATTCAATTTTAATATTTTCACCAACAACCAACTATAAGTTATATCTTCACAGTTAACAGCTGTTTCAAAAGGTCTGCTTAACATTAATGTTTCTTTATTTTTGTTTACATTTAGTTGTTATTTCGTTACCAAAATAGCAACCCATAAGACCAATGTTAAAAATTACAATTTTTAAACTTAAATTTAGATCAAATTTGATTTTTCCTGGGATTGAGACTGTTTCTAAACTTATTTTTGGGCCGAAACACTCTTTAATGCAAAGTTTAAGCAAAATCTAACAGCTAGATTTCGAGATCGTGGAACACACATCCCTTCAGACATTCCTCGTATTATAGTATAGGATTTATTCTATTATATTCCATTAAACTGCACAATTTTTTGCACAGTTTTTTTTTTATTGATGCTTGAGCATATAATGACAGGTATAAATTATAAGTGAGGTAAACAGTTTAACCTCAAGTATCGCTTATATAAATCTGTAACCCACATAGATAGATGTATATATCATGGTGCATGACCCCGGTAATGAGACCGTCACTTCACTGATGCGACGACTGCCTATACACCGCAACATGACGGGCGGGTCTCATAACTTGCTTGCTGTGGATAAAGGTTCAACCAATTGACTTTGCCTTGATGTGTTCAGCAGCTGACATTGATTCAGCCACTGCACTGCATCTGTTGGGAACGGCTGTATAACACGTTAAACAGCATTACACGACTTAGTTGTAGTCGTGGCTTTGGATTATCTAAACACCTCGACCAACTTTTTTACTTGGACAATCTGACTACAACTATCGAGTTTTTCGTTCTTATTGATTTAGCTAGACGTATGTAAGGTTTTTACAATGGTTTGCATTCCAGTAATGTTTAATATGTTTTACATTATTGATTCAAAACTTAACAAAGAGTTGAGAAAATTTATATAAAGGATTCTATGATTATAATTTTAAAATTTGTTATTCATACATTTTAACTATACATATTTTAAACGGAAAGACCTTCAATGACAACGAAAAGTTCATTTCTTAATTCAACATAACAAACTAAAATAGACTGAACAATTTAACTTTTTCTTTTTTAATCAACATTGAGAATAATATTGAACTTGTTAGGGAATTTCTTTTAATTAAGTTCCGTCTTGATTTAATTGGATCCCTTATAAACATCCGTTAGCGAGAGTTTCTCGATCATTCCAAGTTTCAGTTCCGGGCGCTAGGCTGCGCCTGGGCTGCTCATGAATGGCGTCGTACCCCCGCCTCCCAACGCCAACCCTCTCCCTCACACGTGACGTCATGGCCACGTGGCCAGTCACCGACCTAACCCAGTGACCTCAGCAATCAAAATAAACAATCCGCGAGCCAGCTTTGTCACTTCACGCTTTTTGGCAACTTTCGTTGGCTAACTGATCCCTAGGATGGATTTTGTTTATTTGCGAGAGAGGCTTACGCGTAAACAGTATCGGTTTCAAAAAGCCCGGCAAGAAATATTTTGAAAGAAATATATTTTTAGTTGTATACTCGCTTAATTGTATGATACTACAAATATTCAGATTGCATATTTTGTAACAATTGTTTGTGTGAAATTATTCAGCACAGTAATTGTAAACTATTTTCATTTTACTGTCACCACATAAGTACTGAAATAATTTCAAATGTGCTATCCAATAAGTTCAACGGGCGATTACTCTTTATTATTTTTCTTGTTAAATATAATAAATAAAATATTTTAAATTAAAGTTTACTTTATATGAAAATAATAGGTAATTGTACGATATATTAAAGCGACGATTTGCTAATATAAAATTAGGTATAATCTTTTATAATACTGAGCAGTGCAACACATTAATTGATCTTTTTTATTTCAACAGTTTAACTGATATTTACACATGTACTAGCTAAGGGAAATGTTGTTATACAAGAAGTATATCACAGTATGACAAGACGATGTGTGTGTATGGGTGCACGATTCTCCCTTGTACCGATTTACGTATAAACTCGTATATTACTTGGACAGATTAAATAAACCAACCAAATAGGACATCCCGCTTGTCTTTTCAAGTCGATATAACATGGTATTACAATACATGCCATAACTTGTTACGAGGGAAAAATACAAATGTTTTCATATGCACTGCATCTATCTCCTTCACGGAACTATTTCCAGTGTTTAATGTCAATTTACTATACCACTTAATCTAATTTAGAATAGATCGATTTCCCATATCAAACCTTTCATTTACTGTCCCTCGTACTCTGTTATCTTAATTTTTTATTCCTTCAAAAGTGTAACAAAGTAATACAGGTAGATTTGATTCTAAACTTTAATAAATACATTATTAGCCGTATTTATTTTAAAAGTGAAAATTATTGTTGTTGTGTAATAAAACCAGCGTTGTGATGTTATGGTAATAACAAGCGTAATACTACTTTGTGTTATTTATAAAAAAATATGTCATGTAAACGTAAAAGAATAGTAAGTAGAATAGGTCTCATTCAAATCAATCTCATCAGAGAATACAGATTTAACAACACTAAATATAATACCCTCCCTTTACAACACTAGATATCACTTTAGTTGCTTGTTATAATGTTAATTTGTTATTATTACACTGGAAAATTGTGGAAAGTGTACTATTAATATTTTATGCAATTATGAAAACTCATAGAAACACTGTTTAGTTGTATGACATAACTCCAAAAACTAACTTTATTTATTTACATTCATTATTGTCATAACAAAAACATATGATTATAAATACTTTAAAATAAACATCTGTTAAATAAACCACTCTTACAACATCCTCCCTTTTAAGTTTGATAGTTTTTTAACCAGTGTGGTTGTTGTACATTTCTTTTTGGGCGATGATTTGTTTCTGAGTCTGAAGAACAAGTATTTTGATCGTGTGTTTCTGAGGAACATTCCTGTTTATTCCTGTTGAGTATTTTGTAAGTAAGGGGCCGGTTTGAGATGGAATCGATTTCTTCTTACATTTCTCTTATCTGTTTCGACTATATAAGAACGTGGGTTGTCAAGAACTTTAACAACTTTGCCATGCCTTCTTAAATCGACGATCCATACTGTGTCTCCTACTATAAGGGGTTTAAGAGTTTGTACTCTGTGCTTCTGGTCATCGTTAGTTTTATATTTCTTTCTATAGACTTCTTCCTTCTCCTTAAGATTGTTTAGATCTGGTGTGTCACTGAGCACATGATTGGTCTGGGGTAGTGTACTTCTTAATCTTCTATTCATTAATAGTTGCGAAGGGCTAAAACCATTCTGGAGAGGTGTTGTCCGATATGCCAGAAGTGCCAAGTAAGGATCTTCCAAATTCTTCTTTAAAATCATTTTGGCAATTTTTACCGAAGCCTCTGCTTCTCCGTTGCTCTGAGAAAACTTGGGACTACTAGTTACATGCTTGAACCCATATGTTAATGAGAAGTTCTTAAAGTCGGAGTTTTCAAGGACTTGAAATTGAGATCCTGAGTCAGACCTCACTTCTTCTGGTATGCCATGTCGACAAAAGAAGGCTTTACATTTCATGATCACTTCTTGAGATGTTAATGACTGAAGTTCAGCTATCTCAAAATACCGTGAGTAATAATCCGTTACAGTCAAAAACCAAACCCCATCAAGTTTAAACAAATCCATAGCAAGAATTTTCCATGGTCTATCAGGGAATGGAGTCGGAAGCAATGGTTCATGATTGTTTTTTGAAGTTTTAATGCAGGTGGGGCAAGATTTTACCATGTTTTCAATTGCTTTTGAGACACCAGGCCACCAGACGGATTCTTTTGCGCGCAAACGGCACTTGGTGATCCCAAAATGACCTTCATGGATTCTTTGAAGTGCCCAAGGCCGAATAGCCGGTGGTATAATCATTCGTGCACCACGAAGAATGAGAGTGTCATCCACACTTAGTTCATCCTTGACAGAATAATAAGGCCTCAGGTCGTCTCGTAATGATGCTTGTGATGGCCAACCTTGTACGATAAATTTTTTCAGTTCCTGTAAAGTTGTATCTTTGTTTTGCTCTTCCAGTATTTTAGCAACTAAGCAGTCCGTCACGTCTATGGATGACAAAACCATTTGAACAAACGCTTGAGTCTCTTCCACTAATTCCTGGTCATCATGAATCGAAAATGGTAGAGGTGCCCTAGAAAGAGTATCAGCAACCAAAAGTTGTTTTCCAGGAACATAGGCAATTGAGAAATCGTATCTCATAAGACGAAGACGAATCCTTTGAATTCTCGGAGACAGTTCATCTAGGTGTTTGGACTTCAACATTTGTAGTAGTGGTTTATGATCTGTTTGAATTGTTATTCTTTTGCCAATAATGAATTCCTTGAATTTATCACAAGCCCAAGCGACAGCTGTAGCCTCTCTCTCAATATTTGCATAGTTCTTTTCTGCAGGCAGAAGGCTTCGAGATGCAAATGATACGGGGCGTAAAGGACCATCCTCTTGAACTTGTACCAGAGTTGATCCTAAGCCCTGAAGCGAAGCATCGCAAGAAATTATAGTTTCCCGATTAACATCATAAATTGCCAGACAGGGGGAACTAGTCAAAACAAGTTTTATTTCTTCAAAAGCCTTTTGCTGTTCTGGACCCCAACTCCAAGGAACATTAGCTTGAAGTAATGCATTTAAGGGAGCCATAATCTTAGCTTTCTGTGGAATGAATGAATTTAGCTAGGAAGTTTACCATTCCGTTAAATCTTTGAAGCTCTTTCACGTTTTTTGGTTTATCCATCTTAAGTATTGCAGACACCTTTTCTTTGTCAACAGAAATTCCGTCAGGTGAGAGGTAATGTCCGAGAAATTTTATACTACTTTTCCCGAACTCAGTTTTGTCTTTGTTTAGGGTCATGCCTACGCTTTTTAGCTTATCTAGTACCTGCCTAACAACTTTATCATGTTCTTCTTTTGTTTTGCCCCATATGAGGATATCGTCCATGTGAACTGCTACATTTGACTGGTCACCCAGAATGTTGTTCATACATTTCTGGAAATGTTCAGGTGCAGACGTTATACCGAATGGAAGTTTAAGAAATTTAAAGCGCCCAAAAGGAGTAAGAAATGTACCAGTAAAATCTTGAGAATCTGGATCTAAAGGGACTTGCCAAAATCCACTATTTGCATCAAGCTTCGAAAACAACGTTGCTCCTGAAATTGAGCTGAGAGATGTTTCAATTTTAGGGATAGGATGATATGGCCGTTGCACAGATTCGTTTAATTTTGTCATGTCAACACATATACGAACATCTCCATTAGCTTTAGGCACTACTACCATTGCAGAACACCATTCAGTCGCATGTTCAACTGGGGTGATAACCTTATTTTGAACCATATTTTCAAGTTCATTTTTTACTTTATACATAAGGGGCAATGGCACTGACCTTGGGGTAGTTATTGCGTTCGGTTTCGCACTATCCTTAAGAGCTATTGTATAAGGATGAGGAATGAGTCCGAGACCATTGAACATTTCATGATATTCCGTAAAGAAGTTACTGCTATTCTCTGATATGGAATTTACAAAAGTCAAAATCTTTAAGTCCTGTATTGCTGGGCGACCAAGCAAAGGAGTTGATATCCCCTTAACTACATATACTATGTTACTAATACTTTTATCATTGAAGCGGATATTGGCTCGAGTATATCCTACTGTTTCTAATTTAGCTCTACTAGCCCCATACAACTCTACCAAAGTTGGTTGAATCCTACTTTGTGGGATTATGCCAGGAGGAATCACAGTTACATCTGCCCCTGAATCTATTTTAAATGTTACAGGCTTTCCCTCAAACATTAATTCTAATTTCCACGGCTTACAATTCGACCCATCCTCAAGCGATCCTACAAATAATTTCTTACTTGAAGTTTCAAGTTCACTTACTTCATTTCCCCTTGATCACTTCCTGTGTGTCTCTGGACCTGCACACCTTTGAAAAGTGACCCACCTTCTTACACGAGTTGCATGTTGCATTTTTCGCTGGGCATCGGCTTCTGGGATGAGATGGTTTACTGCCACACCAAACACATTGTGCCGGGTATTCATGTTTTGGTTGAGCTGACTTGTCCTCTCGATGTTGGCTGCTAAATTCTCCACGTCGACTTGCACTCTTCGACGACATTGATTCAATGCCAAAGCTTTTTGTACCGCAGATTTCTTTTTTCTCTTTTTTCACATCCTCTGCGTGTCTTATAGCTGTAATTGCCTTGTGTAAATTCATTTCATTATCAATCAATAATTTTTCACTGAGTTTTTGATCATTTAATCCGAGTAATAGTACCATCAGTACCATTTCATCATTTAGAGAGCCCCAATCACAAGTTTTAGCCAAGAAATGAAGACTAATAATAAATCTTCAATAGGCTCATTCTCTTTTTGTTGCCTTCTTAGATACTTTGCTCTTTCAAAAATTAAGTTTCTCTTTGGAATGAAATGTTTCTCAAATAAGTCCAAAACTTCATTGTATGTCAAGATCGATTCATCTTTCACACAGAAGGATGCAAATATGTCGTCAGCTTTCTCCCCCAATGTGTATATTAATGTATTGATTTGTTTAATTTGAGATTCTTCACATAATCCAGATGCTGATCGATATCTTTCAAACCGGACTTTCCAAGAAGGCCATTCTGCTGGAATAAATGAAAAGGCTTTTGGCGGTTCAATAGCTGGTTGTGTTCTTGAAATGATGATAGCCTTCTCAAGTTCAGTTGATTGATGGATATTGCTTTCCAAGAATTCATCATCATCATTTAAGTCACGTTGTTTTTTCCTAGATTTTCTACTCAGAGGCATGATCCCAGTACGCTGCCACCATGTACTATTAATATTTTATGCAATTATGAAAACTCATAGAAACACTGTTTAGTTGTATGACATAACTCCAAAAACTAACTTTATTTATTTACATTCATTATTGTCATAACAAAAACATATGATTATAAATACTTTAAAATAAACATCTGTTAAATAAACCACTCTTACAACAGAAAGTACAACACACAACCACGAGGCCTGTGCTTTTATAGTTTTAAAGCAATTTCAAACATGACAAGTCTACAGTCTTTTTGTTAAATGAAAGTGAACCTCCATCTTAAAGATTTGTCAATTAAATAAAACTACACTGGATTAGTTTAAATATTTCATTCAAACGAGGATTTTTCAAAGCTTCTTTAATTTAGCGTTAAGTTTCAGTTTGTTATTTTATTTAGAGACTAGCTTACCCCAAGTCGTATAATATAATATAATTAATCACACATGCTTTGCAATGCCAACCAGACGACGTTTTTGTCATTCAAGCGAGCTCGTTCGCTACGCTCTCTAGCCGCAAGTCTATAATATCCTCTATTTTTGTTAATACCCATCTCCCCTCAATACTTTAAATGTGAACAGTTGTTTGTATAATTAATATTAATTGTATAATTAAGTGTAACCATATGTTCCAGTAGAAAAATTTTGCTTCAGTAAGAATAATATGGTAACTTTGAAGACATTTGAGGAGGAGTCCTGTTTAGTTTTCTTGATTTTTTCTTTCACAAGAACCTTCTTCTGACAATAACAAACACAACAAGAAAAGAATTAGCGAAATCGGTCCAGCCGTTCAAGCGTGATGCTGTTACCAGAGAAATTAATTTATATATAGAGTTGAATAAAAAAGTCATTACTCTGTTTTTCAATTGTGAAAATGTGAGACAAAAACGAGAGAAGCTGATGACATTGACACTCTTCAGAGAGTGGCACCAGATATGAGCCACTCGTGTATAGTCAATACTTTGACATATGACAAACGATACTTGATGCACAAACCGACCATGTCAAAAGTCTTTCTACCAGCTAATAAGTGCAGATATCTTGGTAATACTGTTATTAAACTTATTTTTTAGTGTAACTTCCTCGATGTATTACAACAACTTACGTCACACAGCAAGTGAAGACGGTAAAAGTAACGTAATTTACTTTCTCAACGGGGAGTTGAAATTAAAAAGTTACTGCTTTCATAAATCTCTGCAGGTGACCTGTGAATCAAAGTTTGTTTCGAGCTTGCTTTTTATTTGTTATAATTTAACTATGATGACTAAAGTTAGAAAATAATATTTTTTTTCTTTTCATTATTTTTAAATTTTTTTATTTTATTTTCAGATTTGTATTTCCTTGCTGTATTTATTGTCTGTGAATCTTTGGAATAAATAGTTTACATAGGTTTTGAGAATCATATAAATAAGAACTTTACGGTTAAATATATTCACTGATAATTTAGAGTAAAGTAGGATGATTTAAGTAAATGATAATGAGGTGGTAAGTTTATTCAAAGAATAAACATTACGTTTAACATAAAGATATAATAATTAAGAACTCTTTAATCATTAGATATTTTATTAACATCACCCCTGAAATAGAGTATATTTCTAGGGTATCAGAAAAGTATCTATAATGTCAAAACGCACAGGACCGGTTCGATATGCCAAACTCCCTCAGAAGTGCTAGAATACCATGAGACTGATTGGTGGTCCCAACAAAGGAAGGCAATGTAAGAAGGGGCTCCATAGCTATGTGGCCGAAATTGGTGCTGCCGGGCAGTTGAAGAAACAAGCAATATTATTTATAGTTTTACTTAACACCAATCTAAATCGGCAGTTCATTAGACTGTTAATGTTTTATATCCTTACTGCCAGTGGTCCAAAAAATATTCCAAAATTAATGAAATTTTTTTCGTTATTTAAGCTTGAGTTTGCAATAAACTATGTTGTAGGCTAAATATATTTTAAATAGTACATATAATATATACTGTTTTCATAGCATTTCATTACTTCACAATTTTGAATTAGTGAGGTAAATGTTGTGTTAAATTATAAATTTCAAGTTTATTGCATTACAGTAAAAGCTTAGATACCTGTAAAGAAAATTTGATCATGAACAGAAAGAAATTATTTTAACGTCTGAACAAGTTGGCACACTTAATTTGATCCCGCAAAAGAATTTGAGATCGCTGTAACCAAGTCCGGCTTGAATAAGAAAAACTGCCCCGAAAAATCGCTGTTCCAATCTCCATGTATTTTTTCGTTGAATATATCTTGTTTACCCTGCGGAGGTCGTATCAGAGCGGCATATGAAGCACCTCATCACCAACAACATGTGACACTTGATCAGCATGCGTGACACTGCGTACATCATGGCCGGCCTTGGCCGTGTTGTCGGCGTGGCACTCTCCCTGTGACACGTGCGGGCCAAGGCCGTGGCACGCGTCCCGTGACGTCACCGGTGTCCCCCCCCCAACCCCACCCCACCACACCACTCACAACCACTCTCATTCACCGTCCCGTTCATGAATTGGGCGGAACCTCAGGTGTTCATTCTATTTCGGATTGGTGAGCACGCACCGAGCATTACGAGTTACGAAAATAACCAACCCAGTTTTGAAAAGAGATTGTCAGGTGATTTCCATGAAGGACGCTGTCTCTTGAATTTGATTTGAATTAATTTGAAGCCCAGGATGAGTTTTGGGTCGAAATTTGACTGTGGAATGATTTTTAGTTTGCCCCTCTGGTTGAAGATTTTTTCAATCTTCAATAATACTTTTACAAAGAGTTTGTTATACTCAGGTAATAAAAGGCTTGTGAATTTTAAAAAAATTGTTGAACTGAAATTTGGGATCATTTCATAACCTCAAGATGGAATAGAGTCTACTTATCAAGTTTAAGCAATGTTATTATACAAGTGGAGTGTGTTATAGGTAATTGCCATTAAAAAAATAATCAGTACAAATTTTCATAAAGGCAGTCAACGTGTTTGGTAATCAATGGCATTGCTAACATTAATTAAACGGATTTAGCACATGTGGCCATTTCTCTCCCTGCAAGCTATGATTGCTCTCCCGAGCGCCGAGTCTCCTGAGAGCCAGTGCTGAGCGGGCTATCTGGCATAATCTGCAGTTTCGACAGTTAAATTGGATTTTATAAATTGTGACATTTAAAATTGATGTCATCATTGCTCGAGTATTATTCCGGCCTGATCAACTGGAAAAATCCTATTGCCCTTATGAGCCTATGCCGAAGAGTGCACCTTCAGCATATTTATTCACTATATTACCCAAACCAAAAAGAATGTCATTGGTTATAGTATACAGCGCTGTTGGCGATCATGATAGTTTTAGTCAATGCCGGCTATGGAGAGAAGTAAAACGCTTGGTGGAGAGCGACCGGCTTTTCAACGGCCTCAGGCGATCTTGGGAGAACGAGAAGGAAAGACAAGTCAAAGTAGCTGTACGTCCAGTTGTAAAGTTTTATTTTGTAATACCCTCTCACCCAAAATTGGTGGATCATGATCAAGGTTTAGAGAAAATCTTGCTGGAGGGTTTTGGCGGACGGAGCGAGCAGAGATCGACCTATACCGTACACTCTCGATTGATGCGAGGGCGAGCCTACCGCCAACCAATCATTGACTCCTGGTGGAGGTTTGGACAACGATTTGGGGATCGCCCAGGCCCAGTTACGTTGGATTGGATGGGACGGGAACCCCATGTCCCATGGCAACCTTGGTTTGTGAACCACTCAATTTCATTCCTGAACTTTGGTGAGTGACAACTTTGGATTTATTTTGGAGCAACCTACAGACTACTGGCCATCGTGTGATGAAATTACTCAAGAGTCAGACTTGAGTGTGGAAAACCGGTCCTCGGGCGTTTATATATAGGTGGCCACCTGACTTTGAGCTCATTGAACATTGATTAGGCTAGTTAGATTTAAGGTTTTGTATTTATAGTGTAAGGCTGGTGCGAACTGTGCAGATATTTACTATACGTGTTAGGTTAGGATTGTTGTTTTTTTGTGGGCCCAATTTGTAAATTTGTTATTGTGTACCGTATGGGGAGAAGTTAGTATGTAAGGTGGACTTTTGATTTTTGAACAGGAGATTAATTTCAAAGCCACTTAAAAGATAAAAACTGAGTCATTTGAATCCTAGAATTTGAATCCTAGAGATTACACTACTGATTATATTTTGTGGTCTAATTTAGGGTGGGAGTTAATTTCTCTGATAAACTTGGCGTTAAGTGCCTTCTCACTGGGCGATTGATTTATGTATTCAGTGTTTAGTAAAAGTTTCATGTGGATGTTTTCAAGTAAAGAGTTACAATTAAACTTACCTTCATTTGCATAAAATCTGAGTTGTCTCTTATCCTGGTAGTATTATCCAATCTGAATTGCAACAAACTAAGGTAAAGATAGGTTTAACAATTTGTAACGGCCAACCATTTGAGACCATAGCTTTAAGTTTTTTTCCCTTTTGAAAGTAGTTGGTATCACCCTCTGCCGAAGGCCACTTGAGGAGGACTCACTTCCTCATTGATGAGTTCTGTGTACAAGCAATCCTCCAATGAGGTGGCGCCCTTATATTACCGAGCAACTAATTTCTGGGGCCTTTGCAGTGGTAAACCATTAAGAGTAAGTCACACCCCGACCTAGCTGGCTAGCCGGACAACATCCTACTGGAGACAGGGGTGGCAAAATACCCCCAGTCGCAGCAGACCTGCGTACTCAGCGAATTTGCAATTCAGTAATATTAATTTTGACCACATAAACCTGTAAACCAAGTATCATCACATGCTTATAAATAGGGAAATAAATGTCTATTCTCCTTATGATAAATATAGAGAGAGTATGCAGGTATGCTGCCATGGGGAACACTAAAAGTAGGTTTTTATCATAAAAAAAATTATTTCGACCATATGTAGGTCATGTATTTCATCAATATATGACGATAAATAAAGGAGTTTGGCTATTCTTAATATGATTAACATGGGAAAAGAGTATGCAGGTTTGCTGCCATGATAAGCACAAATACCCCCCGTCGCAGCAGACCTGCGTACTCAGCGAATTTCCAAATTAGTAATATTAATTTTGACCAGCTAAACTTGTAAACAAAATTTCATCACGTGCTCATAATTAGGGAAATAAATGTCTATTCTCCTTAAGATAAATATAGGGAAAGAGTATGCAGGTATGCTGCCATGGGGGACACTAAAAGTAGGTTTTTAGCATAGAAAAAATTTATTTCGACCATATAAAGCCATATGGTAAATTTCATCAATATCTGTCCATAAATAAAAGAGTTTGCCTATTCTCCATATGAATAACATGGGAAAAGAGTATGCAGGTTTGCTGCCATGATAAGTACAAAAACCAAGATTTCTTACCTTAAATGGATGAATCTCAACCAAATGAAGCTAAATACCAAGTTTCATCCAAAAATATTGGTTAATAAGTTAAATATTAACACATCCTTATTCTCCATAAGATTAACATTGGAGCCCCAAAAGACAATGTACTGTCTTTAGACTTTGTAATATCTCGGTAACCAATGGAGATAGAGCAAAGCTTCAAAATACTAAATTATGTGTTTTTTTGAGCTAAATCCAATGGTCAAAATAAAAATTAAAAATTTTTAAAATTTACATATGAAAAATGCAAAAAACCCATTTTTGGAGTACAAAACCCACCAAAACTACCCCTTCCGGTGGGTCGATATGTCTGGTTTTCGAACTCATCCGAATAAACGTAGGATTACACATCTCTACCAAATTTGGTGTCGATCGGACCATTTTTACGAGAGTTATCGTGTCTAGGGACACACACACACACACACACACACACATATATATATATATATATATATATATATATATATATATATATATATATATATATAAATTTGAATGACTATTATTTTTGGTCTCTGGGCACCTCAAAACGAAAAAGTAACATGGTCCCGGGCTTAGGTCTTACCATGAGACCTACGGTAATAGCTTATTCCCTATGGGAAATTCGCTAAAACCAAGATTTTTTTACCATAAATGGATGAATCTCAACCAAATGAAGCTGAAAACCAAGTTTCATTAAAAAATATTGGTTAATAAGTGAAATAATACCACATCCCAACTCTCCATAAGATTAACTTTGGAGCCCCAAAATACAATGTAATGTCTTTAGACCTTTTAATATCTCGGTAACCAATGGAGATAGAGCAAAGCTTCAAAATACTAAATTGTGTGTTTTTTGAGCTAAATCCAATGGTAAAAATAAAAATTTAAAATTTTTAAAACTTACATTTGAAAAAAGCAAAAAACCCATTTTTGGAGTACAAAACCCCCCAAAACTACCCCTTCCGGTAGGTCGATATGTCTGGTTTCCGAACTCATCCGAATAAACGTAGGATTACACATCTCTACCAAATTTGGTCTCGATCGGACCATTTTTACGAGAGTTATCGTGTCTAGGGACACACACACACACACACACACACACACACACACACACACACACACACACACACATATATATATATATATATATATATATTTGAATGACTATTATTTTTGGTCTCTGGGCACCTCAAAACGAAAAAGTAACATGGTCCCGGGATTAGGTCTTACCATGAGACCTACGGTAATAGCTTATTCCCTATGGGAAATTCGCTAAAACCAAGATTTTTTTACCATAAATGGATGAATCTCAACCAAATGAAGCTGAAAACCAAGTTTCATTAAAAAATATTGGTTAATAAGTGAAATAATACCACATCCCAACTCTCCATAAGATTAACTTTGGAGCCCCAAAATACAATGTAATGTCTTTAGACCTTTTAATATCTCGGTAACCAATGGAGATAGAGCAAAGCTTCAAAATACTAAATTGTGTGTTTTTTGAGCTAAATCCAATGGTAAAAATAAAAATTTTAAATTTTAAATTTTTAAAACTTACATTTGAAAAAAGCAAAAAACCCATTTTTGGAGTACAAAACCCCTTAAAACTACCCCTTCCGGTAGGTCGATATGTCTGGTTTCCGAACTCATCCGAATAAACGTAGGATTACACATCTCTACCAAATTTGGTCTCGATCGGACCATTTTTACGAGAGTTATCGTGTCTAGGGACACATACATATATACATATACTATATGTATATACATATATATATAATTTTTAATAACTATTATTTCTGGTCTCTGGGCACCTAAAAACGAAAAAGTAACATGGTCCCGGGCTTAGGTCTTACCATGAGACCTACGGTAATAGCTTATTCCCTATGGGAAATTCGCTAAAACAACGGACCATGGTAATGGCGTGTGTCACACAGTGCATATCAAATAATCAGTCCTGGAAATGACGCAAAATTTTGCATACATTTTCATGTCATACATGAAACGCCATGAACTCTAAAGGGACTATGTATTTTAATAAAGGTTTACTGTTTACTGACCCTCGAACTTTTGAGATGCTCGCAGTTAAGATTCCTCTTCACCATTGTAAAACATTGGAAACGCCACCGCATTCCCCTGTTTCGGACTATGTTTTTTAATATTTATAAAATACCCCCCGTCGCGGCAGACCTGCGTATTCAGCGAATTTCCAAATTTATATATATAATTCTGTAAGCCGAATTTCTTGAGCAAAATTGTGAGCGTTATACAAATCGCAGAAAGATGGGAGGGGTCTCAAATTAAAGGTCTCGGTCCCGTGCACGAGGGAAAACTATCGGCGTGTCCATAAAGTTAACACGAAATAATAAATAGCGTAAAACGTCCTCCATAAGAATAGCATGGGGATTCGAAAAACGTCTGCTTTGTATACATTAGAACATGTGTTATGGTTTAATTTCAAAATGAGACACAGATGTTAACATTGAGTGAGGATAAAAAAATAATTCACACCAAGAGAAGCAATCTATATATATATATATATATATATATATATATATATATATATATAATTCTGTAAGCGAAATTTCTTGGGCAAAATTGTGAGCGTTTTACAAATCGCAGGAAGATGGTAAGGGTCTCAAATTAAAGGTTTCAGTCCCATAAAGCATATCCATAAAGTTACAAGGAAATGAAAAATATAGTAAAACGTCCTTTTTAAGAGTAGCATGGGGATTCGAAAAATGTATTCTTTGTGTACATTGAAACATATGTTTTGGTTTATTTTAAAACGAGAGACAGATTATAATATTGAGTAAAGAACTATTCATAGCCAAATGACAAAAATTAACCCTAGAGTGGTAATACTATAATAAGACGTTTTGTGGCTTTGAGCTACTAAAAATTCTACTAGGAGAGTCAACCTTACATACTATTATTACAAATTGACTGCTGATTTTACTGTTGTTACTATAATTTAAATTGTAAAAAAAAAAAAAAAACTGAGCGTGTATGCAAATCATAAAATGCGTTCTGATCGTGATACGAGATGCAATGGGTGATGAATTTTGGTTTGAGACACACCTACATTATTTCCATTAAAACATGTGTTTGTTTTATTTTAAGACGAAAAGTGTCAAATGATCATATTGAATGCCGATGACACATTAATTGATACTTAAAGTGTATCGATCAGTGAAGTTTTGATATTCTCTTAGCTGAATTTTTCCAGAAACCTTTTAGTCATTTCATAGATCGTAGGATTATAGAAGACGAGTTGAAATCAAAGACGTTTGTCCTACACACTAGAGGAAAGTGTGGCAGGTAAAAAAACTTTACAATAAAATGGGAAATATATAAGAATGATTTTTTTCTGAAAGGTTCTTCTTAAAGATTATTCATGTAGTGATTTAAAAAAATCTGCTTTGTTTATACAAAATCGAGAGTTTTGATTAGGAGGTATGAATATTCACAGCAGGTGAAGATGCCTTTTGAGGTGCTGTGTTTAAATTTGGTGACTAAAACATAAAAAATATAAAAAAACTGACAGGAGCTAAAAAATCAATTTAGTTTTAAGTCAAACTAGACAATGAAATGGGTACGATAAAAAATATTGGAATATTATTGACTCTGAAATGGGTGCTGAACATCCGTAATTTATTTTTTCTTTCATTGCCGCTTTTCTATGTTATATTAAAAAACCGTCATAGCCCAATAAATTAAGGGACAACGATTTCTTTCAAAACTTATTTTTCATAGATCGATATAAGTTTAACAACAGACAAAATAGAGCATTTACAAACGGGTGACCACACTCCCGAAGTACAGGAATCCGAACTCACGGATCAGGTATCCGTCCGTTAAGTACAGGATTGAAAGAGTACTTGGCGGTGAATGGTCTGTTCAAATGGTATTGTAAAAATATTATATATCGCAAATTAAAATTTTATTTTCTGGAAACCTTTGTTGTTGAAGAAATGGTTTTATGATTAGGGGCTTTTGCCCCTATGAGCCACTAGTTAGTAATATTAATTTTGACCAGCTAAACTTGTAAACAAAATTTCATCACGTGCTCATAAATAGGGAAATAAATGTCTATTCTCCTTAAAATAAATATAGGGAAAGAGTATGCAGGTATGCTGCCATGGGGGACACTAAAATAAGGTTTTTAGCATAGAAAAAATTTATTTCGACCATATAAAGCCAAATAGTAAGTTTCATCAATATCTGTCCATAAATAAAAGAGTTTGCCTATTCTCCATATGATTAACATGGGAAAAGAGTATGCAGGTTTGCTGCCATGATAAGTACAAAAACCAAGATTTTTTACCTTAAATGGATGAATCTCGACCAAATGAAGCTAAATACCAAGTTTCGTCCAAAAATATTAGTTAATAAGTGAAATATTAACACATCCTTATTCTCCATAAGATTAACATTGGAGCCCCAAAACACAATGTACTGTCTTTAGACTATGTAATATCTCGGTAACCAATGGAGATAGAGCAAAGCTTCAAAATACTAAATTGTGTGTTTTTTTGAGCTAAATCCAATGGTTAAAATAAAAATTTAAAATTTTTAAAATTTACATATGAAAAATGCAAAAAACCCATTTTTGGGGTACAAAACCCCCCAAAACTACCCCTTCCGGTAGGTCGATATGTCTGGTTTTCGAACTCATCCGAATAAACGTAGGATTACACATCTCTACCAAATTTGGTGTCGATCGGACCATTTTTAGCGAATTTCCCTATAGGGAATACGCTATTACGGTAGTAGCCATGGTAAGACCTAAGCCCGGGACCACTTTACTTTTTCATTTTGAGGTCCCCAGAAGCCAAAAACACCGTTCGTTCATTTTCATATATATGTATATATATATCTATATATATATATATGTGTGTCCGTGGTACCGATAACTTTTGAAGCGGACCTCCGATTTTGATCAAATTTGGTATGAAGGTGTAAGACCAGGTCTATTTTCATGAGTTCGCGAACCAGCATTGTCGGGTTTTGGGAACGGGGTTTTATGGGGTTTCAAAGGGGTCAAAAATGGGTTTTTGGCATTTTTTGACCTAAATTTTCAAAATTCATCAATTTTAACTAAAACCATTCAAAAGAGCTTAAAAAAAACAAACAATTTAGTATTTTGAATCTTATAAATAGCTTAACTGGTTATATAGAAAATTCAAATTAAGTTTCCCATGTTATTCTTATGGGTAAATCTTTAAAAAGTTATATATCGCTTATTTATCAACAAATCTTAATAAAAATTTGTATGAACCTTAACTAGGTGGTGAGTAATTAAGATTTGATCACAAACCCACATGGCAGCAAACCTACATGCAAAATCCCATGGTATTCTTATGGAAAATAAAAGTATAATGGGAGCAAGAGAGATGGAGATAATAAGGTATCTGTTCCTAATCAGCTGATCAGCTGTCTTCTGCATATTTGTCAAATTTGAAATGTTTATGTTTTGTTATTTGTAAACAAATCATTCTTTTTGCATGGAAGCTTTGGATATGCACTTTTATGACTGTTAAAAAAGTTGTTTATTTCAATATAAATATGAATATATAAATTATTAAATAAAAATAATTTACTCAGAAATATAATACCATTAAATATATTATATTTCCTTATAAAGATTATTAATTGTATAAGATAGCCACAAAGTTCTTTGATGTTGAAACAATAATTCTTTGGAAATTCGCTGAGTACGCAGGTCTGCTGCGACGGGGGTATTACGAGAGTTATCGTGTCTAGGGACACACACACACATATATATATATATATATATATATATATATATATATATACACATATATATATATATATAAATTTTAATGACTATTATTTTTGGTCTCTGGGCACCTCAAAACGAAAAAGTAACATGGTCCCGGGCTTAGGTCTTACCATGAGACCTACGGTAATAGCTTATTCCCTATGGGAAATTCGCTAAAAAATGATTTATTGTAAATTTATGTTAGATCAAGGGCCCTAACACGTGATATCAATGAAAATAAGTTTTACTAGTACAAAAAATTCTCGAAGGCAAGGGAAAATGAGTTTTTGACGTCACTGAAAGTTACATTTTGACATAAAATATTCAACCGGTTTATGTATGAACGCTATAATGTAATTCATCCAGATATTAACAACTTTCAAGCAAATCGGTTGAAATAAGCTGTCCAAAACAATGGAATAAAATGCCACGTACTATCATAAACGACTGCGCTACCTAACTTTATATAACTATGCAGAGCCTTAAATATTACTAGAATGGAGTTGGTTAGCATTGCAGTTAGTAAATAAAAAACGGCCTTCTGGCCTTGTATTTATTTATCATACCCAAAAACACAAAGTGTTAAGGGGTTGCCAAGTCCTAAAAAGGTATGATATCAAAATTTGTTCCAAATCAGTGACATTGGTTTTAGAATAGCTACTTGACAAATTGATTAGATTTTTAATGCTTGGTAAACATTCTGTAAAACATTATTGTTTTATCTAGAAATTGTACTTGGCCAGCAGATGTGTTTTATTTGATTTTATATTGTATTAACTGTATGTAAATTCAGAATTTCCCTATTCATCGTAATATATCCCAGTTAGTAAATAGGCCTAACTTTGCTAATACATCTGCTGGCCAAGTACGATTTCTAGATAAAACAATAATGTTTTACAGAATGTTTACCAAGCATTAAAAATCTAATCAATTTGTCAAGTAGCTATTCTAAAACCAATGTCACTGACTTGGAACAAATTTTGATATCATACCTTTTTAGGACTTGGCAACCCCTTAACACTTTGTGTTTTTGGGTATGATATCATTATTTTTTATCATATTTGGCCATTTAGGTTAGTAAAATCTTTAAGTAGGAAAACAGATTTAATTAAAAGCTTTAAAGTTAAACGGAACACTATGTTTGTATTCGTTTGTCTGGAGTTTATACAGAGGAACACTGCTGTCGTTTATAGGGTAGTTTTTTTAGCTATTTAGCTGCATTAAGAGATTAAAATACTAATTTATGGGTCCATGCTGAATACCCGTGATTCGTAAGGGAAGTGACAGGAGGTATTAATTTGAAGGTGTCTTTAATCTTGGTCACCCCCTTCGAATTCATCTTTACTATTGTGATATAAATCAAAGATTGTTAAATGCATAAGTTTGTGTCGTGTTAATGTACCAAATTTTATTGCTTCATCTGCAGTGTTAATAAAATGTACGTTACTTTTACTCCCTGAATAACTGCAAGTGTAATTTTCAGACTACATAGAACTATCTTTGAGTAAAGACAACCTAAGATTAACTGATTTCTACTACAGGTCTGCTTCATAGCCGTTTTGTGTTCTGTATGTGAAGCGTTAATAAGGAATTTAAGCTATAAATATTTTATATTGCACATCTGATTAAAAGAATGGATGAAGCAATATTGTTACGGATACGATTTTTATCGTATCAGTGCCAAAATAGTAATCTGTTTTAAGGATTGGTCCATGTCTAATATAAACACCAGTCAATCTCCAAACATTCAATTAAATTAGAATGATAGCATATTGGGATTTTTTAAATTAATTACTCCTTGCAGCAACCTCTGTACATTGAATTTTATGAAACGACAACATTTTCTAGTTCAAACATTTCCCTAGCAGAATTTTTCAGGGAGTACAATAAGAACGCTTACCATGCGTTTTCTGAATACAAGCATTAAAGCTTAGTACATCAACACTGCCCAAAAATAGCATTTTTTATGAGGATATCAGTTTTCTGTCATAAGGGGTCTGTCGACACCTATACCGCGATTTTTTCCTGCCCAATAAATGATTTGTTCAAAACCAAACATTCCAAGCGAAATAGGGCATAGCTCGATGAGAAATTACGCCTTTTAATTTGATGAAGAATTGGCAAATATAACATAATTCCTTTTTTGACACATCAATCTTGAAGATCGGTTCAGTTGTCACTGAGAAGTTAACATTGCAACTAATGCACGTACGTATAGGTGGAAGAGGATAATTAATTAATCTTATTTGGCACCGTATAGTCACTTCTTCATTTTTTTGGATCAATATTTTATGTCTTCATGTATTTGTTTCTTTTGTGCATTCCACAGTTTACAATATTTACAAAGACAAATTTCTCTTAAAACGGCGTTTTGAAGATACAGTCTTCCTAGTTGGTTTAGTTTTGTGTGTTTTTTATTGAGTTTGCTGTTAATTTTCGGGTTGTAACTTAACCAAAGAAAAATTACACTGTTGTAACAACAAAGTTACAACAGTGAGAGTAATAACAGTTCTCCAGTTCTAAAGATAACAATATTTTATTTTTTAATACAGTTACAGATAATTCAAATGAATTTTTTGGCTTGGTCGAAAGACAACACAATTTTAAGAAAAACAATTTTCTGTATAACTCAATCCAAGGCAATTGCCTTGACACAATCTATAAGTGCCAGCTGATTAAATCAATGAATATGATAGCAGATGTTTTGGCTTGGTTTATACAACGAATTAAAATTATAATGTCAAATGTTTGCTTTGTTTACCTTTTAAATTTATGAAATGTAAACAAAATGATTGAAGAAATCTCATATTTGTTTTATTTTGTGATATTTAAAGTGAATGAACTCGATCTTTGTACACAAAGGTTTGTACTACGTACAAATACGAAGATTCCTACAAAGTTTCGTGTGATTCCCATCAGTGATAAAGGCTGTAGCTTTGCTTAAAAATTTAAATAGTTTGTTGTGCGTAGGAAACCACATTTCTGACATTTTTTAGGCTACTTTTGAACGCATATATTTTACTTCATTTGGGGTTTTTAAAGTAAGCTTGGTGATTTTTGGTGTTCACTGACCCAGTTAAACGGATAGAAAACGAAAAATGGGTTAATTGCGTCCTTTTTGTACCTTTTTGAGAAGTGAAAATTGGCCGTATTCTGCTTCGTGTCTATATAGGCACGCGTCGTCTGTTTGGTTGGGTGCACTTGGCGACGTGACACGACCGTGCCACTGGATTTAATCATTGACACACAAACACAATTATATTATACTAAACTTTTACTAATGGAGTTTATTATACTAACTTATACTAGTTATTATACTAACATTTACTAACTTTTTTTAATAATGGAGTTAAATGAAATATATCTAAAAAAAAAAGCATTTTATTATTATTTTAATTATTTATTTTTTAGGGTGAATATTATGGAATCATTTTGTGAAAATGGCTATGATATTAAAAACAGTCAAAAGTCTATGTTCAAATCTAGTGAAATTGTATTTTTAGTTTAGTAAAAATATAACAAATATTGACAAATATTCAATATACTTATCTGCTTTCAATAAGCCAAACAAAAATCTCATACTCTAAAGCAAGCTCCGTTTGCACGGGCAAAGTTTTTGTTCGCTCCAAGGATTTTCGATTTTTTGATTGAATATGGGGGTTTTGGCTACCAGAAATTGATTGGAGCTGGTCCCATAGCTGGGGAAAATCCGGTTTTCGCGCTAGAGCCCTTCAAAGATCCCATGTTATTATCCTTATGAAGGTTTTAAATTGAACAAAAATCAGCTGATAACTGTAGATAAAATAAACCAATGTGTTACATCTTTAACCTGTAGTTTTAGGAAATCATACCAATGTATAGCAAACCCTCCGCCTGGCGAGTGAGCGGAGCGAACGAGCTTTGTGTGAGAAACGAAAGTAATAATTTTACCGAGCTTAAGCTCGGTCCCCCTGGTACTAGAATGTAAACCCTCGTCACTTCTGCATCACTGTGCAGACCTTTTGATAATTTATGTCCTCGGCGCTCTGGAGACGCGTCGCTTGGAAGACGCCGCGCCGGCGCAGCGTATCTCACTATTAGGCATATGCCACACTAATATATAGTATGTTTCGTTGCTTGTGTTATTTTGCTGATTCAGTTTGTTATCTAAAACTAATTTATTAAATTTATATATTTCTATATTTATATTTATTATATTCATACTAATTCATTACTTTTTTTGTACACACATAAAAGCTATAATGTTGTATATTGTTGATAGTAAGATAAATTGTAGGCCTGGATTGTACAGTATGATTTTGCATGTTTTTACATTGAGCACTAATGATTTGCATTAATTTGCCGCATGTAAGTTTGTAATTCTAGTCACATTTCACTGAGTTATTACAATTAGTTATAGTTTTGTTTTTATACTTATTAGCCTATGTATAAAAATAATTGTAAGCTCTTTATTGTACATATTTGTAAAATGGTGTAAGCCGTGGAGAATAAATAAATAACAATGGCTATTTGGCTCGCAGATTCAAATAAGCATGTTCGCCATATGCACTTGAAATTGTTATATGACTACTGGTGTACGGTGTAAAAGTTTAATTATAAGTATTTGATAAAACATTGTTTCAATATTCAATGGGATAAAAAAGCTTAAAGGTTGACAATTTATGGCTAAATTTTGTTCACATGAGTGTGGCTTAAATTAAAGATTTAAATAATAACAAAAAGTCTAAAACTATAATTATATTAAATAATTAAATCAAGTAATAAACAATAACATTTTAGAGTAACATAAATTTGTTATGGTTAAAATATATACTCACTATCACAACATATAATAAACGGTATCAGTTAACTGACACATACTTTCTCCCAACAATGTAAAAAAGATGTTAAAAGCTTCAAACATTAATGTCTTGATGACTCCGTCGGATAACTACCGGCTGAGCAGCGCTCGTTTGACCCTACGCGCGTATGTGACTTTTAACAACGTACTGCGTTTACCGCTAAACGACAAATTGAATTTTCTCCGCAACTACTTGACGTAGAGCAATAATTTAAAATACTGGATTATTAAGTTTTTTGAGCTTGACTTAATGGTGATAAGTAAAATTTATTTCAAGACAACAGCTATTTTGAAAATCCAAAAAATTGATTTTTGAAACACTTTTTACTCTATAACTTTTGAACGCGAGTTTTCCCGGAGATGCGGGTGGTGTCATTTTATTCACCATTTTAAGCTTAATAAACCACAAAATTTTAATCAAAATCGTTAGAGCCGTTTTTGAGAAATTTTGATTTTTGAGGGTTTGTGGGGGTTAAATACCCTTAAAAATAAAAAATTCAAAAAAATGAAAAAAACGCCTGGAATTATCGTGGATTTGGACCTATGTACCAAATTTAATTAAAATCGGACCATTAGGGCATTCTCTAGCTCTGTTTACATCCTGACACACACACACACACACACACACACACACACACACACACACACACACACACACACACACACACACACACACACACACACACACACACACACACACACACACACACACACACACACAGACAGACATCACTCCGAAAACCACTTTTTTGGGCTCAGGGGGAACCAAAATGGATAAATCCACCAACAACTCAAATTCGAAAATTTTGACGAAAACAATACTTTCTCCATATACTATGGTATAGAGGGAGAAAGTAACTAGATGACCATATTTAAAAACATATACATCCAACGGTGGTCATAAAAGTGTTAATATTTAAAATGCGAAAACAGACGGTGCACTGGACGAGATTAAACTATTCTAGTAAAGTAATCTGTGCATTTTTTTTTGCTTGCCAAATACAAAAATCGAGTCACTGGTTGTGACATATGTCTGCGACGCGGATGAAAATAATATAAAAATAACCGGGTTATCTTCAGCTTTGGGAGACGTATATTACAATTATTTATAGTTGGAGTTAAAGGCAATGTCGATAATTGTTTCGTTGTGTTGAAGCGATTTTTCTCTAGCATATATGTACTCTAGCTGCAAAGACTATTTTCTAGCCATTGATTTCATGACCCTACAGTTAATCTTGGTCTCGGACTATCATTTAAAGTAAGTATAAAGTCAACTTTTGCGCGAGACCTAGACCTTTTCTATACGGTCATAGTAAAAAATAATATATATGATATAAAATAGTCATGAGACATAATTCTCGTCCTTGAAAAATTAACATGTACGACCTAATAAAAATACATGATTGAAAAATAATTTACATTTTAAGTTGGTTTTCCTCGATCAAAGTTTTAAAAGACCTGTGGTCATTGTTTACTCCAATTCTTAGAACGTGTTAGCTTTATTATACCTTACAAAACAACTAATTAGCCCAAATCACTTTCAAAGAATATGCAGTAATTTCTGTTTTTAAAAATGGCGAACATTCAAAACCGCCGACCCAGTTACTGAGGTCCACGTGTTATTTACCACTGACTGTCTTGGGCCAAATAATGTCTAACTTTTGGTAAACAGGGGAATAAAAAGTTGAGGAATCCCGGCTGGAGGTCACTGGGTCGCTGACTGGTAGCGCACGTGCACAGTGACGTCATTGCGTAACGGGTGGGGGGGGGGGGTGAAGGGCAAGGGCTCATTCATCCCTCCCTGCACGCTTCCGGATCCGCTTCCTATACCTCTTCCAGCTGCTATTATTATTCAACAAAAGTCAGATGATAAATTGACTGGCCTACTTTACTACCCAGGGCTGATACGGATTCCTCGTGCACATTTTTGTACAGATTATAAAAAAAAAAACTTAAATTCGGTAGAATGTAGGGGGTGATCAATTAACTTAAAACCAAATCAAAGTAACCAAATTCTGTAAAGATTGAACTTCCGTTCCTGGTTAAAAATATAAAATAAAATAGGAACATGAATTTATATACATTTAAAGTTTGGCTTAAGAGATTATAAAATATCTGAAATTTATGATAATTTGTCATTTTTACCATGAAATAAAAAGAATACACACTGTATTAAACGAAGTTTTGTGAAGGTGTTTTATATAGAGATGGAAGGGTTTGTTGCCCCCACTCGGCGCCGTATTATCAATAAATATCTGGAATGACATTCTTAAAGCAGCAGTATATCCGCGCCAGGCGTTCGTAATCTAGCAACAGATTCAACTATAAATATTATGTTAAATTTTTTGTGGTATTCGTTTGCGTTTTAAAGGCCACTAAGCAAATTAAGTTAAAATTACTTTGATTATTCACATATTACAGCTATTTTCGATAGGTATATACAGAGAGGACAAAAGTCTGGCATATAGCTAATAACTCCTGGTTTCAAGGTCATATGTTAATGAAAAAAGGCATATGTTTATTATTACCAAGATCTGGATGTTTCTCAGATTTTTTTCATGTCCCGGGGACGGTCAACACAGTAAGTCTTCAAAATCTTAAATGTAAGAATAAATTGATTTGTGCATGAAATTTTATTATTTGCTTAGTATAATGCCATAAACCCAACTTAAAAAATATGACTTAGCCGAAAACGGCAGGTGATCGGGTTTTACATTATAATCATATTGCTAAAGAAAAAATTACTTCTGACATATTCTACTTATACAGTGGGGTTTGTAGCATATTGCTCAGACTTCAAATACCTTTAAAACTTTGTACGATATGACAGGCTGATTCTTTCCATTAAAATATGACCAGGAAATATGTTGCTATATTTCAGAGTTTTCCCCTCTCTATTTATAAAAACGAATGTTATGTTGTTGTTGTTATTCGTGGATAAGGAGACCCCGGCCGAACCGTTGAGCACGTCTGCCTCTAATGGGCATTTTGCGCAAGCCCCCGGAAGGATGGGATATTGAAGGAAGAGAAAGGGTGAGACAGGGACTGTCCACTCATGTTCAAGTTAGGGGTTTCTATGCCCGTCGCATTCCTCACCCCCTGCTGCCTTGAACATATGTTCCAGCTAGGGGTTTCCATGCCCATAGCATTTCTCCTCACCCCCTGCTGTCTACATATGTTCCAGCTAGGGGTTTACATGCAGTTCGCATTAACCCCCCACTGTCTTGAATATGAATGGATTATGAAGGAAGGGAAATTGTCATAGTGGACAGCCAAAAGACCTACCACAGTGTTATGACAACTTCATTTGCTGTACCCAATGTCAACTTCACAACTAGTATAAACCAGTTTTAAAGTTGTCATAGGACAAAAAAAAAACGAATGGTTGTACGTTTTTTTTTTTTTTATGCATGCAACTCCTCGGGGCAAATTTAAATAGAATTTCTTACAACTGTGGAGTATTGGTTTGTAGTATTGGAAAAATACTACCTTATTCCCATTTACAAAATTAATTAGGACTCTGCTCGAGTGGCTTTACAAATTACAATGTAATTACTGTAATAGTAATAAACCACAAGATTAAATTAAAACATGTTTTGTAGCTCGAAATAGTTCAACAGGTATGTTACATAGTACAACACTCGTGAAGGGGTACATCAATATTACTGTTCATTATTAAACTGCATTCTACTTTTGCTACGAGGCGATTGAGCGTAGCGAACGTGGTCATCCCAGAAGATGATCCAGGCGGCGAGAGAGCGCAGTGCACGAGCTAGCACTAATATTATTTTTGAAATCAAATCTTTTTCAACTTAAACTTCCTTGGTGAAAGTTACAACTTAAGAGTCATCTTCACCCCTGTGCCAGTAGCCCATTGTTGCGCAGTCGACAATGTTAACCATATGGGTTTTAATGCAAAACATAACATTTTATTCCCCTGATTCGGACGTCATTTTTCAACCGATTTTCTTTAAACTTCGTAAGTGTTTAGTCAAATAATTATATTAGGCCCCTCATACCTCGAAATTTTAAAAATTTTACAAATATTACTAAGAAAAACCGAGTTACTTTGCAACGTCACAATATATAAATATTTATATTTATTTGACGTTATCTCTTAATTTGACGTTGTGTCACAACGTCAAAATATTTGTTAAATTTTCAAAATTTCCAGGTATGAGGGACCTAATATAACTATTCAACTAAACACATACCAAGTTTAAAGAAAATCTGTTGAAAAATGGCATCCGAAACAGGGGAATAAAATACCATGTTTTGCATTAAATACCGTATGGTTAACATTGCCGACTGCGCAACAATGGTCTACTGGACCTGGGAAAATATGACATAGGCTATGACTCTTAAGGCTCCGGTCTACCCCAGCCCGAATGCCGCCTCGCGGTAGCGCTAGGCGAGTTTTATGGATGCAGAGGTTTACGGAAATCGTGTTTTAAAAATAACTAATTAAGATAGAGATTGGCTCTCAACTTTTTCTAAAAGTAGAAAAAAGATCTCGTCGGCTATCTTTTTAGAATTTTTAAATAAAATTTCTAATTTTAGCTTTAATTGCCTAAATTATCTGTTTTTCTTAATGCAAATGCAAGGTTTTTTTTTAGAATCCTGTTATCTTCTGCTAAATGCAGCTTAGAGCTATAACTAAGGTGTCATATTAAAGAAGAATAACGGTGCTAAATGTCCTTAGTTACAATTTAGTAGTCTCACTTTGGTAGTATCAAAAATAATGGAAAACTTCAGTTAAAAATCGAGAAAACAGATGATTTTAGACAGTTATAGCTGAAATTAGAAATGTTATTTAAAAATTCTAAAAAGATAGCCGACGAGATCCTTTTTTCTACTTTTAGAAAAAGTTAAAAGCCAATCTCTATCTTAATTAGTTATTTTTATAACACGATTCCCGTAAACCTCTGCATCTATAAATCTAAAAAACAGATAATTTTAGACAGTTATAATTGAAAATATAAATTTTATTTTAAAATTCTAAAAAGATAGCCGACGAGATCCTTTTTTCTACTTTTAGAAAAAGTTATGAGTCAATCTCTATCTTAATTGGTTAATTTTAAAACACGATCCCCGTAAACCTCTGCAGCCACCAAACTCGCCTAGCGCTACGGCCGCGAGTCGGCATTTGGCATTGTTGTTTGGGCTGGGTTAGACCTTAGCCTTAAGGGGTACAGCTTTTAAATTACAGCAACCTCTAATCGGTTACTTACGTTTCTATGATATCGTGGTTTGGTCTATTTTTTCCATTTAAGTAAGTTAGCAATAAACCTTGTGTCTCATAACGAAAGTACCAGACGAATAAACGACCAAACCAATTGCTTCAATAATAAAAATATTGTTTTCATAATATTAAATGCCCGAATCCATTAGACATTGTACATGTCCAATGCAGCAAACAAGGCTACAGGTACTTACAATCAATTCACCACTAATGCAACTGATTTCAATTGACAGCTACTGCAAACATTACAAGTATAGATTGTTTCTCTCATTGACAAAATTATGATAAAAAATTTAGCAAAACAAAATAATCTTGATTTACATTACTACACTTTTGGAAGCGATGCTAAATAGTATTTTGTCTTACATAATGCCATATGAATTTATGAATATAATAGTAGTTAGAAGTATACCCCTGAAAAATACTTTCAATAATTTTATTAGATGCAAGTGTGCTTGGGCTTGTTTTTAATGATGGTGTTGGCATTTATAAATAATTATATGATAAAATATTCGTTGCAAAACCATTGGTTTAGACACCGAGAATACAAATTACCATTGACCACGAAGCAACTCTCAAAGCATGAAACGATTTAGTCTACTTTCAAGACAGCCTGCCATAGTTTATTTCACTTTCCACTACTACAAATATTACGAAAGATCGGTAGATAGTCAGATCACTTTTGTTATGAGGAGGAATTGAACTTGCGAATTAATTGTTAATCCAAGATAATTATTACAAATTAAGAGACTTAATTACAAATTATTAGAATTTTTTGTATTGAAAGTTTTGGTCTTTATATGTTTATGGGAATTTCTTATGGTTAATTTTTCAGAATTTACTACCGACGCAGTATAGTAAATTTTAATTAATTATTGTTTTTGATATAGTTATACAATAAATAATCAATAAAAATTAGCGACCTTGGACCAGCAGTTGTGGTGGCGATTGGCAGCGTTATGACTTCTGAGGTCAAACTATGAAACCTCAGTGACGTCACCGCAGACTGGTTGTTAATTACTGTTGTATATTGATGTGAGTTGTGGCGGTGGTGGAAGGACTAGTGAGAACAGCTGTATAAAATCTCTATTTAGTAATTATATTTATCACAACTTAATAGGAGTTTTTTTTTTAATTGAATTTTTTACTATATGGAACATAGAGTATAAAATTCTTTAGAGCGACTTTAAATTTCTCTTAGGCGAATTTTTGACCCCCAAAAGGCTTTTTTATTACTAATTTGATTTCAATGAAATTCTCAGGTTAGATTTTAAGTATTTTAAACTAGGTAATAAACTATAATCGAGCAATTATTTTCAAGTATTAAAAAAGCTTATTTTCCGGAATTTTTGACAGAACTTTAGTTGTTTAGGCTACATGGTTTGACTAATGTAGTTGCTATGATCAGTTTATTTTCCCCCATCGCAGCTGAGTGAGTTGTCGCTGTATGCTGAAAACAACATAACATAACCTTTTCTTGTTTATATTTGCTCGCCGTTATGTTACTTTTTAAATAAAATTTAATTGATATTTTGACAGACCTATTTGTTAAATTAAATAGATCAACACTGATGTTTACTTGTTGAAGTTAAAAATTATAGTCTACCAAAAAATAGGCATGTTGATGTGGAATGAATTGGTGTCATACGGAATTATGCGATTAACTAATTTATGGGATACAACTAATATCTATTTGGGAGAAAGATTTAAATAGAACAACTAATTAGAATGTGTTGTGCCATTGTAGCCTATGTCTCAGGTAACAAAACATGCATTAAGTGTTAAGTAAGCGTAATTCTACAATACTTACATTACTTGATTTTTATTAATTTTGATTAATTAATCATGGATTTTAAATTGTATTGTTTTTTTTTCGCTCTACAATCTATTTACCTTTAATATTGTAAGCATAATTATTATTAAGTTACTTGCTTGTTTTGAGGTCTTAGCTAAAATCATTCTTTGTATGTATTTATTTGTAGGCTAGGCCTAGGATGTACGCCGGTTGACGGACGGTTAGATGACGTTCCACTCTTCACATTCGAGGAGATGGAAACTTCCATTCTCTCCCTAAAGAGCAACAAGGCTCCTGACCCGGACGGGATTCCCAGCGAGGCTTTAAAGAAAGTATTTTCAATTAATGCTGACTTGTTGTTGAGAATGTACAACGCCTATCCCGAGCTGCCGTTGTCCCACGGGCCTTTCTACACGTTGGACACGGCTGGGAAGCTGTTCGAGAAGCTTATCCTTTCCCGCCTGACCTCTGCCGTGGAAGCTGCCGGGGACTCATGCCCCCGTCAGAATGGCTTCAGAAAGGGGCGCTCAAAGATTGACGCTATCTCCGAAGTCCATGGAGAGCTGTGAAGAGAGTCGAGAGCCACAACCATTTCTCTCGCTGAGTAGTGCTTCTTGTTACGCTTATGTCAAGAATGCCTTTAACTCTGCGAGGTGGGTCGATATGTTGGATGCGCTTCGCAACACCTTTCGCGTTCCTGCATATCTGTTGCGACTCATTGAGGATTATCTCCGCTCTCAAAGCCTTATTTACGACACAAGGGACGGAACGTGGACGATAAAAGTCACTTCTGGTGCCGCGCAAGATTCAATACTCGGTCAGGATCTCTGGAATGTTGCCTATGACAGTCTCCTGAGGTCGGAGATGCCTGACGAAACCACTTTGGTTGGGTACGCCAATGATGTCGCAGCTCTCATTGTCGCACGCAACGTTGAGCTGGCCCAACTAAAGTTGAACTGAGTCATGCGTGTGGTCAACACATGGATGTCCGATCACAGCCTCTCGCTTTTTTCTCTGTAAGACGGAGATTGTGATCCTTACGAAGAAGAGGATAGACACCGTCATTCTGTTCCGAGTGGGAAGGGAGGTGGTCCAATCAATTTGTGCTGCTAAGTACTTCGGGATTATGGTGGACACCAAGTTAAGCTGGAGGGATCAGATATTCCGTACGGCGGACAAGGCCGCTAAGGTAGTCACTTACCTTAGTAGGCTGATGGCCAATGTCGGGGTTCCACGATCCAGCAGAAGACGTCTATAATGAAATAAAATTACCTTATCCAATCACTGGTTATCAAAAGACAACATGTTTCGTTCCTTAGAACTTCTTCAGATCTATAGTATGCAACTACCACATAATCCAATGTATTATTACATTGTGGTTTGTCAAATGATTCAATAAAAGGTTGTCCCAGTCACTAAAACTAAAAGTTGTCAAAGTGATAAAATTAGTAAAACAGAATAAAACTAATTTACTAATTTTATCACTATGACAACTTTTAGTTTTAGTGACTGGGACAACCTTTTATTGAATCATTTGACAAACCACAATGTAATAATACATTGGATTTTGTGGTAGTTGCATACTATAGACCTGAAGAAGTTCTAAGGAACGAAACATTTTGTCTTTTGATAACCAGTGATTATATAAGGTAATTTTATTTCATTATAATATTCCAATCCAGGGTCATAATGAATACTAGAAGACGTCTGTTGATGTCCGCGGTTCAGTTCGTGCATCTTTATGAGCAGAGGTGTGGGCAGACGCTCTCGATAAAGAGTAGTACAGGTTGCGACTCGCCCGGGTTCAACGTTGAGCGGGGTTGTGTGTTCCGCCTACCGGACAGTTTCCGAGCCTGCCGTCCTGGTGGTCGCCGGAGTTATCCCTGTCAAGCTCTTGGCAGGAGAGAGGAAGGCAATTTATCAGAGACAAGGCGAGATTGGCAAGGACACGGCAAGAACAGCAGAGCGCTCCCGAACCTTCCAGCAGTGGCAACACACCTGGGAGCACGACACCCGAGGACGATGGACTGCGCGACTTATCAAGCACGTCCAACCATGGGTGGAACGGCGGCCAATTCTTTATTTATTGCTCGGGCGTTCCCGACGATGCGGAACACACATTCTTCCGCTGCCCCCGTTGGGAAGGGTCCCGCCTGAAGGCCACACAAATTTTTGGTGCATTTTCGGTGGACTCGGTCTGCCAAAAGATCTTGGAGGATGAGGGCAACTGGGATTGTTTATCACAGTTCGTGCGGGGCATCCTCCTGGAAAAGAAACTTGATCTGGACCGCGAAGTGGCCCAGATCCCTTGATCAAGTGGCTGGATAAGGAGTGAGCCCCACGGGCATAAGCCAAATTTAGGTCTAGCCCTACGTAATGTGATAAACAACTCCAGGTTAGAATCCTAAAGAGTAGATGCGAGGTTTTTTAGTGGGTAAACCCGTTTTTAGGGGAGTCCCACACTACAGGCTTGCCACCTGTGTGCGTAATGCATTTTTATTACCTCTCCCTCAAAAAAAAAAAAAAATAAATAAATAAATAAAAAAATAAAAATATATATATATATATATATATATATATATATATATATATAAAGCGTCACCTAATAACTCGAAAAGTGAGTAAAAAATTCTTGTACGGGACGGACATCGGAGCGTATTCCTAGTTTAATTATTGTTATAGGTCAGGAGATAAATTTAGTGGTAAATTAATAAAACACATAATGTACAGTACATTGTTTTGGAGTAGTTGACACTGTCTATTGCCAGATAAATGTGTGTTAATACACGTTCCTTGTTAACGGTAAATTTTACGAAAATCAAGTTTGAATTAATTATTAAACTACATTTTCTGTCAGGCAAAACCAACAGACAATACAGAATCCAAAATAATACAAATACAAATTCTTTATTGCATACACAACATTTATTTGTGTTTAATGTCCATTTCATAAGCCTTCTAAGAAAGGATCTTTAGTACATTGGAAAGATTTATACTTTTCATAATTTTTGGATCAGTTATTTAGTGAATTTTAGATTTTAGCATGGATTAAATATGTACTGTATATTTTAGGCATTGAAATAAATTATTATTGTAAAATAGCGTATAAAAAGTACTGACAGCTTAACTACTGCACTGTACTATTTTTACAGACATAACAACTCAAGAAGTTTTTGGTGTATAAACTCAATAAACCTCAATATATGTTCACCGTTTAAGGTTATGCACGCAAATACAGTACATTGCACATATTTGTTGTGAATTAAATTACATTACATAAAAAAATATTTATTGTCTCCTTTTATTTTCAATTAGTAAAAATTTCTTCGAACTGCTGTTTTAAAATAGTTGTTTTTCGGTGATTCATTGCTGTTTACATCAATTATTGGACAATTCATCAGAGCTAGGATTACTTCTCAGGTTCTGACCTACTTTTTTTTACCTACTCACGGTTCAGAGACGTTTAATTCTGTACTTGAGTGTGATGTTCACAAACAGCTGTGAAATATTCTTATGTTATTGATATAATTGCAATCATTTAACCTAGCACCATTTACAAAGTACAAAGAGCTGTGAGACCCTCCTCACAGTTCTTCCCGAGCTAGGGTCTTTCTTCTCATCTTTCAGGTCTTAGCTCACCGTCTTTATTCTTTCCTGAGCTAACCTTGCTCACCTTCTTGTTTTCGACCCCGAATCAAGGGTGTCTTTCCACCTTCTTTCGACCGGCGCATGCTGCCGGAGTGTCCTGGGAGTGTCCCTGTTGTGTTGCAGGGACTGATGTGTGCCTCGCACTACCGATGGTCTCCTCCAGTGTGTCGTCAGAAGCCAGCCGCTTCGGACCTTAGTCAGGGAGTGCGGCATGGATGCAGGGATCGGACTCTGCATTGCCACGGTGCGACCCCCAGCACGTCCGGCACATTTTGTGTATCGGTGCTGGGCAAACGGAGGTTCGGGCCCTGGAGTACCGGGGTAGGGGTGTCTTATCTCCTACGGGGGGTAGACCTCCGAGGGTGTACCCGCTCTCGGCCGATGAAGGGCCGCCTCTTGCCGCACGATGCGCTGGTGATAAAATAGCAAATAATAGGATTTTAAAATGCAAAACACGAAGTTAAAGGAGAATGAGCAGGCCGCCTTTAAGCGCAGCTCAAAACTGCAGAGGTCCCCGACCTCGAAGGCTGGGATGCCGACAGGGGGAATTAAAACCTCCCCTCCGCCGATCCCGTTCAAGGCTACTGGTGTCGCCGGGTCATCGGCCGTAACCGGAAAGGAGAAAGATGAGGTCGAGCTGGGTATGGGGAAGACTGAGCCGGTAACACCTCTAGCCGGAATGCAAGGAATTCCTCCCAGGAAGAGTCCTCTTCGTCCGGCATTCGAGATGCAAATGCTTCGGCAGCAGCAGGACGATGCCAACGAGGAGGAAGACTCATGTCTGAAGAAAATTAACGATCTTTTGAAGGAGATGGCCAAGGCTCTCCTTATTCAGAAGAACGTCAACAAGGCGATTAAGGACGGAATTCCAAAACTCGAGGATTTCCTTGGCGAAATCGAGGAATGCCGGAAGATCAGGCTGAAGGCAGTGAAGCAGGAGCGCGACGTTATGAACCGAGTTATGTCTGCTTCGCCTCAAGCTCATCTGGCTGAGTCCCAGACTCAAGCCAGAAAGCGAAAGAAGAGGCAGAGCGGTTCTTCGCCGGGAAGCCCTGAGCTTGTTGAGGTGGACTCAGTGCCGAGACCGGTTTTTGTCACTGCGGCATCGCAGACATTTCCTGTCCAGGCTACTCAATCCACCCCGGGCGCTGTCGTAATTCCAGCGGCTACTCCTGCAGAGGTTCCTGCTCCGGCGGCTAATCCTGCCTTGGCAGCAAACTCTGCCTCAACACCTTTGGGGGGCTGGAAGACGCGCCTGTCTAAGAAAGAAAGGAGGAGGCAGAAGCAAGCGGAGGCAGCTTCGAAAAGTGCGTCGAGGGTGGAGCGGACGCAAGTCTCAAACCCGGTTGGGGAGGCATCTGGTAAGACTGCCAGAAAGCCTAAACAACCCAGGCCTAAGAAGCCCAGGACGGAGGCAATTTTGATCAAGCCCTTAGGGGGCGATCGTTTGCCGATGTTCTGGGTCAGATTAGATCGCAGGCCAAACCGGAAGAGACCGACACCGTTATCAAGTCTATCCGGCGAACCCAGAACGGGGATGTCCTCCTCGAACTGGGGAAGTCGGGTGACAAGATTGGTTTTGCCGCTTCCCTCAAGACTACACTTGGGGACAAAGGCTCCATCAAGGCCCTAGAACCGAAGTGTTCGGTCGAGATTCGGGACCTTGATGCCCTCTCCACCGAAGATGAGGTGACCCGTGCGATCCAGGTGGCACTCCCGGAGATACCGGCTGATGGAGTGAGGGTATGGCTGAAAAAGCCTAACCGAAGTCAACTCCGGATGGCTGTTGCTGAGATGGGCGAAAAGCACGCCAATAAGCTGCTTAGCCTTCAGCACCTCAGAGTTGGTTGGGTCAGTTGCAGGCTCAAACGGAGGGTGGTAGTTTCGAGATGCTTCCGCTGTCTCGGTTTCGGCCACTCCTCCCGAAACTGTAAAGGGCCCGACAGGAGTGCCAACTGCTTCCAGTGTGGAGGCCAGGGCCACACACGCAAGGAATGTTCCTCGAGCCCATCCTGCTTCCTCTGCAAGGATTCAGGCTCCAGTGCCCTCGGTCACTTACCCGGGTCTGGTCAGTGCGGTGCCTTCAGAGCCGCACTTGAACAGGCAAAAGGCAACGGCCGGTAATTCGCATCCTCCAGGCCAATCTTCATAGATCCTGGGGAGCTGATAACCTCCTAGATCAGCTCGCCCGAGAACTTGGTGCTGACGCGCTCTTTATCAGCGAACAGTATCGGGACAGAGACCCAAACATTTGGATCTCCGACAGCCTCGGTACTGCTGCATTTTGGGCGCGTAATACACAGGATGTCTTGGTGCGGAGTCACGGGCGCGGCCGAGGATTCGTCTGGGTTCGGTGTAGGGATGTGACTATCTTCAGTTGCTACCTCACACCCAACGAGGCCGTCCAGGACTTTCGCGACAAGATAGATAGCCTAGAGGAATGCGTTCTCGGCACCACCGGGCATGTCGTCGTTGGTGGCGATTTCAACGCCAGGGCCGTCGAGTGGGGAATGCCCTCTACCAGCTCCCGGGGGAAATACATCCTGGATTTCATCGCCAGGGCCGGTCTTGTCGTCCTCAACCAGGGCGACACACCTACTTTTCGGCGCCCCGGGCAGAGAGGCACGATCCCCGACGTCACCTTTGCGTCCGAGTCGCTCCTTCCGAGGATCTCTGGCTGGAGGGTTGTGGAGGACTACACGGGTAGCGACCACCAATAAATCGTGTTTGACTTGCATGATCAGGCAAATCGTCGAGTTTCCGCATCTCGGGAAGGGCCACGCCGCGCCGGTGGAACACCAACAAACTGGACGTGGTCAAGTTCACCGAAGTCATCTCTAGGGAAGCGCAGGGGAATCCTGGTGAGGCTGGGGCCGAGGCACTAGTAACATCCACGATGGAACTGATGGTCTCGGCCTGCGACCAGTCTATGCCGCGAAGGAAACCCCGACGCGACAAACAACCCGTTTACTGGTGGACTGAAGAGATTGCGGAACTCAGAAGAACATGTTTAAGAACTAGACGAGCCGCCACAAGAGCAAGAATTCCCGCAGACAGAGTTCGTAAGTCGGAGGCCTATAAAGCTGCGAGAAAATCTCTCCGCCAGGCGATCAACAGGAGCAAAGCGAATAGCTGGAGGAGACTTCGTGACGACGTTGACTCCGACCCGTGGGGCCTGGGTTACAAACTTGTAACACAGAAACTTGGCGCCCGCTCTCCAACTTCCATCATGGAGGGCGCCACCATGGGAAGGATCGTCGCTGCGTTGTTTCCTGAACATCCACAGCGACCGCCGGTTGACTTCGGACGGGTAGAGGACGTTCCACTCTTCACCTTCGAGGAGCTGGAAACCTCCGTTCTCTCCCTGAAGAGCAACAAGGCTCCTGGCCCGGACGGGATTCCCAGTGAGGCTTTAAAGAAAGTATTTTCAATCAACGCTGACTTGTTGTTGAGAATGTACAATGCCTGTTTAGTAGAAGGGGTGTTTCCGGCTCCCTGGAAAACAGCCAGGCTTGTACTGATCAGCAAGGGCAAAGGTGATCCCGAGCTGCCGTCGTCCCACAGGCCTCTCTGCATGTTGGACACGGCTGGGAAGCTGTTCGAGAAGCTGATCCGTTCCCGCCTGACTTCTGCCGTGGAAGCTGCCGGGGACTTATGCCCCCGTCAGTACGGCTTCAGAAAGGGACGGTCAACGATCGACGCTTTCACCGAAGTTCAGAGAGCTGTGGAGAGAGCCGAGAGCCACAACCATTTCTCCCGCCGAGTAGTGCTTCTTGTTACGCTTGATGTCAAGAATGCCTTCAACTCGGCGAGGTGGGTCGATATGTTGGATGCGCTTCGCAACACCTTTCGTATTCCTGCATATCTGTTGCGGCTCATCGAGGATTATCTACGCTCTCGAAGCCTGATTTATGACACGAGGGACGGAACGCGGACGATGGAAGTCACTTCTGGTGCCGCACAAGGTTCAATACTCAGCCCGGATCTCTGGAACGTTGCCTATGACAGCCTCCTGAGGTCCGAGATGCCTGAGGAAACCACTTTGGTTGGGTACGCCGATGACGTCGCAGCTCTTATTGCTGCACGCAACGTTGAGCTGGCCCAACTAAAGTTGAACCGAGTCATGCGTGTGGTCAACACCTGGATGTCAGATCACGGTCTCTCGCTTGCTCTCAGTAAGACGGAGATTGTGATCCTCACGAAGAAGAGGATCGACACCGTCGTCCCACTCCGAGTGGGAAGGGAGGTGGTCACATGAACTCGTGCCGCCAAATACCTTGGGGTTATGGTGGACACCAAGTTAAGCTGGAGGGATCAGATCTTCCGTACGGCGGACAAGGCCGCTAAGGTAGTCACTTACCTTAGTAGGCTGATGGCCAATGTCGGGGGTCCCCGATCCAGCAGAAGACGTCTGTTGATGTCCGCGGTCCAGTCCGTGCTCCTTTACGGGGCAGAGGTGTGGGCAGGCGCTCTAGATAAGGAGTGCTACAGGTTGCGACTCGCCCGGGTTCAGCGTCAAGCTGCGCTTCGGGTGTGTTCCGCCTACCGGACATTGTCCGAGCCTGCCGTCCTGGTGGTCGCCGGAGTCATCCCTGTCAAGCTCTTGGCAGGGGAGAGGAAAGCGATTTATCAGAGACAAGGCGAGATAGGCAAGGACACGGCAAGAACAGAAGAGCGCTCCCGAACCTTCCAGCAGTGGCAACACGGCTGGGAGCACGACACCCGAGGACGATGGACTGCGCGACTTATCAAGCAGGTCCAACATGCCATGGCTGGAACGGCGGCATGGGGAGGTGGACTACTACCTGACCCAATTTTTGACAGGTCACGGCTATTTTCGGTTGTACCTGAACCGGATGGGAAAGACCGGTTCACCGGACTGCATTTATTGCCCGGGTGTTCCCGACGACGCGGAACACACATTCTTCCGCTGTCCCCGTTCGGAAGGGCCCCGCCTGGAGGCCACACAAATCTTTGGTGCATTTTCGGTGGACTCGGTCTGCCAAAAGATTTTGGAGGATGAGGGCAACTGGGATTGTTTGTCACAGTTCGTCCGGGGCATCCTCCTGGAAAAGAAAACCGATCTGGACCGCGAAGTGGCCCAGACCCCTTGATCGAGCGGCTAGCACTCTGAATGGTTTGTTATTAAATATTTAATTGCCAACTTGTTTCGGGCTAAAGCCCGTATCACGGTCTTTTCTATCTAAATTTACATTAACCTTAAACAAAGTACTTTTAGTCCTTGTTTTTGCCAGCTGTCTTTTCTCACATTTATTTTGGCCTTTGGTTTTCAACTTTAATATTTTATCAAATAATATATGTTGTTTTGCACTTTCTTGTGTATCTAAACTAAAAGGGAAAGCCCTCACTCACTCATTCATTACTAATTCTCAAACTTGACGACTAGCTAGAGTGCTGAAATTTGGTATACTCATTCTTTAGGCTTAAAATAAGTAAGTCTGGCTATTTTTAATTAATATTCACAAAGGAATACGCCCTGGACGTCATCAAAGTTACCCTGTTTTTCTTATGGAAGCATCATTTGTGTATTCTAACATATTATTACTTAGAGGATCATTAATTTTATGAACGGCTGTTCTCATTTAAATTATTGAGTCAAGATTAGTAATAAAAAATATAAAAAAACTAAACGATATTATAGACTTGCAGCGAGTGAGCGTAGCGAACAAGCTAAACCTGACGGGGAGTGTGGGCAGTGAACGAGCTAAACCTGACGGGGAGTGAGCGTAGAGAACGAGCTCACCTCCAAAAAATTTCCCAAGTTGGCATTGCGAAGCTGCCGGGTAAGCTAGTTTGTCATATTTTACGGTCTTTTTTGTAGTGCGAATAAATATGAAACTCTTCTTTGACACCTAACATTTTTCCTTTATTTTTCATATGCTAAAATATCAATATTTTCCTTTATAGATTTGAAGCTGTTGTTATTTTAGCATGTGTTCTGCGAAATTTGATTTCATGCTTGTCAAGTTTTGGACATGTTCTTTGTATCTGGTCTTTAAAGTTCGACCTGTTTTTCCAATATAGTAATTTTCTTATTCTGTAAAATGATCTTGTACATTTTACACAATTATAAAAGTGGTAAAATAATAATAATAATTTTTGCAATTCTTATGCAAATTAATAATTTTTCAACTCTTACGTTAATAACTGTAACTGTCTTATGTGTAACTGACATTCCTTTCAATTGTTTGGCGGGATATGTCGAGGATTTTTGATACATCATTAATAAAAAGTCTTAAAAATATAGATTGGAGCCTCTAATATAAAATACAAGCCTATATTTTTTTTATTTTTTTTATTTGTCTAAGTAGATGTGTTCTTCAAAGTTCTACACCTCACTTAGTTTGTATGTATTAAGATCTTCACAACAGAATCCTAAAACTATATACTTATACTGTAGCTTAAAATTAAAGTTTATCGACCAAACTGCTTTGTTACATACATGATAATAAGAAAATGGTCACCATTTTATGGAGGTTCACTGAAAAGGGTGGTTATAGAGCCCGCGGTCTAATCCGAAGGTTGCCGGTTCGATCCCGAAAAAGTATGTAGTTGTTTAAGGGTTGAAGGTTAAACGGGACCCAGCTACCATTGGTTCTAGGGCTATTAATTAATGACCATGTCTCGAAAATCAGCTGGTCTTGGACAGTAACAAAGCTACACTCATTCTTCATTCATATTCGCTATTAAATACGTCCTTGTAGCGTCAGCGTCTTGCAAAGTGATAAAGGGCCTCAAGGGATATTCGGTCTATGTTTAAAGGTACGGTACACCACGGTTGACAATTTAAAGATGCCAACTCTCACGAATTATTATATGGCTAAAGTTGACAATTCTTGGTTGTCAACTTTGGTGTAAATGCACGTTAAAGCTGTATTTTCGGTATGACGTCACACACGGCGAGGGCGTGAGGCTGACGTGGAGGCCCGAGGTAAAGGTTACGAGGGCGAACAATGGTTCTAACCGACCCTCGTCTTGTTGGGGAGATTACTCATTTTTATTACAATACTGTGAACAAAACTGCGTAAAATATATTCTAAACATTTTTACCTGAACTAAAGACCTTACGTGTTTAGTAAGAATTGCATACTGTAAAGTAAACAGAATCAGCGTGCACCATTTTAAACTTAATAAATTACAGAGTACCAGATTGAAAATGAATACTGGAAGTGAATTCTTTTATAAATCTTCGACTTTTTCTGATAACCATAAGCAACTTCTAATTCAAACTACTATTAGATTAAATTCGTGGGTTTCTTTATATAAATATTTTCTTAAATGATTTGATTAATTGATTTAATTCAATGAATTAAAAAATGTATTTATTGAATCGATATATTAATGTAGTTAGCTGTGTTAAAAAAAATGTCTAAAATTTTATTTCACAGACGTGAGGGACTAAATATTTTATAGTTGATTTTTAGCAAAAAATCGATCAAGTTCAAGCAGATTTTTAACTATAAAGTCCGGCTAAGAAGAACGAGGTTCAGAGACCCTAAATTTTCTCAAACTAGAGTTAACGAGTAAACTTGTTTTTTGTTTTTTATTGTTATTTCATTTATCTACTGTAAAAAATAATTTTTTGAAAGGGGGTTTAGTTAGATTGGCATGAAATTAGGAAAAAAAATTTTTACAACAGATATTATGTTGTATTTACTTTGTGTTGTTATGTTTGAGGTAGTAAAGATTTTTAGTATTATTGTTATATGAGTAAATTCACTTAACATATATGTAATAGAATGTATATTTCCCCTCGGCAATATGGGTTAAAAACGTTTAAAGTGGTAAAAAAATACCTGCAATTAGTAGTTGTCTTATGGCAACTACTTTCAACTCTTCATAGTCATCATCAGGTTGCACGGAGAAAATGAAATTAACTCTTCATATGAAGATTGTTGGCATGTTAAAGCATGTTAAAAAATCTTGATAAATGACACAATATACAAGACACGGACATTAAAAACATTAAAATAAATATGAGACATGGACACATTACACAGGGGGGGAGGAGTGTGGTTTAGAGATTTTATTGCCCTTGTATAATGGAGCCTGATGATGACTCCATGACGAGTACCCAAGAAACTAGTTGCTTCACCGTGCCCAAAGGATTTTTAATAGAGATATTTACACCACTTTAAGTACTTGACAGTAATCTGGAGGTTATCCCCCTATTAATGTGAGAGTGTTTTTGAACATAAAGGCAAATGATAAAATATGTTTTACTAATACACATGAATGTGTGAGGCCGAACGTCCATCCATAGATAAAAATGCAATAACATTCTCTCTGTGATTCGCATAGGCCTATATTTCGACCGTGATGAATCATGCACCAAATGGAAAACTATTTTTTTTCTGTTTTGAAACATATGCTAATCCCAGATCATCCTAGGTCGTCATAGAATGTATTCCTAGTTGGTTAAAATTTACCTCGGTAACACGTTTCTTTTGTTTTTGGTTTTTTTTTCTTGTATAATTCTAACTATTTAATGACATCGAATAATCATTATACGTCACACTTAAAAAATGGCTCTAAATAGTAAAATCGCAACAATGTGCTAGGATAACCTCCGCAACAAAATATGTAAATTTGTTATCGGGAGGCCATCAAAATAAAAATGCGTATTTTAAGAGTGACAAATGTATTGTCATTTCAAATAAAGCTAGCGACACAGCGAATAAACAAATTTAGAGTGAAAAATATGTTTTCAACTAATTTTCCACTTACCCTAATCTAAAAGTTTGAGTTTTATCGATAATTTTTATTTATCATTAGGATAATGGAAGCTTTTTTTATTTTTCAACAAACATTGCAGATGTGGAAATTATGATGTAGGATTAAAATCGCTCTGGGAATTAGAGTTAAGTGATATTTTTGGGTTGGAGCAGGAGCGCCGCGCCGTTTCCCCGGAGCGACCATTGATCGTCACTTGTTCAAACTGCGGAATTCATTCGCCCAATAATCCGCCACTTGTTTTCCCGGGAGTGCTTCTGTTCACGACTGCACTCCTGATAAAGCCACTGCTAAATATTCAACATATTTGTCGGTCGATTTATCTCCGAACCTTACTTGATTTTTATACAATGTCCATTCTGATACAATCTACTGCAGGGCTTTCAAATGACTTGTTTAATCTTAATTAAAACCATAAAACCATTTGCTTGTATTGTTAGTTGCATCTTCTTGACATAATTCTTTATCTATAAATAATTTTTATGTTCATTCCTATAAAAAATATTTATTTACTTAAAATAAACAAGTGGGGTTGTAAATCAAAAACTTATACAATATACTGTATAAGTATATACAGTATACATCAACGTTTGAACAAATGTAGTATATTTGTTCAAACGTTGTATTTTATAAAAGGGCCTACACATATTTTTTTCGATCAAATTTTTTAACTTATTAATAAGTTATAACTTCTGCAAAGAATAAAGCAATAAGCTTCTTTGCAAAAGTTATAACTTGTTAGTAAGTTTAAAAATAAAATATACATATTATATTCTATTATAATGTAAACATCATGACACAAAGAGTTAGGCCTATACTGTTTATGTTTTGCTTTTATCCCAAGTCAAATATAAAAGAAACATTTTAATCTCTGAATGGTTAAGATCGTATATACGTTCATTAATATAAATAAAATTATATTCGTTTTATCCAGGCCTTTATTGTTGGAAACAATTTTTCTATTCAGTTCTATCATGTACAATACAATAGGGTCATAAATAGGGCGCATATATCTTAATTGTATTTTAGTTTAAACACAAGATATTATATTATACATTTCATTAGACTTTGGATAGAAATTGATGTAATGCAACAGTCCAATCCCCAGTTCCACTAAGTTTTTTTCCGCCAACAAAAATTGACTTAAAATACCAATGAGGAACGTAAATGTCTCAATTATACTTGTTATTTCAATTGCCTTCTATCTCACATGGCTCTGAAGTTTCGAGCTGCAATTCAAACAATTAGGGATTGAGGATGAGCTTAGACCAGTTTAAACTCCAACATGCTAAGCTTAGAAACCATTTGAAACACACTTAAATTATCTCAATTAAACCAAATGCAACAAGATTGTGAAAACAAATGTCGTGTTTACGTACAACAAAGTGCTAAACTAAGAATTGTCAGTCTATTTTTGTTGTACAATTCATGATCAACAGCGTCACAGGCGGTGTTATCATTGAATGCAATATTTGGACGCACCGCAGTTTCCGGAAGTTGATTGTCGGAAGTTGGTGGCGGCTGAGCAGCGACTGTTTGGCCTCGATATTTGTTTTTAATTAGGTTGATTGACAACGGGATTCGAGTCGCACTCATTAGAACTACCATCGGTTGTTATTACTTCATCCGCCTGCGGCAAAGTTAGGGCAATCAAACGTAGTCATAAACGGGTGCTGAACAAAGTTGTTGAAATTTCATTAGTGTGTAGAATTTGTACTGAATTAGGTAAAGTGTAAATTAAACCTACAACTAGGCAATCATAAAAAATAGTCTTGTCGATACTAGCCCTGATAAGTCCATGTATTAGTTTAGAGTATTGTTAAAAATATTTTGATTTTATGTAAAATTGTAACGACCAAAACGAATAACTGACTTATTCATTTTAATCTATGTAATAAGTGTGTTCATTTTTTTAGTTTTAAGAATTTAGTTTTTATTGAATATTATTTTATACAAGTAATTTTTCTTTCATTTTAATAAAAAATATCTATAATTACACACAAATAAATGGATTTCAATGATAACAATGAATAAATAGAAAAAAATATATTAATTGAGTGTATAAATGTAATTATTTATTCTACATGATTTTTTCTGACAAATAATTTGTGATGAGGCCAGTACAAGAACAATTTTCAAATAAAATAATAGAAATTGAATAAGATGTTTATATTAGGTAAGAGTACCAGGGGGACCGAGCTTAAGCTCGGTAAAATTATTACTTTCGTTTCTCACACAAAGCTCGTTCGCTCCGCTCACTCGCCAGGCGGAAGGTTTGCTGCACATTGGTATGATTTTCCTAAAACCACAGGTTAAAGATGTAACACATTGGTTTATTTTATCTACAGTTATCAGCTGATTTTTGTTCAGTTAAAAAATTTCCATAAGGATAACATGGGATCTTTGAAGGGCTCTAGCGCGAAAACCGGATTTTTCCCAGCTATGGGACCAGCTCCAATCGATTTCTGGTGGCCAAAACCCCCATATTCCAAAATTTGAAGGAAATCGTCGGAGCCGTTTTTGAGATAATTGTGCAAGCAAGCAAGCAAGCAAACAAGCAAACATTGCTCGTATAAGAGTATAGGATAATATAATTAGTTTTTTCATGGTACGTTAGGAAGAAAAGGGTTCAATAAATTACAAGTTAAAAACGATAATTCAGTTTTATATTTACCATTAAGCATCTTAATAGTAAAATAGGATTATGTACAAAACATGATTAGTCTTAACCAAGATTTTATCAAAATCCTGGCAAGTAGAGGTATATTTTTGGTAACTAGTGGAAGGCAGCTAGGTTGTTAATTATACTCTATTAAGTCTGAACTAATTACACAATAAATAGTTTTTAAATAAATTTTTTTAACGATCAAACATCACGAAAAATGTTTGTTATCATTCCGTATGAAATCCACCTGTTTTTGGTTCTTTAAATTGTACGCAAAATTGTTTTAGTCCTAAGACCCAAAAAAGCAGCTGTGATTTTTTAATTCCTAGGACGTAAAAGTCAGCTGTTTGCTAAGTATTATTTTTGTTTCATTAGATTTTGAAAAGCAGACTAGTAAAAATAAAAGTTTTGTTGATAAATAATTGTAATTGTAAACAGCAAAATTTTATCTTTACAGTGAAAAATTTCAACGAGTAAAAGTATAATGCCACATTATGAAAAATATTGTTTATCAATCGGAGTAAAAGTGCCTTTTTGTTGTTTAGTCATATTTAAAAGCTTGGCTGCGCCTCACTTTTAAAACACGATTGGGCACCAAAAAGAGGTACTATTGCTCCTAGTGATGAAAGCTACTATTCTTACATGCACATGAAAATAATACAAAAAATAGTAGTTTTCATCACTAGGAGCAAAAGTGGGTCTTTTTTGTGCGCAATCGAGTTTTTAAAAACTACTAAGCAAGCATCAAAAAGACACTTGTGCTCCGAGTGATGAACGATGTTTTTTTATCATAATGCGGAATTAGACTTTTAACAGTTAAAACTATTAACTATAAAGTTATCTTTTCGAGGTTATATTTGCAAAGTAAGTCATATGCAGTGATTAAATTTCTGTTATTTACAAAAAAATACTCTTTAAAACTTTTCAATTTCATAATTTTGCATCTCAAAATTAATACCAGTAAATGAGTTTTAGTAAGTGAGTTTAGTAAATGAATAATAATATACTTAGCAAACAGGTGACTTTTCAGTCATAGGACCTAAAAAATATTCCAGTATCATTTACAAGTTCTAGGACAACGATGAAACGGTTTTGGTACTATTGAGAGAAAAAAACAGCCTGATTCCGTGCAGAATGATAAAAAAATTACTTTAAAATTGCTGTAGTAAAGGTCCAATAGATGTTACGGTGTAGACATACTAAACATTATTTTTCGGTAAACAATTTGTTTAGTTAATTGGAAAAAGCATGAACCACCATAATAACGTGGCTTGGCCTACTCAAAAGCTTTTAATAATTAATATGCACAAAGTTAAATAAAAACTAAAATTGTACATCACACATTATGATGACTTTGTGGCTACTAAAGATCACAGACACAACGAGTACTTAACTAAGGATTCAAAATACTGCACTACTAAACCATTTTTGAATGTACACAATTATTCCTCTCATATTATTGAGTGCGTGCTTATAAATTAAATATTCATGTACATTGAATTTCCCTTATCCATACGAATAGAAGTTAGCGCGTAACATTAATCTATAAACCTTTTTCTTCTCATAACACTAATATTTTCACTAACTAATATACATATTTTTTTTGTAAAAAGTAAATTGCATCTAGCCTGAATAACTACTTTTTTTACTTTACAAATAAATACAGTGTTGTTTTTATGTAAAAATAAATTACATTTCGTGATTCATGAGAATATTAACAAAAATATATATATTTACAACATCAGATTTGTATGAATGTGTGGATAAACCCCTTTTTAATTTTTCCTTACATTACACCACCGCACACTAAATTTATTAAACATAATACCACTGTGTGCATCATTCCCAGACTTACTGGTTCAGCATTTTAGGGATTAAATTTTAATTGCTCCTTTTTGAATGTTTTTAATTTTACATACTTCTAGGAGCATTATTACTAACAAAATATTTGAAATATTTGATATAAATAGATACATTAATGATACCCTTTCAAAAGTTCAATTTATCATACGGTTACAGGGTTTAAAACTTGCTTTTGCTATAAAAAAGAAGCGACTTTCGGCTGCGAACCGTAAAAAATCAGTTAACTTATATACGTAGATAAAAACGGATTTTACAAACAATCGTCATGTGATATGTTTTGATAAACAAATATGTTCTGTTGTAATGTATCTTAAACAAGGAAAGGCTATTTCTAAGTAGCTACGATAAATCTTATAGCACTAGTACAATACAGTGATGGAAGTATGTAAGACCGGATTTTGAGACAACATGGCCATTATCGATACAGAGGAGATTCCGCTGATCATTATACAATACAGGGAAGTTATGAAGTACTCTTTAAAGAAGTTTGAAAACGTTCCATCATTTCTCAGAACCAAAAGGGCTTTATGTTGCTAAAGAATTTATGTTTGTGTTTTATGTTGGTAAAAAATATGCTAAATTGTGGTTTAAACAAGCTTGGATGACCTATACACTTTTGTTTTTGTGAAAAACACATAAAACTCAAGGTTTTTTTGTATTTACATGTGTGATATAAATTCTCATTGTATTTAAAATAACACATTGATCTATTGAAACCATTTGTGATTTTCCCTTTCTATATCTTATTTTTATCTCTGATTCAAATAATGGCGTTGACGATAGATGAACTTGAGAGACCAATTATTGTTAAAACTGGGAGGGGTGAATTACTAACTCTATAAAAACTACATTAGCAGTGTCTTAAACTTTAAAGTGACCCAGAAAACGAAACCTAAAGGAGGAGTTCCAAACATTCAAACAAATAATTACTCTAACTTTTATTACAAAACTAGCAAACCAAAGACAGAAACTATCTATTGAAGATTTCGCATGAGTGTTAGTAACCTGCTGCTCTGTGAATTCTAAATTCGTGATAAGAACTCCTAAAAAGCAAAAGAAACTTTTAAACGTCTTATTTTATCAAAGCCCTTTGACTTTAATCATTTCCATCTCACTTGTCAATTATTGTATTTCTACTCTTGTTTTTGCGTCACAAAATACCTTAATAAGCGATTTTCTTTTGCTACATCATTATGAAGCTCCAGCTTTTGTTCATATGCTAATATAACCGAATATTAGTTTTTTATATGCTTTCTTGTATAATCTTTCTTTTTCACAAATTATGATCCTAGGTGTATTCATTACAACATTAATTTCTCGTTTATAAAATACAGAATATTCCTTATATTGGTTTCAGAGAACGAAATTCTACAATATATTGTCATTCTTGGTATAAGTGTTCAATATTTACAGTACTACGTTGGTGAGCCTACATCGTCACTCTAGTGCACAGCAGGAGCAGGCTAGCCGCTGCCCACGGCCGGCAGTGTGGCGGCAGTGGCAGGACGGTGTCGGTGTCGGTGTGGCGGTCAGTGGCTCATGTAGGGGCAGCCCGGCGCCGCGCATGTGAAGGGTCTGCTGGGCAGCGCGCTCTGGACTGCGCTACTCACATGTGACAGTCCGCGCCGCTTCTCTTGCTCCTGCACAACAGATAAGAATAAGAATAATATTTATTTCCATAAGAAGCAAATACATACAACATTTACACAGAACACTTCACAGATACATATAAAATTTTTCATTTTACAAAGGATTCAGTCTAAATCATTATAAAAAGATATTTATAATAACACATTTTTACATTGAGCATGTGATTTTCCTTACTCTACACATAGTCCAGGCTCTGAACAGGTTGAGCATGCATAAAAGTCTAACGAAATTTTACTTTTGATTATTGTTGGGAACATGTAGTAGATGTAAAAAATTGATGTTGCCACATTTCCAAAGTGGGCACAACACGGGGGACGCCCCCTAGAGGAAGTCGTAGAGGAAACTGTGTTGGCCTATGTCATGTTGTATATCATTTTAAAGGTCTTTGAATGTAGATTCGAATGCCACAAAGCCGATCTCTAAAGGGCGATTATAACTCGAGTTATTGCCTTTTGAAATTTCGGCAAAATGCTTTTTATGCAAAGTTTGACTGCCTACCATTTCTAACTCGATCGTTCATTTATGGTCGGCTTTGCGAAATTGCTTTCTATTAAACATGGTCTTAAAGCTTACGTTAAATATTTCACAAAAAATTTCGTGGATTGTCCCAAATAGGACTGAAAATCATAATGTAATTATAATATTTCGGACAGCAATTGAAGACGGCAGATGAAGACTTAAAATAAAACATTTAACTTAATTTTCAGGATATTTATAAAGAGGAGATAGACATAATTTAAATAGATTTGAAAATAATGTCGCCAACTAGACCTCAAATGAACGTTGGAGCCAGAAATGGTAAGCAGTCAAATTTTGCATGAAAGGATTTTACCGACAATTCAAAACGCAATAACTCGCGTTATATTCGACCTTTAGAGATCGGGTTTGTGGCATTTTAATCTACATTCAAAGACCTTTAAAATGATATATAACATGACATAGGCCAATTCAGTTTCCTCTACAACTTCCTCTAGGGGTCGTCCCCCGTGTTGTGCCCACTCTGTAAATGTGGCAACATCGATTTTTTACATCTACTAAATGTTCCCAACAATAATCAAAAGTCAAATTTAGTTAGACTTTTATGCATGCTCAACCTGTTCAGAGCCTGGACTAACACGAAATTACACTTTAGGTTATTCCCGCTATTGCATGGAAAAATTACATAACGTTAACTTTCGGTGCATTTCGGAAAGTAACCGTTATGGGATTTTGCGGTGCAGACTGATCAGTCGTTGTATTGTTTCCGAGCGTGTGTACCTCGACATACGCACTTAAACTCAGAGTTATAAGTTCGGTTTTTTTTCTTGATACTAAGTTGAATAAACAAAAATATTCATGTTGTTTACAAGTTTTTCGATATTGTAATTAAAAATAATGTTCAATATTCGTCTCAAAAGTGCCATTGCGGGGCTGGATAGTCTTTTCCACACGCTCGGCTTCGCGTCACGAGTAAATGTAATCTGTCCCCGCCATAAGTCATTTTCGAGACTAGTAATGAAAACTACTATTAGCTACTGCCTCGTGGATTTGACAATTTAGTTGGCAATGGTTTAGTACTTTTTAAAAATATTTTTACAAATACAAATTTGAAAAAATAATTATATATTTATACAAATACACACTGGTAACAAAAATTTATAAATTATAAAATGTAACAAATTTTGTAATTAAAAATAATATCGCATGTTAAATTTTATTTCAGTAGGTACATAATCAACATATTAACAATAGTTTGTTTATTTCTCACAAAAAAATGTCTAAAACAAACACTTCATAATTCATTGAGAGATCTAGTGACATTTAGCCTGTCAAGATAATCAAAGATAACTGTTTGATGCGACAAAAGAGGTTCCGAAAGACTGGTACGAGAGGCACTCCTCATGAGAAAATATTTTCCAAATTTCCTTATTTCACTAGCTTTGAGTATTTCTACATTATAAAATATCATATTTGAGCAATTCCTTTATTATTAATACAGACTGCAGTACTTTTACCCATCGCATGATTCACTTACAATTCTTGAGTGGATTAAGATTTTTGTAAACTATTTATTAATTATGTAACTGGTTTGCCAAAATTGGAACCTCTGTTGAAATTCATAATTAAAAATATTTGTTGAAATAATTTTTATGTTTTGGACAAAAAGCTTTTAACATATAAAAATTGCCTATATTTGTTTTCAGTTTCTATTTTATATTTGTTTTATCAATATGCCAGTCCCGTTGCGTCGAAGTGTACATGAACTCTCCGGGGTAAACAAGTGGGGGGATGTTGAGCGAATGAATGCCGCAATACATCAACGGTTACGTAACAATGAACATGAACATGAACATGAACAGGCGCGTCCGGAGAGTTGAGCTCATGCGACAAGTTCACGCTCTTCAATTTTAACTAGGCAGATTCCAAACAAAGGCTTAGTTTTTAATTCATTCAGAAGTAATATGAAATTTTGATCAAAGACGTAATCCTCCGCATTTCACGATTGGGAATAACGCCTCTCCTCTTGGAAAAATATGGATTTCTCTTGATGAGTACCGTTGGTGACACTGACGTCATCATTTAAGTTACGTCCTTTATATATAGTATTGTTTTAACATTTTGTATATTCTGAAATGGAAAATGTTTAGTATCCTAAAATAAAAATTAAAACTTTTACATAAAAAAATCAAGGAATGTTGGGAAATGTAATCTTATTTCATTGTTCTACCACTCTATTGCAAAACAAATTAAATGAAAATTGCTGCATGTATATTTTGTAATAAATTTTGCTTTTAATGTTTCCTTTTTTTAGTAATATATAACGATTTGGTTTAAACAAACTTTTGAAAAATAAAATAAATTACGACCTGAATAGTAAGCAGATTCCGATCTGAAATCATCCAAACAACAATTAATTGAATAGTGCTTAGAGGCGTTTTAGCCACGTGTTACAGGTTTACTGGTATTTTAAGTTGTGGTCATCTATCTTAATTTAAATTTTGAGAGTGTCTCTTAGAAATTTAATTACATTTTCAAGTATGCTTTTGACAAGCATGTTTTTAATCATTGTATGATTAGTCATAGTTTTAATTTTTATATTTGGCGATTAACATTTGATCATAAAAGAATAATGATATTATTTCAGTTATTTTCATTTTGTGTATATAACGCCTGAGGCATATTATAATGTTTTGAGGGGAACGGTAAAACCCCCAGTCTTGTTAATATGTAATGTAGACCAGTATAGGCCAATGACAAATAGCAACTGGGTATATCCAGCCAGGGTACTGGGTATTTAGCCCACTGGGTACTGTCAACCAGTATCGAATTTTCAAAAAGCTACTATCTTTTTTCAGGAACGATCCGACAACCTTCATATTCAAATGTATGCACTAGCTAGTATAAAAAGTATTAAGTTATACTATGTAGAAAAACAGATTAAATGTGCTGTAACGTATTTCCAAGAGTACATAAAATAAATTTAAGAAATTTCAATTATTACCAGAAAGTTGTTTACTCAAGGACAACTCTTTGATAAATTCAAACAGTGTGTGTTTTCAAAAGAACTAGTTGTTGCCCGTCGATACCGACGGATATAGCTCCATTAGTGGTAAATGAAACGCTATAATAGTACAAACATGTAAGGTAGTCTATAAAATGTACTTCTTTGAACTGCCATGCCAAGAACAATAATATATTTTACAGAAAATACTACGATTTTAGTTGGAGCGTTGGAAAAGTAGGCCTATTCCGTAAAACCAATAATGTTGCATCCTTGTACTTATAGGCCCTACTCTCTAGTACCTAGGCTATTTTATAAACATGCCAATTTGATTGTTTAGGTAGGCGCAAACCTAATTAGCCTAAGAAAACCGTTCTATTAGGTTCAACAATATCAGAAATAAGTAGACCAATATCCACTTGTAGGCCTATTGGATAAATTGTTCTTAACAGTTTTTTTTTTCAAGAATTAGGAAAGGCCTAGAGTGTTGTAACTTATGATGGATGGCTTTAACAAATATTGGTGTAGGCTATTAGGGTAGGATAGAACGTAGAGAAACCATTTATAACCACTTTCATATCGCAATATTTATGCTGTAGTGTTCAAGTTTCAATAACTATCCAAATTTAAAGAATACAAATTTATTTCACAGAAAATTGCATAATTTTTGTTGGAGTGTCTGTCAAAGTAGGCCTATAGGCATATTCCTTAAAAACAATAATGCTGCACCCTTACTATGTAACACAGACACTCTTTAGTATTTTATAAACATAAAAAATCTATTGTTTACTTAGGCCTAAACCTTAGTAGCCTAATCAAAGCGTTATATTAGTTAAAAACATAAAAAAATAAGCAAGCCTAAACTATCCATTTGTAAACTTGTTAGTTTAATAAATAAGTTTTTTGAGCTTGAACAGGCCTATAAATATTTTAATGTATCTATTTTGCTTAAAATAAATATCGGTACCATCAGTAAAACATTTATTAGTGACGCCGTTATTGGACACACTACAAAAAGTATATTTGAGAAGATCGGTCTGAAACCCGGGCCGTCTGATTTGGAGTAAGTCACGCTACCGACTGCGCCACAAATACTATCGTTAAGCGAAGTGAATGTAGCCTAATAGTGGAATCATTTTATGAGAAAATATGGCCTAACCCCAAAAAAATTGCAACACGAGCGATTTTTTTTTAAATGATAGCTAAGAGTGCCCTTATTAACCCCTCAAAAATCGCCATTAATCGCACCTTGGGAACATGCCGGAAAATTCAAAATGGCCGCCAAGATTGCTGCCAAAATATATATTTTAGCTTATATCTCGAAAACGGTTAGTTTTATCAAAAATCTTTATTTTAGCAACAATGTAGCTCTTTTAATGCCGATCAGTTTTCATTTTTACATTTTGTATGTCAGACGTATGGTGTGGCCGCAATTTGCCGAGCCGTAGGGCCTAATTCATTAAAATCTGCCTTTTTAGCGAATTTCCCTTTAGTGAAATTAAGCTATTACCGTTGGTCTCATGGTAAGACTCAAGACCGGGACCATCATAACTTTTCATTTTGGGGCCCCCAGAAGCCAAAAACAACATTCTTTTGAATTTTTATATATACACATATATATTTATCCATATATATATTTATCTATATATCTATGTATCTGTAAGCACGATAGCGGTCACAAAAATGGTCCGATCATAATGAAATTTGGTATGGAGGCGTAAAGTGGTAATTATTCGGAGTATTTCGAAAATCAGCCCGATCGGATTATTGGAAGGGGGGTAAGGGGGATTTTACCCCTCAAAAATTGATTTTTAGCGAATTTCCCATAGGGAATAAGCTATTACCGTAGGTCTCATGGTAAGACTTAAGCCCGGGGTTACTTTTTCGTTTTAAGGTGCCCAGAGACCAAAAATAATAGTCATTAAAATTTTTATATTTATATATATGTATATTTATATGTATATATTTATATATACATATATGTATGTGTCCCTAGGCACGATAACTCTTGTAAAAACGGTCCGATCGACACCAAATTTGGTAGAGATGTGTAATCCTACGTTTATTCGGATGAGTTCGTAAACCAGACATATTGACCTACCGGAAGGGGTAGTTTTGGGGGGTTTTATACCTCAAAAATGGGTTTTTTGCATTTTTCATATGTAATTTTTAAAAATTTTAAATTTTTATTTTGACCATTGGATTTAGCTCAAAAAAACACACAATTTAGTATTTTGAAGCTTTGCTCTATCTCCATTGGTTACCGAGATATTAAAAAGTCTAAAGACAGTACATTGTATTTTGGGGCTCCAATGTTAATCTTATGGAGAATTGGGATGTGTTAATATTTCACTTATTAAGCAATATTTTTGGACGAAACTTGGTATTCATCTTCATTTGGTTGAGATTCATCCATTTAAGGTAAAAAATCTCGGTTTTTGTACTTATCATGGCAGCAAACCTGCATACTCTTTTCCCATGTTAATCATAAGGAGAATAGGCAAACTCTTTTATTTATGGACAGATATTGATGAAACTTTCTATATATCTTTATATGGTCAAAATAAATTTTTTCTATGCTAAAAACCTACTTTTAGTGTCCCCCATGGCAGCATACCTGCATACTCTTTCCCTATATTTATCATAAGGAGAATAGACATTTATTTCCCTATTTATGAGCACGTGATGAAATTTTGTTTACAAGTTTAGTTGGTCAAAATTAATATTACTAATTTGGAAATTTTCTGAGTACGCAGGTCTGCTGCAACGGGGGGTATTTTTTTGTTTTTTTACAGAAAAAAATTAAAATAATCAAATGTTATTTGACACCATTGAATTCAGCTTGAAAAGAAAACAAACAATTTTGTATCTTGAATCATTGCTCTATGTCCATTGGTTGCCGAGATATTGAAAGCGGTAAACACAGAACATTGTCCAAATGTTAACCTTATGAGAAATATATAAAATGCTATATATCCATTATTTCTCAACATATCTTAATAAAACTTGGTATGTGGCTTCATCTAGTAGAGATATACTTGATTATGACCTAAAGTTCCCCATTTTTGACATTTCAGTGGCAGCAAACCTGCATACTCGCATTTCCCATGTTATTCTAGTGGAGAATATTTCGCTGCAACAAGGGTATTTATTAAAAAAATATTCATAATTTTTAATTTTTGATGACGAAATGTTTGAAAATAAAAATTTTGCTTGAAAACATCATATTTAAAAGTTTTTTGCGATGTGTTTTCCTACTTTTTTCTTTTTTTTAGCTAAACTCAATGAAGTGTAAACTAAAATTTGATTTTTTTTAAAATTTTCTATGTAAAAAAAATTTGCAGCAGACCTGCATACTCAGCGAATTTCAAATGCTTCAATAAATAATTAAAATGGTGCCTTACATCAAGATTTGTCAACGTGTGTTCATAAATAAGCATGCAAGAATATTCTCCACTAGAATAACATGGGAAATGCGAGTATGCAGGTTTGCTGAAACCAGGTTCACTTGAATGAATCAGTTCACTGAAATGTCAAAAATGGGGAACTTTAGGCCATAATCAAGTATATCTCTACTAGATGAAGCCACATACCAAGTTTTACTAAGATATGTTGAGAAATAATGGATATATAGCATTTTATATATTTCCCATAAGGTTAACATTTGGACAATGTTCTGTGTTTACCGCTTTCAATATCTCGGCAACCAATGGACATAGAGCAATAATTCAAGATACAAAATTGTTTTTTTTTTCAAGCTGAATTCAATGGTGTCAAATAACATTTGATTATTTTAATTTTTTTCTGTAAAAAAACAAAAAATACCCCCCGTTGCAGCAGACCTGCGTACTCGGAGAGTTTCCAAATTAGTAATATTAATTTTGACCAACTAAACTTGTAAACAAAATTTCATCACGTGCTCATAAATAGGGAAATAAATGTCTATTCTCCTTATGATAAATATAGGGAAAGAGTATGCAGGTATGCTGCCATGGGGGACACTAAAAGTAGGTTTTTAGCATAGAAAAAATTTATTTTGACCATATAAAGATATATAGAAAGTTTCATCAATATCTGTCCATAAATAAAAGAGTTTGCCTATTCTCCTTATGATTAACATGGGAAAAGAGTATGCAGGTTTGCTGCCATGATAAGTACAAAAACCGAGATTTTTTACCTTAAATGGATGAATCTCAACCAAATGAAGATGAATACCAAGTTTCGTCCAAAAATATTGCTTAATAAGTGAAATATTAACACATCCCAATTCTCCATAAGATTAACATTGGAGCCCCAAAATACAATGTACTGTCTTTAGACTTTTTAATATCTCGGTAACCAATGGAGATAGAGCAAAGCTTCAAAATACTAAATTGTGTGTTTTTTTGAGCTAAATCCAATGGTCAAAATAAAAATTTAAAATTTTTAAAAATTACATATGAAAAATGCAAAAAACCCATTTTTGAGGTATAAAACCCCCCAAAACTACCCCTTCCGGTAGGTCAATATGTCTGGTTTACGAACTCATCCGAATAAACGTAGGATTACACATCTCTACCAAATTTGGTGTCGATCGGACCGTTTTTACAAGAGTTATCGTGCCTAGGGACACATACATATATGTATATATAAATATATACATATAAATATACATATATATAAATATAAAAATTTTAATGACTATTATTTTTGGTCTCTGGGCACCTTAAAACGAAAAAGTAACCCCGGGCTTAAGTCTTACCATGAGACCTACGGTAATAGCTTATTCCCTATGGGAAATTCGCTAAAAATCAATTTTTGAGGGGTAAAATCCCCCTTACCCCCCTTCCAATAATCCGATCGGGCTGATTTTCGAAATACTCCGAATAATTACCACTTTACGCCTCCATACCAAATTTCATTATGATCGGACCATTTTTGTGACCGCTATCGTGCTTACAGATACATAGATATATAGATAAATATATATATGGATAAATATATATGTGTATATATAAAAATTCAAAAGAATGTTGTTTTTGGCTTCTGGGGGCCCCAAAATGAAAAGTTATGATGGTCCCGGTCTTGAGTCTTACCATGAGACCAACGGTAATAGCTTAATTTCACTAAAGGGAAATTCGCTAAAAAGGCAGATTTTAATGAATTACGGCTCGGCAAATTGCGGCCACACCATACGTCTGACATACAAAATGTAAATATGAAAACTGATCGGCATTAAAAGAGCTACATTGTTGCTAAAATAAAGATTTTTGATAAAACTAACCGTTTTCGAGATATAAGCTAAAATATACCGGGTGTCCAGCCTAAAGTGTTACAATAGCTAACTTTTTTATTTTATGTGTGACAGTGTACTTCTTATGGGGGACCCCCTTTACTTTTTTATTTTGCTTTTTGATAAGTATTTCACTTTTCAAAATTTCCCGCCATTTTTCCAATATGGCGGCCAACTTAAAAATTTCTTATAGAACACCCTTTATGTTATGGTGTTTTTGAAATTTACATACAATTTTAAGACTTTTTTATTCTTTGCCATTTTCTTCTAAACCTCACGGTTAGGGAGCTAGAGGCAATTAAAGTTCATTTTTAGTTCCATAAGAATAACATGGGGCAAATTTCGTCTGCCCATATCTCCGAAACCATTGATTAAAATAAAAAATACTCAAGAATAAAAATGTCTTAAATTGATGTTTTAAGAACATTTCACTCATAAAAATTATCATTTACGCATAAATTATCCTCTTTCCAATATGGCGGGGAAAAATAAAATTTTCAAAATTTTTTTTGGTTATTTCAAAAAAAGTGTTTTAAAAACATCAATTTAAGACATTTTTATTCCTAAGTATTTTTTAATTTAATCAATGGTTTCGGAGATATGGGCAGATAAAGTTTGCCCCATGTAATTCTTATGGAACCAAAAATGAACTTTAATTGCCTCTAGCTCCCTAACCGTGAGGTTTACAAGAAAATGGCAAAGAATAAAAAAGTCTTAAAATTATATGCAAATTTCAAAAACACCATAACATGTAGGGTGTTCCATAAGAAATTTTAAAGTTGGCCGCCATATTGGAAAAATGGCGGGAAATTTTGAAAAGTGAAATACATACCAAAAAGCAAAATAAAAAAGTAAAGGGGGTCCCCCATAAGAAGTACACTGTCAGACATAAAATAAAAAAGTTAGCTATTGTAACACTTTAGGCTGGACACCCGGTATATTTTGGCAGCAATCTTGGCGGCCATTTTGAATTTTCGGGCATGTTCCCAAGGTGCGATTAATGGCGATTTTTGAGGGGTTAATAAGGGCACTCTTAGCTATTATTAAAAAAAAAAAAATCGCTCGTGTTGCAATTTTTTTGGGGTTCAACACTAAAATGATTCCACTATAAAGCATTACAACGTTGCAAACGACAAATTGATTGCACAAAGAATTTCCGATACATACGTTTCTTTTAATACAAATGTGAGCAATTTATTTAAAGTAAACCTTTACAATTTAGTCTTAATTTTAAAGCAATCAGCTATTTTACATAATTAACCAACTTTGTTTCCATTTAAAAGATAATACATCATAATAATTGTAAACGTTTTTAGGTGCTGACCACAATAAACCAAATCCTTCATGAGCTTTTGTTCATCCACTCTGTATTTAGACAAAATACCTCGTGTGTTTACAATCAGCTGATTGAAATTGTGTAAAGTAAATAAATTGTTAAGGTTTGAAAATGTCAACATTTTTAATTTAAGGGAGTAAGATAACGTTAATTATATGATTAAGCAACTTTCTTCTCATAAATGACAATACATCATAATAATTGTAAACGTTTTAGGTACTGGCCATAATAAACCAAATCCTTTATGAGCTTTTGCTCATCCACTGTATTTAGACTAAATACGTGTGTTTACAATCAGCTGATTGAATGCGTGTAAAATTAATAAATTGTAAAGGTTTGAAAATGTCGATATTTTTAATTTAACGAAGTAAGATAACGTTAAAGTAAATAAAATCTGCTAGTATACAAAGGTTCACGTTTTATTTGGTACAAACTGCGTGTAAATTGGTCCAGTAGAAGTCTCAGACGAACTGTCCAAAGGATTGAAAATGTTGGCTTTTTTCCCCATGTTAAATCTCCATAAGAAAAGTTTATTTTTCTTTTTGACAGATTTAACGTAAATATTTTTGAAATACAATTAAAACCTGCTAATATAGAACCGAAAACGTTTATTTTGGTACAACCCGCATGTAAATCGGTCCAGTAGAAGTCACAGACGAAGTGTCCAAAGGTTTTTTAACTTTGTGTTTTAAATATATAGATTATTTTAAGAATGAATATTTTTTACTTATTGATACTTTGAATTTTCTGCATTTCAAAAAGGAACTAAAGCACAATCTTAATTTATCCCTTCTGCAATAAATGGAAATGTTAAAATAATAACTTGTTACAATTTCAACCCAAGTTAAATCATAATAAAAATCGAACAAAAACCGTGCCTCTATTACTTCTAAAGTATTATTTGTGTCATTGATCTACTTGATTTCAAGAAAAGGTATCTACACTTCTGTTTAGTTTGGATTGTTTGAGTAAACTGTCACCGCCACTCCAAGTTATCCACTGTACCACTGGGCTACCAATGAAACCGAAGTTTGGTCAACGGCTTTTGACTGTTTACTGACTTCTATTTGTCCAGCTGAAAGCCATTGAACGCATCGATAACACACGTGTGTATCTTTTTATTCGTGATCGTTACATTTTTGCATGCAATTTCCATATATGACAAACAGAGTTACAACCGTCATCAGTTTGTTGGTTAAAACTGAACATTGACGTCACATGCACTAATACTATCTCAGATTTATACTTGTAGAGAAATATAACATTACATAACTTAATATTACATGATGTGGAACTTTTTTTGGATTTTAAAGTATAACAAACTATTGCTTTCCCGTTGTGTATAAGATGTTATCGGTAAGAGAAGATAAAACGAAAAAGTAACATGGTCCCGGGCTTAGGTCTTACCATGAGACGGTAATAGCTAATTCCCTATGGGAAATTTGCTAATATTCCCAATGGGAAATTCGCTAAAAGGATGCATTCTTCATAGTGCTCACCAAACTTGTAACTCATTATCCATATTTTTTCTGGATCCAACCTTTTAAAAGTTTATTCATAAAGTTTCATTTAAGAATGAAGATAAGGAATATCAAAATATGTTTGAATAAAAAATATCAACTACTAAAACGCTTTCATTATCAATACACTAATAGTAGTTTTCCAACTTTACAAGTACATGCGGAATTAGACTTATAATAGTTGAAAATTTTTATTATAAAATTGTATTTTTAGGTAATCTATATCTATATATATAATACGTGATGCCCCTTTTTTGTTAACACTACTCCTCCCTTATTTCTGGACCAATTTTAAAGTTTGAGGTGTCAAAAGAATGGTCTCAATTCGTAGTTTTGCAATAAGGTTTTAGATTTTTGATATTTTAATTCTGAAGGTCACGGGAAGCCCTCAAAGTTCATTTTTGTCCATAAGATTAACATGGGGAACAATTTATATTGAATTGCTAAATAAAACAGCTGTTGATAGTTAAACAAACAAGCACATGTGTTAAAAGATAGCTGAATAGAAGCAGTTGAACTACTGGTACTGAAATATCAACACAGATCCAGACTTTAATAGAAGTAGTGTCTACTAGTGGCTCATAGGGGCAAAAGCCCCTAATCATAAAATTAAAATAGCATGAACCATAACATATTACCATTTCTTCCACAACGAAGGTTTCCAGAAAATTTAATTTTAATTTGAGTTGTATATGCCTAATATTTTAACAATCCTACGTCAATCCTGTACTATTATGTTACCCGTTTGTAAATGCTCTATTTTGTCTGTTGTTAAACTCATATCGATCTATTTAAAATAAGTTTTGAAAAAAATCGTAGTCCCTTAATTGAGCTGTGACAGCTTTTAATATAACATAGAAAACCGGCACTGAAAAAAACATTGATTTTTTTTTAGCTCCTGTCAGTTTGTTTATATTTTTTATGTTTTAGTCACAAAATTTAAACACAGCACCTCAAAATGCATCTTTACTTGCTGTGAATATTCATCCCTCCTAATCAAAACTCTTAATTTTGTGTAAACAAAGCAGATTTTTTTTAAATCACTACATGGAAAATCTTTAAGGAGAACCTTTCAGAAAGAAATCATTCTTATATATTTCCCATTTTGTTATAAAGTTTTTACCTGCTGCATTTTCCTCTAGTATGTCGGGAAAACGTCTTTGATTTTAACTCGTCTCCTATAATCCTACAATCTATGAAATGACTAAAAGGTTTCTCGGAAAATTCAGCTAACAGAATACCAAAACTTCACTGACTGATACACTTTCATCGTCGACTGATGTGTCATCGTCATTCAATATGATCATTTGACACTTTTCGTCTTAAAATAAAACCAAAACAATGGAAATAATGTAGGTGTTTCTCAAACCAAAATTCATCGCCCATTGCATCTCTATTAACGATCAGAAAGCATTTTATGATTTGCATACACGCTCAGTTTTTTTTACAATTTAAATTATAGTACTGTAACAACAGTAAAATCAGCAGTCAATTTTTAATAGTATGTAAGGTTAATTCTCCTAGTAGAATTTTTAGTAGCTCAAAGCAACAAAACGTCTTATTATAGTATTAACACTATAGGGTTAATTTTTGTCATTTGGCTATGAATAGTTCTTTACTCAATTTTATAATCTGTCTCTCGTTTTAAAATAAAACCAAAACATATGTACACAAAGAAGACATTTTTCGAATCCCCATGCTATTCTTAAGGAGGACGTTTTACTATACTTCTCATTTCCTTGTAACTTTATGGATACGCTTTATGGGACCGAAACCTTTAATTTGAGACTCCTACCATCTTCCTGCGATTTGTAAAACGCTCACAATTTTGCCCAAGAAATTTCGCTTACAGAATTATTATATAGATTGCTTCTCTTTGTGTGAATTATTTTGTTATCTTCACTCAATGTTAGCATCTGTGTCTCATTTTGAAATTAAACCATAACATATGTTTTAATGTATACAAAGCAGACGTTTTTTAAATCCCCATGCTATTCTTATGGAGGACGTTTTACGTGATTTCTCATTTCCTGTTAACATTATGGACACGCCGATAGTTTTCCCTCGTGCATGGGACCGAGACCTTTAATTTGGGACCCCTCCCATCTTTCTGCGATCTGTATGACGCTCACAATTTTGCTCAAGTAATATCGCTTACAGAATTATATATATAGATTGTATGGAACAAATGTGTGTTTTACCTATTCCCTCAAAATGAAGCAGGTAGATTTTGCTTGAACTTTGTAATTATGTGTATTTAGACACAAAAATATGTTTAGTAAATTAACCCCAGAAAAATTCATATTCCTGTATAAAAACAAGTTTGGGAATTGAAACAACAACGTAAGTTAACAAAAATTGAAACACTAAATGTTTGCGCGTCGTCGGTTTTCAAAATGCTGATAAGTAGGAAAAAGGATAAGTTAGTTGGTTGTTGGCCTTAAATAAAAAAGAGCCTGTTTACAAATTTAATGCAGAATATAAAAAATCGAAGACAACATTTAAAAGTGTTTTACTACCAGTCTAGATAACAAGCTTATTGCAAAAATCTTTTGTACAAAAAGAAATTTTAACCAAAATATAAATACCACATTAAACCAAAATGGGCCATACCAACAAAGATGTGGATTTTCTTCATTTTTGTGATTTATTTATTTAAGTTCTGTAGGCCTAATGCCATGGGAAATTCAGTTAAAGAGGTTTCGGTTTGTTATAAATAGTAATAGTGTGGACTTATTAACCATGTCTACTACCATTGACTATGTACACTCTACTACTAACAGACTAGATGTATACAGTACTAGACTACAAAAACATTTTGCAGTGAGTGCTGCATAGCTCATTCAGGACCGGATAGTTGTAAAGTCATTATTGATTTTCCTTTTGTTTTCATTTACGTTCTTTGTGTGATGAACTATCTAGATCCAACATCTGTGAGTTTATTCTAAATTTTATAGGAGTTTTTAGGCAGAGGCTCTAGGACAAATCGGCATAAGAACCATCACGTAATCCTAGCTAATTGAGATCTAAAAAACAACTACCAATAAATCTCAACACTATCACATTGGAAAGTTGGAGAATAAGTGATAAAGATCGATTGATAAAATATCAATATAGTGTAATCTGATTTTTGCTATAATTAAATTTAAATTTAAAGCAACTCGGTAAAATACCTTGCATAAAAATCATCATTTAAGCCTAGCTGATTTGGAAAAAAAGGACAACCATAAAATTTCAACTCTATATCACAAGTAATAAGTTGGAAAATAAGTGATGAACATTGATTGATCAAATGCTGACAAGATGGAAATTAATTCGCAGTAAGATATTTATGAAAAGACCGAAGTAAATTATTATGGAACAAGGTTTGATAACCAAGCACTCTGAAAAATGCAGCGCATCGCGCTGCACAGGTACCCCTAGTATTTCTAAAGAAGTGATTTCTGCAGAACGATAAAACATTATTCTAATATCAAAACTTACAGTAAATTTTGGATATAAAATAGTTTTACACCGAAAAAGTTTGAAAAAACTTAACATTTTTATACTACTATAAACGGATCTGGAATTTAGAGCCTATGTCGGACTTAGAATGGCCAAAAGTGCAAATCCATAATTTACCTAGCTTATTGTTGAAAAGAGACTAAAAATATTGACCATGGAGGCTTTTTAATTTTATTTATGAACTCGGGTAATCTTCTGGCATTGTATCGTTGAACTACTACATGAATCTACTATTAGCCCAAATAAGTTATTTTCTTTTGCTAAAGAAAATTTTGATTTTCTTTGAGTTTCAATCGCAATTTTTAAATTATCAACACAATATTGAGTTTTTTAACTCCTAAAATACGGAAGATGTTATGTAATGAAAAATTTTACAATTGCATTTTGAGATACAGAATTACAATTATTTGTTTATAAGGATTTTAACGAAATATGAAATATTATTTTATGAACCCTCAAAACTAGTTTTATCTAAACAAAGTTTATGTTTAAATGAATATTAATTGTAACGGTCGTTAGTTAAAACATCGTTAACCAATTATTGTTTTAAAAAGTTTCTCGTAAAGTTTAACTAATAATTATAATTTGGTTATTATTGTTAAGTAAATATATTTATTGCAACATTGCATCACGTGAGGAAATCGGAGAGCACTTTTTCACCCGCCGCAGGGCAGAATAATGACGTCATGACTACTAATAGTATTTATTTTATTCGATGGTTCGATACCGATGCGATGTGAGGTTCGATACCAACGGAATCGATTCCGATGCTGACCTAGAACTAGACTAATCAGTCGACTGCCGATGTGATTGTTTCCTTCCATAACGTAATTTTATTTGATTTTGATTGATGTTGAATCCTATACTATAATACGAGCATGCAGTATCTGAAGGGATGTGTGTTCCACGATCTCGAAATGTAGCGGGTAGGACCAGGCCCAGCCAAAGTTGTAAGGCCTAATATAATTATTCCATTTCAAAAATTTATTTTGGATCGAAGATGTGAAGGGTGTAGAATGTGAAGCCGTTAAAACGTCAATAAAGTATTTTTGAACCTAATTTCTAAATGGAAAATAGCTTATATTAAAATATAACTCAAACAATTAATTTATAACGGACCATTGCATAGACTTAAAATTGATTGCTGAGAGTAATCCGGAGTTTCAAGAGTTAATTTTACCACGGGAATGAGTATAATTCAGTCGGAAATTAACTCAAGATCAATACGTTTTTTGGTAAGTTTAAAGTTTGTTTTGGCGTCCATAACCAAAACAACACGTATGTGTCGGTATACAACCGACTTACACCGATTACAATGACTACGTTCGAAGTTGTTCAATATCGATAGTAATCGGCTTGACAGTAACGTCATTATTCTGCCCTGCGGCGGGTGAAAAAGTGCTCTCCGAGGAAATCACTTTAATGTCGGTGTTGACGAGTACGCATCCTAGCGGTTTGAACTCGAACTATCGAGTAACAAGCCGGTGCTGCGACCTTCCGGACACCGGCTACATTGATTGGTGCTGCTGCCTGGCGTCGGTTATTCAAACCTGGTGTGATTGTTGTAGAAACAGACAGTTTTTCATACCTCAATACTTGAAGAAAGGTGCGTAAACCACTTGATGAACTAAACTTGTCTTTGTAAAAGCAAAATAATAATCCACAGTTATTTTAAAGCAAGTGAACATTTATTTTTTTTTAAGTAAAAAATATGTTATATTCGTCTTTGAAACGCATCAGAGTTTGGAAAAAAAAACTTTAGGTCGTGTTTTGTAAGGTGCTTTAACGTCAACTATAGTAACTATAGTCCGTTTTTTTAAAGCTGATCCTTCAAGTGAGAGATGGTGGTGGGGATTTGTTTATCCTTGCTAATATCCCATTGGCTGGAGCCCTTTGGTTTTTTTTGTTGTTGTTGTTGTTGTTTTTTTTTTTTTTTTTTTTTATTTCACTGTTGTATACCAGCTGGTAATTTTACATCACAACATATTGTGTATCAGTTTTACAATATTATTGGTAGCAGTTGTTTTTTTATCAGTTTGTTTTAGAACTGTTACTTTTCAACAAGGTATAGGTTTGGTTTAAAAATATAACAGCTGACTAGGAGTTACTGAAAGACATTATAACTTATTTAAAAACGTTATTTGAGGAAATCTGATACTCGAACATGTTTGTCACGAGTTTAAATGTTTTGTTTACAGTTTAAATCCCTCCCCCACCCCAATATTCTCGTGAAGGATCAGGACTATAGTTACGTGTTGCTCGAAATCGAGCAATCTATTGTCCGTTTTTTTAAACCTGATCCTTCTCGAGAAAATTGGGGTGGGGGAGGGGTTTAAACTGTAAACAAAAAATTTAAACTGTAAACAACACAATTAAACTCGTGACAAACGTTTGTCGAGTATCAGATTTCTTCAAATAACGTTTTAAATAAGTTATAATATCTTTCAGTAACTCCTAGTCAGCTGATATATTTTTAAGCCAAACCTATTCCTTGTTAAAAGTAACAGTTTTAAAGTAAACTGATTAAAAACAACTGCTACCAATAATATTGTAAAACTGATACACAATATGTTGTGATGTAAAATTACCAGCTGGTATGCAACAGTGAAATAAAACAAAAACAACAAAAAAACCAACAAAAAAACCAAAAGGCTTCAGCCAATGGGATAGTAGCAAGTATAAACAAACCCCCTCCACCATCTCTCCCTCGAAGGATCAGGCTTAAAAAAACGGACTATATATAATTCTGTAAGCCGAATTTCTTGAGCAAAATTGTGAGCGTTATACAAATCGCAGAAAGATGGGAGGGGTCTCAAATTAAAGGTCTCAATCCCATACACGAGGGAAAACTATCGGCGTGTCCATAATGTTAACAGGAAATGAGAAATCACGTAAAACGTCCTCCATAAGAATAGCATGGGGATTTGAAAAGCGTCTGTTTTGTGTAAATTAAAACATGTGTTATGGTTTAATTTTAAAACGAGACACAGATGATAACATTGAGTGAAGATGATGAAATAATTCACCCCAAAAGAGAAGCAATCTATATATAGCCTATAATTCTGTGAGCGAATTTTTTTGGTAAATTGAGAGCATTTTGCAACTCGCAGGAAGATGGTAGGGGTCTCAAATTATAGGTTTCGGCCCCATGCATGAGGGAAAATTATCAGCGTATCTATAAAGTTACAAGGAAATAAGAAATAGGGTAAAACGTCCTTCATATAGCACGGGGATTAGAAAACCGACTGCTTTGGGTACTTTAAACCGTATGTTATGATTTTATTTTAAAACGAGGGGCAGATGATAATAGGTCTATTGAGGGAAGCACTATTAATAACCAAATGACATAGCTAGAGTGGTAATACTATAATAAAGACGTTTTGAGGCTTTGTGCAACTAAAATTTCTTCTAGGAGCGTTACCAACCTTACAAACTATTAAAAATTGGACTGCGGTTTTTTAATGTTATGTTATAATAATTTAAATTGTAAAAAACTGAGCCTGTATGCAAATTTTTTAAATAAGAAAAATGGGATAGAAAGGTATTAAGAAAGTATTTGAGAAAGATTATTTTCTGAAAGGTTCTCCTAAGAGATTCTCGATATATAGTGATTTTTAAAAAATCTGTTTGTTTACACAAAATCATGAATTTTGATTTGGAGGGACGAATATTAACAGGGAGTAAAGATGATCTATTTTGAGCGGCTGTGTTTATTGACAGGAGCTATAAGATCTATTCAATTTTAGGACAAACAAGACAATGAAATGGGTATGATACAAAGTATTGGAAGTTGATTGACTCTGAAATGACATGACATGAACATCCGTCATGTTTTTTTTCTCATTGCCGATTTTATATGTTATATTAAAAAGTTGTGATAGATAAAAGGGACTATTATTTCTTGCAAAACATATTTTTCATAGATCAATATATAAGTTTAACAACACATAGAATGAAACATTTACAAACAGGTGGCCTAATAGTACAGGATTGTAAAGAGTGCATTGGGGGCGAATAGCCTGTTCAAACGGTATTGTTAAAATAAATCAAAATTAAATTTTCTGGAAACTTTCATAGTAAAGAATTGGTGATCCATTCTGGTTCATGCTATTTTAATTTTATGATTAGGGGCTTTTGCCCCTATGAGCCACTAGATTATTTTAATACAGTAAAAATGTTACTTTAGCTCTAAATCAATGACATACGACCAATCCAATATTGTGAATATCTGTAATTACCAAGAACTACACGTATTTACAGCTGATTATTAACAGGTGTTTAAAATTCTTTATTCAATCCCAATGTTATTTAAATGGGAAATTTTTATATTTCAATGTTGGATAGCGCCTTTATTTTCAGTCCGATTCTCATCAGTTTTTGGCGGAAACAACTACAGACCAAGCCCTATCCAACGACACCAAAAACTTGAAAATCGGTTGAAAATTGTAGGAGGAGTTCTCAAGACAAAAAAACCCTTAGCGTATTAAATTAGTATAGATAAGTGGTCTTGGCGGTGGTGGTTTACAAAATAACATGTTTTAAGGGTACTTTCAGGCCCAGGTAAATCGTTTTCTTAGGATAAATCAGTGTCTCTAGATGGGGAAATATCCAAAATATAGGCCTAAAAGAAATTACATGAATATTTGGGCATGAGAAAGTTGTAACATTTTTATTGTTTTTTACCTTATACCTTTTTACCTTATTTTTTTACTTTATAACTTTTTGATAAGATTTAATTAGACTTTTATATTATTTCATTAGGGATTATAAAAAGGGTTGAAACCCTATTTTATAATCCCTTCTGAATAAAGGTAGGCCTACTGTACAAGCAAATGTTGAATGTCTGGTAGTGTTCATAGCGGCGGACTGCCAGGCGCTGGATGCAATATGCCAACATCGAACATATTGCGTTTTTTGTTTGCAGGCGTTCATACTAGACTCCCTTTTGTTAAAGTAGTATCGCACTAAAGTATGATAGTAAAATATTACAACTGTACTGTGAATTTATATATATATATATATATATATATATATATATATATATATATATATATATATATATATATATACTAAACCTCACAAATAAAACACCCTTTGCAAATACAAAGCATTTATCATGTGCCCTCGTCCCACTCCGAGTGGGAAGGGAGGTGGTCACATCAACTCGTGCCGCCAAATACCTTGGGGTTATGGTGGACACAAAGTTAAGCTGGAGGGATCAGATCTTCCGTACGGCGGACAAGGCCGCTAAGGTAGTCACTTACCTTAGTAGGTTGATGGCCAATGTCGGGGGTCCCCGATCCAGCAGAAGACGTCTGTTGATGTCCGCGGTCCAGTCCGTGCTCCTTTACGGGGCAGAGGTGTGGGCAGGCGCTCTAGATAAGGAGTGCTACAGGTTGCGACTCGCCCGGGTTCAGCGTCAAGCTGCGCTTCGGGTGTGTTCCGCCTACCGGACAGTGTCCGAGCCTGCCGTCCTGGTGGTCGCCGGAGTCATCCCTGTCAAGCTCTTGGCAGGGGAGAGGAAAGCGATTTATCAGAGACAAGGCGAGATAGGCAAGGACACGGCAAGGACAGAAGAGCGCTCCCGAACCTTCCAGCAGTGGCAACACAGCTGGGAGCACGACACCCGAGGACGATGGACTGCGCGACTTATCAAGCAGGTCCAACCATGGGTGGAACGGCGGCATGGGGAGGTGGACTACTACCTGACCCAATTTTTGACAGGTCACGGCTATTTTCGGTCGTACCTGAACCGGATGGGAAAGACCGGTTCACCGGACTGCATTTATTGCCCGGGTGTTCCCGACGATGCGAAACACACATTCTTCCGCTGTCCCCGTTGGGAAGGGCCCCGCCTGGAGGCCACACAAATCTTTGGTGCATTTTCGGTGGACTCTGTCTGCCAAAAGATTTTGGAGGATGAGGGCAACTGGGATTGTTTGTCACAGTTCGTCCGGGGCATCCTCCTGGAAAAGAAAACCGATCTGGACCGCGAAGTGGCCCAGACCCCTTGATCGAGCGGCTTTATAAGGAGCGAGCCCCACGGGCGTAAGCCAAATTTAGGCCTAGCCTGACGTAATGTGATAAACAATTCCAGGTTAGATTCCTAAAGAGTAGAGGAGGTTTTTTAGTGGGTAAACCCGTTTTTTAGGGGAGCCCCACACTACAGGCTGGCCACCTGTCTGCGTAATGCATTTTTCCGCCTCTCCCTCAAAAAAAAAAAAAAAAAAAAAAAAAAAAAAAAAAAAAAAAAATCATGTGCCCTCGTAACTTTAAAAGTTAATGTACTGTTCATCCAATTCAACGACATTACAGAACATAACTAATACATACTATTTATAGTATAAACAATAGTAGATATACTTACTCTATGTGCGGGAGAGGCTAGCGAGAGCGGGAAAGGGAATGATGTGACATCTCGTGGGCCTCCGACTCCTAGCAAGGCAAGCACTCAACACTCAACACAACTACAATGCGACATCACAGCAACAACACACCAACACAACTGTACACAACTCTACCACCATTGCGCAGGTTTGCTCGGGTTAACATGTGACCGATAAATTTAGAATGTGTTATGCTAGAAACCCAGTTGAAACAAACTAAAGAGTTGCATTACATATTAGTGGAATCATTTTATGAGAAAATATGGCCTAACCCCAAAAAAATTGCAACACGAGCGATTTTTTTTTTAAATGATAGCTAAGAGTGCCCTTATTAACCCCTCAAAAATCGCCATTAATCGCACCTTGGGAACATGCCCGAAAATTCAAAATGGCCGCCAAGATTGCTGCCAAAATATATATTTTAGCTTATATCTCGAAAACGGTTAGTTTTATCAAAAATCTTTATTTTAGCAAAAATGTAGCTCTTTTAATGCCGATCAGTTTTCATATTTACATTTTGTATGTCAGACGTACGGTATGGCCGCAATTTGCCGAGCCGTAATTCATTAAAATCTGCCTTTTTAGCGAATTTCCCTTTAGTGAAATTAAGCTATTACCGTTGGTCTCATGGTAAGACTCAAGACCGGGACCATCATAACTTTTCATTTTGGGGCCCCCAGAAGCCAAAAACAACATTCTTTTGAATTTTTATATATACACATATATATTTATCCATATATATATTTATCTATATATCTATGTATCTGTAAGCACGATAGCGGTCACAAAAATGGTCCGATCATAATGAAATTTGGTATGGAGGCGTAAAGTGGTAATTATTCGGAGTATTTTAAAAATCAGCCCGATCGGATTATTGGAAGGGGGGTAAGGGGGATTTTACCCCTCAAAAATTGATTTTTATCGAATTTCCCATAGGGAATAAGCTATTACCGTAGGTCTCATGGTAAGACTTAAGCCCGGGACCATGTTACTTTTTCGTTTTAAGGTGCCCAGAGACCAAAAATAATAGTCATTAAAATTTTTATATTTATATATATGTATATTTATATGTATATATTTATATATACATATATGTATGTGTCCCTAGGCACGATAACTCTTGTAAAAACGGTCCGATCGACACCAAATTTGGTAGAGATGTGTTATCCTACGTTTATTCGTATGAGTTCGTAAACCAGACATATTGACCTACCGGAAGGGGTAGTTTTGGGGGGTTTTATACCCCAAAAATGGGTTTTTTGCATTTTTCATATGTAATTTTTAAAAATTTCAAATTTTTATTTTGACCGTTGGATTTAGCTCAAAAAAACACACAATTTAGTATTTTGAAGCTTTGCTCTATCTCCATTGGTTACCGAGATATTAAAAAGTCTAAAGACAGTACATTGTATTTTGAGGCTCCAATGTTAATCTTATGGAGAATTGGGATGTGTTAATATTTCACTTATTAAGCAATATTTTTGGACGAAACTTGGTATTCAACTTCATTTCGTTGAGATTTATCCATTTAAGGTAAAAAATCTCGGTTTTTGTACTTATCATGGCAGCAAACCTGCATACTCTTTTCCCATGTTAATCATAAGGAGAATAGGCAAACTCTTTTATTTATGGACAGATATTGATAAAACTTACTATATGACTTTATATGGTCAAAATAAATTTTTTCTATGCTAAAAACCTACTTTTAGTATCCCCCATGGCAGCATACCTGCATACTCTTTCCCTTTATTTATCATAAGGAGAATAGACATTTATTTCCCTATTTATGAGCACGTGATGAAATTTTGTTTACAAGTTTAGTTGGTCAAAATTAACATTACTAATTTGGAAATTCGCTGAGTACGCAGGTCTGCTGCAACAGGGGTTTTTTTTAGAAAAAAAATTAAAATAATCAAATGTTATTTGACACCATTGAATTCAGCTTGAAAAAAAACAAACAATTTTGTATCTTGAATCATTGTTCTATATCCATTGGTTGCCGAGATATTGAAAGCGGTAAAAACATTATCTTGCTTCAGTGGCAGCAAACCTGCATACTCGCATTTCCCATGTTATTCTAGTGGAGAATATTTCGCTGCAACAAAGGTATTTATTAAAAAAATATTCTTAATTTTTAATTTTTTATGACGAAATGTTTGAAAATAAAAATTTTGCTTGAAAACATCATATTTAAAAGTTTTTTGCGATGTTTTTTCCTACTTTTTTTTCTTTTTTTTAGCTAAACTCAATGAAGTGTAAACTAAAATTTGATTTTTTTTTAATTTTCTATGTAAAAAAAAATTTGCAGCAGACCTGCATACTCAGCGAATTTCAAATGCTTCAATAAATAATTAAAATGGTGCCTTACATCAAGATTTGTCAACGTGTGTTCATAAATAAGCATGCAAGAATATTCTCCACTAGAATAACATGGGAAATGCGAGTATGCAGGTTTGCTGAAACCAGGTTCACTTGAATGAATCAGGTTCACTGAAATGTCAAAAATGGGGAACTTTAGGCCATAATCAAAAAAAACACACAATTTAGTATTTTGAAGCTTTGCTCTATCTCCATTGGTTACCGAGATATTAAAAAGTCTAAAGACAGTACATTGTATTTTGAGGCTCCAATGTTAATCTTATGGAGAATTGGGATGTGTTAATATTTCACTTATTAAGCAATATTTTTGGACGAAACTTGGTATTCATCTTCATTTGGTTGAGATTCATCCATTTAAGGTAAAAAATCTCGGTTTTTGTACTTATCATGGCAGCAAACCTGCATACTCTTTCCCCATGTTAATCATAAGGAGAATAGGCAAACTCTTTTATTTATGGACAGATATTGATGAAACTTTCTATATGGCTTTATATGGTCAAAATAAATTTTTTCTATGCTAAAAACCTACTTTTAGTGTCCCCTATGGCAGCATACCTGCATACTCTTTCCCTATATTTATCATAAGGAGAATAGACATTTATTTCCCTATTTATGAGCACGTGATGAAATTTTGTTTACAAGTTTAGTTGGTCAAAATTAATATTACTAATTTGGAAACTCTCCGAGTACGCAGGTCTGCTGCGACGGGGGGTATTTTTTTGTTTTTTACAGAAAAAAATTAAAATAATCAAATGTTATTTGACACCATTGAATTCAGCTTGAAAAAAAACAAACAATTTTGTATCTTGAATCATTGCTCTATGTCTATTGGTTGCCGAGATATTGAAAGCGGTAAACACAGAACATAGTCCAAATGTTAACCTTATGGGAATTATATAAAATGCTATATATCCATTATTTCTCAACATATCTTAGTAAAACTTGGTATGTGGCTTCATCTAGTAGAGATATACTTGATTATGGCCTAAAGTTCCCCATTTTTGACATTTCAGTGAACCTGATTCATTCAAGTGAACCTGGTTTCAGCAAACCTGCATACTCGCATTTCCCATGTTATTCTAGTGAAGAATATTCTTGCATGCTTATTTATGAACACACGTTGACAAATCTTGATGTAAGGCACCATTTTAATTATTTATTGAAGCATTTGAAATTCGCTGAGTATGCAGGTCTGCTGCAAATTTTTTTTTACATAGAAAATTAAAAAAAAATCAAATTTTAGTTTACACTTCATTGAGTTTAGCTAAAAAAAAGAAAAAAAAGTAGGAAAAACATCGCAAAAAACTTTTAAATATGATGTTTTCAAGGAAAAATTTTTATTTTCAAACATTTCGTCATAAAAAATTAAAAATTAAGAATATTTTTTTAATAAATACCTTTGTTGCAGCGAAATATTCTCCACTAGAATAACATGGGAAATGCGAGTATGCAGGTTTGCTGCCACTGAAGCAAGATATTGTTTTTACCGCTTTCAATATCTCGGCAACCAATGGATATAGAACAATGATTCAAGATACAAAATTGTTTGTTTTTTTCAAGCTGAATTCAATGGTGTCAAATAACATTTGATTATTTTAATTTTTTTTCTAAAAAAAACCCCTGTTGCAGCAGACCTGCGTACTCAGCGAATTTCCAAATTAGTAATGTTAATTTTGACCAACTAAACTTGTAAACAAAATTTCATCACGTGCTCATAAATAGGGAAATAAATGTCTATTCTCCTTATGATAAATAAAGGGAAAGAGTATGCAGGTATGCTGCCATGGGGGATACTAAAAGTAGGTTTTTAGCATAGAAAAAATTTATTTTGACCATATAAAGTCATATAGTAAGTTTTATCAATATCTGTCCATAAATAAAAGAGTTTGCCTATTCTCCTTATGATTAACATGGGGAAAGAGTATGCAGGTTTGCTGCCATGATAAGTACAAAAACCGAGATTTTTTACCTTAAATGGATGAATCTCAACCAAATGAAGATGAATACCAAGTTTCGTCCAAAAATATTGCTTAATAAGTGAAATATTAACACATCCCAATTCTCCATAAGATTAACATTGGAGCCTCAAAATACAATGTACTGTCTTTAGACTTTTTAATATCTCGGTAACCAATGGAGATAGAGCAAAGCTTCAAAATACTAAATTGTGTGTTTTTTTTGAGCTAAATCCAATGGTCAAAATAAAAATTTAAAATTTTTAAAAATTACATATGAAAAATGCAAAAAACCCATTTTTGGGGTATAAAACCCCCCAAAACTACCCCTTCCGGTAGGTCAATATGTCTGGTTTACGAACTCATACGAATAAACGTAGGATAACACATCTCTACCAAATTTGGTGTCGATCGGACCGTTTTTACAAGAGTTATCGTGCCTAGGGACACATACATATATGTATATATAAATATATACATATAAATATACATATATATAAATATAAAAATTTTAATGACTATTATTTTTGGTCTCTGGGCACCTTAAAACGAAAAAGTAACATGGTCCCGGGCTTAGGTCTTACCATGAGACCTACGGTAATAGCTTATTCCCTATGGGAAATTCGCTAAAAATCAATTTTTGAGGGGTAAAATCCCCCTTACCCCCCCTCCAATAATCCGATCGGGCTGATTTTCGAAATACTCCGAATAATTACCACTTTACACCTCCATACCAAATTTCATTATGATCGGACCATTTTTGTGACTGCTATCGTGCTTAGAGATACATAGATATATAGATAAATATATATATGGATAAATATATATGTGTATATATAAAAATTCAAAAGAATGTTGTTTTTGGCTTCTGGGGGCCCCAAAATGAAAAGTTATGATGGTCCCGGTCTTGAGTCTTACCATGAGACCAACGGTAATAGCTTAATTTCACTAAAGGGAAATTCGCTAAAAAGGCAGATTTTAATGAATTACGGCTCGGCAAATTGCGGCCATACCGTACGTCTGACATACAAAATGTAAATATGAAAACTGATCGGCATTAAAAGAGCTACATTTTTGCTAAAATAAAGATTTTTGATAAAACTAACCGTTTTCGAGATATAAGCTAAAATATATATTTTGGCAGCAATCTTGGCGGCCATTTTGAATTTTCGGGCATGTTCCCAAGGTGCGATTAATGGCGATTTTTGAGGGGTTAATAAGGGCACTCTTAGCTATCATTTAAAAAATAAACGGTATCAGTTAACTGACACATACTTTCTCCCAACAATATAAAAAAGATGTGAAAAGCTTCAAACATTAATGTCTTGATGACTCAGTCGGATAGCTACCTGCTGAGCAGCGCTCGTTTGACCCTACACGCGTCTGTGACTTTTAACAACGTACTGCGTTTACCGCTAAACGAAAAATTGAATTTTCTCCGCAACTACTTGACGTAGAGCAATAATTTAAAATACTAGATTATTTAGTTTTTTGAGCTTGATTTAATGGTGATAAGTAAAATTTATTTCAAGACAACAGCTATTTTGAAAATCCAAAAAATTGATTTTTGAAACACTTTTTTTCTATAACTTTTGAACGCGGATTTTCCCGGAGATGCGGGTGGTGTCATTTTATTCACCATTTTAAGCTTAATAAACCACAAAATTTTAATCAAAATCGTTAGAGCCGTTTTTGAGAAATTTTGATTTTTGACGATTTTTGAGGGTTTTTGGGGGTAAAATACCCTTAAAAATCAAAAATTCAAAAAAATGAAAAAAAACGCCTGGAATTATTGTGGATTTGGACCTATGTACCAAATTTAATTAAAATCTGACCATTAGGGCATTCTCTAGCTCTGTTTACATCCTGACACACACACACACACACACACACACACACACACACACACACACACACACACACACAAACATCACTCCGAAAACCACTTTTTTGGACTCAGGGGGAACCAAAATAGATAAATCCACCAACAACTCAAATTCGAAAATTTTGACGAAAACAATACTTTCTCCATATACTATGGTATAGAGGGAGAAAGTAAAAAATCGCTCGTGTTGCAATTTTTTTGGGGTTCAACACTAAAATGATTCCACTATATGTCAATGCTGAAAATTTAATTGAAACTGAGTTTGATTTTTTTTATTCGAAAAGAAGCAACAAAGCCAATTTATAGCCGCTGTCGATAAAACATTTGTTATATAAGCTGTAAAAATAAGTTTCAAAAAACTTCATAGTTTAATTAGTGTTTAAGTACGCACGTCACTGAGGTTCGCAGCAGTCACTTCTAATTTAAGCTTCACTGTACTTGAATATACAGGATGGAAAATGTCTGGAAACGATCAAATATCTATAAAAGTATTCAAGTAATAAAAATAAAACTTCAAAAATTGATTTAGGGTCTTAAAGTCTTCTTCCCAAAAAGTTATTGAAAACCTTAAATGCAAGCATGGATCAAGATTTACGTCAAATTAAAGGTCTCTACGAATACAGAACAATACCGCAAACACGACCTCAAAAGGACAACCGAGTCAAAAATGGCAGGTGATAAGACTTTAGTTCCCTGACGAGTTCAACTAGGGACGTCCCTAAAACGAAGTCTTGGAAAAGCCTTCATTGGCCTACGTAATATGATAGGGCTTTATATTCTGAAAAATTTGCCACAAAACCCGGCCTCAAAAGGTTGAGTGTATATTGAGGGAAATTTTTCTGTCGGCAATATCATTTTAATATAAAGTCTGATCGCCTGCCATTTTTGACTCGGTTGTCCTTTTAAGGCCGGGCTTTCGGCATTGTTCTCTATTCCCATACTAATATTTATATACTGTAACACTGTAAAACTGTTAGCCATTGCTAAAAAAAATGGCAAAATTTAAGTTTAATATTATGTTGTAAGGGTTTTAAAAATTTTGTCACCAGTGAAACTTATAAATCACCACACTTCTTTAGACCAATCATCATAAAAGTTACCTGTCATTTTTGACGGGCTATTAGCTAGTTTTAAATAAAAATATTTAAAAAATTACAAACATTTTTATTATTTGGGGAGTTATCAGAGAACAAGTGTGTGAAATGTATGAAAACTTGAACCTCAATAATCAAAGTGCGAAAAAGTAAATCATTTTTTGTAACTAATAGTTATCAGACATTTGGTATTTACCAATAGTTACTTAGTATGTAATACATCGGTGTCATTGTACCATACTTCTTGTATCATCAACTTTTTTCATCCGCAAATTCAGACTGGCAAACCTGCTAATGGTAGAATTGTGCAACACACTTGCCTATGTACAATATTCACAGGACACTGAGCTTTTGTGGTCAGTGTACAAAGAAGGCAACAGAACAAGTATAGTACAGTACGACAGATTCAATTCAGAGTGTAATATATCTCGTCTAAAATACATTTTATCTATTTATTTTTATTGCAACAAATTTCAATGGTGTAAATTTTGTTTGAAATATAACTTTGAAAAGACTTTAAATCATAAAAGAGATTTCTTGTGGAATTTTTTAGACAGCTGCAAAAAAATTAATAACGGTTTTACTACCCATTACAACTACAGATACTGCATCAGAAATCTACAGATACAGCTATTAGAAGTTTTGTTCAGTTGTATTGGTCTGAAGATGTTATCTTTGATAATGAAAGGCCTAACCAAAAATTAAATATATTTATTGGATTTTTGGAGTTTTTAATTTAAAATTAATAAAACAGTTACTGTAGTTTCTCAAATCTAAATACATTTTGTGTTCTTTTAATTTGTAACTGTCATGTGCTTTCCAAACAGCATTCATGAGTCAAACATATTTTTTTTTTAATTCTTTAAACTAACTAATTAATGGTTTAGTTGTAATCATATTGTGTCTTTGAAATGGAAACCTATGTATTTTTAACAACCATCCAACAATTAAGGGACAGTTCTTATTCATGCGGCCGCTTTCCATAGTGACAACTTTTAAGGGCAAGGTGTTGTTCATAATGAACCATAATACACTGTTAAAGTATTAACAATTTTTAAACCAATTTATTATTAAGACGGAAGAGATTAAGATGTTAGTTTAAAAAATACTCCATATTGAAACTGTCACTAATAATATGTGCTGTACATATTAAAGGATATTTGGTTCAATTAAAGGAATCATTAACACCAAACTTAAAACTCTAAACAAGTAAAACAAAACCATTAATAACTCAATAAAAAAAATTTAAGGCCCGTTCTAAAAAAAACTGTGATTGATCTTCCTCGGTTAGCTATAAATTTTGCAAAACTTATAGATATCAGACAAGGATTTTACACTGTTCGCAGTGTCCCAAGCAACAAAATGGGAGTGTAACTACTTAATACTATGCATTTGCCTTTTGTATAGAACGGGCTCTAGTAGAAAAAACTGTTTAACATAAGACATGCATTTGGCAATACATGTTAACTTGATAGGCAAGGTTAGCCAATCGGAGTCTTCCCTTCTAATCTGCAGCCTTTATTCTACTAATGGAAGTTTTAGTTAAATTGTTTTCACCACTAACGTAACTTTTGACAATTAACATCACAGGAAAAGAATAAGCTGGATTTCCTAACCATCTATTTAGATCATTGAAGCGTTATTAATATACAGAGTTGGGCGGAATTCTGTAATATAGCTATTAACTTCTGATTTCCTGGTCATAATTTAGTAAAACTTGAAATGTATGTATTTATTTGGCATTATTACCCATCCTATATTGTTACCCAAATTTAGAAAGATTCATTGATTTTTGCACTCTTGAAACTGTGGTTAGTGATATGCGCGGTGCATATTAAAGGTCATTTAGTTAAATTAAGGAATATCAGGGATTTCTCCTCTTTTAAACAACTACACTTTTTTGTACCTATGACCTAATCCTTAAATGTAAGCATAGGATGATGCGTATATCAAATTAAAGGTCTTGTTTGGTGTAAAACATTAAAGACAATCCTACTTCAAAAGGACAACTGAACCATAAATGGTAGGCAGTAAAACATCGCATTAAAATGATTTGGAAATTTAAAGAGTAATAAACTTCTGACATATTTTACTCTTTGAGGTCCGACTTATGGCATACTGCTAAGAATTTAAAAAATACAATCCAAATTAATATGACATAGCATTGATTGGGGAGTTCTCCTCCCCCCCCCCCCAAGACTTCCTTAGTCCCCAAGAGGACGTAATTAGTCTCTGAGAATTCCATTTTAGTATGTTATATCATACTAGATCATGTTAAAGGGCTGTTAATTCTAATAAATATTGCAAATCTGGCCTAAAAAGTCAAATATGTCATAATTTATTGCACTTTTAATTTTAACAATACGATTATAATACAAAGTTTGATCGATTGCCATTTTTGGTTAGTTATTTTTATGAATTTTATGTCGGGTTTACAGCATTGTACTTTACCAAGCAAGACTGTTAACTTGATGAAATGAAAATACCAACTTATGCTTAAACTTAAGCTACAGATTTCCTCATGAGGTCGTCCCTTAAGCATGCAAAAATTAGTGACACCAACCTCATTTTAATTTATTACTTAATAAGAATGCGGGTAACAATACCAAATAAACCTTGTTTCATTAAAGTATGACTAGAAAATTGGGAGGTATTAGCTACTTTCCAGACTTTTGCCCACATAAACTTTTTTTAGTTTTCATTAAAGTGGCTTTGTAAAATAGCATATGTACAAATTGGTGTATGTGGATAAGTGCAAGACGAGTGGTGTGTGTGCTGAGAATGGCGTGTGAATGAAGCTTGTATGTACAAGTATATGTCCGTCGTGTGCGCGCTGTAGGCACGTGTAGGTAGGCAGGTACCTGTCGCAGCAGGGTGAGGCCGCGCTTGGCGGCGGTGTGGAAGCGCTGGCTGAGGGAGGCCTCGGAGCCCTTCACCCGCGGGATGTGGCCCGTGTAGCCGGCGATGGGCGGGAACTCCGGAGTGATGTGCGGCTCTAGGGATACACACACGTGGGATTAGTGGAACTATCTGGGTTAAAAGAATTAATTCTATCTTTTAAACATCTTTATATGTAATATGCACTTATTTTTTATCTTTTATCATCATATTACAGATCCTTCATATAAATTTGTCCAAAATGACTCTTTTAATTCTTTATATTTATGGATTCTGGGCCATTTGTGATAACAAATACAAAAAGGCTAAAACTATACGTTGTTGCATCTTCTAACGACAAGTGCAAAGACCTATAATTGGCTAACAAACAATAAAAGCTTAAATTGCCTGTTGCTCCGTCTACCGGTGAGCGCATAAGTTTTACAGATACAGACCATAACTCAATTAAGGTTTTGTTCATTTCTGTGATAACGGGCAAACGGATTTTCTACGCAAAATGCACAATGCTTCAACATTTGTTGAGAAATGTTGGTTGACAAAATCTCTTTTTGTTGATAGACAACCAACCGAATCTTCGATTAGGGTACTTAAAACTTCATAGCATATAACTAGTATTACTACAATGGATATCTTTCAGGAAACCCAAAGGACTAAGAACCGCTTTGAAGGTAATGTGTATTTGCCGGTGCTGGATCAATCACTACGTAATAACGTCATGGATAGTGAGAAGTTTTAACCTTGTGCCCTGTTGTGTTGGCAGTACTGGTCCAGCGCCCCCTTCACCTGGTCGCGACCCCGTATGCTGGCCAGCCTGGGGGCGCTGCGGCTGCGCGCCCTCGCCCCGGCGCCCTCCAGCGCCCTCCGACTCGCCTCCTCGGACATCCGTCGGGAGAACTCGGCCACACTCGCGTCGGCCGCGCGCCGGAACGACGTCCCGTACCGGAAGTGCATCCCGGGGATGTAGCCTGCGGAGACAGGGGGTTAGAAGCGGGCCGATTAGTTAAGCAGAGGGTACTGAGGCACCTATTCTGATTTTAGTATGATACTGTGGTACTAAACAAAACTTACCCTACAGAATGTTAGTGTTACGATAAAATAATTAATTTTATCAATGTGGAGATCCTCATCCAGGATTCATTTACAGGATTACTTAAATCAGTTAGTAAATACAGTACTTCCATTCATCGTTAATTATACAAAGTTTTGTTAAATATCAGATTATCAACAACGCTAGTACTTATTATATGTGTATAAAATCCCAGTTTAAACCAAGGCGTTATGTTGTTAAAAATGCAAGCACTAATTTGTTAAATCTCAGCGAGTTCAACCTCCATACCTGTGTAACCGAGGATGTAGCGGCGGCAGCGGTTGGACGAGTCAATCTTGAGATCGTGGGTCTGACCCTTGGAGTGTTCGATGACGGAGAACTTGCCGTCAGTGAGCATCGCCTGCAGCGGGTCCGGCTGGCGGTACTGGCTGGCGAGGTGACGCTTCAGCACGCCGCGGTCACTCAGCTCCTACACGACCACAACAAGTAGAACACATATAAGTGACGGAGAACTTGTCATCAGTGAGCATCGCCTGCAGCGGGTCCGGCTGGCGATACTGGCTGGCGAGGTGATGCTTCAGCACGCCGCGGTCACTCAGCTCCTACAACACCACAACATGTAGAACACAGTGAAGTGACGGAGAACTTGCCATCAGTGAGCATCGCCTGCAGTGGGACCGGCTGGCGGTACTGGCTGGCGAGGTGACGCTTCAGCACGCCGCGGTCACTCAGCTGCTACACAACCACAACATGTAGAACACAGTGAAGTGACGGAGAACTTGCCATCAGTGAGCATCGCCTGCAGCGGGTCCGGCTGGCGGTACTGGATGGCGAGGTGACGCTTCAGCACGCCGCGGTCACTCAGCTGCTACACAACCACAACATGTAGAACACAGTGAAGTGACGGAGAACTTGCCATCAGTGAGCATCGCCTGCAGTGGGTCCGGCTGGCGGTACTGGCTGGCGAGGTGACGCTTCAGCACGCCGCGGTCACTCAGCTCCTACACGACCACAACAAGTAGAACACATATAAGTGACGGAGAACTTGCCATCAGTGAGCATCGCCTGCAGCGGGTCCGGCTGGCGATACTGGCTGGCGAGGTGATGCTTCAGCACGCCGCGGTCACTCAGCTCCTACAACACCACAACATGTAGAACACAGTGAAGTGACGGAGAACTTGCCATCAGTGAGCATCACCTGCAGTGGGACCGGCTGGCGGTACTGTCTGGCGAGGTGACGCTTCAGCACGCCGCGGTCACTCAGCTGCTACACAACCACAACAAGTAGAACACAGTGAAGTGACGGAGAACTTGCCATCAGTGAGCATCGCGTGCAGTGGGTCCGGCTGGCGGTACTAGCTGGTGAGGTGACGCTTCAGCACGCCGCGGTCTCTCAGCTGCTACACAACCACAACATGTAGAACACAGTGAAGTGACGGAGAACTTGCCATCAGTGAGCATCGCCTGCAGTGGGTCCGGCTGGCGGTACTGGCTGGCGAGGTGACGCTTTAGCACGCCGCGGTCACTCAGCTGCTACACAACCACAACATGTAGAACACAGTGAAGTGACGGAGAACTTGCCATCAGTGAGCATCGCCTGCAGCGGGTCCGGCTGGCGGTACTGGCTGGCGAGGTGACGCTTCAGCACGCCGTGGTCACTCAGCTGCTACACAACCACAACATGTAGAACACAGTGAAGTGACAGAGAACTTGCCATCAGTGAGCATCGCCTGCAGCGGGTCCGGCTGGCGGTACTGGCTGGCGAGGTGATGCTTCAGCACGCCCCAATCACTCAGCTCCTACGCGACCACAGCAAGTAGAACACAGAGAAGTGACGGAGAACTTGCCATCAGTGAGCATCGCCTGCAGTGGGTCCGGCTGGCAGTACTGGCTGGCGAGGTGACGCTTCAGCACGCCGCGGTCACTCAAATCCTACACAACCACAACATGTAGAACACTGTGAGGTGACGGAGAACTTGGCGTCAGTGAGCATCGCCTGCAGTGGGTCTGGCTGGCGGTACTGGCTGGTGAGGTGACGCTTCAGCACGCCGCGGTCACTCAGCTCCTACACAACCACAACATGTAGAACACAGTGAAGTGACGGAGAACTTGCCATCAGTGAGCATCGCCTGCAGTGGGTCCGGCTGGCGGTACTGGCTGGCGAGGTGACGCTTCAGCACGCCACGGTCACTCAGCTGCTACACAACCACAACATGTAGAACACAGTGAAGTGACGGAGAACTTGCCATCAGTGAGCATCGCCTGCAGCGGGTCTGGCTGGCGGTACTGGCTGGCGAGGTGACGCTTCAGCACGCCGCGGTCACTCAGCTCCTACACAACCACAACATGTAGAACACAGAGAAGTGACGGAGAACTTGCCATCAGTGAGCATCGCCTGCAGTGGGTCCGGCTGGCAGTACTGGCTGGCGAGGTGACGCTTCAGCACGCCGCGGTCACTCAAATCCTACACAACCACAACATGTAGAACACTGTGAGGTGACGGAGAACTTGGCGTCAGTGAGCATCGCCTGCAGTGGGTCTGGCTGGCGGTACTGGCTGGTGAGGTGACGCTTCAGCACGCCGCGGTCACTCAGCTCCTACACAACCACAACATGTAGAACACAGTGAAGTGACGGAGAACTTGCCATCAGTGAGCATCGCCTGCAGTGGGTCCGGCTGGCGGTACTGGCTGGCGAGGTGACGCTTCAGCACGCCACGGTCACTCAGCTGCTACACAACCACAACATGTAGAACACAGTGAAGTGATGGAGAACTTGCCATCAGTGAGCATCGCCTGCAGCGGGTCTGGCTGGCGGTACTGGCTGGCGAGGTGACGCTTCAGCACGCCGCGGTCACTCAGCTCCTACACAACCACAACATGTAGAACACAGTGAAGTGACGGAGAACTTGCCATCAGTGAGCATCGCGTGCAGTGGGTCCGGCTGGCGGTACTAGCTGGTGAGGTGACGCTTCAGCACGCCGCGGTCACTCAGCTGCTACACAACCACAACATGTAGAACACAGTGAAGTGACGGAGAACTTGCCATCAGTGAGCATCGCCTGCAGTGGGTCCGGCTGGCGGTACTGGCTGGCGAGGTGACGCTTCAGCACGCCGCGGTCACTCAGCTCTTACACAACCACAACATGAAGAACACAGTGAAGTGACGGAGAACTTGCCATCAGTGAGCATCGCGTGCAGTGGGTCCGGCTGGCGGTACTAGCTGGTGAGGTGACGCTTCAGCACGCCGCGGTCACTCAGCTGCTACACAACCACAACATGTAGAACACAGTGAAGTGACGGAGAACTTGCCATCAGTGAGCATCGCCTGCAGTGGTTCCGGCTGGCGGTACTGGCTGGCGAGGTGACGCTTCAGCACGCCGCGGTCACTCAGCTCCTACACAACCACAACATGTAGAACACAGTGAAGTGACGGAGAACTTGCCATCAGTGAGCATCGCCTGCAGTGCGTCCGGCTGGCGGTACTGGCTGGCGAGGGGACGCTTCAGCACGCCGCGGTCACTCAGCTGCTACACAACCACAACATGTAGAACACAGTGAAGTGACGGAGAACTTGCCATCAGTGAGCATCGCCTGCAGCGGGTCCGGCTGGCGGTACTGGCTGGCGAGGTGACGCTTCAGCACGCCGCGGTCACTCAGCTCCTACACAACCACAACATGTAGAACACAGTGAAGTGACGGAGAACTTGCCATCAGTGAGCATCGCCTGCATTGGTTCCGGCTGGCGGTACTGGCTGGCGAGGTGACGCTTCAGCACGCCGCGGTCACTCAGCTCCTACACAACCACAACATGTAGAACACAGTGAAGTGACGGAGAACTTGGCGGTGCTCGTTGAAACTCCCGCCAAATGTAAAGTGTGATGTGACACCTGTTTTCGGGACCGAAAGGATTCCACTTAGCCAAGAGTAGGAACAATAAGCTCAAATATCTTTTTCCTAACCATTTATAGAATACTACTTGCAATACAAAACAAAATAAGTGGCACTTTATCAGTATAGGTGTTTCAAAAATTTTTGTCGAGTTCGTGCCGATGTATGGGGTCGAGTATTGTCTTTAATCCCAAAACATCTTTGTCGATAATATGACAAGTCCGTTGCACGTATTTTTGCTTTGAAGGATTTGGAAATATGCACCTGGCTTTTTTCTCCTCTTTGCATAACATTTACATCGATTAAACCTTTGCGGCAAAAGAAAACCCAGGTAAACACATCGCACCTCATATTTGAAGGGAGTTTTAATGGGCGCCACCATTTCTTAATGCTACAGAGGAAAGACGGGTGATAAAAATAATGAATCTTTTTTCAGATTTACAAGATTCATAAAGCTAATTGGCCCACACGCAGTCGTGGTGTTTAGGGATCAACGACGAGTGCGAGTCACAAACTTTCTTATGTTATTCCGTAGAGGGGGCCGTGAGAGGATACGATGAGACTAAGTTCACGAACATTTGGATTATGTGCCGCTATTCTGGCAATAAAACTATAAAGACAGTCGATGGTTTTCTACTCGATAGTAGAAAGCACTCCATAAATATCTTCTAGAGGTTAACTAACAGGCGTTGGCTTAGTCCCCAATTTAAGTTTTACAATGTTGAAGCGGGTAACATTAAAAATGCACCCTTATAAACGATTTGTAATTCACAGGCAGGCAATAGAAAAATAGGTTAGACAAATTTTTCCCAATCTGAAGTTGTATTACAATGTTCTGTCAATAGAGTTTAAAACATGTTTTTTCAGACATTATTACTACACCGTATTTATGATGAAGTTTACCTTCATTATCTCTTGGGTGTTCGCCCCATATCGTTTGCCGATTCTGAACTTGAGAGTTGGACAGTGGCCGGTGTACCTGGAACAGAAAACTTTTATTAAATATGAACATAAAATAAATAAACAATGATATTTTTAGTTTACCAGTGTCCAGGTTATTAGGTCAGTTTATTCTAACTTGAAGCTATCTAATAAGCTTCCTCCGGTTCTATGAGCTGCCACCGCCAACTGTGTCTGTGTGGTGTTGTTTGGACACTACCCGGATCATGACAGGCACGCCAACAGCTACTGCCGATACTTTTATTGCTGCAGTTTCCAAACTTTACCTAACTTCTACACTTCCGCATGCCACGGAAATTATGGCTATCCTTCCTTCATAATATAGGCCTTCAATATGGTAGGTTATTTGTTGTATTTTTTCGATATGGATTTACTTATTCCCTCTTGTAATTTAGTTTAATGACTTTTAAAATAATTAGCTATTTAATTTAATTACTATATAATTTTTGTTGAATGTTTATAGAACACAAGCCATGCAAAATCAAATTCAAAATGTGTATTTTTTATAAATTATTATCATTTCTTAATTGTTGCATCAACATTAACAAAAATTGTGTTTTCACCAAAGATAAGACCAGTAGCAAGACATGTCTTCCGAAAATTTTTGAGACTAGTTAAACAAAAATTAAACCTACATCTAGTTTTGTCCGTTCATTAAAAATAATTTATTTAAAGAATAATTGTAGGAAGGCCTTAATGCGTGGGCCGTATGGAACTAATCGCTTATATAGTGGATTCCTAAACTTGAAGCTGGGAAAGCTTAAGAAATAATATAATATAACAATAATATTGTCAACAATAAATATAATATTGTCATGTTTAAAATGATAAACCAATTTTAAAAACTTCGGCAGTTAACTACCTAGATAAGAATCTGACCGCATATTTAAGGGGTGTACCTGACAAATCGTAATTGTGGTGTAAATTCGCGTTTCATTACACGTTCGTGAGCTTTTTACTGCAGTTGTTGCACTGAACATAACTTATCATGTTACATTTATGTTATCACATGCTTGTAAATTTGGTCTGAGGTAGGGCTTTTAAATATAACCTAGGATAGTTTCATTCAATAATGTTTTTTGCTGCTAAATATGTTATGTACGGCTAGCGTAGGACATCGTGGTGTTGGATTAGTTTGACATAACATGTAACATTAATCAACCAATGTTATAATTTTTATTTTAGAAGTGTTGTTATTCAAAATTAGCTGCTATACTCCGTGCTTCGCCATAAGTGAATGAGCAAACAATGTTATGGCTTTAAAGAACTGATTGAAGTAATTGAAACGTAACCTTATTTTAAGTACGTTTAGTGTATGTACTTAGAAATATTTGGTAGTAATTTTCTATCGACACTTTATTTGAACAGATTCAAGACGTTAACCTTCTAGTTTTAAATACATGTAATGTAATTTATGTAAAAAGGTTCATAGTTATCTTAATACAATAATGAAAGACAATCATTTAACGAAACACAAAAACACTTTTCTTATTTTAACTTACTTTTATTTTAACTAACTTTTTATTTTAACTTTCTATCTGCTATACAACAGGCAAAATTAAAACTTAACACTTGAACTAAACTTTAAAATGAAATTATTCTAAGCTAAAAATAAAAGCCATAGAGTAGTAATCATTTTCACAGCAATGACGACGATACTGTCAAATACTTCAGTTCAGATACAGGTTGTTGTCCCCATAAGCCTCTTTCTGTGTCCTTATTCCCTTCTTCGCATCTCCTCCGGAAACTCCTACAGATTCGTTCGATGATCATTCAACCATCCAAACAATTCTTCTCAGCAGGTAAGTTTACCTTAGAATCGGACTTAAAGGCTCTTTCTATCATTGATTTTTCCCCCCATTAGAATAACATTGGAATTGGGTCAATAAATGTAGTTATGAATGAATACTGATTGGGCTTTTCGGGCGTAATTGATTTAGAACCAAATGTAACGTTTTTAGCAATAAAATGTATTAATTCATATTAAAGTGCTTGATTTCGAGCAACAATTACACTACTTCTAACTGAAACGAAGGAGGTTGGAGTTTGAATGGTAATTACTAAAGTCAGTTTTTTATTTGAATAACATTAAAATAGTAGAAAACACTGGACTTTTGCGGATATCCCAGACACAGAGTAAGTAGCAAAGAGGATTTAGAATAAGAAACTGAGAGGCACAACAGCTCTAACCAAAAGGTATATGCCCTAAACATGTCCTTTACTCCTTCCTTCTAGTTTAGCTGATACGGCCACCGACACACAGTCAAGGCCTCTGCTTTGTTTATATAGCACTGACATATGTGACATCTTTAGCAAATTAGAAATATAGTACCAGGTTAACCGAGCCTTGCTCGTTGGTTTTAATTCAGTTTTGATATAGTGTCATTAGAGCTATTAAATTTCCCCCAACAACCAACTATACCTCTTCACAGTTAACAGCTGTTTCAAAAAGTCTGCTTATTATTAATGTTCCTTTATTTTTGTATACCTTTCGTTGTTATTTCGTTACCAAAATAGCAACCCATAAGACCAATGTTAAAAATTACGATTTTTAAACTTAAATTCTGACAAAATTCGATTTTTCCTGGGATGGAGGCCTTTTCTAAACTTATTTTTGGGCCAATACACTTTTAATTGCAAAGTTTAAGCAAAATCTGACAGCTAGATTTCGAGATCGTGGAACACACATCCCTTCAGACATTCCTCGTATTATAGTATAGGATTTCTGAATTACAGTAAAAATTCATTAAGATAAATTTGACCATAATCAGTAGTGTGTTTTTGCGGTTGCTGGCTCAGTTCAATGACCTCTGAGGAATGTGATGACGTCATCGCCAAGGTCAATGACCCCGATGACGTAATCGATGACGTCATCGATGATGACGCAATCGATGACGTCATACCCATGACGTCATCAAAATGACGTCAACGATGACGTAATTGATGACGTAACCATCGATGACGTCATTTCCGTGACGTCACACCCATGACGTCACAGAAATGACATGCTGATGACGTCATCATCCATTACATCATCAAAATGACGTCACTGACACTGTTAAGGTCAAGGTCACGCCGAAACTCAAAATTTTTTGGCACTTTTGCCGTTTCTCGCACTACGCTCCGAGTTTCAGTCAGAGTCCACGTGACCTTGACGACTTGGAGCGAATTTGCGATGAGAAACAGCAAAAGTGCCAAGTCAAACTCGAGTTTGCGACATGACCTTGCTTAAACCGTCATCTACTAGTCCTCAGAGGCCATTGAACAAGCACAACATCCGCAATTTCATATTACTGTGACCTTGAACACTTAACAACTACAGAGCGCCGACACCGATGCGCACCCCACGACAGCCACCGAGTGACTGACCGTCAGGCTCCGTGTACTCTAGGTATATGGGGAAGTGGAGGGGGAAATCTCAAGGTCATCCAAATGGAGTTTTAAAAAGTTGAAGAGTAGAAAGACTACTCTTGTGCTTCCTGGGCGACCTCATCAATTTCCAACGGATCTGTAAACCAATCCGATCTGTAGCGGCAGGAGTCCAGAAAACAGGTGCACCACCCATTAGGTTGTCCGTAGCACTTCCGACAATTGGTAAGATTGGAGAAGTGAAATTTAATACACCGCTGCGGACAACAAGTATAAAAGTATTTGGATTTGTAGACTTTGAAAGTTTGTAGTACCGGTGGTGGCAGCTGTTGGTTCTTGCATCTACACCTGCAACATCCGAAGCATTCACATTGCCGGCATGCCAGCCCATCCACTTGCCACTTTGGTAAGAGGAAACACTTATCCTCACAGCAATAGGTTGTCCCCGCCTCTTCCTCCCAACGCTTCTTTGCACAATATGTGACGCCTCGTATCTCCAAACACCTATGCTCGCAACATGAGATGCGCTTACTTTCCATAGCTGATGTCGCTTTGACGAGGGAGCACGATGAAGTGATGCTGTGGTCAGTGGGAATGGGGTTTATATAAACTAAGGTGGGTGGAGGGGGAAAGGTCAAGGTCATCCAAATGGAGTTTTAAAAAAAGAAAAGAGTAGAAAGACTACTCTTGTGTATCTATAGCGATTTCATTGATAGTGAGTGCTTCTGTATGCCAAGTTGATCTGTACTGACAGGCTCCTAAATAATGTTTGCAAAAACCTGCAAAATGATTGTTGCACAATTTGCAGCCAGTTAGCTGTTTTAGTGTGAATTCAATGCAACGTTCAGGGCAACAAGTGTACTTATGCCCTCTCATCTGGTACACATGGAATGTCTTCAACTCTGGTTTCGGCTTCTTCCAAGACTTGCACTTACACATGCATTGACCAAAAGCTTCACATTTTCTACACGCCAGACCATCCGCAACATCAATGTCATTTGGCCATGAAAAACATTTCTGTTCGCAACAGTAGTTGAGTTGACTCTCCATGTTGCTGTGGTGAAGGTGCGCGATGAAATGATGCTGCAGTCATTGAGAGTGCACCTTAAATAAACTCAGTGGAGGGGGAAAGGTCAAGGCCATCCAAACGGAGTTTTAAAAAAGATAACTAGTCGTCCTCCTCCTCCTCGTCCGTTGTACTTGGAGAGCTGTCAGACGAAGAGCCCCGTGCAGGTGCTCCCCAGATGAAAAACAAATCAATTTTAAAACGAAGACCAGGATCTTGCATCATCAAGTCCTTTAACTTGTCACATACTAAGTCGACCTTGTGTAAGGTGTCAACAACAAGCTTCCAATTCGTTGGCTCAATATAACTTGTAGTAGAGTCTGCCTCGCTGATAACCACATCCTCCGGCCGTATTGGAGTGTAAAGATGTGTAAAGTTCTTCGGCTGTAGCTGAGGTTCAGGCTGGCTGGAAGTGGAAGGTTGAGTGTGGACCCCTGTCGCATCGAAATCCATAGTCATTCTACATTCAATGTTGGGGTTTTCGTTTAATACATACACCAATTTCTCATGCAACATATCCACTTCTGCCGAGTCTTGCAGATGAACATTCCAGGAAAATGGCCATTCTTCATCCGTAGTGGAGTCAACTCGAGAAAGAGTGCTGTCCGCCATGATAGCTAAGCAAGGAATGATGTGAGCTACAGACTGTGGTAACAGTATTGAAAAGTAGAGGGGGTAAACCAAAAGTATGTGGAGGGGGTATTTTCAAGGTCATTTAATTTGGGTTTTAAAAAAAGGAAATAGTGGAGGGGGAATTCTCAAGGTCATCCAATTTGGGTTTTAAAAAAAAGGAATGAAGGTTACTCCTCTTCAGCCTCGTTGTCCCCCACATCCTCATTAGCCTCATCTTCATCGACGTCAGACTCGCCGTAAGGGTAGATCGGGGACATGGGCGAATATTGTGGAGATTGTTGACCGTTGTTATCGTCCCCTTGCATTCTAACTTGGGACCAATCATAATTTAAATTCATTTGTATTATGATCCCAGGGTTGTCCCGCAGTATTTCCTTCATCCGTTCGCAAATTGTTTCCAAATAGTGTACACTATCGATCGACAGTGTCCAACCCGTACTTGTACCAACATCAGTAGTGGAGTCAGCTTGGCTGATGGTGTTGTTGTCTGCCATGGTTGCTTGTCGGACAAGGAATGACGGTTGATGTGATGCTCATGCAGGAACATGGTGAAGTGGTGGGGGGTGTGGTGGAGTAGTGGGGGTATTTTCAAGGTCATCCAAACGGAGTTTTAAAAAAAGGAAAACCTACAAAGTAACATTGAAACTTTCCAATTGATGGTGGCGAGCGTTTTCTTCTGCAACCTTGCCGACACATGTGACTATGCCATACAGTATGAAAAGTACAACCATAATAAGGCCGAACAATAAAAGATAGCCGTTGACTATCATGATATTTTCTGAGTGGATCTGCTTTCTTCTTATCGCCCTCTCCTGCATCCTCTTCTCCAACTCGTGGACGAAGTCACAACATGCGTGAGGACATCTTTCATCTGTTGGTAGGTTTGCCATTGTTGATGTTGTCGATGTGGCTGTTGAAGATGGAATGAGGTTTCCAATTGCGATGTGCCATGTACACCAATAGTCAAGTGGTGGGGGTAACAAAGCAGTGGAGGGGGAAGTTTCAAGGTCATCCAAATTGTGTTTTAAAAAAACCTATCTTGTTACTGAGTTTACATGTCAGTAACAAGATAGGTGTTTTTGCTCTTTTACTTCTTTAATATAATGAAAAAATATACATATTCTACAATGGTTAGGACAAGAAATACAACTGCTAGTCAGCTGAAGTAGTCCAAGTTGTCTGGCTCGGTCTTCATCGACGCCGGTGAGGAAGCTGTCGAGGAGTGTCCAGGCTCTTCCTTTGGCTGCCGGGTGTTCCGTATATTGCAAGCGTAAACCTGCACGTTTATACGGTAGCCTCGTGCCACCATCAGCTGCAACTCCTTGTACAAGTCGTTTAGCTCCTGCTGAGTCTTGATGCTCACCTCCTCGTAACTTGCGCAACTAACGTTCAGAGACATCTTGATGTTGCTAGGTTGGCTGCTGGAGTAGAAATGAAGCCGAGGCACAGCGCTTGGAGGTACATGAAAAAGTGTTGGGGGTAATAGTGGTGGGGGTATAGGAAATCCAATTAAACAGTTCTAAACTTTTTCCATCGATACAATGGAATGGAACAAATAGCGCAGGTGTCCTTGTAATTTTCAAATCGAAACAGTGGCGCTAGAAATCCGAATTGTTTTATACCACCATCCTGTACGAATCGCCGAAGGTCTCTGACGGCGGCCTCGCCACAAGGCCTACAAAACTTTTCCCCATCGTGGAACTTATACCAGGAGTATTCCGAATACCCTGTATTTTCCCTCCTGTAGCGTTTGACATCTTCTTTTATTGTTAGTGGGATATTGTCTTGTAAACATGTTGGGAACAAGTCCTTGTGAGTTATAACTCGTTGTATGCAAAGCTCGTACAAGGTGCTCATCGTTTGCTAGTTGGCAACAGACTGACCGTTTTTCGCATCCAAGCAGGTTTGAATCCTAGTGCGGTAGTGGGGGTAATTACAGTAGTGGGGGTAATTGTGAAATGCAAAGGTCAAAGGTCAAGGTCACCCGCGAAGTTTAAAAAAAATGCAACATATCAATACGTGAAGTCTGTCACATATTGATATGTTGCATTTTTTTTTTTTTTTTTTGTCTTTTATGATTCGTTTATTTATAAAACATTACAACAACAACATATGTACAACATTAAAACTTAAATCTAACACTGCTGCTTGTCAGCGATGTGGATGGTCAACTCTGTAGAATTGCTACCCGTGCAGCCGTGGGACACCAGGTATAGACACCCGGGTTGAATAGAGCGAAGATCCTCGTTTTGTAGAAGATGGACGAATCTCTTGGGCAGGTACACCTGGAACTTTGGTTCATCCCCCGGAGTAAACGGTGCCTCGCTGAGACTGCAGCAGATGGCCTCCCCAACTGTAGTCTCCATCTTCTTCATAGCATGGATTATGTAGTGCTTCTCGTCTTTTAGTTCCGAGCACTTCTTTACAGGTAATATTGTTGACTTGGAGTGAGCATTGAACTGCTCGACCAAAGTCTGAAGGAACTGGTGAGATGCCATGGTCAGGTTACAGATCGTCTTCTTGCTCGGAGATGTTGTCGTCTCGGAATCTCGAGTAATACTCATGCCAGGTCCCTGTCTGCTCCCCACTTATATACTCTCCGTTACCCCCACCACTCCCCAATTCCCCACTTTGAAGGTAAGAGGCGAGTTTATAAGCATTTTTCAAAGCGCAATGTCTATCTTTATCATGTTCTGGGCTTTTTGTACAAATACATATGGTTTCCAGCATGTATTGATAATTCTTATCCAATTCCACATCATTAACCGGAACATGAGTAAATCCTTCGATCCATCTTTTCTTTTCCAGACCCTTTGTGTAAATATTGGTAAACTTGTCTGAAAAGTGATGCATAATGTGATACAAGTCCGTGTAACTTGTAAAACCATCATACCAATCGATATGATGGAAGTGTTTTGAAATCCATCTGTTGGTAGTAGCGGCTTTACTAGTTAAAGACGAATAAGAACATGGTGGTTTAAATAAAAACGAATAAGGAACACTTGTATTCATGTCCAAAAACACAAGTTCTTTTATAATGAATCTATCATCATTACCACGAAACGCTTGAAACTCAATAATACCAGGCTTGGACTTTACTTGTTGTTCTTCTCCCTTGTCCATTTTGAAGGTCACACGTCTGCTCATTACGAAGTCAGGAGGTCAACTGATTTCCACACCACGGTAGGTACTACTTTTATACCAGGCCGTACAGTTGTTGGCGCGTTGGTGTATATTTAACGTGGGCACCGTCCCCAATAGGCCTAACCCCACAAAATGTTGGTTATTGTTTTAAAAACTAACCATTATCATTTAAGTTTCCATCTTTATATTTTCCTTATTTTCATTTTCATCACTAACACTTGATTCTTCTCCTCCATCTTCCTCTTCTTCCTGTTTTACTGATCTCTTATGTAGTTGAGCGTACTTTTCCAATTGTCTCCACATCTGTACTTCATGAGGAACTCTATTAAATATAGAAGTATCCACAGGTCCGTATAATATAGGTGCGTCCGGTTGTTTGTCCAAAGTGTCTTCCAGATAATCTTTAATAATCGAACTTGAAAACACCAGTTGTCTCAAGTATCTTGTTATAGGTTCAGTAGCACAAGTCAAAATGAAAAACTCCTCTCGATTAAGTTGAATTTTGTTATCATGTCTTGTTGTGTCTCTAAACTGTAGCTGATGATCACCACGTTGTTTAATAATATCAATTTCCACATTTGAATCCAAAAGTCCTACTCTTGTCTTTCTTCCAAACATGTTACTACTTAAATAGCATTCTAGTAGATGCAAATGTTTCATAAACGATTCCCAAGCACTGTCCGTAAACAAAATCATTTTGGGTCCATGAGTTAAAATTACAGTAGGGGAATAATCTGTAGATTTCATAACACCGATTAAAACACTTTTATCCAAACTGGAAGAGATTGGGTAAAATATTCGCAAAAATACCTCACTCAATATGTTTGGAGAAATATTATCTTCAATATCCCTTTTTCTCTTTTGTATAGTCTTTCTTCTTTTACCTTTTTCTTCAACATTATTACTGGCGTGAAGTTGTCCGCAAACGTTTTGTTCACCTCCTTCCTGGTGACCTTGAGGATCTAAAAACTCAGATATCTCCTTCTCAATATCTACCACATTTTCAGGTGTACCACTAGGAGAAGCCATATTGAATACGATGCTACCCATACAACAGTAGGCAACAAACTGATGAGGAGCGGTCTGTACGCTCTGCTTTTATACTCGCGGAATGAAACAAAACCGGTTCTTACAATACATTTTTAACAATTCCAGTTAAAGGTGTGTATGTTACGATTTTATCATGTAGAATTAAACAGTATGCAGTTGTATTAGCCGGTATAGCATCGTTGAATTCCATTTCTATTTTTATATCCACACTTGAAGACTTTACTGATTCATTTTGTTTAGAACAATCGATTACAACTATTGGGTAGGCATCGAAATATTTGTCAGGTGGTAATAAAGGTGTATTTGTTTTACCGTAATATGAACTTTGGAATCTCGCGTACATATCGTACAATATACTGTATTTCTTCTTAGTGAATGACACATTTAAATTGTCGTATGGAAAGAATTGTGAATTTAAATAAACTTTAATATTTTTCAAGTCACAATGATCAAATTGTCCTGCATGTTTAGTAATGGCGTCTCTTCTACCTGTTTGTAAACCAAATATAATATACCTGGCTCGTTCTACATAATTCGATGTTTTAACAGTCCAAGTGTGTCGATCCGTAGTAGGTAAACTGGGATGCTCATGAAATTCCCAACTTCTAAATGGAATAACAATATCACGATCGGCTTTTAATTTTCTTAAAAGTAGCATTCTATGCTCGTCAGCCAATTTAACATGTGGAACTCTCAATACAATTTTGTCTAATTTTAATTTCCATTCTAAAGTCGCATCTGTAGTAGCATCTGCAGCTTTAATAATGTCTTTATCGTTAGAAGATCTCAACAAAACTAATTCTTGTTTAACGTTTAATATTATTTTCCTATAATCTTCAGCAAAACCAAGCAGCAAACGTAATGGAATATGAAAATCAAAATATCCATTTGGATTTGGAGTGATCGTGTCAATCGTAGGTAATACCCATCCGGCAGGTTTAAGTAAATTGGTTTCATTGGGTGTTATAGATGTTAATCCTTTTAAAGTTGTCGTAATACCTACTTTTTTAGTGGAATCAACTGTTACACCTGATATTTCATATCTAATTTCATCAAATAGGAAAGCCATAGGATTATTTATAAATGGAACTGTTGTACCAAAAGTAGTACCGTCCTTTTTAGTAACTTGTCCTTCAATATACAAGTAACTTTCACATGGTAGTGTGTAAATGTCTTGATTTTGTATGGGAATACGAATTTCATCGTTATTGTTTAATTTCGATGAAGTGTAAGGGTTGTGGGTGTGATATTCTTTTTCCCATAGGGTTTCGTCGAATGTTGGACCCTGCGCTATATCCAGTATATCCATACTCGGTTAATTTTAATCCAATTCTCTCTAAGAAACGAATGTTCTCGCGTGTTAACTCCTCCACAGCTGAAGAGCTACTAATGCGGTTTCCCGTAGGTTGTTCGCTTTTAAATGTTAAACCCATGGTTTTGTATTAAAGTGTCGATTTTAAATGTAATCTAATCGTAATAGGCTCTTCTCTGAAGTCTACCAAGTTACCGTCTTGATCCAATACGCTCAACACGATGTCTGAAATGAAAGTGGTGTTCAACGGTAGATATACCAGGTTTTGTGGCTTTTCAACAATTTTAAATCCAGGTGGTACACTTGGGTAAAAAGTATGTATGATGTGGGTGTTAGCCCCATCCCTGTAAGCACCTTGTATAATGTTACAAGTTATGTCTATACTATTGACTTTTAATATTGTTACTGTTTTTTTACCGGAATGTGTTACATCTGGTTCTAATACAGGCCCATCGTTGGAAAATCCTAATAAATCACCAATTGAGTTTGGTTGAGTGAAATCTATATAATATTTGGAAGTAATTTCAGCTTTCATCGTATTATTATTACCTTTTAATGTTATATTGTCTTTTCCCATTTTAGTTTGCAAAAATTCATTTATATGATCAATTTCATAAGAACCTGTGGGTAACCTGCACTCTTGTAAGTCTGTAAATTTTCCACTGGCATCCTTTCCCTTATAATAATGCAATATGTTATTTTTACCTTCCGTAACATTGGGAATAGAGTTGTACGTTGTAAAATCCAATAGTGCCGCCTCCCAAAACCTTCCTTTTTGCAAGCGTAACGCTGGAAAAAGGATACTTCGTAAAGTGGACGATTTTCCTGTTAATGATACCGTATAGGAAGACATCTCAATAGTGACTGATACTTTTAGCTAGAAATTCCAAACATAAATGGCCGCATATTGAAGTATTATCAGGTTGTTCTCTTTTATAGTTATAATATATGTTTTTAGCAGATTTAAAGTAATTTTGAAGTTCTTTTGGTGGTGGCAAATTACCGAAACTATCAAAATAATATACATTGTTATTTAGTTTCTTATAACAAACCCAATGGGTGCCAGGCCCTTCAGTATTATCCAAATTTACAATTCCAGTCTCATTTTGCCACATTTTCTTTGGTAAACTGTCTTTCATAAACACACCGCGAAAAAATGGTATTTTTAAACAGGAAATATATTTAAATAATTCAATATTGGTTAATGCTTTATGTGGTATGACCAATTGATTTCTTTCATTTAATATGCACGATAAGGTCTTAGGTAAAGACCTGCCCCGTTTTTTACCATTGACCACACGGTGGGCTTCTTCCTGCCTTTTCTTGTAGATCGTCGTCTTCTTTTTATATTTCCTCCATGTTTTCTTGTGGTTGACCTCCTTTTTACTCTCCTTCTCCTCCTTCTTCCACCTCCTACTGCTGTTTTAGCCTTCATACCTGCTGTTACTGCTAAAGCTGCTGCTTTTTCTGCTATGCTAGCGTCACTTGATTTTACTCGTTGCCAAGCTATGTCCGCAAGCTTTTTGTCAGCTATTGATCTATTTTTTGAATCGGCAAACGTGGAATATGCGATATCGTGTTCTTTACAAGCCTGATCTAACTTGTTTATGTCAGGATCGCCTCTTTCCAGTCGTTTTTTCAATTTAGTTCCTGGTCCGCAATACTGATAACCTCCTGGTATATGAAATTCGTATGGTAATGCGTCTATTGCTCTATTTACTATGGATCCTACTGGAATTTGTTTTAAAGCTTTACTTAACAGAGAAACCGCTGTGGACGTGATCCCACCTCCTTTTCTTGCAGTGTCTCGATATGGACTGATGTACTTGAACGTCATTATTGTCCTTTTATAATGGCAATGTGCAACTCATGTGTTAACTCTATGACAGGTTGCACATAAATGAAGTCATTTATTGAGTTATTTACTTAAATATCAATATCACCCCAATCTGATGATCTAAACTGTTTCGTTTTAGGGTTAATAAAGTATTTATTATAAATTTCTCGTTTAATATACTCACCTCTCATGGATTCAGCATAAGTATTATGACCTGATTTTCCTTGAATATCTGGTGTAAAATGATTATGTAAATCAAATATCGCATTACCTAAAACTTTTACAAGAAAATTAACAGTGACAGCATTATCTACATGTTCAGGGTCTTTAAGGTTTGTTATACGTTTATTATTACAATCATACACTTTACTATCCTTTAATGATGTTGTAATGGTCTGTCCTACAGTTGCAGCATCATTTGCTTCTCTTCCTTGTCCCAAGTCTCTTATCACTCTATTATTACATGTAAACCATCTAAAATATTTATCTGGATCTAGATGTACGGTTTGTGATAAAGCAGCTGCATCATGTTTTTCATAACCCCATCCCATATTTGATAACTTTTTATCCATGCAATCCCAAGCATCATTTTTGTATGTTAATAAATTAAATTTTTCATTACCTTGAACAAATTCATCCCCTTGCTTCGATACTACTTGATCTTGTTTTACAAAAGAGGTTGTTTCTTGTTTTAAGGTTTCCATCATTTGACCCACTGTTGCACCATCTGATGGCGCCGAACCATCTTTAACATTTGCTAAACAATTATTAAAACAATCTATAACCCCTACATCACGTATGATGCAATGATCTTTAATATATTTTAGATTTACAGCATCGTTTTCAGTTTTTGGATAGCCTATATCATTAATAACAAATTTATAAAAAGAAAATCCATCTTTTGTCTTTTCAGGTATCAAAGAATGTAAATAGCGTCTATTTACGCTGTCTTTTGCATCTTTAGGGTCATCTACGTTGGATATACGTTTATTGTTAGCACTATACGTTTTCCCATTGAATTTTAACGTATTTTTTAATTCAGATGACAAATAACCTTTGTTTATTGCATCACCGTTTTGATTTGGTTTACCAACGTTGATGATTCTATGATCTTCTGCGTCATATGTGTTATTTTGTAGTCTTAATGTTGGCGATATCTTTTCCTTTAATATTTTTAGATTTATTGCATCGTTTTCATCCGTAGGATCTTTTATGTTTTTTAACCTTTTATTACTCATATCCTAATCTCCATCAGGTGTTTGTGGTAAACCAGCACTTCTTTTTAAACTATTGGCATAATATAACCCATCCGAGGAGTAACGTCCGAACTTGTCGACACTCATGGTGCAACTGAATAGTATTCTAGGGAGTAACGCATTTTTATGAGATTACCCCACGGTTTCGGAGTTCATCCACTAAAGCCACCCATTCGTTTTCCAATCCAGTATGACCCGCTTCTTTAGCTTCATGTATTAGTTTCATTCTATCCACCAATTTATTGATATTATTGTAATAAATCACATTTGTGTTATATAGTTCCTTCATTAAACCTGTACCCGTAACGGACTTACTTCTTTTTCTTCGTTCCTGAGCACTTACATCCAAAGTGGATGCCATAAATCTTCGTTTTACAGGTTTTCTTTGTGTTAACGGCATTGTTTGTCTTCTAGTTGGTATTAACTTGGATACAAATTCTTTATATTTTAAAGACTTAGATCTAAAAGGAGGCTGGTCAGGTAAATACTTTCTTCTATATGCATTTGTCTGTTCCAAAATATTTTTATATGCTTCCATGTCTTTTTCTTTCACTACCGATACTGAAGGCTTATTTTCAAATAATAATTCAAATAATCCTTTTGTGCCCTTATACCTTTGATCACCAATGACAATATTATCATGTTCGTCAACGTTTAACGGGCTATTACCTATCATTAAACCGTCTTTTGTTAATCTCGCTCCATAACTATGGTAATTCTTATTAGGAATTGTTCCGAGTAACATTTTTACCATGTATTTCCTTCCTAAAGGTCCTTTGTTATGAATGTTTTCACCCAACAAGCTTATGTTTGACGGACCTTCCCTTGTCTCTTCTTCTTTTTCCTCTTCACTAGCAGTTGATACAACTTCATGTCCTCTTTTGGCTTTTACTTCATATAATTCTTTTATTCCACTATAGTCCGGTGATTCTAGCTCTCTTTCGGGTTCTCCACCGGTAAAACCACTATACGTAGAGGATTCCAGGTCTTCATCACTAAAATCTTCTGATTTTACATTTTCTCTTTCAAACTTCGTAATAGGTGCAATCGCATCTCCTTCCAATACAGGTTTAGCAAATTTTTTGTTTAATTGTTTCAAGGGTTCAGTAATAGGTTTAAAAGTAGATTCAAGGAATTTCTCCCTCTCGCTAATACCTAGTTTCAATGCTCTGTTTTTAGCCCGAATAGAATCACTAAGTGATTTTATTTCTTTTACTAATTTTTCTTGGTTAACCATGTTTGTAGCAAGACGTGTTGTACAACAATGAATGTGTTATACCACGTTTAATGTATTAATATAAATTTATCAAATCCTATCCTGTATCGACCATTGTTTAGCGGTTGTTCCTTCATAATTGTTAGGAACCCATACTTTTCAGCCCAAGCCTTTCCACACAACTCTTTAAATCGTTCAAATGTCATATCCGCATTTACATGATCAAAATATATATGTTTTAGGTTGGTTTCGTCCTGTTTAAATACAATTAACATGTTTGCATTGTCTCTAATGAGTTGTTTAGGTATTTTGCTGTAAGTTTGGCCAATATAAATGCTATCTATGTTGTTATGTCGACCCATAGCGAAGTAATTCCTTATTGTGTTTTGGTTTTCACAAGATACATCGTCGAATATAAACACGGAGAATGGTTTAGCTTCTTGTGGCTGCATGACACTCTCGCTTGCATTAAACTTTAAATATTTAACTTCAGGCACATTAGTCAGTATTTTTTCCAATAATTGATACTTTGGTTGTTGTAGTGATTTTGAAAATACATATAGATTGTTAAATCGTAATCCTTTAGGGTTTGTAATCAAATTGAATACTACATTAGTTTTTCCACAGTTGGAAGGTCCGGTAACCAGACAACGAACGGTGTTTGGTAACAAATTGCCATGTTTCCCACTATTGAATTCTGAATTATCCACTGTGAGTTCATCTATATTATTAATAGTAAAACTCTCTTTTTGTGGTACTATCTCCATCCTTTGTAATGGTTCAACCTAAAATGATTCTCTATCGTTATATCAAATCCTTTTTAGGTATCCAAGAATCTTCCGTCTTATTAAATCCTAACCATCGTACTTTGACCTTATCTTTTTTCCGTTGCAACACCTTTTCAACTAAATATACATCGCCTACTGTTGATTTTAACATTTCATGTCCATAAAACCCTCCTTCAAGCAATTGTCCTTTATTATCTTTTAAAATATATGTCTCAGGTACTGTAGGTTGTACTTTGAATACAGTAAAAACCTCATTGGTCCAATTTGGCAGGTATCTTTTACTGAATACACCTTTATATTTACTTATTCGCACTTTATCACCCACATTAAATTTTTTAGGCTTTAGTTTTTCAACTTTTGGTTTAGTATTCGTTTTTATACGTTTTAATACAAGGTTTTCATTTTTACTAGTTACTTGGTTTGGTTTCATCCCGATAGTCCTATGAAATTTGTTATTGTAATCGTTTATAAGTTTTGGTAACATATCAATCCATATGTGCGATCCTCTGTTGGAAAACATTTTATACATTGCACTTTTTAAAGTTCTGTTGAATCTTTCGATTATTGAGGCTTTTACTTCTGAATTGGTTGAATAATGGTTTATATTGTGTTTTTTCATTAAATTTGCAAATTCCTTATTAAAATATTCTTTTCCATCATCTGTTTGTAAATGTTTAATAGTATGTTTGTCTCTTTGTATAGCTGTTTCCATTGCTTTTGTAACACTTTTGCCACTTTTATCTTTTAGTGGTAAAGCATCTGCCATTTTTGAAAAACAGTTAATAACAGTCAATATGTATTTATATCCTTTATTTTGTTTGCTATAAGGAATCATTTCGATTAAATCCGCTTGATATAAATCATTAATTCCTTTTATCACCGTATTTCTTCGTGGAAACTTTCTTCTTGCAGGTTTATGAAGTTCGTTGACAATTTGTTGCTTCAAGTCCTTCATATTGCAGGTTTCAATGTTTGTTGTATCACATGTATAATCACAATGAATGTTGTTTTAAATATTCACATCATTTATATGGGTCAAGGTCATCCAAACTTGTGTAAAAAAATGGGGAACACGGCGTTGGACTTGCCGTGTTCCCCATTTTTTTACGGAAGGAGAAAGGAATAAGGTCGAAGTTGTAGAAGGACGAAGAATAGGTTACTAGTTGATAGGGTTTAAGGAGTAATGGCCGAAAGGAAGAGTGTGGATTTTGTCGGGCAACATATGTCTTTTATCATCCCGAGCTGACAGTGCTTTTTTAATTTCGGTGACACTGTAGACTTGATGCTTGAAGCTTCGGATATTGTTGAATGTTGCTGATATCGTAGTATCTTCAAACAAACAAGTCTTGTAGTGGTCAAATGTTACGTGTTTTTTCAAATAAGATGTCTTCACTCCTTTTGCTTTCTTGACTGTCGGTGTGTTGTTCTCGTGGTACATCTTAAATGAATATAATTTCGCCATCAGCGCTACTATTTCTTCTAAAGGCATTCCATTTGCTTCATCTTTGAATTTTCCAATTACTTTTTTATTTTTTTCATTGAAATTTGGATGGTTCTTCGGATAGTCAGAAAAGTCGAAATCTTCTTTGTATGGAAAAGTCCTTAGGTCTTCATACATGTCCAAAGTCTTTATCCAGTAGATAAACGCGTCCGTATCCATGTATGCGACTCCAATGTTTTCCCTTCCGTAGTGTTTAACCATTTTGTTATAATGGAAATCATACATCAGGGTTTTACTTATGTCCAAAATCGACATACCTATGTATAACGGACGGTCCATGACTATTGTTGTTTTCTTCATACTGACAGCGACTAGATTTTCGTTTATAATCATGGATGTTCCGAAATTTGGTTTTTGCACTAATTTTTCCAATTTCCTAGGATCACTCACTAATTTTACATTTTTGTGTTTTCTTTTGTTCTCCAAGGTCTTCCCAAAGATGGCATTGTTCATTAATTTATAGAAGTCCTTTTCAAATGCTGTTGTCGCTGCAGCTCTTCTTGTAGTGTTGGAATCAATATATGGTTTCAACCAACAAGACTGGGTGAATTCAATTGCTCTATGAATTCTCACTATACGTAGACCCAATTCGAGAGCCTGTTGAACTACCCAGTAGTGAGCCACATAGCGATCTTTATTCTCCAAGGTCATCATCAATTTTGGCCATCTTCCTGTCGGTGAAACTTCAGTCTTGGCTAGGAGAGGCAAGTCGTAGTGATGGTCATGAAGGTGCTCCGGGTATTCAAAATCACAGTCCAAAATATAGCCTTTTGGACCATCCTTTGGAATCTGTGAGATGTCTCCGATGGTGGCCGGGTCGATCCATTTGAAGTCAGCGTAGGGAAGCGGATTTGACATTGCCCAACCATAAAGGTTGTTTGCGTCAAAGTAGCCAAGGTAGACCGATGGTTGTTGCTCGTCGAAGCCGGGGATGTACTTGTTGTTGGCTTTGACATGACGTGTTACAGCTTGTGTCAAACCGCCCCGTACACCAGATTCCATCATGAGCACCATATCAATATCCGTTAGAAGTTCCAGTCGACAGTTGGTTGACTTTAGCATAGCTTGCCATGCTAATCCTGGAGATGTGTACAAGTGTAGAGGGTCCAGTCCATAGGCGGAGAAGCAGGTGTTTCGAAATTCTTCCATCACATCGCACAGCAGAGTTACGTCCAATTTTATATAAAAGTCAGAATATTCCCCTAAGGTTTGAATGTTTAGTTGGTTCCAAACATTACAAGCATGATTGTAGTCTTCAACGGAGATTTCACTTTCGTTTAATTTGCTGTTGAAGGCTTCAATCGGTGGTAGACTGGTTTCTTCAAATTTTTCTGTAGAAGTTATGTAATCGTAGGGGAACACTCCTTTACGTAATACTAAGTCCAATTTATCTTCAGGTACAATCTTGCTGGTTTCTTTTAAGTCTTCTCTTCGTAGATTCTCAGACAATCTGCTCAAACTAGATGCCATAAATCTATAAGAGTCTACAAAGCGAAGTTTAATTTTACCTACTGTTTTTGAGAAACTGATATACTTTTCCAATGTTGTAGCAAGAACATCGATTTTACCATTATCTCTTCCTAATTCTGGAATAATGAAGTGGGAGTCGTAGCCGCTAAGATTGTGTAACACTACAGGGATAAAGTTTGGCAGTTTGTAATTTATATTGCATGAATTACAAGCAGGTCCTCTGTATAACCCTGTGAGGTGATCATGATCTCTTACTTTTGGATTTTCTTCACTGAAGCTCTTCTTACATAGATAACATCTTGTTGCTGAAATGTATTCTTCTTGTTGATTTTGGTTCAAAGGTTCCATGGGTAAAACATTACCGTATAAGCGTTCCGCCTTTTCAGCAATCTCATACAACTGGTCTACAAAATACTTAGCAGCTTCTTCCCCACGGTAGAGTATCGGAGTGGATGTTAAGCCATAGTCTTGCAATTGTTCTTCAGGTAAAGTAGATTTCACCAATAAGCAAAAACTGTTAGGTTGATGCAATTGATATTTGGTTCTTCTAGTTACTTCACCATCCGAAAGTTCCTGCGGCACTAACGTGGATTCAAAGTCAGCATAGATAACTAGTGGAATCCGGTATTGGTGAACTGTTTTATTGAACTGGACAAATGCTCTAGATGGTGGTGGCAGACTAATCTTCACTTCATAGTTGTCATTACAAAGCCGCTGGTGTTCCGACAACCACTCCGATCCTCCACGTCTCAACTCTTTATATGTGAAACAGAAACATCTTTTACACACTGTTAACCTACGTTTCTGTTTTGATAATTGATTTTTAACCAAGGCTGCAAAGTCCTTTATCCACACATAATGTGAAATTTCACCCTTAGTTATCAATAACAGATCCGTGTGGTTTCTTTCCTCAACTTTTGATACTCTCAGAGGATAAACACTATTGGAATCATCTAAACCAAACACATTTACAGAAACACCTGGGTTTTGTTTCTCAAAATTACCAATACTTTTAACACTAACAGGGTATGACAAACCTCGAAAGTTGTAGCGGTGTTGGACAATTTGATACGCTCTGCTAACTCTACAAGGATTTTCTTGCACATATTTTGTTAGCATAGCATATTTAAAGCATTCATTGTCCTCATTTTGCACATTGATACAAGATTTGGTAGCTTGTATCTTCTTTGGCAAAGGTATATAACTACTACCCCTTATACCATATCCGTGCTTGTGAACCCTTACATCCATACCTTCAATCGATGACAGACTCCAGCCGGATCCTCTTCCTTCATGTTCTTGCAGTTTAACTAGCAGTTCATGCAAACATTCTTCAATAATTTCATTGATATCAAATTCAGTTGTAAGGGTTCGGTTTTTGGTAATGAATGCTCTTAATGCCGTTTCACCATCAGTATTGGTAAACTTTGATTCTAACACCAGTCCAAATTTAATGAAGTTCAATCTCTGTAATTCTTCTTTTAGCGTTTTTCCAACAAGTACTCTGGCCTGGGTTATAAAATTATCTAATTCCAATTGCACATTATCAATTTTAAAATGTGTTACAACCTGTCCTGGTAAGGCCGTGGTGCGCAGTTGTCTCACATCTTCCAGTTCTTCTTCCGTGTCCTCTTCTTCCGTGTCCTCTTCTTGCATATCCTCTTCTTCAATAGGTCTTCTAGTAGTGGATGGTCCAGCACCAGCAAATTGGATCACACTAGGTCTTCTTCTTTGCATTTGCTGTAGATAGCTGTCCCAGTAGTCCGTCTGCTTCTGGTGCTCTTCCAAAAACCGGTCAATTGAGTCTAAGTCTATTTCATCCATGGTAATATCTTCTTTTCTATCTTCGTCTTCATGTAATTCTCTATGTATGGTGAAAAGATCTTCGTCTTGAAAGATTTCCCCACAAATATCGCAAAGAGCCATTTCAAACAGTTTGGCTTTGAATGCACACTCTGTGAATGTCCACGCAATAATGAGCAGCGCACTCCACAGGGACCCTTTATATCCGAGGCAGATAGGTGGGGAAAGTGACGTCATATGGAAACAGGTTATCACTCATGTGCTAAATTTAGCCTTTACACAACCGTTTTGTAATACATTTATCAGTAGGCTTGATAAATTGATGATATTTGGTCTAGATTCAATAATTTGTACAAGTTTTTTCAAAGACGTCTGTTTGAGCAAGTTTATGTAGGTCAAGGTCATTTGGAATTATTATTTTGAGCGGGGGATAGAGCACTAAGCAGCATCATTTACTACAAAGTGCTCTATCCCCCGCTCACATTCTTTTTTTTAACTTTTTGTTTAAACTTTTTACAAGGGTGAAACATCACCATCAGAGTCGGAATCATCCTCATCACGGAATAGGCAGCGATGACAATACATAATTCTTCTGGCAACTAACATCCTATCCATTGGACGATGGGGAGTGTCTTGTTCTTGTTCTTCTTCTTCGATTTCCAATTGGAATTCCATTTCCGACTCAGATGACGACTCTAATGTTTCGTAGGCGTGCAAGTCCACTTCATTATCCGTTGAACCAGCTTCGTCAGAGTCCGTTTCAATATCCATTATCTCTTCCTCCTCCTCTTCTTGATCAACCGCAGGTAGTTGGTCCTCTACTTCTATAATTTCTAGAGGTATTACCTCCAGAATAGAGACAATTCTGTTGCGATGGAACACGGTGTTGTCAAGTGGAGCCATGGTATGGAAGTGTTGTATCCATCCAATTTGCTTACCCTTTTTATACCCCCACCAACTATACAATTTATGTGGGTCAAGGTCACGTAAAGATACCCTTTGAGCGGGGGATAGACCACTAAGCAGCATGCTAGTCCATTGCCGCAAAGTGATCTATCCCCCGCTCTGTTCTACAAAACCTCAATCAAGTCCAAGTCCAAGTCCTGTTTAACACATTTTATTCTAATTCCATATCCAATTTAAAAATTTCAATTTCACATGGTTTACATTCCTGATGTATCAAACACTCCAGCTCCCTAAACATATCGTCCAGTTCGTCCAAATTATGATGTCCTACTTTTAACACATGAAGGTGGTTCATGCTTTGCATTGTAGCATGACCATCAACAAACAAGTTTCTTTTCCACGCTAACATAAATTGGCAGTTTTCTTGAAAGATTTTTCTCACCAAACAATCATACACAGCCGTCAACATGTCTCTACAATCTTCATAGTGTACCATCACAGAATACCTGTCCAAGTTAGCACCAAGCAGCGATCCACTCATTGTTTCTAGCGTTCCACTGGAAGGTCCAAAGCAGAATGAAGTCGAGATGTATAGACCCCCTCTTTTATACCAGTTAACCGGTTGTCCTTGCTGTAAAGTGGGTCAAGGTCATCCAATGCTACCCTTTGAGCGGGGGATAGACCACTAAGCAGCATGCTAGTCCATTGCCGCATAGTAGTCTATCCCCCGCTCTGTATTCTACACACACACACACACACACACATGTCCCTGTCCAAGTCTTTCATTACATACCCAATATATATTCAGTTCCTTCATCATCACTATCACTCATCACTGCTTCCACAAACTCCACAGGATTAAAGTTAAATTGTTTCAATTGTTCTTTTAAGTTTTCAATTTGTTGGTCCTTTACTTCTAAAACACTGTGAAGGTGTGATATGTAGTCCGCTGCCTCGTTGATGCTTGCTACTCTCGGATCGCCTAACTTCAAGCTGGGAACTACACCCTGCAGCCTGAAGTACGCCATACGCCTTTCTTGCTCCTGCCGTTGACCAGGACTGAGCAAGCCTTGTCCGTCTTGGCTTACCTCCAGCAAGGTCCGTAGCATCGGAGCTTTGCAGGCGTTTGCCCGAGCAACAGTTATGCTGTGGAATGGTCGAGCAGGTCCACGAGTAGCAGGCAGGACGTTGGCAGCACGCCTTCTTGAAGAAGAAGAGGAAGCCTGAGAAGTTTTGGAGTTGAAAGCCATGTTACAGTGCTGTATTCAGCTAAGCGGTACAAAGCAGAATAACCAAACTGCACGTTAATACCCGTATATATACACTTATCAGTGGTGGGGGTACTAGCTAGCCTTGGTAAAGTGGGTCAAGGCCATCCAAAAACATTACCAGAACGGGGGATAGATCACTAAGTGGCATGTTAGTCCATTGCCACAGAGTGATCTATCCCCCGCTCTGTATTTCACATTCACGCACACATTCATACAAACACACAAGTCCCAGTCCAAGTCTTTACCCACACACCTATCCACTCTCATCCTCACTATCATCACTGTCCAACAGGCTTTCACACTTCTTAATTAGTTTTTCCCATTTACTCCGGATATAAAGTAGCTCCCTGCGAGTATTCTCTAGCATTCTGTCCCTTTGCTCTATGACTTCGTCGTACCACTCGATGATGTTTGGTGGAGTCTGGGTTGATGCATCCATCGTGGTTGGTTGAGAAGCTCCGCTGCTCCGCAACTCCTTCCTCACAGGACCAAAGCCGGAGAATCGGACACGACTCCTTGACGAAGGCCCCGATCGGATTGGTCCAATGCTTGGGCTGGAGTTGGAGGCAGCCGGGCCAGAGGTAGAGGCTGGGACGTTCATAGCAGACATGGTGGTGTTCAGCTTAACGGTGTAAAGCAGAATGAGAGGACGGTTGATCACCACTCCTATATATACCCATTTTTAGTGGTGGGGATAACACGGGGGGGGGGGGCACGGGGGGGGGTTTGAAAGAAATTTTGCTTAGTCTTCCCGGTCATCAGTTTTACATACCTTTAGCACACCCATTATTTTGGTTTCTTCTATAACTTTACACACCTCAAACACCCAAGCAAACAGCTCATCTATGTTGTTATAATTAATTTTTGTCCAGTGTTCATACTTATAAGTTTGGTTGTTTATAATACATAGATAAAATGTAGACCCGTCTCGTCTTATACAATACTCAACTTCCATTCTATGCTGGTTTAGCACTTACCAAGCATTGTGTTGATCTATCAAGAAGTCACCACCTTTGTAATTGTACCGTGACATGTTTACCACGGAGCACAGAAACAGACTGAAGCAAATGAACGGCTCATACAAGCTTAGTAAGAGCGTTAGAGTGGGGGTATCACATGATACACAACATTAGTTGTAAGGTTAGCACTTTACTTTAAACAGTAATTTATATGGGTCAAGGTCATTCAAACTTTGAAAAATTTTTACCTCCAAACACTTGTAGCAAGCTACAAGTGTTTGGAGGTAAGTTTTTATTTGTTAAAGATTTTTGTAACTTAGTCTTCGCCCTCAAGGACACGGTTTGAGATTGTCCCAGTGACTTTACATCACCGCCAGGTTAAAGTATTATACAAGTCAAGTGTTTTTTTTTTTTTTTTTTTTTTTTATAACTTGACTTGTATAATACCCCTCTCCCTTACTTTAAGAGGGTTAAGACTAAATTTGGAAACATAATTTGGAAAAAGACTTTTTAAATATTGTCCAACACAGCCTAACAATTTTGTTTTTTTTTTGGTGGGCCCATGTCCTAGTCCATTTCCCACACGGTTTCACATCCTTTCCTTCGTATTAGATAGGCTTTAGGTATGAAAAATTCTCTTTGTACCATACGAGGTGGTACTTGCATTGTACAAAGGCGGCCTTCACCTTTTACAACGATTTCTACTTTCTTATTACCTGCTCCATATGTCTGCCCAATGAAATAGTATTTTTCATCAACCTTTAGCCTTCTAATATCCCGCGGTTGCGGACCGTGGGGATGTCTGAACTTGAACGTTTTAGGCTTAATGTACAGAGTATAGGGTTTGAATTGCCGAAATTTGACTGTACTTTTGAGGTGTCGTTGGCAGCGATCCCCTTCTGCACAAGCAAGTTTCTGGCAACACAAAACCCCAAACTTACTAGACATCCAAGCGTAATCGCATTTCTTACCCTTGCCAGCAGGGGCTTTAACGCGTTTACGTTTCTGTGTTGGACTCTTTAGCGGAGTGTCTTGGAGCTTCTCTGAATTAGGCTGGCTAGAAGGGATGGGGCTGGAAGGAGGTAGAAGGGGCAAAGATTGTTCAAGCGGGATGGAGCAAACAATTTTGGGCGGGGTAGGAGAGCGTGTTAGGTCTATGGTGGGAAGATCAGGGGAGAAGATGGATTTACGGGGTGGTTTGGTTGGTGTAGGTGGCATGGGGGATATAGGTGAGGGACATTGGGATGTAGTGTATGAGAGGATTTTCCGGGTTCTGCTGTATGGGGTGATCCTCGACCTAGACGTCTCTTCAAAAGCCGCAGACTCCGATCCTGAGTCCGATAGCAGCGAGAGTGCTGGAGAGGCTACCGGGACTCGACCTGACGACTTGACGAGTTCTCCTGACGATGGCTGTGCACCAGCCTCTTCCACTGTCGCCGGCAATGGCGACAGGCTGGGCATTGAGGCGGGCTGTGGCGGCGGCGGCGGCGGTGGCGGCATCGTCAGGCAGCTCAGGATGTTCGCAGTCATCAGGTATTCCAGGATCGAAGTCGAGGATGATGAGGGTCGAGACGTGTCGGTCGAGGTTGAAGTTGATGGGTAGTTTTTCAGCTTCAGACCCATTTTACCCATTGTAATGAATGAAAAGAATAGATGTAAAGAAAGAAGTGAACTTGTAAAACAAAAGTCTCAAGAGCGAGAGAGAGTACCTGTCCGTATGGGAGCTTGGACCGGAATGAGAAGTGCGTGCAGCCCGGCCGCCTTATATCCCCACCGGGGCTGCCACGCCCAGGATATCAGGGGTGGGGGTGGGGGTGGGGGTGGGGGTGGGGGTGGGGGTGGGGGTGGGGGTGGGGGGGGGGGGTTCGCACTTTTTGCGGGGGGGGGGGGGGGTTCGCACTTTTTAAAAAAATAAGCCCCACTTGAGGCATTTATGTTACCATAGCTGAAGCCTCCCAAGGGACCCAACTATAAACAACTCCAAACTTGTGGGTTACAAATACCTAACTGTTATATTTTTTAACAGACATTAATGTATTAACTGTGTTAATAAGACCTGACTGTTAAACACTTTGAAAGATTTTACATATTTAGGTCAAGGTCACAAAAAAACTTTAAAAAAATTAAGCCCCACACCCCCCTTTGGGGGTGTGAGGCACTTGGGTTGTCATCGCTGTAGCCTCCGAAGAGACCCAACTATGACAACAAGGCAACATCCAATGTCGTGTACCCTTCGCCACGCAAGACTTGTAAACATTTACTGCATTGTCTTTTCAGTAGCTAACAAAGATTCATTTACATAATTTTGTGTTTCCAGAAGGAAACAAACTGAGGACACCCTAGTGGCTTACGTCCTCGTCCGAGTGCAGAGGCCGCCGCAACCTTTTGCATGCCAGCGTACAAACGGACATGCTCCCAAATGCCATCCGCAACCTTTTGCATGCCTGGCAGGAGCCTACCGATAATTAAAATAGGCTTTACACGGGGGCCTACTCCCGTAACCTATCTTTAATATTTTTAATTTAAAATGCATTGAATTTTTACAAGTCTTTGTGGGTCAAGGCCACACGGACATTAAAAAATTTCGGCCCCCGTACATCCATGGCGAACCACGAATGTTCGGGGGCCTTGGGGACTAAAAACACAAATAGCTAACAAAGATTCATTTACATAATTTTGAGTTTCCAGAAGGGAAACATACTGAGGACACCCTAATGGCTTACGTCCTCGGTCCGAGTGCAGAGGCCGCCACAACCTTTTGCTTGCCAGCTTACAAACGGACATGCTCCCCAAATGCCATCCGCAACCTTTTGCATGCCTGGCAAGGAGCCTACCAATTATTAAAAGTGGCTTTACACGGGGGCCTACTCCCGTTCCCTGACTTTACAATTTACTTTGAGCATTGAAAAAGCTCAAGGGGGGATTGCTAAAACAAGCGTATACACTTTAGAAACATATAACACACTTACAACACACAATTGAGCTCAACGTAGTCAATGCTGGAACAAGCACATACACATTAAACACATATAACAAACAAGACACAAAGGATAAAAGACACAGGAGACATAGGGTACAAGTAAAACACTCTCATATAAAACAATTCGCAATACCCAAACGCAAGCGCAATATCTTACAACTAATACAAGTCTTAAAGTTAGAGTAGACTTCGCTAAACACTGAAGGCGCCATTCAATGTTTAGTGATGCCTATGGCGGTCCGTCCCGGTCGTTCACGTTCAACGCGCGGGAGCGGACTGCGAGCCGGCTCTGGCCGGACCCCCTTATATCCCCACCGGGGCTGCCACGCCCAGGATATCAGGGGTGGGGGAGGGGGTGGGGGTGGAAGGGGGGGGGGGGGGCTCGCACTTTTTGTCGGGGGGGGGGGGGGGCTCGCACTTTTTGTCGGGGGGGGGGGGGGCTCGCACTTTTTGTCGGGGGGGGGGGGGGCTCGCACTTTTTGTCGGGGGGGGGGGGGGGGGCTCGCACTTTTTGTCGGGGGGGGGGGGGTCGAGGTAAGTTAAGTGGGTCAAGGTCACCCACAACACTTGTACTCTAAGTGTTGGCTATACCCCCACCACAACTGGGTCCCTAGGCTGCACAACACCGCTTCGCCAGTATGTCTCCGGCTTCCATGCGGTGCGCCTCGCTGTTCTCTAGCTCTCTATATGTAAGTAATTTTACAAGTTCTGAATGTAGGTCACTACACTTTGACTCTGGGACGATATCGACTTGTAGTATTTCAGTGTTTTGACTCAAGGTCATCACACTTTAACTCTAGCACATCGGTTATCGTACCAGAGGTGCTCAATAACCTAACTTGTAATGTTTAGGGTGGCGTTTGCACGCCACGTGGTATCGCCATGAGTGTCCAGTCCAAGTTTTAAGTTAAATTAATTTTACTGTAATCTTTTCCATTTCTGCTTCGTTTTGCCAAAGTATAAGGTGTCGCTTAATAAAGTGGTATTTCTCTAAAGTTATAGGAGATTGCAAGGATACAATTAGTTTATTTAGGAGACTCTTCATCTTGGAGTTTAACACAATTTCCACTTTGACTTTGCTTCCTTGGCTCTCACAGCCTAAGCTGTACAGAAATGTTTCTTCTAGTGCCAACTCGGGCCAAGAGAACAGTGTGTTGACTGTAGGACAGCTCATGGTGAAGTGATGCGAAACTCCAGCGTACCACCTCACCTTCCCCCGCCACTGTGACCTTCCCCCACTCCTGCTGTTTCCCCCACCTCTTTTCCCTTGACTCATGCGCTACAAGCAGTCTCTCAGTATTGTGCGGACTTTTGTGAGGGGAAGCCATGTCGCGGGACGCTTTAGGTAAGAAACTTAGCCGTGTTAAGACTTTATTAGTTGCTCACTGTCCACCACTGAAAGTTAAGAGAGTTTCAACTTTAGCTAAGTGGCGCAAACTGTTGCGCGGACACCCTAAGTTTTATACAAAACAGACTAATGTCAGTTTTACTGATGAGGATTTGTTTAAAATATTGGATGAAATGACTTTTCCTTGCAAAATTCAGTTAGTTACTCCCATTCCTGACAGTTTAGAGTCTTAGTCTCTCAAGCCGATATACCTAGCATACACAGAGCCTGACATTCAGTCACTCGGTGGCTGTCGTGGGGTGCGCATCGGTGTCGGCGCTCTGTAGTTGTTACGTGTTCAAGGTCACAGTAATATGAAATTGCGGATGTTGTGCTTGTTCAATGGCCTCTGAGGACTAGTAGATGACGGTTTAAGCAAGGTCATGTCGCAAACTCGAGTTTGACTTGGCACTTTTGCTGTTTCTCATCGCAAATTCGCTCCAAGTCGTCAAGGTCACGTGGACTCTGACTGAAACTCGGAGCGTAGTGCGAGAAACGGCAAAAGTGCCAAAAAATTTTGAGTTTCGGCGTGACCTTGACCTTAACAGTGTCAGTGACGTCATTTTGATGATGTAATGGATGGTGACGTCATCAGCATGTCATTTCTGTGACGTCATGGGTGTGACGTCACGGAAATGACGTCATCGATGGTGACGTCATCAATTACGTCATCGATGACGTCATTTTGATGACGTCATGGGTTTGACGTCATCGATTGCGTCATCGTCGATGACGTCATCGATTACGTCATCGATGACGTCATCGGGGTCATTGACCTTGGCGATGACGTCATCACATTCCTCAGAGGTCATTGAACTGAGCCAGCAACCGCAAAAACACACTACTATAATCTAAATATAATTGTTTTTTATTTTGGTCTGCAAATCTATACATGACAAATATTCGTTTGATTTACATGTGCAATTTCCTTGAGTACTTGCATTTCAGGTTCACTGGGTTTGATCTAAAATTTAGAATCTTAAACTAATAAATTTTAGTATTACTCAGAGATATATCACTGTATATTTCGTAAATTTAATTTTTCTACAAGGGGTTGTAAAAGGTGGAAAATGTTGTCTCGATGTTAAAGATATAAAAAGTTTTGGGAAAGTGGAGTTTAACTGAACATTTGTAGATTTTTTCACATTTTACTATATAGTTATTTCACAAATTGATTGGTTTAGGATACAACGTGATCAAACTTTATTGAAGAAGTAAACAATTTACAGCTTTACCCTTCTATCTCTCTGGTATTTCCTGTTCTTCTGTTGTCGTATATCATAAAGGAAATATGTTTCATTTAGTTGCAGTATAAACTAAAACGAAAACCTACTTATCTCCCAATTTTATGAAACAATGCCGATGCAAGAACTAATTTTCCAAATTCCAGAAAAATCATTAAAAAACTATCAATTTAGGTACTTATCGATTTTTAACTTATCGCCAAAGGAGCTGAATTAAAGTCCGATAACTTTCAATATAGCGTTATATGTTTCAATCTTGTCGCTTGATTCCAGTTGCCCAGAAAGTATTCATAGCCAGCATGTCTGTGTCGTTTAAATGTTACATTGTTTCGCTAACCTGTCCGGTTGGACGTCACAAAACAGAAGACAACAATTATTTAAGATGACGGACAGCTATCGATTGTAGGGTAGCGGGTAGCGAGAGGGTAGTAGAGCGGCCAGTCGATAACTACCGTGCCTACCGCCGCCTACGCCTACTTTTATACGCCGAAGCGAAACTTGCCTCCCGGGTGGTTTTTATGGCGAATAATGGAGTAAAGCGTGTGATAGTCTGGTTTCAAAAGAAACATATTTTATCAGGCAGTTAAATGTGCTGTGTTAAACGTAATGAATTCTGTCCACTAATGTGTCATTTAGTATTTTTGTGTAACCTAAAAATTATAGGTATTTAATATTTTTTATAATTAGTGATAATTTTTAGAGAGGAATATCCCCAGTAAATGAATATTCCTATTTATTCCAGTTACAAAACTATATTTATCCATAGTAAAATTTTAAAACGTCACCTTTCATAGTTCAAATTTGACAACAACTTTTAGTAATTTTGTGGTACTGTATCTCTATTGAAATATTTGGATTTAAAAACCTCACCTCACCTGTATAAAATACAGTTTTCTTGTTCAATGCACAGAAAAACTTATAATAATTTACATCTTTTGAGGTTTTTTAAATTGTGTTACTAAATATTGAATCACTGTCGAAGTGGTTAGAAGTGGTTAGATATCGCTGGTTCGACGCGGGTAAAATTAATTAACACCATTCGTCTGTACTTTTAAATGCTCTTTTTCTTAATTTGCGTAATACGTTCCGCTCATAAAATATAGTCCGTGAAAGAAAGTGCAAATAGGTTGAGCCAGTAGTAGCCCAGTCTCTAAAAGATACAACTACAAATTAAAGATAGTTTTCTAATACCAGTCACCGAATTGAAGAGCTTTAAACCCCCTCCGACCAAGCCCTGATCCGTATTACTCTATTGTCCATAAAAAACAATCGTAATCCTTTATTATAAGTTATCAAATTTACAGATCGGTGTCCCATTATTTATTTTACTTGATCACAGTTAGTACTATAACTTTGAAATTTTGACTAAGCAACTTCGGTGGACGCTGAGAACGTGTCTACCCAAGTTCCTGGGCTTTTAACTTAAAAACTGACCCAAGAAATTTAATTTAGTAATATTTTTAATAAGTATTGTAACCTTTTAACTTGTTCAACTATAGCTTTAAATTCAACTTTGATATACCATCCATAATTGTATCTACATTAATCATTTTTATCATAAGATGTAAAAAAACTTAGGCCTATACGACTTGACCAAAAGGGATCTCAAGACCGGTGTCAACAGTCTCATTACACGTTGCTTCTATTTTATTAATTGTCAATAAGCCGTTGTTTTTATTGTTCTATTGTTGAAAATTGTTTCTATTCATAAGCTTAGAACTACCGCTTTGCCCTGTTGGCGGGTTTCCTTTTTAGTTATACCTTCAACTAGAAAACTTCCAAATACTTTATATAATGATTTTATCGTAAGCACCAACTTAATCAAAACTTAGTTAACAATTTGAATATCTTAGTTACAGTATACAGTTTAGTTACATAAACCTAGTCAACAAAGTTCACAATAGACAATCATAGCCATCAGTGCTATTGTAAGAAACCTGAGCACTTATTTACTATTGAACTTTTTATCTTATAAAATCTTTCAAATCAAATATTACTTCGACTGATGTGCAATATCGCCTCCGAATACTCCTCAAGACTTGTTATCTCCCCGGACGGCAGCGGTAGTTAGCGCGCCTGCAAGTATCACACACGCAACCCGCGCGACATATCAGTTAAGGAGTTGCCTGCGAGGATCTGCAGGCGCGGTCGATACTCAGTGCTCCTGCTGACAGCGGCTATGAAAAATAACCACGCAGAGCTCAGGGTATCCTGCTGTGTCATTTGATTTCTGGGACCTAAATTTTACAACTTTGTTACCTTTATCGGTGGTACATAAAATAACTTATTGCAGAAATCTTTACACGACTCTTTTAGTTTTTACCAAAAATAAGTTTTATAATAACAAAGCTCAAAACTTTGCTTCCGGTTGATAAGAAATGCATTCTCAAAATTAATTTGCTTACATTTAAGAAGCCTCTTCGTACTTTAGCGTTACTTCGTTGATGTAAATTTAATCTTTGGCTGTCTAAGGAGCCACACAAGCTTGAAGATAAATAGTTTTACAATAAGTCATGTGCAAAGCAATCTCTCTCAGGTAAATTGGTTACAATTAGTTTCGGTTATCTGATAGACGGTAAGAGCTTATTTATATAATGCCTTGAGCTTATTTACATAACAGGATGTGATCCTCTAACAATGCAATACTTACCAGTGTCGTGTCGTGGTCAGTTTTCGTTCAGAGAATGAAACATTAAAAGCGATTTAATAAGTCAGGTTTCTGCGAATTTGTTCACTATATGTCGTACAAAATAATAACCAGGACTATTGACGACAAAGCTAAAATTGGAAAAATCCAACTTCATTCGATTGTTTGACAATTAAATTCAATATTATATGACTAAATTAACAAAGAAACACAATAGAACAAGAAAGTACACAATATTTATGTTTGTGGAAACAACATTATGTTTGTGATTCACTCTCGAACTGTCCAGGAAGTCAAACGGTTGTAAAATATTGAACGTCACGATACAGAATTTATAACGCTATTCATCGTTGTGCGGTTCGTTAGGCATGTCATTCGCCTTGTCTTGGAAGCCGAAGACTTTTTGTATAATTTGAAATGTAACTTCTAAATCGTAGATCAATTCTTGAGTTATTTGTTTAATCGAACTTGTTAAATTTATGATAGAGGAGTATTTGATTTTAATAAATTTATTGTCACAATGTGTAAGGATGTTATTTGTTAAAAGTTTCAACTTTTGGTCACTGATATTCAAGCGAAAGATAATCCCGTCATATGTAACCAATCATCCAAAAATAACAAGGGGAAGAGAGTTTTGGGACTACCTTGTTATACCCAATATTTTAGTTGACACACTGTCTTCCACTTACACCTAAATCTTTCAAATTCAATTTCCAAACGCAGATAAAAATGGCCAACCTTGATATTTAGATACGACAATCATAACAAACGGCCGTTTTCACCCTGATAACAGTGTATGACATTGGCCTTGGTGCTATAGGAAGTGATTATCCCTGGACGTGGTGGCGGGGTGTGGTGGGGGGGGCGGAGGGGGAGGGAGGGCGGTCGACCGCGGCCACCCATGTATGGGAGCCGCTCGCCGTGGCCGGGTCAAGGAGGTGGAGTCCGAGCCTGAGTCACCGCCACCGCCACCGGCGCCGCGGCCGCGCCGAAACTCGCCGGGCGGAGTACCTGCGCTGCAAATGAGGTTCACTCCTCGAAATGTGACGCCAGGAGGAAGTATTGTCAAGACTACGTTAAAGACACACGTAAAGTAACGAGCAGCTACTTTAACGTTTTTTGTTAAAAAATTAGATGGATGCTGATTGGTTAAAGTTATTGGCTTAAATCTAAAGGTTGCCGGTTCGATCCTTAGAATAGTTAGTAGCTTTTTAAATGACCGATAGTGGATCTTTGGTTAATACTTAATTATACTGACAAGCAAATCAGCTGCTATATAGGTCTAACAATGCTACACCTCATAAATGACCCATAGCTCTCTTAAAAAACACACCATGCGGTGCGTACGTCGGTGTCTTAAGAATGTACTAGGTATACAATGCAGTTGTCTGCTTGCAATATTGAGCGGAGCGACTATTTTTAAAATCATTAATATAAATATTTTATTGTTTATTTAAGTGAGCTCGTTCGCTGCGCTCACTCGCCATTTCGGTCAGCTCGTTCGCTACGCTCACTCGCCGTCAATTTAGGTTGTTCGCTGCCCTTACTCACCACAAGTCTGTGATGCTCTAATAATTATTGAGTACGTAGGTTTGCTGCGACGGGGTATTATATGTTTACAAGATATTAAATGCTTCGTCGTCCAAGATTTGTACCTCCTCTCCGTAAACGTGGCATTTCATTCACGTACAAAGATAAACAAACCACTAAAATAAACAAAACAACAATTTCACATAAAACTACTGTATCCACAAACAGCTGATAGTAACATTCTGCAGTTAAACCTGATCCTTATAACACCTGTATAATCAACACACTGTAAACAAACCAAATAAAACATTTCTCCTATTAAAATAACATGGTAACTTTAAAGGGCCGTAGGGCAGAACCCTTATGTCCGATTTGGACCATTTTAGATTTATACCTTCCCATAGATGGTTACTATGACCGAGCAAAATTTCGTGAGGATCACTCCAGCCGTTCAGGAGGAGTACTTGTAAATAAAAAGCCAGAGTGTAGTATAGGAGCTTCGCTCGCTTCGCTCGCTTCGCTCGCTCCGCTCAATTACATGTACTTGTTAGTATATTCTACGACATTTTCAAACACACTACACTATAATTTACATTCCTATATACATTACTTTATACATTACATAGGAATGTATATACATTCCTCATATACTTTAATACTAATTTTCACGAGAAGGGAATGAAAGTACCGGTATGATAATCAATGAACTAAGTGTTTCACATCGAATAACCAAAAACATTAGAGTGTTATTTAAATATAAAAATTTAAATTAAACTCAAGAGATAATAATAATCAAGAGTAAAGTTTAAATATATATTGTAAGAAAAATAAAGTAGAGTGAAAAATGAAATAATCTGCTACTGCATGGCAGCATACAGCTGCAGTCAACCCTGCAAGCATTATAATTTCATAAATGTTTTGCACTGCCGTATGGATACGAGACTGTCAGTGGTCTGCTCGACCACCAGTCACGGCAGCTTCGGTTTAACATCCTCAATAAAGTGGATGGTTTATCTTCTTTTTAATGGTCTCTTGGAAACGACCACACCGAAAGAAATTTTATAAAGAGACCTGCCGTCAGTTAATGTGGGCTGTTACTTCGGAGTTGGTATCCTAGTACAGAATAGTGGTACCACTTCGTGTAGACCTACATTTTTGTAATGACGTTTTCTTGTGAATTATTTATTTGCACATATCGTTTTTTTAGTTCGCATTCCTACAGATAATCGTCAGAAGTTTTCAGCCGCCCTTACTGTTATTTCAGGGGTTTTATTAAATTATCATACAAATCAAGAAACTCCTTATTGCCAAAGTAACTTTATCTCTTTTCATTTTACTCTTATTTGGGACAATGTTAGATTTTCATCGATATAAAGTATTAATGATAACTAGGAGTACGCTCGTACCTCCCGCAAGCGCCTATTCGAAGAATATATTTAAACTTTTGCATCAGGGGCTGTCACTCTGTTCTGTTCTGAATCCAATAATTTGGCTGGACTGAAATTGAGCAGGTCATTAGACCAATTAGAACGTCTCAGTCTTTATTGTTAAGACTCGCAAAGACGTTGCCAAAATGTAAACCAAGAATCGACGACTAAAAATGCCCCCAATGCATTTCTTATGGGGAAAATTACAAAGTTATATTTTGGGTTAATTTAATTAATATCCAACCAAATGTTTTCAACAACGAACTTAGCCTTAAAAATTGCATAAATAATATTCGACTGTAATTTGAGACTGAACTGTGATTTCTATCGAGAGTAATCGTTGGACATTACATTTGCAATATGAGTCACTCTAGAATTATTAGAATTAGTAGACAATTAGAAAGTTATATGACCAGGTACAAAAGAACTCAGCGTTTTGAGGTTACAGACTCAAATTTGGAATACTCTAGTCTCTTGTGATGTCCCCAGAAGAAATATTAAAAGATAATCCCTCTAAGAAAATTCGTCATTTTAGTCACCTTAGATAAGCGATCGTTGCTTGTGTGGATAAAGTCGCTGGAGACATCCTACCCAGAAAATGGAAATAGGTCGATTCCTGTTTCGTTGTGTGGTAGTGCCATGCCAGATATGTGATACATATTAAATTATACAAAAATGTCAAATAAATTTTAAAAATTACCTTTAAAACCTTTTATTTTTTACTGAAGCTTTCAGTATTTTTTTATATTTTAAACCTTGGGAGTTTTTTTTTTTTTTTTTTTTTTTTTTTTGACACGCCTGGTTTTCACAGTTATGAAAATAAATGTACTGGTACTGTATATAAAGTTTCAGACAAATGTTTTTGTTTAATATTCGTGAACTTAAATAAATAACTATACTAGTTTTGTTTTTAATTTTTAAGGTACCCGTATAATAACAGTTATAGACTTTTTTAATAATGGACCAAATAATTAATATTTGAATAATAGTTAATGAAATCATACATTTGTCAGTTTCCAAATTAACATGCCTATTGTGCTCTCCCAATTAGTAGCACAAACACAATCCAATGATTCTCATGTTATGAATGTAAAAATAATTAATATTAGGGTATACTCCATTTTTCGCGAGTAAGGAAGGTTCTCAGTCACACAGAAGAGACAATCGCGTCGAATCAGAGTAGGTGGAATTGGTAGAAATCCGGGGAAAGCGTTCGCCGACGACGAAGCAGCAAATTGACATCGGATCACACGTATTTTCCTCCTAGAGTCACAATGTGCAGCATAAACAGTCATGTAACAGCTATTCTAAAGGGGTGACCAGCAGTGCTGGGCTGTGCACTATATTTTCCTACTCTGTCCTATACAGGCCTATTTACGTATTGTTTATTTCAAGCTAAATCATACGGTCTTTTAATTTGAAAAAAAAATCCCTGTGAAAATCTACAAACTATTTAATTCTAGTTCGAACTTAATATTGTGTGGAAGACAGTCAAATGTTCGTCATGACATAAATAGTTGGTTTGTTAAAGCAATTATGTAATTACTGCAATTGACGTTCCTGAGTGATAAACCGTCCCACACAGTTTGGCGGGATTGCTGGTAGTCACTACACCAGCACCCACGCTTTGTATTTCATTCGTGTCCAATAGTGACCACAGGAGTGGCTGTAGGAGTGTGTGCCAGCGGTGCCCACCCGCTTCGTCACCCCCCGTTTCGTCACCTACCATAAAAATCACTGAGCCGTACTAATGAGGGTCGGCCGCCGTCCCGTCCCCCTCGGGGCCTGCTATCTGCACTGATCGGTGTGAAGTATAGGATCCCGTTCCCAATCACAAGAGGGAACGGTGTTCACCGTTCATGACTCGTTCACCTCCGTGCAGAGAAAAGTGTCCAAGCAGATTAATACTATAGTACTGTATAAACATTCCATTATCCTGTATATCACAAAAGAGTGCTTTAGCATTATTATAATGCACCTCTGATATGACTACTCCATTCCGTCGTATACGTGTTTAGTTAAACAACTCAATATTTAGGTAACACAATTTATAAAACCCCTTAAAACATAATAACTTTGCCGTTTCTCTTTAGCTCTTAGAGAGATTTTATAACAATGAAGTTGTCATTTATTCTTTGATATATGCATAATAATGCTATGTTTTTTTTAATTGGTTACTTTTTAATTAATTGGTTGTTTTTATATGGTTTTACAAGACAGTATTTTGTTAATTTACAAAAATAAAATATAAAACAGCAGTGTTTACAATATTTCCATTTATGTTATAATTTATTTTATTTACATTATTTCCTTGATCTCCAATTACCTAACTTACTATTACTATACTAACATTTATGGATAATGGAATGTTTATACAGTACTATAGTATTAATCTGCTTGGACACTCTTCTCTGCACGGAGGTGAACGAGTCATGAACGGTGAACACCGTTCCCTCTTGTGATTGGGAACGGGATCCTATACTTCACACCGATCAGTTCAGATAGCAGGCCCCGAGGGGGACGGGACGGCGGCCGACCCTCATTAGTACGGCTCAGTGATTTTTATGGTAGGTGACGAAACGGGGGGTGACGAAGCGGGTGCACACGGTGCCAGCTCCTATAAAAACTTTGACGAGGGTAAGTTTATGGACCCTAGTGGTGCGGCTACTGTGCCAGCTTTCGAGAGAGGTCGGAGAGTCGATGGGGTAGGAGGGGAGGGAGAAAGCTACCTCTCAGCCTAGATCTGGTACCAAGAATTTTCAACGCTGCGTCGTTTAGTTGAGCACAGTGGCTGTATTGTTTTCAATTACGAGTCTGGGGCCTATTAAAAGTTCAATTTTGGATTTAAAAAACTTTGAAATGAAAATAAAATAACACATAACCAACCTTTTGTAAATGAACCAATGTTTCACGTTCACAATTTCATTGTGTTTTGGCAACGCACTAAATCACCCACCGTTCCGCAAAATATGCAACTAGATTGGGTCGTGGCCTCTCTGTGAAATTTATATAATAGGCAAGCACGTTTCTTTTCCTCTTTTATTCTCAGCTAGTGAGCATCGAAGGAGGACACCGAGCACACCATTAGAAAGGTTGTCCTGTAGATGAGCAGAATCTCATTATAATTAACATCGGCCCCCAGAGCTCCGCCCCACAGGCTTTCATAGTTTCAATGTTAATCTTATAGGAGGAGGATAGTTGTTTTAATCATTACACAGATGTTGTGATGACTAGAAATGTTAACAAATCCTCACATCAACAATAATCTGTTAACAAGAACAGATGTTTGTTATGAAAGGGTGAACTGATTTTTTGGTCGGACGTGATGCATGTCCTTGCAAATCTCTAATATTCACAAAACCTCAGTCCAGGGTTCCGCCAACTTTATATATCGAAAATTATATCCGTATCAACTTATCTTATATTGTTTAGTCACGGACACGGGGTACTTCTAAGAAACGCATTACATTGGGCCATCGGGCGCACCGAAACTGCGATCCAAAACCCAGGTAGACGCCGAAACTGCGATCCTTACCCCAAGAACGACCCCAGGCAGACGCCGAAACTGCGATCCTGGCACGGAGGCCGCCCCCGGGACGATACTGACGATACTGTACGTAAGACGATACTGCTGCTCTTGCTCTCAAACTGAGAATGACTGATATATTTGTGGGGGGAAATAAAGAAGGATTGTACACCCTGAAAGTCTTCGTTTATTGGTCCAGGTTAAGAGTCATCTTCACCCCTGGGCCGGTAGCACATTGTTGCGCAGTCGGTAATTTTAACTATACGGCTTTTAATGCAAAACATGGTACGGTATTTGATTTACCTGTTTCGGACGCCGTTTTTCAACCAATTTTCTTTAAACTTGGTGAGTCTTTAGTTGAATAGTTATAACTTATTAGGTCCCTCATACCTCGAAGTTTTGAAAATTTAACAAATATTACTAAGGAAAATCGAGTTACTTTGCGACGTCACAAAGAGTAATATTTGTTAATTTTCAAAATTTCGAGGTATGAGGGACCTAATATAACTATTCAACTAAACACTTACCAAGTTTAAAGAAAATCGGTTGAAAAACGGCGTCCGAAACAGGGGAATCAAATACCATGTTTTGCATTAAAAGCCGTATAGTTAACATTGCCGACTGCGCAACAATGGGCTACTGGCCGAGGGGTAGAGATGACTCTTAAGGGGGTGGTATGTGCGAGTTTAATACAACTTGGAAGTCCCTGTTCATTGGCATTAGTTGAAAAGTGACTTGAGCGACACGTCGGACGGCGAAACATTCTAGAGCCATTAGCCTACACCGGACGCTGGAATCCCCGCTGGACCCTCCGCTACCTGCTGATGGGCCGCTGTGCCAGGATCGCAGTTTCGGTTGTGGGATTAGCGAACCCTTTTGAGGATTAAAACTAGGATCGCAGTTTCGGTGCGCCGGGGCCATCCGGCCCCTCTCCCAGCGTCGTCCTCTCTCTCCCCCAACCCCAACGCGGGTCTACCTGGCAACTGGCTCAGTAGCCGCGAGATGGATTTTGACATTTTTATGACCCCAACCGATAACGATAAGCTGGCACAGTGTCCGTTTCCCCACAGGATTACCACTAGAATAGCTGCTTAAACCATCTGCACTTTGGTATATTTCTTTGTATCATCACAGTCCATAAATACATACGAGGAGCAACTCAATTATTTTTATTATGAAAAAACTCACATAAGCTAACATCGTTCCTATGGCCCTGTTATTAGGAGTTTTGGAAATAGACCTAGTCCTACTCTCCAGAGAAAAATATTTGATCTTTATGAATTTTGCAACTTCAATATTTATAAATTCGCATCTCATTCATTAATGATAGTGACCATTTCAGTTAAAAACCTCTTTCCACCTCTTTGCAATCTACAATTGTCGTACAGGTATCAGACCAGTCAGGCCTATGGGCCTAGTTGGCAGAGCTAGTGTTGTGTTTTGTTGTGTCGTTACGGTGTGGTGAAAGTGGCGGGCCTTGAGGACATTCGCCACGGCTCGCCGCGCCGCCGCCCGTGTCCTGCCCGTGCCCTGCCACTTTCGTCCTGCCGGACCACCGCCACCGGCATCGCTACTGCGGATAGAGGATAAAACTAATCTGTAACACCGCCCGGCACCGCGGTACCGTGGGTGTCTGAGCCAGGCGTGAGAAAAGGGGTTAAGATGAAGAGGCCATTCAGTAATAGTACGAGTTCTCACTTTTTGGTAGATAGGAGGATTCGCTGGGATTAAACAGAATTATGTAAGGATTTTTATAAAACTTAATATATATGGAAATAGTTTTGTGCCGTGAGGAATTTAATTAATTTCGTCCGATGATTTATTCTTTTTTGCAACTTCTTAATGTTCTATGCATTATTTAAATAAATAAATTCGATTATAAAATCATATAAATAACATTTTATAATAATAATAAAAAGCATGACATGTCCGATGGTGGTTAATGTGGCCTCAGTTAACTTGGGAGGGGCTGAGTCTCAATGCGATTGTGAAGCAGAAGAGTAAAGAGTCTATATTGTTATACACTGCCTATTGTATCGTATGAACTTTTTTGTCTCCAAACTCCATACGGTTTCAGAAAAATTTCGTTATATTATAAATCAAAAGGTTATCAACCAAGAGACTATGGTAGTTGTCAAGTGAATCCATACGTCGCTATATGAGGGCTCTATATAATGTGCTAGTAATTTGATCAGCGATCCGGGGGCATATCGAAGATCAAATGACGTCTAAACCGCACTTCTCACTGAGAGAGACCAGCTGGAGTTCCGGTAAGTATTGGACGAATAAATCGGGCTAGCACTTTGAGCCATTTATCAACTAAAGTTCATTGGTTTACACATAACTCGCTCTAAAAGTTATGAAAGTTGTTATTTTCATAACTTTTTATAGAGGCAATAGATTACACAGCAAATAATTTTTATCGATATAACACTACAACCGATGAATTCGATAAAATATTAAAGTATTAACCTAATCAAACCTCACTGTGTGTCACAAAGCAGCATTTTATTTTTTAATAAATAAATCCCTGAGTTGTTTTAGGACCCATAATAGTAGGGCCATATCAACTAGGGATGTTATAAAAAGGCTTCGATGCATCATACAGTTTTTCACAACATTCTCTCGAGTCCCAGCCCCTACCTCCTCTCCTCACACAAAATCCTCCAGTCAAAAGAGGACAAAGTGATAAAACTATTATCAACAACTGTTAACAAAGATTGCCGTACTAAACCTGGTTCCAGCAGCTTACAGTTAATTCCACGGTTAGTACAAAAACTCTCTAAACATTAACTTCACTTTATAACTTTTTGAACATTTTCATGTTAAACATTTAGAAGAGTTTAGGATCTGGACAATTGATTCAGCATATGAAAATTAATTTACGATGCTTGAACAGTTTTTTTCTATTGTTTACAGATTGCATTAACTATACGGATCACATCATAACTTTTTAATATATTTGTATTGTTAATGTACTGGCACCAATTTGAAACATTATTGTGATTTAAATTACGTTATGGAGTAAGCAGAATATTAAGTTTTCCAGTAATTATGTCAATTTCCCGTTTAAAAAGAGTGTATTTTCTAAACCCCCCCCCCTCTCCACAAGTTATTTGCCTGGTGATGAACTTCGGATGGCCTTGTCTGTCAGGCATACGCTAACAAGCCACTGCCTTCACAATCTTATGGCACAGGAAGCACAGAAGGCTGTGGCGACAATTGCATAAAACTGTTGTGTTTGCGGTGTAGGAGTTGTGACAAAAAGGCGGATGTTTATGGCCTGGTTACATACATGGAAATGTAAATTAAGGGAAATACGGCTACAGATTTTTGTCTTTGTAATTTTTTCATACAAATCCCGGCTTATAGAAATGAGCTCTGTAAGTAGAAACTTCAGAAGCTCGGAGATGATGTTCACGAAACCAAAGAGCGTATCAACTCATTAAAAAAGAGCTATCTTTTGGGATTTATAACGTAATTTCCCCTTTTGTGATGCTTTCTACTCCTCGACTAACATCCAACAATTTCTCAAACTATGCGGTAAAACCCGTTGTGGTAAAACCCGTTGACATTAAATACTGTAACAGTTATGAAACTCAAACATTGACACCGCCATTGCTCTCATGTCACCGCCATTGTATGTCATTGCACTAATTGTTCAAAATTTGTTTACAAAAATTCTTAAGCCTATCTTTGAAGGCACATTTTTAAGGGATCTACCCTAAAATTTATATTAATTAAACTTACTACTAATTCGCTATTAGCTACATTATATTTCTTTTTTACAAAATTGGTATCATAATTATTGACTATATAGACTAAAATGAATAGACTTCTCGTCGAAGGCATTTTGTTTGATACCGAAATTTGTTAAGTTCGTGTTCGCTGCGCCAGGGGCGTTACATTCGATGTTGTAACTATTCAGCTAGAACTAAGTGCTGCAAAAACACTTCATCACAACATAAACATAACCCTCAATTCATCCTTGTAATTATCACTAATTGTTTAATTGTCATGTCCCATTGTCACTAGTAGGCATTATGTTCGCCACAAGAGATCGCGACACCCTAAATAGGTTACAAACACGCCTATTTTATTATGATAAGTCTATTCACACTAGTGTATAGTCACCGTGGTTAGTTCTAAAACGAAATTTTCTCTGTGAACGATTATGTGAACAAAACATAGCTTACGTAAAATAAAAGTGGTGTAGCTGTATTTTCATGGTAAAAATAATTTTCTGTTGCTGTAAGTAGACCTATGCCTTCAGATACATCGTGTAGAAATCTTGTACATTCACTGTGGTGAAAAATCAACTGTATTCAAAAATTAACCTGATTAAAAACTAAAGCGACTCTTTGCATATAGAATTTGGTACTATTAGCGACTGGTTCTCTTGTAAGCATCCTCTGTATCTCTATCAAAAATTATTTTTCCTTCTTGTGTGTCTAAAGACTTATCAGATGACCTCCAGTTGGCCACAGTCAGGTGACCTAGCCACCGGAACTGTCCTGCGCGACGGGCGGCGGCGTGACCTCTAGCCGTCTGTCAAGGTCACCGTCCGTATCTCCGTCTCTTCACAAACTAAACTCCCCAACTACAACCGAGGATCTTTATGCAACCGAAGCATTCATCCGTAACTGCTTCCTATTCATGTGAAAATACATTGTTTTGTTGAGCAGCGCGTCACCTCCGTGACACATGTCGCCATTGTTGTGACGAAAAACCTGAAGAGAAAATCTGTCGTCACTTAGGAGCCTGAATTTTGGATTCAGAAAAGAAACAGAGTTTTGCGAAAAAGCACTACAATTTTATAATTACTATAGCTGTTTCAGGCGAAACAAAACAAATCAGCGAAGAAGTAATTATAAAAGTTTAAATGGCTTTACCGACTTCTAAGATAAGATCAGCTGTTTGTTGTAGGAGGTAACAGCTGATCCGGCAGCTAACAGCTGTGACGTGATTGTTGGCCATTATAAGGCTGGTACAACTAGATAGTCAATTGGCAGTGGGTGTGTTCGTGTCAGAACTTAAGCCTACAACTCTTTGATTTGCCACAATTGCTCGACAACATGTTACTGTGCATCCTTACTTTGTGTTCACGCTGACCATTCACAACAAGGAATAAATAAATCATTGGAATGTGATGAATCTTCGGTAAAATACAACAATAAATTTTAAAATAAGAAGAGAATTCGGTCTATCATAATAAAAAAGAAAAATACGACCTCAGATCTTATAGCCTAGGTAACTTATTGCTACTGCATTAGTGTTCCAGAAATATTAACGAACTGCAACTTATTTTAATACCTTTTGACACAATAGATTTGTCTCATATCTTCTATAATTTCACTAACTGAAGCATGAACAAAAATGTATACTAACAGCTTGAACGTTTTTCACTATGCGAAAAGAACCAATCTCATTACCTACTGTATGTGCGACAGTTTAAATATTGGGTTTTAAGTGACCCAATCACTACTTAATTAATTGTTAATATCTTTCCGAAAATGTCATAATAATTAAGTTAGAGCCTCTGTGTTGATACGACTAAAACATTTCATATTGGTTTAATGTTCAATACGTACAGGGGTTATTTAAAAATCACTGACGATTTTAATTTTGTTATTATATGAAAACTATATGTTTCATAGATAAACAAAATAGCAAACCAATGGTAATTTAATACCATTAATGGTGGTGAGGTTTTGTAGAGACGTTAGACAACAACAGGGGTTTGTAGATTGACGATATCCAATTAATACAAAATCTGGTATTTGTGATGTATGGGCGAAAATTGCATTAGTATACAATGTTTGAAAATCTGTTTAGCCACTTTAATGGTGATGGATATCATAAAATGTATCATTATTTTACTATGGAATCATTTCCCATGGTCATGGTCCTCACCATCATTCAAATTGCTAAACTGATTTTTGACATTGTATTCTAATGAAATTTTCGCCCATACCTCCCAAATACCAGATTTTGGATGAATTGCATATTATCAAATCACCAACCATGGCTGTTCTAGTGAAACCCCTAATCATCATTAATGATGTTAAATTGTCTTTTCGTTTCCTATTTTTGTTATCTATGTAACACATACAGTTTCCATATATGCCTAATAACCAAAATAACCACGTCAGTGACTTTTCAATATTTCCATAATATATACAGCCCCATGTGTAACTGACTGACTCACTGATGATCTTAAAGTCCTGAAGCGACCGTTTAAGATAGAGACTTGAAATTTGGCATGGACATTCTTTGAGATGTTTCAATTTAGGGAAAATCATAAAACTACAACTTTTTTACTTTTAAACTATAAAAAAGGTTCAAAATATAGATTTGTCGGTAACGTAGTTCAGCCGTATCAGCGTATATCACCGCGTGGTATCGTAGATCACTCTGCAGGTTTAGTTCTCGCTCATGTTTAAATGATCTCTTTCAATTACACCCGTGTATGATACCATTATTGAATTACGTTAGCATGAATGTCTTGATTAGACGACGGTGTTTTTCTACATAGAGAGCGGGTTATTTCAGCCATTCTCGCTTTGTTCTAGACAGTATTAATGCCCAAAAACTAAAAATTTTCAGCTTTCAAATTATAAATAATTCTCAAAAGACGAGGTGTCGTAAGGAAGTACGTTGGTTCTTAGAGATGTCGCTTGGAGCGCTATTATAGTCGCTTAGTTCTCGCTTGTATTTAAATGATATCTTTTAACTACACCTCTTCCCGATAAGTAATCTCGATTGGGCGCACAGTTGTTTGAGTATGGTTGTCCCTCTGATTGCTGTGTTATTATTGAAAATGAATTTACTGAATCGAAAGCGTATCTTTACATTCAGGTGATGTCCGCTTTAATTTCTATATTAATTGCTAAAAATATATTAGGTCTTAATACATTTTCTAGACTTTAGTTTTCTCATGCTGGAAAATTTCTTGTAGATTTTCGCACAAAAATTACCTAATACAGTAATTTTAACTTAATTTTCTACTATTTGTATGCTGTCTCTCTATATGAATCCCCAGATTGAATATAGCGCTTCAGTTGATAGTTCTGGTACAGTTTTACTTTGAAGAGTTGAACGTGTCCCAACACGTCTGACATCCGGTCTTTGACCTATTTGCTGCTGTCCAATCAGGCTTAAATTTTAGTTTAGGAATCGATTGAACATATTAAGTTATAGAACAATTGAACTTTCCATTCTTACCTTCGCTAACATTTACCTACTTCCTACGTTTTTTTAAGACCATCTACATATCTGATGACCCATCAGGCTGAGAAATATTAAACTAACCAATTGAATTAAACTCAATAGTAATTTTTCTCGCTGCCACTTTGTCCGTCAAACTTCCTCAATGCAGTGCTCTCACACAAAGTCTCGATTAACCCTATTATTGTTGTAATTGAAAACTATTCTATGCTTATCAATTATTGTAACTCTTTCAGTATATTTTAATTTAATCAATAATCCTTTTTTTGGCTATTATTTCACAATTGGTTTTTTTTACTACCATTGGTTGAAAATGCATAATGTACGCCGATTTTATGGTTCTTAAGTTGCAATTTTCTTCATTTTAAGACTATATAAAGACTTTAAGACTTCATGATTGTAGTACTTTATACCCTGTGAGCTATTACATACTACAAGGGCTCTATTTTTATTAATTTTCTGAAGTAATATGTATATAACATTTAAAACTGTTAAATTAATAATTGCTGATTTTGAATGATAAAATTGTTATCGTTTCTCTATATGGTACCTATATGATTCCTGCGTTTCTTGGCCACCCCTTGGCGGAACTGAAGCATCTTAGCCTAAACCATTTTTTTTTAAATTTCAAATATCTTGATTTTGTGCCTTTTTTCTTCTAATACATACAACGATCCTCTATATAAACTTATAATTTTATTCCACTTTTATCTTTTCAGAATACAGCGATTACCTCAATCATGTGCAATCATAATCGTATCTCCTAATTTTTACACAACAACTTTTGAGCATAACTATTTACATAGTTCATTAATATTTCACAACTCCATCATATTTTTAATGAACTAAGGGAAGCTAGGGAGAGGGATTAAACCATGAGCCGTGGGCAAATTTAAAAGCTTATTACTGTATTATTTATTGTGAGTAGTGTGTATTGGCGGCTTCTGTTACTGTCGTTGGAGTTGAGCCCTCAACTAGCCTGTTCATTGTATGAGGTTTTGACAGTAATTTACGGAATTGGGGCTACCAATTATTGGGTTGGACCCTCCATCAAGCATAACACCTAGAATATTTACATAATATATACAGCCCCATGTGTAACTGACTGACTGACTTACTCACTCACTGATGATCTTAAATTGACCCGTTCTTCGGTTGGAACTAACCTGTTTAACAATTTGACTTCTTATTAATTTACGAATTTAGGGCAACCCCCAAGGGGCATGGGGCGAAGCCCCATCGAGCCGTAGGCGAGTCCTAAATATATACTCCCGCAGGTGTAACTCACTGATGTATATAAAAGTTCGGACGGAACCGTTCAAGCTAGAAACTTGAAATTTGGCATTCTATTAGCTGACACGATTTACATTCACAAAAAATTCTAGAAACTACCAATTTTTCATTTTTAATTTATAAAAAAGGTAAAAAATATAGATTTGTCGGTAATGTAGTTCAGCTGTGTTAGCGATATCACCGTGATGACGGTATCGTAGATCACTTTGCAGGTTTAGTTCTCGCTCGGGTTTAAATGATCTCTTTCAACTACACCCTTATTTATAATTGTGTATTTGCTTGCAGTCTAGCTTGTAGTATTTGTGAGGCCTCCGACGGTATATTAATGTATTGTTAGTGGTTAATTCCACCAGGGTGATTTCCGCTTTGGTTTTAACAGTAATACCGCCCAGCGTGTAGCTATTGCAGCATGTGCGCTAGCTTGGAAGTTCGTTAATGGTGAATTATCTTCTATTATTGATGAAATATTGTATTTAGAAGTGCAACTCTCTTAAAAAATTGAACTAAAAAGAATTCATTATTAATGCCAGCTTATATTATGTGTTATTCTTTAACGGTTTGTTAGTCCTTTACCCTCCAGTCAGTTTTTAAGTTAACTTATTTATTTATGTGGGTGGTTTACCATATGTGGAGGTTACTTTTTAATAACCACTGTAAAATTATTTAATTCCTTCAATATTGCGCATGGACATATCTTGAACGACACCGGTATCAATAAAAGCACCAAACATATAAAATAATTGTGATTATTTTAAAATTCACTGTAAAATTATTTAATTCCTTCAATATTGCGCATGGACATATCTTGAACGGCACCGATATCAATAAAAGCCACAAACATATAAAATAATTGTGATGGATGTCAGAATTAAGTCTTTTTATTTTGCCTGTTAGAAGGAACTGGTTGTTTTACAATTGGCTGTTATTCAACTGATTGTTTTGAATTGTTTGTTACTTAGTGATGTTTTACATTGTTTGTTACTTACTGTCCTAAAACTGTGGCCTCCTAATACTTGAGGTAAATTTGCAATTTGTAACTAATATTTGAAATCCTTTTGTCAGTAATAACAGTAATATTGTGTTAAGTAGGTTGTAGTTTTGTATTTAAAGAGCTTGAAAGTGATATTGTAGGAAATTTACTTTATTTTAAAGTTTAACACTAAAAATATTGAACTTAAAAAAATTATAATTAATGCCTGCTAATACTCGTATCATGTGTTATTATTTAACCTGTTCAATATGAACGAATAACTCTGTTACAGATTGTTTCCGAATTAGCAAGATATATCTAACATATAAAAATTTCACTTTTTGTCGTATCTCAAATCTTTATTTTAAGACCGTTTTGCAACTTTTATCATTACTGAATTTGATATTCTGTAACTTTTTACTAGGCCTAATGACAGTTATATTGTTAGTGAAGTTCGAATTTTACATTCAATGAACTTTTACAATATCCCTGTAACTTCAACATGATTTATGAGGAGTAACTAGAATAATTATTATTTCGTAATAAACATTTTTATTTTGTATCGAATGGTATTTTTGTGAATACTCTTTGGCGGGTTCCAAACGGTTTGTTCATGTTTTCCTATTTTTGGTTTTTGTTAAATTATTTATTTTTTCATTTATCTGCAAAATAGTTTAATTAGCTTAGTCATTCTACCTTTTCATCTATTTTATCTAGTTTATTTTTTCATATTTTTTGCGCTAAGAGGGTGAGGCAAGGCATGGCGTCACATCCCCTAACGATTAGTTTACTACTGTATAGTTGTTTTTAAAATCCAAATTAATAATACTCAGATATAGTACCTAGAAACCAAACATACGCCCACACTCATAACCTGATCAGTACAGTTATCAAACAAAATTAACAATTTTAACTTAAAATATTATGGGAAGATTTTTAATGTTTGAGACTTGGTAAACTACTAACTTGTTCGGCGAACACAACGAGGGGTATGGGGGTGGAGGCCTCAACTAGCCTGTTCAGTGCTTGAGATTTTTACAGCAATTCAAGAATTGGGTTTAACTAATTGCTGGGAAAGAGGGTGTAGCCACCATAATACCTAGAATATTTGCATAGTTGATTATGATTTCACCATTCTAAATTTTTTACGAACTAAGGAGAACTAGGAAGTGGTTTTAAAAACGAGCTACAGGCGATTTTTGTATTAGCCGGTTTTCTTACTGTCTACTTTTCAATAATTTACACATTTAGGACAAAGTTGCAACTTTCTTCATTTTAAGACTTTATAAAGACTTTAAGACTTCATGATTATAGTACCTACTACCCTGTGATCTATTACATACTACTAGGGCTCTTATTTTTATTAATTTTCTGAACCAAAATATATAATATTTTAAATTGTTAATTTAATAATTGCTGATTTTAAAAGATAAAAATGTTATCTTTTCTTTTTATGGTACTTATGATTCCTGAGTTTCTTGGCCTCCCCGTGGCGGAACTGAAGCATCTTAGCCTATACTGTATTTTTTTATTTCAAATATCTTTATTTTGTCTTAATTTTCTTCTATAGCATACAACGATCCTCCATATAAACTTATAGTTTTATTCCACTTTTATCTTTTCAGAATACACCTATTACCTCAATCATGTGCAATCATAATCGTATCTACAAATTTTAACACAACAATTTTTGAGCATGACTATTTACATAGTTAACGCAAGTTATTTCACAACTCCATTATATTTTTAACGAATTAAGGGAAACTATGGAGTGGGATTAAACCATGAGCCGTGGGCAATTTTCAAAGATTATTATTATCAATTGTGAGTAGTGTGTATTGGCGGCTTCTGCTACTGTCATGGGAGTTCAGCCCTCAAGTAGCCTGGTCATTGTATGAGTTTTGACAGTAATTTATTTAATTGGGGCAACCAATTATTGGGTTGGACCCTCAATCCAGCGTAACACCTAGAATATTTACATAAATAATTATTATCTCACAGCTCTAATTTTTTTACTATTTACTAAGAAGGGCTATTAAACCCGATTCATACTAGATTATTAAAGCTTTTTTACTATTGATTGTGAATTGTGTGTATTAGACGGTTTTGTTACTGTCTTGGCTGTCCAGTTCTTCTGTGGAACTAAACTATTTCATACTTGACTTTTTACTAATTCAAACTAGGGGGCAACTCCTAAGGGGGCATGGGGGCGGAGCCCCCATCGAGCCGCAGGCGAGTTTTTACATATTTAGGCCCCATATGTAGGCTATCTAACTGATTTACCCACCCAAGTCTAACATTCATCTCCTCATTGCAATAGTAACATTCAAAATTAAGGATCTGTCCAATCAATTTGTACATAAGTATTATGTAATATGAGAATATGATTTTTCTTTTATTACATAGTGATTTTATTTGTAAATATATTCAAGGAAATGTACTCTTTTCCTGTGGCACTTTTTAGCGAATTTCTCCATAGGGAATACGCTACATCCAACGTTTTGATGGGGAACGGACCAAACCCCTGTCTTGTTACTATCTAATAACGGCCACCTGTTAAATAGCATCATTAACCAATTGATAGTAAAATAAATACGAACATTTCTCAAGATCGAAGCGGTTATCTTTTGAACCCAAAAGCATGCACTAACTACTCAGCTATGTAGCCAGTTAATATTATTGAAGGAATATTATTGAAATACACATGTAATCGTTTTTTAACCACCACAGTAAATGATTAGTACTGGCCTTACATATTTTTGCAATTCCAATCCCAAACTTCAAAAATATTTGAAGTCAAATCAGGTTTCAGTTTTCACTTACGAAGTTGGTTTCAACGTTTATAAATTTAAATAAAAAATACTTAGAACAGTAATATACTATTCTAGTTCTACTGTCAATAATACTAATAATTCGATACTAAAATAATACTATCAAAAATAATATCAGAGGTGAATACTTTTATCTATAAGTGATAAAATATGCCCTTAGTACGTGTAGACTAACTATCTTCCATTATAACTATTACTAACAAAAATACTAAATGAATTTGTATTACTAATCATTGTTAATAATGCTATATGTAATTACAACCTAATCAATTCGTTTATCTCAACGGCAATGCCATTTATAGAGTAACCGAGGCCCAGGAGCATGCTCTCGACTAAAAAAATCATATGGTTGAAGATCAAATTTTGTTATACAGAGTTGCGCTAATCTACGAATAGTTCTTATTACTACTCCAGAGTTGTACATTCCTCATTTAATAGTATTATTATTTAGTGTTGTTTGGATACAAATTAAGGCAGGAAATGGTAGTAATTTAAAATAAACTTTATTTGAGGTTGAATTAGCTTACGATTCATCGCTGACTAAAATATTACGTAAATTGAACGTGATAATTTTTTTGGCTTAGTATGTACCGGTACAAGTGCTGGGTTGTTCAAGATGATTGTGTTGATTATTCCACATGATTTTACTTCTATACGTGAGTAACAAAATCGCAACAACCATAGGCTTTTATGACAGTTGATATGGAAAACTAAGTTACAATGTAAAAGTTAACGTTGTGTAACGACTACCAATTCTTTGCCCAATTGCAAATAGTAATAGTAATTAATTATGCCATCCAGCAACAGGATGACATTAGATAGTAACAAAATTATAATTTAGACTTTTCCTTATAAACAAAATTCACTGGAGTTGATGCACAAATAATAAAATTTGATAACAATAAAAATTTACAATTAATGCATTTTTTACAACAATTGAACAAAAGTTTTCATATAGTTATTGTGGAAGAATATATGTTGTAATTCAACCGTACTTACCCAGGAATTAGACATCCTGAGGTCTGTGATAAAAAGGCATCCCTCTCCGGCCTGGTCAGATCCACAAACATAGTTCAAGACATACAGAGAGAGTCGCGGATAGATCGTGTACTCGGGGTAAATCGAATTGAAACTGAAGACCGCGGCAATCGCGTTCACGGTGCCTGGTGGCGATTTCCTTCCTCCGCGCAGGCTTTGGTGGGGACCAGCCGGGATCATTCAATGCCAACAGCGGTCATATACTATAACAAAGACTTATTGACTTTGGCGGTTTATTAAACAAAGATACACAAGGCCATGATGTAAAGGACTACTTATAGGTGTGTTCCTACGGAGACGAAAATTGGTTCGTTCTGCGCATCCCTCGAAGTTGACGTCATTTGTTTTGGTTTTAAACATGTGATCAGCTTTTACTCAAGTGTTTGTTTTCATTGACTAATAGGTTAGACACCTTGTAAGGGCCGTATACGCAACGTTATGCTATTAACAAATGCCGTAAGATAAACTTGCCTTTTTCTTTAAAAAAGATTAAATAATTTACTACTGTTTTCTTTTAAGTTTATTAAAGCAATCGGTGTCATTTTGTTTTATACTGTATTTTTGTTCTTTAAAATATGTTAGTAGCATATGTTTAAGTTATGTTGAATTAACTTTCAGATGGTTTAAATTTAAGGATAGTATATTTTACTTAAAGAAAAAGATTTTTTATAAACTAAAATTATTGCAGGTCTTTAAGCATAGAATAAAATTCCTAGATAAATATTTACAGACGCAAGTAACCTTGAAACTAAAATGATATTGAGAGCAAAAACAAAATAATTTAGGCAAGTTTTTCGTCATTCACTATTGAGTAGAAATGCCTAAAAGCGAATTTTAAATGGCTTTAAAATGCGGCAGACATTTTTTTTAGATTCTACATTATTCTACAATCATTCTGCGTCGTCATAAAATTTAACTTTGCAAAACATACTACGGAATATTTTTACAGACCTTGCAAATTGAGAAGAAAGAGAAACTCTCATGCCTCTTTTTAGACCTTTGTCAATAGTAGTCTAACTAATCTTTTCAGTGCTAAATTGGTAGGGCCTAATAGAGTATTTTTTCAATGCAATTTCACAGTACTTTTGTCATTCAATACGTTGATTTTTTAGAAGGTTATATAAGCTAACTATAAAAAACTAATGTTTTACGCCATGAAAAGTATTAGTGGTTCTCGGGTCTACGTAGAGAATTATATTATCATTTTTCGGCCTTACCACCGGATATTTGAATTTCATAAATTTAAAATAACTTAAAGTTATTTTGTGTGTCTATCTTTTGTGTTATGGTGGTTAGAAAAAAACTTAACTAATTAAAAATAATTTTAAAAACGAGCATATATACCAAATTTTTATTACAAAACTCAAAAAAGTTATCTAACTACAGTATTTGAAAAACACAGGCTAAATGGTAAAACATTGTTTATGCCTACTTATTCAACTTCTTCATTTTTTCTTCATTTTACGGTTTTCATGAGATTTGTTTAGGTGTCTTACTCTGAGAGTATGGAAAGTAAAAAACTTTTTAACATTCTGTATTTCCCTACAAACATAATTTATTCCATGAACTCTATTAAAAACGTCCTCCACAATTAATGCAGCTTTAAAAAAGTTACTGTCCGGTACACACAAAGTCCCCTTTGACACAGTCTCAATCCAAGACGTTTCTTCTCCACGTAAATCAACTTCTTTTAAGTAGGTACTCATAAAGAGAATGTTCCTAAGTAGGGAAACGGTTTTTTAAACTTAAAAGCCACGTAGCCGGCAACATAATTAAGGGCGTCTTCTGGAAATATACTCTCTGAGAATAATTAATTGTATGTTTCTGATTGATTCCTCTTCGAATTGGTCGTAATCATCACTTTCTGTGAAGTTGTTTTCTCACAATTATGACTCACCACACAGTTGAGAATATTCGCTGTTTGACACTCCTTTTCAGTATATATTTCGGACTGATGGCCATTTCCTACTCTAGCACTCAAACACGTTTCTTCATCAGGCTCAACGTTATATTTTAAGCTGAAAATGTTCGATGAGTGTTGCCAATGATGTACCAATGTATTCTGTAGCGAAACTGCAGTGTGCGTCTGGGTGATCGTAACTGCATCCCATGGCTCTGATGTAGGAAAACAAATTTTCTAAGGACGTCCTGGTTCAGTTTTGAAGTTAATAAGTAAGACAGTTGGTAAGTTTGATTGGGTATCAAAATAGGCAAACATTTCTTTATTGTAGGTTTAAGCCCTAAAACTCAATTAAACGTAAAAAAATTAAACATTTTTCTACAAACAAACAAAAAACAGATCACCAAGAACGGCTTTTAATTATTTGATTACGTTTTGATTTTTGATTGTTTATAAACATAATTTAATAACAGCTGATAACTCTCGATACTGACGTCATCAAATCTACGCAGTATCACACCTATAAGTAGTCCTTTCATCATGACACAAGGCATTAGACCAATACCTCCTAGAATAATAAGAGAAGGCCAAACGACTGAAATTCGTTACGTCATATAAGTAGGCTGATGTGTTATGTTTTGAAGTAAGAAAACAGATGTGCTACTGTCAGTCAACGGGGTTTCATCTGTCATGACTAACTTATTTGTTTACAAACAACAAAAAATCAAAACAACATTAGATGTTTTACCGTTTTTTGGGGACAAACAGCACCCTCTAAAGCATGAGTTGGAACTAATTATTTAACACATCAGCCTACTTATATGACGTAATGATCTTCAGTTGTCTGGCCTTCTCTTATTACTCAAGGAGGTGTTGATTAGACATTAGACTCAGACTCACTATACACTCATTCTTCATTCATATTCACCCGCGTGGACGTCTTAACACGTTCGTGGCTAAGGCGATTTTTACTAACTCCTACCCAGATCCTGAGATTTAAAATTGTCATAAAAGCTTGCCTTAGTGTGTAATAATGGCGATAGTATTGTAGTAATAGACACCAAATATTTTTTAAAGGTGATTAATGACGTCAATTCCATGGCAACATTTGTTGCCGTCAGCACTGTCGATATGACCTAATATGTGACTCGTTGAAAGGAAAACAACGTTTGTGGCTATTTGTGGATATTTAGTACTGTATGTTATTGTTATGTGTCTACCTATATTTTTTGTTACCATTTCTTTAAAAATAAACACAGTTATATCAAGGGAAAAATTATTTCATATGTGTGTCAACATTAGTTGCCGTCCGCTCTGATCAATGGAAGTAAAATGATAAAAACAATAATTTTAACGATAGTATAATAAGGAAAGTCAGTTAGTGAAATATAACAATAATTTTATTATTTATAAAACTAAGAAAAATATATGTACACTCTACAACACGTCAAACTGACTTGTGTAGTTCGGTAATCAGCCGCTACGTCTGCAATCAGCACCGTCTGGCGGGACCCAGCTGATCCATGAATTATACACACTTTTGACTAGTGCTGGGCCAAGTTTCAAAGCTCTATCTAGGATCCTGAATTTGTAACGGATGATTTACTAAAGCATTACACAACGGCAACAAATGTTGCCGTCAGGATGGCGTTAAAGACCTGGGCGGCAGCAAATGTTGCCGCGTAGCCGCGAACGTGTTAAAAGTGGTTAAGTGATTAAGGAGCTAAAAATCGGGTATTATCTTAAAACTCGCAGTGCAGAAATAAACGTGTTAGGCATATACTGCATTCTTACGTTAAGAAAAAATTCTTACATAAATAATGTTACGATTATTGCTATAAAATAAGGGTTACAATGCCGTATTCTAAACTAGTTTGGATTGACGATGGTTGAGGCACCGGTATTATTACTATAGTCTGTAATTAATCCAGAAGGTAAAAAATAATGAATAAATTATGATTAGTAGTGTAATAACTTGCTACTTTTATTTTAAACATACCTTTTACAATATTTCCTCAGTGATACAAATAAATCCTGGTTAATCTTGTTTAAATAATTTGGAATCGATACCGTATCAATGGAATGTATAGACTACTTCTTATGGTGGTATTAGTATTGCAATGATGGGAATTTGGAAGTGTGTTAAAATGCAGAGACATCACTGCAGTCTCTTGCGGGCAAAGACTTTTACAATTCTATTTTCCTCTCGGGCTACGAAATATGTGTAAGGATTTTGACCACACATTAAAACGTTCCATCGTCAGTTTTTAGGCAATCAAATGTTCAAATCTATTTAATAAAGTACCAGGGGGACCGAGCTTAAGCTCGGTAAAATTATTACTTTCGTTTCTCACACAAAGCTCGTTCGCTCCGCTCACTCGCCAGGCGGAAGGTTTGCTGCACATTGGTATGATTTTCCTAAAACCACAGGTTAAAGATGTAACACATTGGTTTATTTTATCTACAGTTATCAGCTGATTTTTGTTCAGTTAAAAAATTTCCATAAGAATAACATGGGATCTTTGAAGGGCTCTAGCGCGAAAACCGGATTTTTCCCAGCTATGGGACCAGCTCCAATCGATTTCTGGTGGCCAAAACCCCCATATTCCAAAATTTGAAGGAAATCGTCGGAGCCGTTTTTGAGATAATTGTGCAAGCAAGCAAACAAGCAAACAAGCAAACATTGCTCGTATAGGAGTATAGGATTTACTTGCTTGACTAGTTCATTTTACTTTTGAGTCTAAATTTCTTATTTTTGATTGAGTCTTTTATATGAATTATAAAATAACAGTTGATTAGTTTAATCAAGGTACAGTATAAATAACCACACACAAGCTATTATTCTGTGATATAACTTAACTACAGAAAATAATTAAAACTCGTAATTATAACCATTGAATTTACATAGGATACTTTATTATCTATCGTCAATGTTACAACTTACACAAGAACAACAAAAAAATTATACAATCTAAATGTAACACAACTTTTTACTTTACCAAAAGGGATAGCATAGCCTAAATTATGATCTTTCCATGTTGGCCTTGATCACGGCCATCTCTTGTACTAGAGATGGCCGCAAGGTCTGTAGAGAGAAAAGCATAACTTTCTCCTAAGGTCAGCTGAATAGCTATTTTTTGTGTTCCGGATATGAAGCGTCAAAACTAAAACGGAAGTCAAGTTACGTTATAATATTTACCATTGCACAGCTGATTGAAAAATAGAATGAAGCAGTCTTGCCATGGGTACGATATTTATCGTAATGACACCATATTACTCTATTTTTCATTTGGATTATTAGTTAATAACAAACATTAGGTAATGACCAAATTAACAATTATCAATCAAGGTATATATAAAACTATAAATTCTACCCTAGTTTGCTGTGAAATTCCTCATTTTAGTAATAGTTGAGACAAAAAATCTCCAACGTAAACGAGAACGATTATTTCTTCCTGCAGCGTTGGCAACACTTGCAGGTAACAAAGAGTAAAATGTTGATTTTTAACACTTTTTTAACTTACAAAAACTCTGTGGCGACATCCACGGATGTCGCAGAAAGTGACACCATTGCTCTTATGGGATGTAGCCCACCTGGCCCTGGATTACAGTCATCTTGAGATGGCCGTGCATTGATCCGTCTAATTGTAAGAAGTATAAATACTAAAATATACTACAAATAATTAATATATAACAATAATTTTTAGAATCATTTGAATAATTCCAAAAGAGAGAAAGGAGAAATGAGAATGGGAACAAGAATTGATAAGTTGAAAAAATATTACTGGCAAACTTGTATAGTCAATGCTGGTAAAAAATAATAGTAAATGACCATACTTAACTTAAATTCTGGAATATATCAGTTTCATAGTATAACTACCGAGCTTGCTTCGATAGCGAATAAGATAAGAGACAGGTGAACTGGTAAAGTAAAAACAAAAATAAAAACATAAAACGAATACGAAACAAAGTTTACATTACTTTTAGGTTAGAGAGTCGTAATCTTTTAAAATATAATTTTTTTAAAGTTTAATAAGAAACTAGAGTCGAAAAAGTGGAATGTTTTTATAATTGTTTACAGTTTAGTTTATTAGAAAAGGTTTTAGCTCGTTTAATCATGGGAAAGTCATCAAAAGATAAACGTGACATTTATTATAGGTTAGCCAAGGAACAAGGATGGCGAGCAAGAAGTGCTTTTAAATTATTACAAATTGACGAACATTTCAAAATATTTGAAGGTTAGTCGCTCAATTTAATTTAAACGTTTTCTCTCTAATTAAATTTGACATTAGGCCTAAATTAATTAAAGTGGCTCAATAGGATATTCCTAAGCTTCAAGCTAGGAATATGGTCTAATGTAAGGATATTTTGGCATGCCATACTCTGGGTACAGTAAGCCCTACTTTGATTACAGTATTCATAAACCACTTCTAATTGATCCACACTCACAATGGAAGCATCAAGGGTGTTACCAAATGACAGACAGGTCGGCGAAACTTCGTTATCCGTCTCCACCGATATTATCGATGTGGAAATTTCGATATTGCGATTGAAATTGTGCGATGAAAATAATTGAATCAACAACGATACTGAGATAAGAAATGTATCATAATAATAATCTAGCCTAACAGTGTAACCATAAACCTCCGTCACTTTTATTGACAGTGATGTTTATAACAACAAAATCAATGCTGTTTGGAAACATTTAAAGGTAATTATTGAGTTTAGCTACGGCCATCGGAAAATGGAAAATTTTTTTTTTCAAAATGTCGGAAATTTCACGCTGATTCCGAAAATGATAGTTTTTTCCCGCGGAAAAGCTCGGAAAACCCCGGAAAATCGGAAAAACCGAAAATTAAGTTTTTATTCCAAAATATGTTGAGTGGGTATTTAAAATAACCGGAATACCGAGCTGATCACGAATATATAAAAAATATTTCGATCCGATTTTAAATAAGCCGGAAAATGCGGAAAAAGTGTCGGGAAAACTATAAGATGAACTTTTTAAAAGTATGTCATGTGGGTACTCAAATTACACGGAATTTCATGTAGAATATGAATATGTCTATATTAATTGAATACAAAAAATTAATACTCAATAAAGTTAAAAAAAAACTTAGAAAACAAATAAAAACACACTGAAACTTACATAAATGAAGCATTAACAATGTTATAAATGGTTGTTATTTGAAATAAATCATTTGATATTAGGTAGTACTATATATCTACATTACATATTAATATAATATACCATAAGCTAACTAGGAAACCTAATCTAACCTAACTTAACCTAACCTAACCTAACTTAACCTTACCTAACTTAACCATCGTGTGGGTACTGACTTTATGTGTTTTATTCCATAAACAAGTATGTATTCTCATTTCACATAAAATGTTGCATAGTTGTACCCACATACATGATGGTTAGGTTAGGTTAAGTTAGGTTAGGTTAGGTTAAGTTAGGTTGGTTTACGTTAGGTTATAAAGGTTAGGTTTCCTAGTTAGTTTATGGTAGCCTATGTTATAATAATATGTGATGTATATAGTACTACCTAATATCAAATAATTTATTTTAAATAACAACCATTTATAACATTGTTAGAGCTTCATATAAGTTATATAAGTTTCAGTGTGTTTTTATTTGTTTTCTAAGTTTTCTAAGATAAGTTTTTTATCTTTATTGAGTATTAATTTGTTGTATTCAATTGATATAAACATATTCATATTCTACATGAAATTCCGCGTAATTTGAGTACCCACATGATATACTTTAAAAATAGTTCGTTTTATAGCTTTTCCGACACTTTTTCCGCATTTTCCGGCTTATTTAAAATCGGATCGAAATAATTTTTACATATTCGTGATCAGCTTAACATCCCGGTTAATTTGAATACCCACACCGATAAATTCAAGGTAAAAAGTCATTTCCGGTTTTTCCGATTTTCCGGGGTTTTCCGAGCTTTTCCGCGGGAAAAAACTATCATTTTCGGAATCAGCGTGAAATTTCCGACATTTTGAAAAAAAAATTTTTCATTTTCCGATGGCCGTAGCTAAACTCAATAATTACCCATTTGAAACTCATATTCCCTCAATACAATAGCAAAAAAAAAAAAAAAAAAAAATACCTTTCTGATTTGTATTTGACAGCTTTTGTGTGGTGTGACGCCATTTTAGATCTAGCCTATAAAGAAGTCTGCTTCTTCTCACAATTTAGATTCAGCTACACAATAAACTTGGTTAGTTTATTTTGTTTTGTTCTGTCTTACAGGTTACATTAGCTACAATTTTTACTTTTTTGTTGTTGTTATTTTCAGTTACTTGTTTGAATATATTTGTTTTAATTTCAAAAGGTTTGTTTAATTATATTAGAACGAAACTAAATCAGGTGATAAAATCGTAATCGTATCGTGTAATTGTATCATCGATATGATAGCAATTTCAATCGCAATATCAAAATTTCCACATCGATAATAATGGTGGAGACGGATAACGAAGTTTCGCCGACAGGTCAGCCAACCACGGACAAGTCACATGGTGACTAAGATATAGTAAGCTATTCGTGAAGTAATGACCTACCGGTACTGCATTAGCATTGACTTTGTACACTACGTGAGTAGACTTCTCATAGCATAGGCGTGTGTGAAGCATATTGACGGTGGTGCGATCTCTTGTGGCGTCCATCGAAGTACACATAACATATGATAGATAAATCAGTATTACCACTCTTATAATCCAAGGATGAAACATTTTATAACTGAAAGTTATGTTTAAGTTTTGGTAAAATGTTTTGGCAGCACTGTAAATTCAGCTGAATAATAACAACATCGATGGCAGCGACTCTGGTGCGGCATCCACCGAACTTCCAAATTTTTGCCTCAAACTAAATGCATTGGATGAGAGGTCTATTCACGTTAGTGTACATAGTCAATGGCATTAGGATTGTGACCTACAGTGTGCTGTGGCATAATCACAGTGTGCTGTATCAGTGAGGAATGTTAGGATAGGTCTGGTTCCAATACTATGTATCTAATACTATGTAACCCAACCTAACCAAAGCGCCATTTGCAGCATCTTAGTTGGCGTGAAGTCCCATCACTTAAAAACACCCATGAAACCATTGAAGGAGGCAGGATTCAAATTCAATCCAAGATCCATACCTATCCAAGAAGTTAGCGCCTCAGATCACTTAGCCAATTAACCATAAAACCAAAAGTCGGTTTTGAATGGTCGAGTTTTTAAGGTTTGATCGTGGTAGTTTGTTTAATTTTTGTCCATATGCAACTCTTCTAAGAAAGTGCGGAAATTATATCAGAGAATCGTAGTCAAATTGTTAAAACGTCAACCAAAGTTCCTTCCAATACAAGCAAGGTAGCCTATAGGCTATTTGTATGTATGTATGCACTAGATCTAGATCTTGAATTGTTTTAACATTGGTCTTATGGAGTTAAAAATCAAAACAAAAGAGATGCTGAAAACAACTGACTCAACTATCAAAGTATAAACCACATGCTCTAGCACAAACATGTGGTTTTGCATTGAAGCCAGATACTGTACCCTACTGTTTATTTTTTATTTATTTATTTTTTTTTTTTTAATCCTTTTTATTTTGGCCAAAGGTTAAAAGAAACCATGACAAGCCACACTTAACTTACAGGAAATTACAAACAACAATAGAAGTAAAAGTGCCATGAAAAACAAAACAATTCAAACAGAAAGTCACAAATCAATGTCTTCTTCTATTATGAACACCATTAGCGCTTCCAAGACTTCAACATTATTCAAGGAAATCAGGTGCAAGATGTTAAATGGGAACTGAACTTTTAAGGCAGCTAATTTCCGTAACAGTTTTGGTCTTGATGTTTGTGACAGTTCACACGAAAAGAGAAGATGGTCAGGTGAGGCCTCATCCTCCCCGCAGTCACACAAAGGATCACCAATTATCTTAAACCTGGTTAAATGATAGCGGCAGCGAGTATGATTTAATCGTAACCTAGTGAATGTTGAGATGAACTTTCGATTTTTATTAAACTCAGCAAACCAGGGCGGGGAGTGAGCTTGGGGCTTCAGTTGAAATAGGCCTACCGTGTTTCCTTTTAATGTACCATTCACTTTCCACTCCTCTTCCCAACTCGTGACTGACATTCTATAAAATTTTCGTTTTATATCAAAATAGGAGGGTAGGTAGAGCTCATTCATATTGCATGCACCTTTGGCTGCTAGGTCAGCCATCTCATTTCCTCTCATTCCTATATGACCTGGACACCACAAAAAATGTATATCGATCCCTTTATCACATAAGTCAAAGTATTTTTTCTTAATTTGAACGACTAGTGGTGGAGTGTCTGTCCCTATTATTGGAGCCTTCAAAGCTGCCAATACACTCTTCGAATCAGATATTATCAAGAATTGTTTGGCTTTCAAGGTTTCTACATAATACAAAGCATGCAGAATAGCAATAGCTTCAGCCGAAAAAATGCTAAAAAAGGATGTATTTTAAATGATAGTGATACATTTCTTTGTGAGTCATACACAGCACTCGAAGTAAAGTCACTCTCTATAATTTTAGACCCATCAGTGTAAATTTTGTAATGACATGGCCAATGTTGAGAAATAATTGAAGAAATCTCAGACCTCAAAATTTGGATGTGAAAATTCCTGTCTAGTGGTGGCAGAAACACGTGTATTTTCTTCAAGGCCAACATAAAATTCATACTGTAACAAGTCTGATGTAGAACATCTGTGAAATCTTTTGAAAATAATTTTATACGTTTCAGTTCTTGATAGCAGACAAGCAAGAGAGGAAAGCCTTTGGATTCCCAGTAGGAACTTTTCTGGCAGACCCATTGAAGATGATTAAGTCTTCTCTTTAAAGGGTGTTTAGGATCACTTAAGCATCTACCTAGATACCGTTCACAAAGAAATCTCCTCCTAAGATGAAGAGGCATCAAAGAAGCCTCTGCCTCCATGGCTTTGCACGGCGACGATTTCATCACTCCAAGGCACGTCCTGATTGCATTATATTGGATCCGATCAAGAGTAGAAGAAAGCTGTTTGTTAAGGTTTCCATAAATGAAACTCCCATAATCAATTATAGATCGTATTAACGCCTTGTACAATTGAAGCAGTGTCAAAGGATCAGCACCCCACCGGAGACTAGCCACCGAGCGGAGAATGTTTGTTTTCATGTAACATTGTTCTTTAATTCTATCAATTTGACATTTCCATGTCAGTTTTCTGTCAAAAACAATACCTAGAAATTTCAAGTGATCCTTATTTGGGATGATCATATTGTTAATGGTTAATTGCAGGGATACAGGCTTGCGTTTACGTGAAAACGTACAGACTGCTGACTTACTCGCAGAAATTTCGAGACCACTTCTCACAGACCACTCAGATAAACTTAAAAGAGCCTCACTTAATACCCTTTCACATACCCCAGGCGAAGAGTGACTAGTATATAGAACAAGATCATCTGCAAATTCAAGCGAAGAAACATTGCCTTCAAAAATACTATGCAAATCTGCACAGTATACAGAATACAGTAAAGGACTCAAAGGCGACCCTTGAGGTATTCCCTTGCTAGTGAACCTCGATTTCGACAAAGTCCCTTTGCTCCTAACTTGAACAGATATACCTTGATATAATTCAATAACAAAATTTATAATTTTGGAAGGAACCTTAGAATAATATAACCTTCTAGCCAGCACCTGCAGGTTAACATTATCATAAGCGCCCTGTATATCAAGGAATACAGCAGCCAACATCTTTAATTCAGCAAAAGCTATTTGAACGTCAGTTGAAAAAATAGCTAAGTTATCAATACAACTTTTTCCTTTTCTAAAACCAAATTGCGTAGAAGAGAGATAATTGTTTCTTTCCAGCCACCATTCTAACCTGTTTTTTATCAACCTCTCCATAACTTTTCCCAAAGCTGAGGAGAGTGATATTGGTCTATAGCCCTCAGCAAGATGAGGGTCTTTGTTAGCCTTGCGTCACAGAGTAAAGAAGCTTAACAGAGTGATCGCCCTTAGTTCCACGAGAATGCCGCTAGCTGGCGCGGCGGTCTCGAACGGGCTGGATTCGGCATTTCCCGTCCCCGCCACGATCCAGTGTTGCCACTCTGCATCGCCCGCCCCGCACGCGCACGGGCCACATCATGCTAGCTCGCTGGCTCCGCTGCGCCGTCGTATGACCGTTGTAGCGGTTGCACTGGTTCTCGTGCATTAATTTTTACAAATTCTTTGAATCTTTAAATTTTCTTATTTAGTGCACAGTATTACAGCTGCAATTAATAAAAACATTAATGTTTTTTGTACTTCTTAACACATTCTATCTCAAAATATAAAATAAACACAAAATTAAATTTTTTGCAACAATTTAATAAAATAAATAGATTTTATACCAACCTTTTTAACTCTCTATCTGGAAAATTAAAGCCTATCCCATCGGCCTTTTCACTTTGTTACTGTTATGAGTTACAATTTAGGTTATTCTGAAAGTTTTATTTTATTGTAAAGCAAATGTTTGGGGGTTTCTGTTATAAATATTGGTACTATTTACGTACTGTATTGGTACAAGACACCAAAATAGTAAACATTTTACTGTGAAAAAGTGCCTAGGCCTATGATACCCTTGTCGTGGGGTCCGTGCAATCAGTACGCTTTATCAAATGTTCACTTGTAAAATTTTTTGGTGTATATTTTCTGCTATAGTGTTATATTTTTGAAAACTACAATAAAATTTCAACAATTTATATACCTTGGAAATTGTATAAGATACCTTATCCAAATTTCATGCATTTTTAAAATGGTCAAAAGATTTTAAAAACGTTCTCAGTTCTCAGTAGCAACACCTTTAAGTTTCATTTTCTGACGTTTAGGTATAGCTCAGTGAATTTAGAAGAAAACAATAAAAACATATATATTGTATGAAAGAAAATGTAATTTAAGTTTCGAAAGTATTATGTTTGTTTAACCTGGGACATGTTTATATTTTTTGATATGTCGAATAAAACACTGCATTTTTTAGGGAAAGTTTAAGGTTTTAGGAAAAAAGGTATAACTTTTACATTTTTTAAAAGTAATTCAAATGGGTTGACATTTTCATGTAGGGAAATGAATTGTCTCCATTTTCACATTTAAATAAAATTTGTAGGATTTTTTTTTGTTAGCTTTATTGTGGCTTGCTTTCAAAAATTTTTATTTGCCTAAATGAAAGATTAACAAACTTTTTGCTACTATACCCAAATGATTTGGTAAAAAAACATGTTTTTACATCATCTACAGTTTGTGCTGAAAAAGAAAATATACATACATACATACAGGGCGATTCACGACGAAGTGCAGAAATTGTGGGAGCTGATTCTACACATGAAAATAAACAAAAAAGGTCATGTAAACATATGTCCTAAAATCCTTCGTTTAGCCGCTAGCCACCATTTTGTTTTTTATGTGTAATCTATCTATCTATATATTAATAGGCAAGCATGTTTCATTTCCTCCTTTTTTCTCAGCTTGTGTGCAACGTAGGAGAAATCCGCGCATACCGTTAGAAAGGTATAGTGCTGTAGATGAGCAGAATGACGTTTTAATTCACATCGGCCCATGGGGCTACGCTCTACAAGCTTTTAAAGTTTCAATGTTAATCTTATGGGAGAAGGATAATTGATTGAATCATCAGACAGCTGTTGTAATAACAAATGCTAGCAGATAAGGAAGAACAGATGTTTCATTTATAAAACAATTTAAAATTATTTTCCTCAAGATCTACTTGATTTTTGGTCGAATTTCGACCAGTGGGCGATCTCTAGTACTTATTTAATACGCTAAGGGGTTTTTGTCTTGAGAACTCCTCCTACAATTTTCAACCGATTTTCAAGTTTTTGGTGTCGTTGGATAGGGCTTGGTCTGTAGTTGTTTCCGCCAAAAACTGATGAGATTCGGACTGAAAATAAAGGCTCTATTCACCATTGAAATCTCAAAATTTCTCATTTAAATAACATTGGGATTAAATAAAGCATTTAAAACATCTGTTAAAATCAGCTGTAAATACGTGTAGTTTTTGTGAGTAAAGACATTCACAATATTGGATTGGTCGGATGTCATTGATTTAGAGCTAAAAGTAACTTTTGTATTGTATTAAAATAAATTGCTCGATTTCGATCAACACGTATACTAGTGATTTTTATTTCCGTAACGGATTGATGGATTTATTTCAGACTTGGCATGGATGGACCTTTACCACAAAAATGTTAGTTTTCAGAAAAAATTATTATTTTCCGATGTGTATTTTTAATATGGTGACCATTAAACTCAAATTTCACAGTAACGACAAATTTTATCAAAATTTTATAGGAGACAAAAAAGTTAACGAATTAAGTTGTCTCAACAATGATACCAAGATTGTAAAGATTTTACTACAAATAATGGAGTTATCGCGATTTTTCTATTATATTTGCCTGAATTTGCATTAATCATAATGCAAAATGGGGGTAGTGGAATTCTACCCCAGGAAAAGTACCCCCATGAAAAAACGCTACGTCATTTTGACGTCACGAGGGACGGAGCTTAAAGTGGCATGGAGTTTTGCTCGCTGCCGGAAAAGTATCCCCAGTTTTATAAATACATTATTATTTCATTTGATTGCTCTAAATTAACATTATGGCAAACCAAACACCAGCCGGACTTCTACCCTCGGAATACTACCGCCGGAATTCTACTCCCGAAAAAGTACCCCCACGTACAACATTTCTAATATTAATAGGCAAGCATGTTTCTTTTCCTCCTTTTTTCTCAGCTCGTGTGCATCGTAGGAGAAATCCGCGCATACCGTTAAAAAGGTATAGTTCTGTAGATGAGCAGAATCCCATTCTTATTCACATCGGACTCCAGGGCTACGCCCCACAGGCTTTCAAAGTTCCAATGTTAATCTTATGGAGAAAGGTTAATTGATTGAATCATTAGACAGCTGTTGTATAAAAACAACTGATATGCAAACAGGAATAACACATGTTTCATAAGATGTTTTTAAACTTCTTGGGTCCAGATCAACTGAAATTTTGGTCGAATTTCGACCAGGAGGCGATCTCTAGTTTCTATTATTTAACAACAAATTTCTATTATTTAGGTATTTTATGTACGCGTTCTGTTATTTGAACAATTCGTATTACATAATAATGATATATGTTATTTTTTATAAATACCACTTGCTCTTCAGATGATCTCGTTCACTACTCTCACTCGCCGTCAGGTTCTATAATGTGATTACGTTTTATATTAGTACCAATCTTCCCTCAATCCTTTACAGGCTTTTAGTTGTGTGTTTTTATTGGCATCGAATAAAATATATACATTACCGTACCATAATATAATTTGATATTAGTTTTATAATATTATGAATACCCGGGGACCGAGCATTTGCTTGGTAAACTTAAACAGTAATATTTTTTATAATAATATCATTTACAGACAGTGCGCTATAAAGCCCAGTGCAAAAAAGGCTTATATTTTGTTGTTATTGAAGCTCGTTCGCTTCGCTCACTCGTCTATTTCAATGTAGGCCTACGGGTGCTGCACCCTCGTGTACATTTGTTAAAACACATTTTTTATGTGTAACAATGTATCCAGAACATTGATGTGTAACATATGGATTATATGCACTTAGTCCGGCAGATACGTAGAAAGATTGTGCGTTTGAGGATAGAGATCTAAAATTTGGAACACAGATATTAAATGTACAAAGGTTTAAATTTAGATAATAATGATACATGAACGAACACCCTGTATACACATACAGAATGTTCGAAAAAACGTTTCAGTAATTCAGGAGGTTATTGCCCACATCAAAATAAACAAAAAAGTTCCAGTAAACGTATGTTCTAAAATGCTTTGTTAACCCGCTAGCCGCCATTTTGTTTTTTACACTAAATAATTTTTATTTCCGTAACAGATCTTTGTATTAAGTTAATATTTGGCATAAACCTTCATCATAGTAATACTCATATTAAAAAAAAAAATTTCTATTATGTATTTTCAAAATGGGGGCCAATTTAAAATTGTAAACTCAAATATCTCAAAACCGGTAAATTTTACAGAAAATTGACTTGATATAAAAAAAGTTGACAAATTTAATTATGTAACCAATGAGACCAAGTTTGTAATCATCTGACAACGAATAATGGAGTTATTGAGATTTTTCTTCTAAAATGACCTAAATTTGCATGTATTTTAATGGAAACTCAATGATTTTATGCACAAAAATGGCAATAACTCCGTTGTCTGTGGTTCGATCCTTACAATCTTGGTTTCATCAGTTAGGTAATTTTATTTGTCAACTTTTTTGTTTCTTGTAAAGATTTGTTAAAATTTAACGGGTTTGAGATATTTAAGTTTAAAATATCTATCGTTTTAAATATCGTTTTGCAACCAATCGCTTTGAAACTTGGCAAGGAACTTGAAATAGTAAAGGTTTAATTTACGAAAAAATATCAACGTGATACGATTTTAAATTTAAAAATGGCGGCCATTTAAAATTTTTAAACTTCAATTTCTAAAAAAAATTTGAAATAAAAACAAAATTTTTCAACTTTTAAACTATTTAGACAATTTAATTCCTTATCCGATGACACAAAAATTATGAAAAGCGGTTAATAAACAACTGAGATACATTAATTTAATCAGTATTAGGTTGCACTGTTATTGCCACCCAAGAACGTACCTGCCACCATTGTTGTACTAGTAAATTGTAACAATGGTAGCCCACTAAGCTGGATGCCAAGTATAGATATTGCGTATATTGTGTAGCGCTTTTTAGTAGGCCTACTTTATTGTGTAGTATAATTATATGCGATAGAAATCTTGATACAGGGTGTCTCAGAACTCCCTGACAATAGTTTAGGGCATTGTTCCTGGATTAGAAACATTTCTAAATATCATATTCAAATTGTCCGGAAGTCTTAATTTACTCACACAGCTGCCATTTTTTTTTTTCAAATCTTCTTATTTCTATAAGAGTTTCGTCTGTTACGTCCCTTTTTCTCTCAACTACTGAACCGATTTTTAAGATTGAGGTGTCACTTTAAAGCTTAGGATATACCGCAGTGACGAATCGTAATTAAAAAGGTCATATTGTTTCGGGCTTCGCCCCCTTCGCCTTTGATTTATTTCTAGAGGGCGCTTTAAAAAGTTGAACAACTTTTATTGCAAGTTCTTTAATGTGAATTGTAATTTAACAGCTGATTACCTTCAGATGAATTTTAAAATCCGAAAAAAATGTCACCTAACAATCAACATTCATGTACTGTAGGTGAATTTCACTCATACCGAATCATAAAATGTGCAATTTGCGCACGGGCCACCTCGTATAATTTTTATTTTCGTAACGGATGGTTATATTCTGTTCATATTTGGTACGGAAATAAAAATTATTTAGTAAAAAAAATGGCGGCTGTGTGAGTAACTAAAGACTTGCGGACAATTTAAATATGATATTTAGATATGTTTTTAACACAGGAACAATGCCCTAAAATATTGTCAGGGAGTTCTTAAACACCCTGTATAATTGTATATAACATTATTTGTATTTCTTGTGTAATTTAATACGGTACTGATTAAATATGTTGTTAAAATGATAGCTGATTTTTATTGTTAGTGCACAAATTTCTTTATAGTTAATATGAGCTTATTTTCAAATAAATATGAAGGAATTCTCAATACTGAAGGTGCGTATTGTGATTATGAAATAAAAGATTTTAAAAATTTTGCAATATTCTCAAGCCTAAACTGAAATATTTCTGTCCATTACGTTAATATGTAACTTTTAAATGAAGCTTTCGTTATATGATTACATTCAACTATTGCAAGTAACTCAAAATATTAATTAAAGTGAGGCAGCTGGCATTTCTGTTTTAGTCTGCTAGTTATTGTCAAATATCTAACATTGTACAAATGACCCCCATTGCAACTTGGCCAAATAATCGCGCTCGGGAATTCGGAGTTGGCTTCTTTCAGATCAGTGCGGTCCGGCGCCGTACCGGACCGGACGAAAATTTTTTGACTGTTGATCCTAATGGGAGCGTTCATACTAGTGCGGCAGCGGCCGGACGAACCACGGTGGACGTCCGGCGCCGGAAGACCGCCGGAAGGCAAAAACGTACCTTCCGTCGCCGCACCGGACCGTACATTGTTTCGTACATTGGTTTTTATCGACGCGTTCACATCAGTGCGTTCCGGCAGGGTATTCGCCGGACGTAAATCGAATATTTTTCACTCTCTATCTCTCAGTGGTTGACTAGTGTTGGTTCTACAGTTTTCTTGTTGAACTGTAGTTTTTAATAAGCACTGTGTACGACATGGAGGAATGAATTGACATCAAGCACTTGATAAATTTGGTCAACCAGAGGCCAGTGTTGTGGGAGAAATCCTTAAAAGAACACCATAACCTGTTTTTGTAACGGAAGCATGGGGAGATGTGTTTTTATTATAACACAACCCGGAAGCATAATTGTTTTCATATATAGCCAGTTTTTTTAAAACCTGATCCTTCTAGGGAGAGATGGTGGCGGGGGTTCGTTTATCCTCGCTAATGTCCAATTGGCTGGAGCCCTTTGTTTTTATTTATTTATTTTATTTCTCTGCTTTACACCAGCCGGTAACTTTACATCACAACATATTGTGTATAAGTTTTACAATATTATTAGAGAAGTTGTTTTTTAATCAGTTTACTTAGAACTGTTACTTTTAACAATGAATACAGAGTCTTATAAGAAGAACAGGCCTTATGGCTTTATTTCTGCCACTTTTTTTAATTGGGCATCTCACCACCTGGCTGCGCGCGCTGTACTCCTGTGCCGTTCCTTTACGTGAAATCCCCCCTCTTCAACCTAGCATCTACGGCGAAATCAGCGTTAATTTAATGATAGCGCGCCACCGTTTACACGCCCCTGGACCTAACCAAACTGGTTGATATGCTATAAAACGTATATATTCGGTTTCTGTATGAAATGCAGAATCTAACAATATGAATATTTTTTAATTTGTGAAATATATGTAATTTACAAGTTGGAAACTTTTAATTTTTTATTTAGTCTGACATTAAAAAGTTACTAAGCGAGGATTTTTTTATTTTTGGGTTAGAAACAAACTTTCAGCGGGACAAATGTTGACATTGAGATGAATTTCATCATGTAATTGAGTAATTTACGATTAAATGTTTTGATCGTTGGCAATTGAATTAATAGTGCCTTGAAGAAATTCACTTTGAGTCTCGCGCTCTCTTACTTCATCGTTCGGTCTATGATTTCATAAGAATTACAAGGTGCATTGACTATCTATTTTTTACTTAATATTTGTTAAGCACATAGTTGTGAAATCTTATAATTTTTTACACTCTATAATTAAACATATCCATTATTTCGTCCAGCAATGCTGAAGTATTCTATGATGCTTGGTTTTCTAAACAAGATATGTTATTTTAAATCATGATTAAATAAATAATGTAATGCTAAAGATTTTAAAGTTGAAAATTAATTTTTTTAACCTATACTGTACTCATAAAATATGTAGGCTAGTCAACAGCAATAAACACAACATCTTGCGAAACTTTCAATTATTCTAAACTACATTAAAGGCGCTAGATCGCAGAGCGAGGAGTCTACTTATTTTGAGCCACAGACTTCTTTGGGGTCATTGACAAAAATTAATATCGAGCTGTTTCATTATTATATTATTAGTATAATCCAGTTTGTAATTTACTTTGTCTTCAATAAGTTTCATGGCCGCATAAATATTAAATCAAATTGAACAAAAATTATGAAAACATTTGTTATTCTGTACATTTATTTGTTACAGTGCTATGAAATTGCTATTTCAAAAAAATACAAAAAGTTGATTTATAATAAAAATAAATTAAGAATGAATTTATAAAGGTAAATGTAAATTATATAATTAATTAAAAGTAACCCTCTAAGTTTTCGCCGTTAACGTTATACAATGTCGTAAAAGTGTGGCCAACGTGAACGTTAGAACCAGAATGTACTCTAGAATTTGAATCAAAAGGTCATGCAACAATAATTTTTAATGGTTTAAAATGTAATTTTAGTCAGATTTTTCGCTATCCTAACCATGTTATCAGCCTTTTCTGTAGGGAAAAATTAAATAATGTTTCTTGGAAAGGCAGAATTGGCAGAATTGTATGATGGTAAAAATTGATTTTGCACATCGTCTAATGTATAAAATTTTACAACTATGTAACGCTCATTGGAATATTAGTTAATAAATTAAACGGTAGTAGCTCCTAGACAAGACAAAACTTCCTTATATGTAAGATACGAGAGTGTAATGTTTATGGATTATCGACCGACCTGGAAAGAATATCTATCTACCTTTAATCAAAACAAAATTTTTAACGTGATCGAGCTTTCGTCCACGGCCAAAATCCCTTTTTATGAATGATTTAATAGGGCTTGTTAAATATTTTGGCCATGTTACTTCATTACATTAAATTGATTTAAAATCCAAACAATTTATAGAATGAGTCATTACATTACATTAAAATACCTTTTTTGGAAACATTAATGAGAAAAAGTGATATTTAAGTAAACTTAATATTAGTAAAAAAAATTAAATAAGTCTTCAATGCAACTAATATTTTGTAATAAGAAGTTTTAGTTATGGGTCTTGTTAGTTTAGGTTTACCTCGTTGATAACGTACACGAGTAGTACTGTACTAACCATCTACTTCTGTAATTACAAAACTACAAGCTAATTACTAATCACGGCCGTCGGCATGGCCCACGGCTACCTGCCAATCAACAATTAAACTTTTACCTTTAAATAAGCATAGAAAGAGTCCTACGGGACTCTTTAAATAATAATAACTTTTAAATATTAGGCCAAATTTAAATTAACTGTGCAAATGTAAGTATTTCTCAACTACTTTCTCAAAGACAAAATTTACCAAAGCAATAATTAAAAAAAAAAACTTTCTCGCAGACCAACTTTTCATGTGATTAATTTGAAAGAAATTGCTTCACAATGTTTTTACATATTTATCATAACGATTTTAATCTAACATTAAATTAACACCGTAGTTATTTTTCTTTAGGCCTAGCGGTAGCCTAATTTTTACTATGAAAGATTACAATTTTCAATAAGAACGATTATTTTTTTGCAATGAAACGCTGCAATTTAGAATTGGTGCTCTAGCGGCGGTGGCTGGAGGGGGATGTAGTGTAACTGGAACAACCAGCTGTGTGTATCCGTACGTTGGAACAGCGAACTCTCGACGCAACCTGGTGGTGAGATGCCCAATTAAGGTGCTGCTGTACATCGACGTCACGTCACGTCACGTCACGTCTTCATTCGCATCCATTCGCACCGATGGATCCGGCGATTCCGGAGGGGGTGCTATACATCGACGTCAAGCATTCGCATTCGCACTGGACGTCACGTCCATTCCGACAATTCTCACGGATTCCGCGCGCGCGTGCGGAAAAAAGCGTTGAGATATGGGAGATATGGAAAAGCGTTGAAAAAAATTTGAGATATGGACTCCTCCATGTAGATAATAAGTTGAGGGTTTTCTATAGATGTATTTAAATATGTAAGGGTTGTAAACATATTATATTTGAAGTGTAAGGTTTTCTATATTATAAAGAGGGTTTTACTGTATCCAAAGACAAATTGGTGATTACTCCAAATGAATTAAGGTTTTCCTGTGTAACTGTTTCAGGAATACAACATTTTACTGTCATTGTACGTACATGCCAGCATTTTAGCATAAACTAATAACATATTTAATAAAGTATTGAAATAATTTTTAAAACGCATAAATAAACATACGAGTAGCGACATAATCACTACTGGCAATATAGAGGTTACCTTTTGTGTTTCGATAAATTATATAAACAACCGTCGTCAACACATAGAATTTTTGTGCAATATTTGAGTAGGGTTCTAAATGGAAGTACTGGTTATCTGTGTCGCAATTTCTTCCCAAACAGCATTTCTTCTTACATTGCTCATGTACAGTTTGTGGGAAGGGTCGTAAATTTCTTTCTTTTCTTCCACTAAACTAATTAGTAACTCATCATCCATGGCAATAACAATTGCCAAAAACCCTACGCGGACCACTCAGTCTCATCAACTGATAGGCCTAAGAACTAGGCCTAGACGGAAGTAAACAAAACAAACATTCGAACAAAATCCACCCTTGCTCTCATTGGTTCCGAAGTTTCCCGATTGCGCACAAATATACCCGAGGCGAAAGCCGAACGGCCGAGTGGACGTTGGTAGAGGCTATACAGCGACGTCGCGTCACGTCACGTCGCGTCCTCATTCGCACCCATTCGCACCGATTCGCACCCGAATGCTCCTCATTCGAGTGCGAATGCGGACGGGACGCGACGTGACGTGACGTGACGTGACGTCGATGTATAGCCGGTTCCATTTGAATACACAGGGAGCATACCATGCGAACGTGGACGTGACGCGACGTGACGTGACGTGACGTCGATGTATAGCAGCACCTTTAATTACAACAATGAAAAGCGTGGGGGCGCGTAGAGCAGTCGGAACAGCCAACGCTCAGCGCAGCCAGGTGTTGAGATGCCCAATTAAAAAAAACGGCAGAATATTTAACATGGGGCCTGTTCTTCTTATAAGACTCTGTATTCATTGCTTTTAACAAGGCATAGGTTTGGCTTAAAATATAACAGCTGACTAGGAGTGACTGAAAGACATTTTAACTGATTTAAAACGTTATTTAAGGAAATCTGATACTCGAACATGTTTGTCACGAGTTTTAATTTTTTGTTTACAGTTTAAATCACTCCCCCACTCCAATATTCTTAAGAATAATCAGGTAAAAAAAAAAACAAAAAAACCCTGTATCCTACAGCATTTGTTGGTCGAAATCGAGCAATTTATTTTGATACATTACGAAAATTACATATAGTACTAAGTCAAAGACATCCCACCAATCCAATATTGTAGGTAAGACATTTATTTTCATGCTTCGACAGTTTTGTTTAACGTAAAATGCTCAGAGTTTTTGCAACATACGGTAAATCTTACGGTAAAAGCTAAACGTTATTTTTAAGTTGGCAAATTTTCGTATATTACGTTACACAGGATATTTCAACTGTATTATTAGTGCTTAATGGTTACTATTGACCACTTTTCAACGAACTTTCGTAGCTTTAAGCATCAAAAGTACCTAAATCCACCATTAATTAGTATCCACCATTAATTAATATCAAATTTATAAATTTTTCTAAAAATTAAATTATAAAAAACATATAAAAATGGGGATTTGTATTTAAAATTTGAATAATTTTGGCCTGGAAATCGCCGGATTCGGCCGCTTTGATATGAAAGGGCCTTCCGGTCGCCGCCGCACGTCCAGTCCGGTGCGGCGCCGGACCGCTCTGATCTGAAAGAAGCCTAAAGGTGGTCGGACGGCCCGGTGCGGTGCTCGTGTTGCGGCGGCGCGGTGACGCGAGGCACGGCGCTGTGCGGTGCGGTGCGGTGTCCGAATTGGCAACTCCGCGTCAGTCTGCGCCATTTTGCGTCACCGCGTCAGTAGCGCCACTACGAGGCGCGTCATGACTGACGCGAAAACGCAGCGCAGCGAGCACTCTGTAAAGGTTCCTTACTCTGTGCTTGCGTATAGGAACAATAATATATTCTTTCCAAGAATCAGGGATGAGATTGTTAACCCACAAGGAATTAAAAATATCTAATAACTTATGTAATGACTGTTCCGACAAATTTTTCAACATGCAGTTAAATATCATATCTTTACCCGGAGCAGAGAAATCTTTAAGAGATGCAATAACATATTGTAGCTCTTCTAGCGTAAATAAAGATTCAAGATCATGCTGTTCAGACGACAGTGTATGAGAGTCAATAAGTTTAGGAATTTGATTCTGAACAAAAGAGGGTGCCACAGAATCGAAAAATTCATCACAACACTCCTCAAAAAACCTCAAGTCTTTTCCGTTGTTACTACCAGAAAATCTGTATTTAATTTTGCGGACCTTACACCATAACTCAGTCACTGGCGAAGACCTATTTATACTGTTACAAAACGTAGACCAATACTCTTTCTTGCGAGTTCTGATGAAGCACTTGGTGGCAGCTGCGATCTTCTTATAATTAAGATAGTTTTGCTGCGTCTGATGACATCGGTATTGTACAAAGGCAAATTTCCGTTCTTTAATTTTTTGTGAACATTCTGGGGTCCACCAAGGGCAAGGCGAAAACCTGACTTTAGGAGTAGAAGATTTTGGAATAGATAAATCAGCTGCTTCTATCAGCACGAGGCAAAAGTCTTCATAACACTGTAACGGGGTTTTATTCAAATCCAGTCTATTTAAGTTATCATCTACAGATCGACGAAACAAAGACCAATTAGCTTTATGGAAACACCAACTGACTGACCTAGTGGAACCCGGATCGTCTTCTTGTAGTTGACTTCCAAGAGTAATAATAATAGGAACTTGTTGTGACCCTTCCCAGTCTTCTAAAACCCTCCACTCAGCGATGGCAGCAAGAGGAGGGGACGCAATGGATAAATCAATTGCACTCTTACCCAAAGGGAAACACTGGTAATAAGTTGGCTCACCCGAATTTAAGCAGATCAGGCCATTGTCATTTATAAAATAATGAAATAATTCATTTCCCTTCCAATCATTCGAAATGTTACCCCATAAAATATGGTGGCCATTGAAGTCACCCAATACAACTAATAATTGTGCGTCATATTCAGCAAAAAAGTTTGTCCAAGTATCACCACCAATTCTATGATGAGGTGGAGCATAAACAGAAAAAATGTTCACCACAACATTATTAACACTAAGCCTAATTCCACAAATGTTCACCTCATATTCAAGGAATTCAGCTGGGAGGTCAAGATCCAGAGGAGCGTAAGACAATCGGTTGTGTACAAGTAAGGCGGCTCCTCCTCCACCCCTGCCAATTCTGTCATCTCTGATGACTGAATAATTTTTGAAGTTTATGGTATGAAAAGGATTAAATCTTGTTTCCGCAGAACAGCCAAATCAATTTTATACTTCATTAAAAGGTATTCTATCTCTCCTTTATGGTATACAGCAGAATTGCTATTCCACTGCAAAAACTTTAAATTGAATTCGCCATTCATGTTTGTAGTAAAAATTATGAAAGCAGAAAAAATACAGTAAACACAAACAAATAAAGTCTTAAAACGAGCTGTCAGACACTCCTCCATCGGTAGTTTCCTTAAAGGTCGAAGGTAAGTCAACTGTCATGAATGGTTTTAATTTTACGAGAAGTTGTTCGAGATTTAACTGTTGTTTTTGATAAAGCTGAAGATCTGTCACAATATTACCTGCAATGTTTACTGGCGTCTTAAGTTTAGTATCTATATCAGAAGATGGACGACCCGCTCCATTACATGATTGAGACACGTAAACAGGTTTTGACGGGGCAACCTCATTCTCTCGAAACCTGCCATAGTAGTTATGGGTGTACTTAGAAGAGTTGACGTTTGAACGACTGGTATGATTTATGTTGGGATTGTTTCGGGGGGTTTTGCTAAAACGACTGTAGGGCGGACGGGGCTGAACAGGCGGAGTCAGGTTTTCCAACAACCGAGGCCTAGCTTCTGGTACTTTAGTCAGACTAGGAAAAGAATCGTCATAATTCCTTTCAACCACCGATGAAAAAGATGGCACACTTTTCGCAATCTTTGTCTTTTGAGGAAACAGTAGTTGTCTAGCTTCAAAAAAGGAAATGTTTCGATAAGCCATTGCTTCTTTTATTTGTTTCTGTACATCATATTCAGGACAAGAGCGATCAAATGAGGAGTGGGGACCCTTACAGAAGATACAAATAGGATTACCCACTCTGTCACACTCAGATGAGTTATGGTCCATCGCACAGTTAGGGCAACGACGCTTACCTTTGCAGCTCCTAGAGACATGGCCATATCGCACACATTTGTAGCATAACACCGGGTTAGATACGTAAGGTTCTACTGGACATCTATTGTAGTACATATACACAAAGTCTGGTAACCGTTTTCCTTTAAACTTCACAGAAACCAGCATCGTAGGCCTAACTATTCTTTTTCTTTCTTCGTCGAATGAAGATTTATTAATCCTTTTCACAGATAGAATATTTATATCATTCGAAGCCCGGAGATTGTTAAATATATCGTCTTCTGACAAGGAAACATCAATATTTCGCAAAAGACCTATTCTTTCCAATTGGTGTGAGGGTATAAAAGCTTTCATATGTTGTTCTTTGACAAATGAAGAAGTGATGAATGCATTAGCAGCTATGGCCGATTGAAAAACGCAAACAATCCTGTTGTTACTAAGTGGTTTAACTTCAAAAACGCCGTCAATTTTGTTTTCATAAAGCAATCTACCCAGGGAAATTGGGTGCAGCCTGCCTATATTCCTTTCCTGATCGATGAGTTCAACATATACTATGAAAGGAGCAACATCGTCATTTCCATAAAGGGGAAGCTGAGTGGATACAAAGCTAGAGTCTCGTGTTTGGTCAGTCGAATGGTCATTACTTGAATGTTGGGAATAGTTATGATCAGTCTCGCAAGACTGTCTCGCAAGATTAGTCTCGCCAATGCGAAAATTCATACAACTTCCTGAATTGTCAACAGATGCGACATTGTCCGTGACGTCTAGAGCCACAGTAGAAACGTCCAAAGTACCCTGAACAGGGTTCTGTACAGAATCTTCAATCAAGTCAGCTTCCATGATACTCTCATTACTCGCAGATTTAAGCAGTTTACTATTTCTATTTAAAACAGAGTCACTAGCATGTTTGGAACGTCGCCTCTTCTGTATCGTCCACCCTGTATCCTTACTAAACCCAGGACTGTCTTTACTCATTTTCCAATAAGTCACTCACTTAAAATAAATTGAAGTACTAGCTAAGGATGAAAATATAAATAACACTAAAAAATAAAAATTATTTAAGCCCAAAACAATTTAAAATGCGTTTAAAAGCTATTCAGATTTCTCTTTAACAAAGAAACGTGTCACTTTTACACAAGGTAAACAAATACTCCCAAACTGTTTATTGAATGATCCTATAATAAAAATAATTTAACTTATCAGTTTTTAATCATACTTTAAACTGATGGTTATGTTTGTTCTTATATGCCTAAACAAAGTAAAAGCATAAACATTTTTCAGTACTGTATACAATTCATTTACATTCAAAAGAATATTTAGGCACAAACTTAACAATAGTGAAATCAGGTAATACCTAAAGTAGTACAGTAAAACCTTTTGAAAGTAGTAAAACCAATGTGTTGCGGTTTCAACATGTTGTTAACTGCAAATAAATACCAGAGTGTATCACACTTAGCTCGTCATGACCTGGCGAGTGAGCAGAGGGAACTAGCTACCGGTATCTAGAAAAGATAGGCCTACAAGCCTATTTTTGACTAGGCATTCCAGGATAGGCTTATATGACTGAGAGATTATTACTGCAAAAATGTGTATAAATTTTCCGAGCAAATGCTCGGCCCCCAGGTACTATTTTCTCGAAAGAGTAAATAAGTCTTTTAATATAGGGTCTAGGGCTTAGGGTACCGTATTGCCAATTTTTATCAGAAGACTATTGATACCGTATAACCCTGGTGCTGCATCAATCCTTGATCATTATTGATCCTTCACAAATTTTTAATGGAGGTGTACCAACTCTAATTTATTTTGTAAGGACTTCTGACTTTGAGTCAAAATCAATATCAAATCAAAATTCATTTATTGCCATTAAGTACATTAATAAGCACAATAGGCCAGCTAGGTCTATGTAGAGTATAGAAAATAGCCATTACAATTCTAAACAGTTTGGTCTACAATAGCAATACAAACTAATAAACAATAATTGCAAAAATAGGTGGTTGGTAAATTGACATGAGGCTAACAGCTAACCAAATAATGACACACATGACAACAAGTACAAAGACATAAAAACTTAAATTTTAACAAATAACATAGATTAAAATTTGTACTTAAAAGCTAATATCACAGTTTTTCAGATTTAAAAAATCATTAAGTGTATAAAAAGGTGAGCAAAGCTTATCCTGCCTTAAGTGCTTATCCTGTATTAAGTGTGAGCAAAGCCTATTCTACATTTTTTACCTATAATTATTTTATTATTTCTGTATGATATATTTTATTGTAATGTTGAGTACAATAATTTCATTTGACTTTTTCATTCATTTTTTTTTACTTTCAGAAGTATTGGTACTTTTTTCTTATGGTCACAGTACTAGAAACCATCACTTATAAACCAAACTTATATAAAATTAATGAAAACACTTTTTTGGGTTTTTCTGACACATTTTATTATTTTTATTACTCTAAACGTTTCTCCAGCTCTTTGGCTGGCTTCGTCAGTAGCTATAATAGGTTAACAAATTATAAACAAATAATTTAAAATTTAATTAACATATGGTATAAAAAATGCAATAAAATCATGTGTATAAAATAAAAATAAAATAATAAAAATGTAAAATCATATATTATTGAATACTAAAATTTGTTAAATATATCAAGCTGAATAATATTTCTGCTGTACGAACTATTATAGCTACTGACGAAGCCAGCCAAAGAGCTGGGGAAACGTTTAGAGTACTAAAAATAATAAAATGTGTCAGAAAAACCCAAAAAAGTGTTTTCATTAATTTTACATTATGACACATGAAAGTCTACGAGAGTATATTTGAAACTTATATAATTTATTAATACTTTCAAATGAGATCTAACTCTTCATAATATTGCAGGTGTGAAGAAAGCAGTGGATCTCTGTGCTGCTCCTGGCAGCTGGAGCCAAGTACTTGCCAAAAAGCTTCAGTAAGTCCCTATCCTCACTGACAATTTGCCTGAAATTAATAGATTTTCACTGACCTGCTCTGGCTTATTATGGAAAGAACATTATCGAATTCTCACCACAGCTCTTAATAGGTACACTTTCCTGTTACCGTAACTGAAATCTCAGTTAAACAGCTAAGCATAACTGAAATCTAAACTGAAAATTTATTTTTATTTTCATGACCCAGATCTCTGCAGAGCTTTGCTTTTTATGAAAAAAGTTGTATGGTATCATTATGAATCTTAAATGTTGACAGCACGCCAGACAACAAGGATGTGAAGATTGTCGCTGTGGACTTGCAAGCCATGGCTCCTCTACCCGGGGTGGTGCAGATCCAAGGAGACATCACCAAGCTGTCCACGGCTGAAGAGATCATCGGGCACTTCAAAGGCGAGTCGGCCGACTTGGTAGTTTGTGATGGAGCTCCGGATGGTGAGTGAACAGCCTTTGAAAACCCATTTAAAAGAGATAATTAAATAAATAAGCCAGGGTGGACTGTAGAGCCTCACAGCTTCTCACATCAGTGTCCTGATATCGGAAATCCTTCCATGTAACATTGACGTCTCTTGGGAGGTTAGTTCACAGGATTCTGTGTATGCTCATTTCTGATAGAATCACTGTGTTGAGCAAATTTTTGAAACATTTTCAATAATAAGCTTAACATATTTCAACCTATAAATGTTTTTTTTTTTTTTTTTTTTTTTTTTTTTTTAATATAGATATTAAGTAGGCCTATCTTAATTTGTAAATATTCCATCCTTAAGTAAGTTTTAGATTTTATTGATTACTTTGTAAAACCCCGGATATAAACCAAAATGTAATGGTCATATAAACTTGCATTTATTTTCTTAAATTGTTGTTGAATTCAGCATCACATTAGGTCAGGTTTCCCAAAACAAGTTTAACTTAAACTCAGTTTAATTCAATGTTACACATATGGTCAATTTTGGTTTAAACTTACTTTGAGAAACAGGCTCTTAGTGTATAAAAATATTTTAGCAATTGTTATGTGTTACAACATTTGTATAAATTCTAGGCTTAGAAAAAACCAGAACTTAAACGAAAGACGTCAATGGTTATAGACCACTTATCACAAAATATAAATAATGCCCGGAATATTTTTGAGTTTATAATTTCTTTTATAAATAAAATCAGTTTCATCTTTATATAAATGACTTTTTCTGAACTCTATAGGGGTTGATTGTACTCTCTGACCACTCTCTGAATCAGCTACCACACTTTAGAGAAGTCTTATATAATTATCATTTCAGGAAAAAAAATTGCCTGATCTCACAACCATTTGAGAAGCTAACATAAAATGGAAGGTTAAATTTTAGTTAATTTATTTAATTATCTGAAACAAAATAAATTACTAAATTATAAATAACATAGCCTATTATAATTAATCAATCCCCCTTTGTGGTCAGTGACGGGTCTGCATGACATAGACGAGTACATCCAGGGCCAGCTGTTGTTGGCAGCCCTCAACATCACCACCCATGTGCTCAAGCGTAGCGGCACGTTCGTGGCCAAGATCTTCCGAGGGCGAGACGTTTCCTTGCTCTACTCCCAGCTTAAAATATTCTTCCCTCGGGTCACTCTTGCCAAGCCTCGCAGCTCTCGAAACTCTAGCATAGGTGAGTCTGCTACATTTCATTATGTTCTGATTATTCATACTAGAGATCGCCCCCTGGTTGAAAGTTAACCAAAATTTGAGTTGATGTGGACCGTCTGGATCCAATTGATTAAAAATCATCTGTTCTTCCTGAGCCTTTATTATTACAACAGCTTTATATAATCTATAATTATTTGATACACTAAGGCTTTTTTAAGAGAACTACTACAATTCTCCAGTAGATTTTCAAGTTTTTTGGTGTTGTTAGATAGGGCTCGGTTCGTAGTTGTTTCCGCCAAAAATTGGAGAATCAGACTTAAAATAAGGGCGCTATCAACAAATTAAATTAGAAATTGTTTTCATTACAATAACATTGGGATTGGATTGAGCATTTCAAACATCTGTTAATATGTGTAAAACAGCTGTAAATATGTGTTGTTTTTGGTGATTAATGATATTCACATAATTGGGTTGGTCGGATGTCAATGATTTAGAACTAAGTGTAACTTTTGTATCAAAATAAATTGTTAGATTTCGAGCATCAAATACACTAGTGATTCAATTAGCGTAGTATCACTTCTTTCATAAGATTGCCATTGAAACTTTAAAGTCTCTAAGATTTAGCCGTGGGAGCTGATTCTTATCAATTTTTTGTAAAAACAACTATTTACAGACAAAGCCCTACAGAGCGACACCAAAAACTTGAAAATTGATTGAAAATTGTAATAGGAGTTCCAATCACAAAAAATCTTAGCATATTAGATAAGTAAATGTAAACTAGTCTTATTTATTTATTGAACCAGCTAACTTAACAAGAAAGTGCAATTTAATATTTTCAAACCCTTTCTTTAAAAACATCAACTGAAGTTTTAAACAAAAGTAACATTTTTGATTGTAATGATTAGAATCATTTTATTCAATTAAGGAAAAACCTTAGGTAACAAATGGATTCCCCCTACTTGAAACGTAAGTAAAAGGTATATTTAAGTTTTGCTGAGGATTAAAAATTATACCCTTTTTAATGTATTTCATTGCACTGGTTGAATTGTTCCACAGAAGCGTTTGTTGTATGCCAAGACTACAGCCCGCCCGAGGGGTTTGTCCCCACCATGACTAACCCTCTGCTGGACAACACCAACTGTGACTGGTCGCAGCTGCAAGGCATCAACCGTCTGATTGTACCCTTCATCGCTTGTGGCGATCTCAGTGGCTACGACGCTGACACAAACTACAGTTTAGAGGTTGGTGATCTTAATGACCAATTTCACCAGCATCGGTCTAGATTGAGTTCTGTCTTTTTTACTACATGGAAGTTAGTTCAGTTCAGTGCTTATGGACCCACCAGATCTTGAAGGTTAAAATTCACCTACATTGGTTACTGATTACAAAAATAAGAAATCCCGATCCATATTCAACACATTAGTAGGGGAAAACTTGGCCAATAAGAATGTAAGTCTGTAGATTTTGGGTAAATTACCAATGAAATAATAAGCCTAGGTAATAAATCCTTCATCTCTTATACTTCCTTGCTGTATTCTGTATTTTGTCATCATTACTAATTACATTAGTATCATAGATAAAAGTCTTATACTGTATAAATGTATAAATTAGTGATGTTAGTTGAGTGGTGAAAATAGAATGAATGAAAATTCCGACTCCAAATTGCACATAAATAATTTAGAATTTACCTTTAGCGTGAAGAGAAAGCCACTTTTACGTAAGCATAAAAAGCAGATTTCATCATTTTTAGCCACTTATTTTAATTTGTTTGTAATTTTCAGCCTAATTAGCCTATTAAATAAATATTTCTTGCTACTTGAATGATAATTATTTTTATACTTCAAATGTATTTTTTCCACAGTTAGAAGGCAAACCGTACCAATACACGCCCCCAGCTCAGACGCCCCTGTCGCCTCCTTATCAAGAAGCTATGTCTCTTATCACCAAGCCTGGCGAGTCTGTCGTCCAACTGCCTGACGGAACTAATAAAACAAATTCTTAATATAGTGAATTATTATTAAACCTAATAACCCTAATGAGTAGCACTTACTAATAGTAGCCTCACTTTTACATCTAGGACTACTACACAAGCTATTGTAACCAGAGGATTGCCTAAAATCCTCATAAAAAGGAAGAAAGTCCACGGTATTAAACACTTCCACTTTCTTTCAATATTGCAAAGCCTTAAATCTAAGAAAAATTGCTACGGTGGTGTTCTAAACACAGTGTCGTTGTTTTGGGAAGTTAGAGTAAGCAAAATCTAGTCTCAAATTATTGAATGACATGGGGTGGGGTATTTGTTCATTAAACATCCAGGTTCCCTTTATGGTGCTTATCGGGAGCTTGTCTTCTCTACAGAATTCTCTACAATTATTTTTTTTCCTCTGACAAAGTTTACATTGAATGGGAATTTAGAAAAAAGATTTAAAGTTTTCACACTTTCTCCAAATTGTCATTTAGTTACCATTTTATTTACTAATTTCCTCTACACTTTTCTTTATTTTAGACTTATTTGAAATTCTTCTTCTTTCTTACTTTGTTCTTCATCACAGTATATCCATTATGTGCTGTAGATGGGAAATCTACTAAAAGATGTAGCTCAGAATCTGTTCTAGAATCGAAATAGATACACAAATGATGCCATCTCATCACAGGTGAGATCATGATCTCATCACAGGGAGATAATGTGGCCATGCTGGGATTTTGTGTCAGTTCTGATTGTGATATGATCCTCATATCAACATCAGAAAAAAACTAATACCAAGGCCATGTTAACAGACATTGAACCTGTAGGTATTGTGTTTTCGGTAGCATAAAATAACATAGTAAAAATAATGGCGGTCATAACTTCTATTGCACTTGCTCAGCTATTAGAACATGGGGAAATTCGGGTTTTCACTTTAACATTTTCTTTAGTTTTCCATCGACTTGGCCTTATCTGTGCTGATGTGCCCAGGGCAATCGACATGCTGCTCAGTCTAAAGGCACAGTACCTTGCACAGCTGAGCCCCTTTTTGGTCATCACATCTTATTCAAGCTAGCAGGGTGTACTGTGATCTTCTTAACGGATATTTAACAGTAATTTTATTTTTATTTTCATAATTTATTTTATAATTTCAAAATAATTAAAAGGCCTAAATTTACTACTTAAAGTAGATCTTCCAACTAAACCTCGACCTTTTGACTTTGGCTCATTTTGTCCAAAGTCTTGGTTTAAATGGATTTACTCACCCATTATAAAACCTTTAACCCTAGGAGCGGCCAGGCAAAATCGGTGCGTGTGCGCTAAGCGGCCAGTCAATTTCGGACATTTTGCAGAGGTTTTTAAAAAAATTAACAGTGCCCAAACTACTAATGATAACCTAGTCATATGCATATTCATTTTGTTCGGAAAAAGACATAGATTATTTATAAAATAAATTAAATAAAATTCCTGTTGGTACATTTTTTACAAAATGTAAAAAACCCAAATTTTTTGAAAAATTTTGAAATATTTTTCAAAAGTAGAGTGCTAGAACTTTAACACTGATTTCTATACAGAAAATCGAAGATGTACAAAATATAGACAATTTATTTCCCTACGTGGAAATATGTTTAGTTTGTTGGAAATATTTTTTTTACAACTGTTACAGAGTAAATTACGGAAAATGGAAAAAATTTACAAACGTGCCCTGTACATTTGAAAGATAAAAATAAAGTAAATAATATAAACATATTACAGTAAATGTGCAATATTACCAAACTGTACAATATATTTATTGGAAATAATGCGTTTTTGTACCATAAAAAAATTTTGTTCTTTACTTTATATGTGTTTACAATTTTTATTTTTATTTTCAAAAAAACTAATTTAGTTACGCAAAGCTTCATATAATTTTTATACAACTTGATAATATGATCAATTGTACATATTTTTTGTAGTACAGATCATTCTGAACAAGAAAATATACATAAATATAAGAAAATAAAAAAAAAGAAAAATTCTTAAGACATTTGAGTGAATGGATGCACGGGTCGAATTTTGAACAAAAATCCACCCCTCAGGCCGTAGTCCAGCAAAATCTGCAGAGGTTACTTCAAACCCTCTCTGTGACCTAACCTTACAAGATAACCCTATCATATGCATACTCATTTTGTTCACGAAAGAACATTGCATTTAAATCAAATAAAATCAAACTAATCGCTGCTAGTATATTATTAGCAAAATGCAAACAATCAATTTTATAAATCATTTTGAAAATTTTTTTGATTAGACTACTCAATATTTAATTTAAACTCGATATAATGCATAATAAACTGTATTTAATATATTTATCTACATATAAATGTGTTTGGTTTATTGGAAATATTTCTTTTATCCTCAGTTATTGATAAAAATAGGTAAAATGGGCAAAATTTACAAACTTAGGTTGTGTGTTTTACACAAAGAAATTAAATCAAAGTATAGGTAAATATAAAAAGGACTTGTTATTTTACTAAACTTTACAATATATTCTTTGGTATTAATACACTTATGAACAAAAAATAACTGTTTTTCTTTTTACTTATCATGTGTAGGAAAACATAATTTGTTCTTGACAAAAACCCTAATTTAGTTATTAAAAGCTGATATAATTATCTTACAATTTAATAATAAGATAACTGGTACATTTATTTGAAGTGCATATCTTCCTGAACAAGAATATATACATGTATACAAGTAAAATATAAAGAATATTAAGGTTCCTTAAAAACTTTTGGGGTGAGACGCGTGAGGCTTCACACCGGCAATAGATAGAATGGCCTAGAAGTACAACTATTTCCGTCTTCTTCCACAGACCACCGGACGCACCATAGAGGAAGGAATGACTACTAATATGTATAGCTTTTTCTTAGAAACAAAATTATATGATTTATAACACGCTAAACTCATTATTAATTGTTTTAATAGGTGATTTATAATTTGCCGTATTTCCGGCAAATTGGCCAAACCATGCACCGCACATTTTAGCTGATTTTAAAAATTATTTTTCCTATTTTTCGAAGTCATATGACAAATGTTTATCACTGGAAACGAAAGAAGAACTTGTGCTCTTTTCAATCATACCAACGGCTTTCAGATAGGCAAAATAATACAAAAAGTAAAATTTTTCTAAAAACATATGTTTTTAGACGTTTCGCCATTTTCGAGCCGGAAATGGTTCGCGCGCTAAATTTCGTTCAAATTATAATACGAATTGCGTCGATCTCTTAATGCTACAAGGTTCGATTACATACGAAAATGAAAGTTTGGAATATCCTCTTTAAAATGGTATCAATATTATTACATTTATTGATCGTTTTCCATGTGTAATGAGTAGTTGAACAAAAACTGACCTATATTGCCGGAATCCGGCAATTGACGATTTTCGCAAAAATGAAATTGCCGGATATCCGGCAATGGCCGCTTCTAGGGTTAACTTTTCGTTATACATACAAATAAATTAGGGGAATGGTGTTCTGATCACTTGGATCGTGATCGTAATAAATAGCAATAATTCAATTTTAGAATACTTTTATTACGTATGAATTTGGTACTCCAAACATTGTATTTGTTAATTATTCATGCTTAATTTAGATCTCAATTTGATTGACTTCATAGCATTGCTTTGAAGTAGGATCCAACCATAAACCATCTGTTAATGAAGACTTGGAACAAAATAAGCCTAAGTCGAAATGTCAAGTTTTTTAAGGTAAATCTACTTTAAATAGTAAATTTACTACCTTAACCTCGGCCTTGTGGTTAATTACAAGTTTTTTTGTTGTTTTTTTTTTACATATTCTCCCCATCAAATTGGCAGTATAATACGAGTGTAGATGTCAGGAGGTTACGAGTCGGGTTCATAAAAAAATGTATTGCCACTCCAGAATCAATCAAAAACATAAGCAAACAATATAACACATATTTCTCATCAATAAAAAGATCAACTTGCCAGTAAAGTACAACCAAGAGGTCAGCCAGAGGTGAAGAATGCAGCCCACGCCGCTGTTGACTCCATATTTGTGATGGAGCCTGTAAGCGAACAACAACTTGCTAAGGTAATTAACAGTATTAAAGGGGGCTCGGCACCGGGCTAAGACAATACTCCAGCTAAAATCATAGAAAAATAATGTTTCTTTACAGAGTCCAATTAATTGGACATTTGATAAATCTAAGTATAGCAACTGGCAAATTTCTGAAAATTTTTAAAATTGCAGAGGTAATTGGATGAACGGATCGAAGAGGAGAGAATCCTCATACATGACTGTTAACAGCCTCACTGTAGTGACAAACCCCTATTTTTTGTTCGACGATAACGTTCGCAAAAAGCCTCAGATCGACTTCAAACTTTCACAGTAGATTTTAGGCGTAATTTTTCAGGTCAAGTTCGTTTCTGAAGTTATTCTGTTAAGTAATAAAGTAATGAGACGTAATTTAATTTCCCATAAGAAATGCATTGGAGGCCGTAATAAGCGGTGTTTAGGGTACGTTAAACGGTGGCATTGTTGTTTTGTTGTCAGACATAGAGAAAGTGTATAATACAATTTGTTATTTAAAAAGTATTTTGTAATAGGTTATGAATACGGGAAAAATAAATTTTGTGTTAACAAATAATAATAAGAAGAAAATCTTTACTAAGAAAATAAAAGTAGTAAAAATTTAACTGACACATCAAAACATTAATAAAGAAAAAAACAGAGTGTGTCAGATGTCCGTCCGATAATATGGAGATGGCAGCGGCGGCAAGACAGTCAAGACGAAGAAGAGTCAAGTTAAATTTATTTATTTATTTACAATTTACAACAGTCTGCTGTGGTGTGGACGTGTGGTTGTGATAGGTTAGGTTGGTTATGTACCATCGCCCATTCGGCAATTCATAATAGTTTTTAACGTTTGAATAACATGTTGTAAATTATACATTCTATCGTAATAAAATATATAAGTTTAATACCCCTTTGTACTGTAAGTTAATTGTTTTGATCTTAATTTCACTTAAAAGTGCAGAGTTCAATGGTACCCATGGTAGGTCTGGAATTACCTCAGATTATTCTAGCTACTTATGTCAAAGCATCGGCTAAATTACTCTCCAGTTTTCAAATAAATTATATTTATTTCCATATAATAAGTTGTGATTAGCTCTACAGAATAAAACTCTTCAGAATATCAATAGGCCTCCTGCATTTCAATAAGTCTTGTGATATAACATAATATTAATTTATAGAGTGAGTAGGCTTTTAGGTATATTTGTTATATAGGGCATAATCGCATAATTTATTGGTTGGCTTAGGCCTAGAAGTGTCTGATTATACTTGTTAAGGGCCCATTTCATCATCATCAAGTAGGCTACAGAATTATTACAACAGGACAGGCTATAACAGATAAGTTTTTAGGCCTATGCTATCTTTTAAGCCTAGGCCAAAAGTTTGTCTCAAGAAATATGTAGCTAGGCCTACCTTAAGGTGTGTTTAGCCCAGAGGTAGGTAGACAATCAAGAATCAAAAGATGTTAACTTTTGCCAAAGAACTAAAAAGAGTTGTTGACTTATGTAACTTAGCATATCTAGGGCTAGACTATATGACTTGGGTTGTCAACCTCTGGTGTTATCACAGGTTGACACCTTTAGGCTGCACTTCTGTATACGCCCGGTGGAACTATCAAATTAAAATATATTCATTGCATCTAATCGGTATAAATATTGAATCAACTTAAAAATCGAAACTTCGTTAAGCTACTCCACCGTTATTACAGTTGTTAACATGAGATAAGATATGAGATATCCCGCGGCGCTTTGTTGTCCACGTAGTGGTGTGGAGCTTGTCACAGTTGCCTAACGGGGTTAGGACAACATTAGGCTAGGTTTTGGGGGGAGGGAGACTGGAACTACATGTAGTGAGCCTATATAACATTTTTACATTTTTTTACTTTTTTTATGGGGTTTTACCGTACTCCAGAAAACCTTCTACGTCCTAAAAACTATTCTGAATCAAGAATTTTTTAAATTTACTTTTAAAGACAGAAGTTTTCTGAGTGCTTTTAATATCACTTGGCAGAGCTTGGAAGAGCTTCTTGCCTAAGTATTCTGGTTTTCTTTCAAAAATTGAAAGTTTGTGAGATTCTGAATAGTTTGATTTTGAGTTTGCGATTAAAATTGTGCGATGAAAACAATCGAATCAACAACGATACTGAGGTAGGCTAGGTAAGAAAAGTATTGTAATAATAATCAAACCTAACCGTAATAATAATCTAACCGTAAACCTCTGTCACTTTTATGAACAGCAATGTTTATCAAAATCAATGGTTTTTTAAATTTTAAAATGCATATTCCCTTAGTACATAAGAGAAAAATACTCTCTAATTCATATTTGGCATAATTTGTGTGACACAATTTTAGATCAAATGAAGTGTGCATCTTCTCACAATTAAGATACAATTAGGCCTAGGCTACAAAATAAACTTGGGTAAATAACTTAAGTTAGTGTATTTTTTATTGTTCTTTGATAGTGTTAAAGGCTACATTAGTTCAAATTTGTACTTGTTTGCAATATATTTGTTTTATTGTCAAAAGGTATTTTTGATTACCGGTATCTTAGAATTAAACTAAATTAGCCTAGGTGATAAAGTCACATTTGTATCGTGTAATATTGTATCATCGATAAAATAGCCATACTATCGCAAACTCTAAATATTAACATCAATAATAACTGTGGAGTAGGATAACAAAGTTTTGCCCGTATAGTATCCAAAATTCTATCAAATGGATTGACCTCAACAAAATTTACACTAATCTAACCTATTGTAAAGATAAACTCCACTAAGAAGAACTATGTAGGCTTAAAGGAAAGTAAATGTGAGAATAGGCAACAAAAAAAAATTAAGTAGGCTATTATAGGCTATAGGTATCGTATGGTAATTTTTTCCTTAGCCAATAGGGCAAACATTAACAAAAATGTAAACTATATACCAGAACTGTAAAAGTACTTTTATCATACTTTGCGACAAAATCAAATTACTCTTAAAGGAATGCTGCCATGTGTGTGGAAAGGCAGAAAAACTAGCATACACATAGACCCACACTACAAACAATGCTTAACTACAATTTGATTTCGGAGGATGCTGAAATTACAACAAGGTAAAATTTCTTATTATAAGTTCATAAATGGAAATTTTGACTGTTTACCTGGTATCATTAACCTTCCAACATTAAGCCATATCTGAGCTTAGTCAGGTGGTCTATATTTTATTTGGTTTAATTTTTTAGTTTATACTGTTTGATTAGTAGCTTTTTAATTTTTTAAATTTAAGTCATGTTACATTATACCTGTTGTTGAATGTATAAATTTGAAAATAAAAAATATAAATAGTAGGAGAAATTAGTTACCGCTAAGCCCACAGTGATTGTATTTTTTATTTAGTTTTCAGTTAATTTGTCATCTATATATGCTGTTATCATGATTTGTATTGGGTCTGTTTCAATTATTTTATTTTGGATCAGGTTAAATGGTTTTGTTTATGAAGTCACATTAAAAAAAAGTCGGTAATCCTGAATATAAATATTCTTATGGAATCAATATTTTCCATTTGATACTTACAATGATACTCTTTTACAATTTGATTTTTTTATTTCCATACAATATCGGGTTCATTGATATTTCCATTGGGCGTATGCGGAAGCGTAGCCCACCATTAATACCCTACATCATGGTTGTACTTAAAAACTCATACTTGGCCCAACCGTTTTATTTTTTACAACTTATTAAAATTGAGGGCTACCAGTATTGTCGAGCCCTCCAAATAACCAAACTATACTATATAGGAACTTGATTTACAGTACAGTGGACCCTCACCTAAACGGCTACTTCTGGACCAGACCCCGACTGGATAACGAATTGGCTGGTTAATTGAAGTACGTTTAAATATGTCAAATTACAGTTTTCTATGGCCTATGCATTAATAAGTAGTAAACAACACTACATTTAGAAAAAATATTCCTTATTTAGTTGGTTACAAACTGCCTTTAACAATTGTCACTCATTTTGTAGGCCTGAAAAGCATTTAGGAATCTGTCAGGTTAGAGGGAGCTATGGACATATTTTGTTTAGTTCCGTCCGATAATATTTTATCCAATGCTTACCGACTGTTCCTGAGGTTCTTAAAAGTGAGGGAATCCTGATTGTTGATTTTCCACAATATTTATGATTATTGGCCATGATTCATCACTGTTGCGGTCGCTTTTCTGTGGTTTGTTCCTTTTTTTCAAACTTATTTAGAACCTACCATGTTCTAGGAGTATTTTCTACTATTTAATGCAATCGCTTTCAACCGATTGTCATTGAGTTTCCTTATTGTACACCCTGTTTCAGTAAACTGCAGGAGTAAGCTATTCTCTAACTGTCATTTTTTGTGAGTTCCGTCTATTTTTAAAATTAGCCAAACCAATTAAGGTTTAGCCCTAATTTTGATTGGATCGGTAGTAGTAGAACTGTAATAGTTATTTTCTTCTTCTAGCCTACATAAAAGTCAAAACAAAATGTATACGGTACCGTAGAATTTTTATAGGCCTATTTGTGTTTAAAAATTATTTGAGCTCCTTGCAAGGTTAAAAAAAAACATTTAGGCTAATTTTCAATTTTTAAAATTGTTTTTTGACCTTATCACCATTGAAGTTGCTTTATCTATGTTACTTGACCCTTATACACTAAGGGTTGCTTTTCCCCAACGAATTTTCAACTAATCCAGAAAAATTACAATATGAAATCATATATTAGAATAACTTATCTGTTTCAATCTTGCGTTTTTTATTTAACTAGGTTGCAGCCATCAAAATACTGTTTATTGTTTTCAATGGTTAACGTTGCATAAAGCAAAAAGTCATTATTTACCTTATCACCATAAATTTAGGCCTACCAGTAGGTCCGTAGTTTCCCAAAAAAAACATCACGCAGAGTGTTTTATTAGACCAACCACTCAGTCACTGGACCTAAACTTAAAAATAAAAACTCAATATGAAAAACATGAAAAGTTGTTTTGATGTTTTAAAGGAACATAGGGCAAAGAGCAATAGGACCAAAACTGAAGACTAATTGTATATGGGTTAACTAAATATACCTTCTGTTTTGGCGCTATTGCTCAAAATCAGAAAACGTATAGTAAAAATTGCTTAAAAAGATATCACAAAAATTTATCTTGAGAGTTGGAGGAAACTTGATAGTTCGACTCTCGGTAGTTCGACACTCCTTATACAGGGTGCGGCAAAAAAACCGACCTATTTTCTTTTGCGCACCGCTCAGCGACAGAACATCTGAGAAAGGTGGGGGTAGGCTTGTTGGAACGCAAATTTTATGCCATTTAAGTAGTTATATAGTAGCGGTCGCTTGAACACCGCTAGGTTCTTATCAAGACGTATTTCAATATTGGTTGTTCAATCATTGCTACTCAGCGGCAGTTTCGTGCATTCTTTCAATCAGGTCAACTTTTAGAATTCCGAATCCTAGCACAATTATGCAGTGGGTTACTAACTTAAGATCAACTTGTTTTGAGTTGAAAACGAAGTCAACAGGCCATCCAAGTTCAGCGCAAACTCCAGAGAACATGGATGGAGTCCTTGCTGCTGTGTGGAAAACAGTCCTCGTCGGCCCGTTAGAAAACAAGATAGTGATTTGCTTGTGTCTACGCCAGAAGAATTTTGCTAAGATAATTTAACTATGTACACTAAATGCTATTAAGGGATAGTGTTCCAAACCCATCACATTGTTGTGGACACCCCGGGAATCGAACCGGTAACATCTCGAATCAGAGTCCAAGAACCCAATCGGTAGGCTAGCGAAATGCCTTGAACATGGCCGACCATTCGGTTTGACAAATTTTGTGGTTCGATCATAATCGCCATCCATACAAATTAATTGGCTATTGTTCAGTAACTAAAGCCCACTGACCATGCAAAGCAAAAAATTTTCGACAAACAAATGATTGATTTAAATGCTGATAAAGAAATGTTAATGTTTACTGACGAGAAGCACAAAATACACCCCGATATCGAAAGCGTGTTATTTGACATGCTTAATTTAAACATGTAGTTTAGGCGACCACTACTCAATGACTACTGAAATGGCATAAAATTTGCTTTAAAATAAGCCCACCCCCACCACCCTCAGACGTCCTGTCGTTGAATGGTGCATAAAAGAAAAGAGGTCGGTTTTTCTGCCGCACCCTGTAGTTCGACAAGTCAACTTGTAAAGGTATAAATGACAACTTAGCATGTCATTACAATTGATTTAATGTCAATGTTGGGGACTGTCAAAGGTCAAAATGTTGAATGATTTTAATATTGGCTATAGGCCTATTATTGTTTAATTAAGTCATGTTTTCATTAATATTTATTTAGTGTTTCTTAAATTCAACAGATTTTTATGCTCCCTATATTAACATTTCCCACAAACTCCCTATAGTTTCGAATTTTAGATAGTTTGCCACTTTCTAAGTCCACAAAGTGTCGAACTATCGAGGTTCATACACCGTATTGCAATAGCCTTTGTCAATGGTCTGGAATTGAATGAAGTTGAGACAACAGATAAACCGCTGCTATCAATGAAAATATATTTACTGGATGATATCACTGATTAAATGTCTTAGCCTAAAATTGGCTCTCACAAAAGGTGATAGGGCGGAAGTGGGACGCAATAGTGGAGGAATGGTCTGTTGACCGTAACATTGAGAGTGTGACATTGAGGAACAGGGCAAAATGAGCAGAAAGATCACTATTTAAAACGGTACATTTAACACTGCGTTGTCCTGAAATTGGCAATTGAATTGGGATATTTAAGTGATAGAGAACATGAAAACCAGTTGACACATGTCAGCTATGGGAAATGTCCATGGCTAATTAATTGTTTAATTCCCGGAGTGCTGCAGCTGGATTACTTCGCAACCAACCATTTGACCCTGGACTAGAGGCCTTCTATTATAATAATGGATTTAGGTCTACCTGGTCACAAAAATTTCTTCTAGTGACATAGAAGGCCTGTTAAAGACAGTTAAAAGAAATCCTGATGTATTTATATTATCAGATCCAGTTCAAAGAATATTTTCCTCAATAACTCAATTATATGGAAAGAATGTTCTTTGAACTGGATCAGAAAATATAAATACATTAGGCTTCCTCTTAACCAGCCTCCGATTTAACAGGCTTCCAATGTCGCAAAAACAATTTCATTTTAAGGTCTCTTCCACATACACCGATAACTATTGGCCGACAAAATAATTGGTCAACACAAAATCTTGACCATTCACACACACCGATTTTAATTGGTAGTGGACAAAGCTGTTTGTTAATTTGTCATTTTTTTGCATTTACTTACAAATTTCAATATAAATCTTAATTTTATCTATACATGTATAGGGTACAACATTTTTTTCTTAGAAAATTATAGAATGATCAACAAGATCTGTAATCTCAGTGAGAGACTCTCACCCCGTAATTTCTATTCATTAATATTAATATTATTGCCAACAATCAACTCATATTTCCGTAAAATTCTTGATAATGTGATGAAATTCACCTCACTACAACTTTCTCGCTGAAAGTTCGTTTCTGACCCATTAATAAAAATGTTCCTACTTGTGTCATAGCATCAAAATATGCTTATAAAATGACCTGTTTATATCTAAAACATCAGGTATAAATGCATGAAACCTATATTTAATGGAGAAAATCTAATTATAAGTAGGCATAAGTTATAAGTAGGTAATTATAAGTTGTCAGAAAATTGTAAATGTTTTAAAAATGTTTTTAATTTCCACCTCTACTTTTATTTTATGGTGATCATCTTTAAAGCCAGTTTACAAGGGCGTAGCTATAGTTTGATTTTGGAGGATGCAGAAATAGGCAGAAGGGTCATAAGGATGTAAAATTCCTGTATGAGAAGGTCATTTTTAAGGATTTCGAGGAATGCTGTTTGAAGCCCCATCAAAACTCCCTCCTTTCACCTTGCTACGTGTATAAAAATGTATCGATAGGTGTAGTGTGACATACATTTTTAGGGTTTGAAGGGCATGAAGTACTATCAGTATTCAAGTTTTACCCCTTGCTAAAACTTTTCTAAGCTTCCAACGCTACACCTATATGTAGAGGAACTATACGGGGTGTCCCACACCACCCGTACAAACCCTTTTAAAACTAACCCAATTAATTATTCACAAAAACAAATTATGCCATTATCGGTTAACCGGTTGCGCTCTATCCATTGATGATAATTTCAATGTACAGAGTGTAGGCTACTAGAAGAAACCTACCCAGACCAGAAGACATTAATTTTAAATACAAACCCCCACTTTTTATGGTATTTTTGATTCTACACATAATTCTAACACAACTTTACAATTTAATGTGAACTCCTAATCCTAATTGTTTGGGAGATAATGGAGGTAGAATTTTTATTTTTTTCCATAATAATAACATGTTGCTGAATTTCTTATCCATTATCTCTGTAAATCATACTATAATACGAGCAATGTCTGAAGGGATTTGTGTTCCACGATCTTGAAATCTAGCGGGTAGATTTTGCTTAAACTTTGCATTTAAGAGTGTTTTGGCCCAAAAATAAGTTTAGAAACAACCTAAATCCCAGGATAAATCGATTTGGTCTAAATTTAAGTTTAAAAATCATAACATTGGTCTTATGTGTTGCTATTTTGGTAACGAAATAACAACTGTAAGTAATTTTTAACAGTTTTTTAACAGCTGTCATCTGTGAAGAGTCTGGTGTAGGTTTAATAGCTTGATTACCATGACAAATGTGAATTAAAACCAAGGTTAACCTGGTACTTTCCCGTTAAACTAAAAAGGCCTAGCGTAAGAATGCCTTAGCTTCTTCTTTTAAACACTTTAGCATCATAAATTATTAGTTTTGTCATAAATACTTCAATTTTTCCATAAATTTTTCAATGGTGTAGGTAGTTTAAAGGTATAGAAAATTAAAATTAATTATGTGATAATTGGTATTTTATGATGAAATATTATTTAAAATGAGCTTATAAAATATCACTATGTTTATACAATTATGTTAAAGGTAAAAGTTTCAGTATTAATGAATATGAAAATTTGCTCTATGTTATTCTTATGGGGAAAAACAAAACTTCCACTGCCATTATCTCCCAAACCGTTAGGATTACGGGTACACATTAAATCTAAATCACTAACCAACTATACTAACCAACTAAATCACTTTGAGACAGGGACCTCACAAAGTAGTCTTAAAATTATGCCTAGAATCCAAAATATGTAAAAGTGGGGGTTTGTATTTAAAATTAATGACCTCTGGTCTGAATAGATTACTTCTGGTACACCCTGTACATTGAAATTATCATCAATGGATAAAGCGCAACTGGTTTACCTACAATGGCACAATTTGTTTTAGTGAAAAATTAATTTTGTAGATTTTAAAAGGGGTGTACGGGTGGTCTGGACACCAGGTATACATAATAGGGCATTAATAGGACCTATATAATAAATAATGTGTAATTTTTTGTACATATTAAGGCGGCTTTCACATTGGGTTGTTGCGACCGAGTGGCAGTTACCCGTCGGCCACTTGACCTGTTGAAAATGCATTGAGCCTTATGGAGCCTTTCACATCAGTGCGTCGCAGCGACCCATCTTGGTGGCAGCGACTCGGTCGCCAGAGAACTGCGTCGCTGGGCGGTGGCAGCGACCCTGCTTTTTAGCGACTCAAGTCGCTAGCAGGACATTGAAACATACGGAGCCTTTCACACTCTGTGACTGCCACTCATCCTGCCACCATACTTTCGGGATGCACGGGCAGCTTTTTTACGTCATCTGCCTACCTCCTTCCCTGTGTCTGTCACTTTCGCATCTTGAGAACTCGGTCGCAGTCACCGTATATGTGAAATGACAAGCGTGGCTGCGACTTTTACGCGTTAGTGGCTGCCACTCGGTCACAGCGACCCAATGTGAAAGCGGCCTAACAGTCTATATGTGAATGTGGTATAAGCCTACACAGTATATCAATGAGTCATAAATGGAAATTTTGACTGTACAAGGCAAACCTAAGTAAATTGTATTGAAGGTTGTGAAAACTTATACTGGGATGTCCAGCTTCAACTGTCCCAAACTTTACCAGGTTATTCAGCAATCCAAAATAAACAAAAAAGTTAATGTGAATATATGTCCCAAAATGCTTTAAGCCGCTAGCGCAATTTGTTTTTTACACTCATAATTTTTATTTGAGCTACGGATGGTTGTATTGGATTCATATTTGGCATGAAACAGAAATTTTAAATTTCCTTTAGTTAAACTTTAATTTTACCAATGTTTACTTTAAACATGGCGGCGATTTTAAAATATTTTTAACTCATATTTTTCAAAACTGGAAAATTCTATCAAAACTTTACAACCAACAATACAACTGTCACAGCAGACCTGCATACTTAGTTAATTTCCAATGGTTGTTTTGTTTAATCAAAAAATATTTGGTTTTATGAGTGAGCGATGAAGTTATTTAAAAAAATACAACTATTAATCCATACAATAAAATATAAAATATTCCATTTTGTTCCCAATATTATTGCCATTTATTATACATAAGTTAATTAAATATAATTTCAGATATTATAAAAAATAGATATAGTTTTAAGAACAATAAATATGCATAGCGAGAGCTAAAATACATAAATATTGATCATAAAAACTTCGTGACAGTAGGAAGTTTTCTTAAAGAATGTAAAATTCCGTACAATCGGATAAACAACATGAAGATGTTAACATTTTCCAAGCGTACAATGGGGGTTGTACGCTAAATCCTCAAATGTAGCTTAAACATTAATATGACGAATCAACACCTGCTACTAGGTGGCATTAAACAAATTCTGAAAGTCAATTTATCAGCTGATTATGTTCAAACACTTCTCGCTATTGTTTCTCCCATTAGGCCCGGTGCACACGAGCGTTTTGCGTTTGGGTTGATGCAGCTTTATTTTGCAGCGGCGTTTGAGCAGTGCATGTACTCAAATGGAACAGTACACACGTAAACGCTCGTGTGCACCGGGGACGCCGCGTCGACGCAGCTTGCACGCAGTGTATTTTTACGCTCGTGTGAACCGGGCCTTATATAGTTATCTACCTTACTAATTCCGTAAGGAATTTCTTGTGAGCAGCAAAACTCCCTTATTTTTGAACTGATTTTGATGATTGAGGTGTAAAAATAAATGGAATTCTCTGTAGCCATCATTGAATAATTTTTGTCACCCTCAGTTTAATGTGCTTCGCCCCATTGGACTTTAAAGTTTCCATGTATTTTAAATATAAAACAAAATTTAGTAAGTTTATCTATAACATATGGTTCATTTCATAAAACAAACAGCTGTCTTCATAAAAACAAACCTGTCTCCCTTCTGTCAATTGAATTAATTTAGTTTTTCTGTTTACTTATCAGTTAACTTTCAAATTCAAATACAACGATGATTTACGAAATGGGATGGTGTTTATTAACATGCAGTTTTTATTCGGAGTTTCAGGGAGTGACAATTAGTTTATTTAATTACGTGATTGTATGTTATTTTCAGTTTATACAAGTTTCATACCATCTGCCTAGCTTTAGACTGGAAATGTATTCGTCGAGTATCGACGGGCAACGACTCGTTTTCTATTAAAACGACATGGGATTTAATATGTAGGTTTCCTTCCATGGGGGGTTTGAGCAAATATTAGTTACTTACATCTAATAAAGGTATGTACCAAATTTTATTGAAAAATAATTTTAACCAGCGAATAATTTTAATTATCCGGTTATGGGAACAGGGTTTTATGAGGTTTCAAAAGGCTCAAAAATGGGTTTATGGTATTTTTGGACATAAGTTTTTAAAATTCAATAATTTTCACCAAAACTGTTTAAAAGAGTCTAAAAAACAAACAATTTAGTATTTTGAATTTTTAACATGGCTTAACAGGTTACGGAGAAAATCCAAAAATAGTTTTTCAATGTTATTCTTATGGGGAAGTGACAAAATCCTGTATCTCACTTATTTGTTGACATAACTTGATCAAATTTGGGGTTTAACTTATATTTACTTACAGCACCTATATGGCGGAAAACATACCTACTCAATCTCTATGGGATTTATGGGAAAATTAAAAATATCAGAATTTGATGCAATTTAGTTACATCATAGAAAAACTAACCGATAGTTTTTCTATGGTTACATGCACTGAGAATTTTCCTATATCTACTTCCTATATCCTATTTCCTATATCCTATAAAAAAAAAATTGAATGATGTTAGAAATTCGCTGAGTACACAGGTATGATGGGGTATTTTGCTTTCATAATGTTTCCATGAAATCATAATGCTCCAAAATAAAATAAGTTTTTTTTATAAAGAAATTAATTTCAAATATAATTTTAAGCAGTTTTTTTATAAAGTAGGTGTTCCATGCGTTTTAAAGATTAATTGTCTGGCAGTTATATGGACCGGTTGTGTGTTTCATGATAGAGATCTTAAATTTTGAATACACATACGTCATGAACAAAGGCTTTAATTTAGATAGAAGGCCAGCTTAGATTTTCCATCAACAGGGTTTTTCCAATTTTTCACCATTTAATTTAAAAATCACAATAAACAATTTAACTATCAACCATTAAATTATCTTGAGTTGTTGCGGAGAATATAATTAAAAAATCTTATGTGATCCGATATTGAAATGTGATCCAAAGCAATACATTGATCAATTTTTTGTTCGTATAGAGTCTAAAATACTATAGAGCAATACAATCAATTTGATTTATATCACATCATGTAGAGTATTGATATATCGTATCAGATTTTCTTTTGAATTGTCTCTGCATTAATTCAAGATAACATAACACTAAAAATTCTACATTTTTTATTTTTTAGGCCTAGCTCCAGCAAGACTTGTAAATCAAATTCATGTAGGTAATTAAGAAACTTTATAGTAAAAAATGGGAAAACGCCAGTTGAAACCCCATATATGCAAAATCTAAGATCGCCTCTTCTCTAAATTTAAGCTTTTGTATTGTAGAATTTGTGTCCCAAATTTTAAATCTCTATACATAATCAAATGCACAATTTTTCAATAATTACTACATATCCGTGGGACTATAAATAATTACAAAATAACCTTGCAATACATGCATTTCTTTTAGATTTCCAGCGTTTTGGATACAATATAAATATATACTAGATTTGCTTTATATCACAATCTTACACCTTGAATTATTCCATATTATCTGGATACAATATCAGGACTATCACTGAAACAAGGCAAACAGGGTGTAGCACAATAGTGTACTGGGTGTGCTCGACTCAGTTCGCCATGGTTCGCATCGCCAGTGCTTCATCACACAAATCAAACAACATGAGCGGACCCAAGAATTGAACACGAAGCGGCCCAGGACACATTTGAGTTCACTTCACTTCTGTTCCCTAATTGGTTCACCTATTAAGTAATAATATTGACACTACACAAACAGTGCATACTAAACAACTGCAGGTGGGCATAAATATAAATAAATTATAAAAGATAGTGATTTAGTGACTGAGGATGTTCTAATAATGACCTGAAACCACTCACAAGCAGCAAAGATTGACATATTTAAGCTGAACTAAATCATTTTGGTAAGTTTGTGAAGATACTTGAATTGTTCTCTTGTAGTAGGCCTATTGACAAACAGATATGACTCTTAATTATTATACTTTTCTCAAAGTAGCCTTATCATATTTTTGTATAAAAAAATAATTAGCCATTTTATAGAGTAATTCAAGACGAAGTACAGAAATTTTGGGAGCTAATTCTACACATAAAAATAAGCAAAAAGGTCATGTCAACAAGTGTCCTAAAATCTTTCGTTTAGCCGCTGGCCGCCATTTTGTTTTTACATGTAATCATTTTTATTTCCGTAACAGATCGATGGATTTAATTCATATTTGGTATGGACCCATATCACATCAATTTCAGTTTTCAGGAAAAAATGTATTATTTTCCCATGTGTATTTTCAAAATGGCGGCCTTTTTAAAATTTTGAACTCAAATTTCACAAAAACGGCAAATTTCAACAAAATTTAAAAAAGGCAAAAAAGTTGACAAATTAAATTATCTAACAAATGATAAATTAAATTATCTAAGCAATGATAACAAGTTTGTGAAGATCTGACAGCAAATAACAGAGTTATTGAGCTTTTTAAAAGAAATTTTATTCAATTTGTATTGATTGTAATGCATAAAATCGATATTTTGCTGCAGGGAAATCACAATGAATCCCTTATTTATTGTCAGATCTTTACAAACTTGCTATCATTGTTTAAATGATTTAATTTGTCAACTTTTTGGTCTTTTATGAAACTTTCCGTTTTTGAGAGATGTTAGGTTAAAGTTTTTAAATGGCCGTCATTTTTAAAATACACTTAAGGAAATAATTTTTTTTCTGAAAACTAACATTTTTGTAACTAAGGTTCATGCCAAATATGAAGTAAATCCATCAGTCCGTTACGGAAATAAAAAAAATGATTACATGTATAAAACAAAATGGCGGCAAGCGGCCAAACGGAGGATTTTAGGACATATGTTGACATGACTTTTTTGTTTTGTTTTTTTCACGTTTTGAATCAGCTCCCGAAATTTCTGCACTTCGTCGTGAATCACCCAATATGGGGGTAAGGACACAGTAATAATCAAAATAAATGCCTTTTTTAGTACATGGAGCAAGCAAACTGATTTGTACTGATCTTTTAAATAATTATAATAATCCAAGTTGTAGGGTTGGCAAAAATGTTTAGGACCCAACACATCAAGTGTTATTAAAAAAAAAACAAAAAAAACATTTTATATATGATAGAAATCTATTCAACTAAAAGTATTTTAAAACAATGTAGCCTATTGCATGTATGTAAGGCAAGTGAATTTTCGAATTATGAATTATATTAGTTTTTTTAACCACCACAAAGTGGGATCAAATAGACGTAACAGAAATGCAAAAGTCTTAGAATCCTTCTTCGTACTCCCAGAAATATAAAACTATTTATTTTTATAAACTACTTCCAAGGTTTAATGAAATGAGTACAAGAACTTATAAAGTAAATTTTAGAATGTGTGGGGATTTAGTTGTGTTTTATTTATTTTTTATTCTTAAATTTAGTTATGCCTTATCTTTATTGTCCGTTCATCCCCATACGCGCAGAATAAGCGTACTCCTAGTTTTAATATACAAGTAGGGGAAAATCATTAATTAATAACTTAAGAAGATCAATAAATATTGTTTTTGGGAACTTAAAATTTTTTAAAAATCAATCAAAGATTCAGATTATAGATTATATTGAACGCGAAAATATTATCACTCAGAATCAATACGGATTTCAAAAGGGGAAAAAACATCAGACAGGGGCGTCGCTAAAGGGGGAGGAGGGGGAGCCTATGCGAAGCCTATAGGCTCTAATATCTATAAGCTGGGAATTTAAACCTAGAAAAGTTGGTTTTTTTGCAATTTTTTTTCAAAGTTGTGGTTTATTTGGAGTTTTAGGATGATTTCCCAAGTATAAAAATTATACAGGGTGTCCAGCTTCCACCTTTACAAACTTTTCCAGGTTATTAAGCATGTCAAAACAAACAGAAAAATCATATAAACATATGTCCGGAAATGCTTCGTTAAGCCGCTAGCCGCCATTTTGTTTTTTACACTTAAGAATTTTTCTTTCCGTAACGGGTTGTTGTATGAAGTTCATATTTGGCATGTACCTTAATCACACCAACGCTCATTTTTAGAAAAAATATCATTTTTTTCCGATCAATATTTTCAAAATGGTGGCCATTTTAAAATTTTAAACTCAAATATCTAAAAAATTGTAAATTTTATAAAAATTTTACTAAGCACAAAAAAGTTGACAAATTAAATTATCTAAGCAGTGATACCAAGTTTGTGAGGATCCGACAACGAATAACGGAGTTATGGTGGTTTTCCTGTAGAAAAACACTGATTTTGCACTATGATTAATGCCAATACAGGTTATTTTAAGAGAAAAATCTCAATAACACCGTTATTTGTTGTTGGATCCTTACAAACTTGGTATCAATGTTTAGATAATTTAATTTGTCAACTTTTTTGTTTCTAATAAAATTTTTATAAAATTTACGGTTTTTAAGATATTTGAGTTTAAAAATTTAAAATGGCCGCCATTTTGAAAATATTGATCGGGAAAAAAAATATTTTTTCTAAAAATGAGCATTGGTGTGATTAAGGTATATGCCAAATATGAACTCCATACAACAACCCGTTACGGAAATAAAAATTCTTAAGTGTAAAAAACAAAATGGCGGCTAGCGGCTTAACGAAGCATTTCCGGACATATGTTTATGTGATTTTTCTGTTTGTTTTGGCATGCTTAATAACCTGGAAAAGTTTGTAAAGGTGGAAACTGGACACCCTGTATAAAAATCCCAACAAATAATTACAAAACAGTATTATGCTATACAAATACAAATACAAATACAAATTCTTTATTGCATAAACACAACATGTTGTCGTTGGGCAATGTTTTAAAAACAATAATTTTGATAGATTTTTACTTATACTACTGGAGTTAAAAAATTCAGGTGATATGCATTTATAATTTTTTTTTTTTTACATTATTAATTTTCTTACATTTTAAAAGCACAAAAAATATGACTAAAATACATTTTCTCAATTTTCATTGTTTATTTCTCAAAATTTAGATATTCGTTTACTGAATAAAAGCATTCCCTTTGAAGAAAATTTCCAATTTCTTTTTTTATCTTTCTTTCATCATTTATATGTTTAATTTTGTTGGGTAAAGAATTAAAAAGTTTTATACTCATGTAAAATGGAGAATTTTGAAAGAGATTTGAATGATGAGCTGGATAATGAAAGTTTATATATTTATGTCTGGTATTAAATTTATGATCATTATTTAAATCTTTAATATCAATTTTACTATTGAAGATATTCATAATACTTTTGAAAATGAATAAAGAGGGTAATGGCAGTATATTTAACTTTTGAAATAACGGTTTACAATGGGTTCTAGGGTGTTTTTTACACATTACTCTCACCATTTTCTTTTGCAATTTAAATATTTGTTTACTTTCAACTGAATTCCCCCACAATTCAATTCCATAAATTATTCTTGAATGAAAATAGGCGAAATAAATCATTTTTAGGGTTTTTAAGTCGGTTATATTGGACAAAAAATGAATAGCGTAAAATGCTTTATGTAATTTTTTTAGAAGGAATGAAATATGAGACTTCCATTTCAAATTGTTGTCTAATTGTAAGCCTAAAAAATTTGTATTTTCTACTGTTTTTATTGACCGGAAATTATTTAAAGTGATTTGTTTTGTGTTACGATTTATGAATTGCAAAAATTGTGTCTTATTTTGGTTTAACTTAAGTCCATTTATTGTAAACCATTCTTCTAATTGATTTAAATTATAGTCAATTATGTTTTGTAAGTTGCTAATGTCAGAGTCCGAGCATAATAAAGAGGTGTCATCAGCATATAAAATCACCTCACAATTTGTAGTAACTGCAGGTAAGTCATTAATATAGATTAAAAATAAGAGTGGACCTAAAATTGAGCCCTGAGGCACCCCATTTTTAATATTGCTTTGAATGTCAAAGAAATTTTGGCCATTTATTGAAACACTTTGCATTCTATTTATGAGGTAAGACTTAAGTAATAATAGCGCTTTTTTCTTTACCCCATAAAACTCTAATTTTTTAATTAATAGTTGATGGTTAACACAATCAAAAGCTTTTGATAAATCACAGAATACTCCTGCGGCATTTTGGGATTTATCAAGGAATGTTGACACTTTGTTAACAAAACTTGATATTGCCATAGTTGTAGTTTTGTCTTTTCTAAATCCAAATTGATTTGACATTAAAAGATTATTTGATTCAAAATAGTTTATTAATTGATTATAAATTGCTATTTCAAATATTTTTGAAAAAGTTGGCAGTAGAGATACTGGCCTATAATTCTGAATTAGCTTTGGATTGTCACTTTTAAAAATAGGTATTGTTCGAGCAATCTTTAGTAATTGTGGGAATTCAGCTGTTTCAAACATAAGGTTTATTAAATGAGTTAAGGGGGATAGTATATATACATAACATATTTTCACTATGGCTGGAGGAATTTCATCCCAACCAGTCGACCATTTCATTTTTAGACTTTTTATAATTTGTTTTGTTTCACTTTCTAATACGGGTTCAAAATTCAGTAATAAACTATTTTTTAAATTAGATTTTTTCATTATTTGAATAGCTTCTTGTATATTTGGGTTTAAGTTAAGATTTGTGCATATGTTAATAAAATAATCATTAAAAATTGATGAGATTTTATTTGGATCATTGTATAAAATACCATCTAATTCAATTTCATTAATTTTTTTCAAATCATTATTTCTGGTTTCTTTTTTTATTATATTCCACGTAGTTTTGATTTTGTTACAAGATTTTTGTATTTTACTATTGTTATTTAATATTTTTGCTGATCTTACACATTTTTTTAATATTTGTTTGTATTTACGGACGTATTTCAAAAAATCTTCATCATTTGAAGTCTTAGCTATTTTGTGGAGTTGTTGTTTTTTTATTGATGATATTTTTAACCCTTTGGTCATAATAATAATGTTTATATTAAAATTTTCTTCAAATTCCCAATTCAGTTTTCTTAAGATTTCCAACTCATTATAAATTACAACTTTCCCAACTCAACAATCTCAATTCCCAACTTTGTCTATAAGTTACTGTGTAGTTAGGAGTTTTATGATTTTTACCAAACTATTTGGAAAATCCTAATTTTCTGAGTTGGAATCAAAACTCGAAGGAGAAACCCCAACTTAACAAAAAATCTTTAAAATTGCATTATACAGTTTACGTTACCAAAACTTCACCTACAATCCCAACTTCTGAGATACAATTTCCAACTACCCAAAAACCCAAGAGACTAACTCCCCACCTTGAACTTAAGGGATTGGCCAGATTTCTCAAATTCCCAGCTTTTAGGTGGTATTTAAGTTGAAAATTTAACTTTATAAAGATTTTTAACAAGAGATTTCAAATTAATTTGCTTGTTATACCAACTTTAAAATCCCTAATTAGCATGGAAATTTTAATTTTTTTATAACTTAATCCAAAGGGTTTATATGAACTACTTTAAAACTCGCAACTTACAAGTGATAGTAAATAACAATTTCCCAACTCAAACACACAATCCCTAACTGTAACTTCTAGACCAATACTGAATTATTTTCATTGCAATAGTATAAAAAATTCTATTAAAACATTTATGGCATTTACATTTTAAATTAAATACAGTTGGATATATATTTTTCAATTATAGGCTTTAGGCCACTTAATTAGTTTGGTCTTTTGTTGAATAGTTAAAAATATCAAAAGTCAAAAAAATCAAACTGCAGAGTAATTTTAGTGCTTAAAATCAATTTGTGACTAAAATAACCCAAAGCATATCTTAGCTACATGAGAAAATATTGTTATGCCCGTCTGCGATGAACACTATGAAAACTATGATTTTAATTTAGAGGAATTAATTATTAGTATTATTATTTTTATTATTGTAATAAATTGTCTGAGTCCTGAGTGTCTAGCCACTATTCAATGGCGGAATTCATCTCGATTTTCTGACCAGTCTCCGCCTTCGACCATCATCTTTAGTTTTGACAAATACATCGTTACACGGTACTAAAAACTAAAATAATAATGATTTCCTGCCAAACATATTTGCCCCGTCAACCATTCTGACCGATTTTGATTTCATAATTTTCGTGGCTTAAAAGTCTCCCAATTAAACAGTTGGTCATGTTAAAAATGATGAGACACCATTGAAATTCCCTTCTAATCCTTACAAATTTGTTTCTTAGACCATTTGCCTTATCTCCACCCATTATCCGTCAATACTAATACTGTTGATAAAGTTGTGTGTTATAATTGAAGGTGAGTAGTTATACAGGGTGAACAACTTAACTGTGCCACAATTGGCATATCCTAAACTATGAGATTTAGAGAAAACTTTAAATGGGGAACATCACCTATTTTTTAAAGGTGATAAAAAATATGAATTCCATTTTCTTCGAAATGGCCACCATTTTCCAATATGGCGGCCAACTTGAAAATTTCTTATGGAACACCCTATATTTTATGGTGTTTTTTTTTAAATGTACATGTAATTTTAAGACATTTTTATTCTTTGACATTTTTCTCTAAACCTAACGGTTAGGGAGCTACAGGTAATCAAAGTCCATTTTTAGTTCCATAAGAATAACATGGGTCAAACTTTATCTGCTTATATCTCCGAAACCATTAAGTAAAATAAAAAATACTCAAGAATAAAAAATGTCTTAAACTGATGTTTTAATGTCATTTTTTTCATAATAACACCAATTTTCTACAAATTTTATTTTTTGGCCGCCATATTGGAAATAAGTTAATTTATGTGTATATGATAATTTTTATGTGTGAAATGTTCTTTAAACATAATTTTAAGACATTTTCATTCTTGAGTATCTTTTATTTTACTGAATGGTTTCGGAGATATGGACAGATAAAGTTTGCCCCATGTTATTCTTATGGAACTAAAAATGAACTTTGATTACCTGTAGTTCCCTAACCGTTAGGTTTAGAGAAAAATGTCAAAGAATAAAAATGTCTTAAAATTACATGTACATTTAAAAAACACCATAAAATATAGGGTGTTCCATAAGAAATTTTCAAGTTGGCCGCCATATTGGAAAATGGTGGCCATTTCGAAGAAAATGGAATTCATATTTTTTATCACCTTCAAAAAATAGGTGATGTTCCCCATTTAAAGTTTTCTCTAAATCTCATAGTTTAGGATATGCCAATTGTGGCACAGTTAAGTTGTTCACCCTGTATATATTAGCCGGTTCTGTACTGTCGTGGAACTTAGGTGAAACTAGCCAGCTCAGTTATTGTGACTTTTTGCGCCATTAGCCTAACGATGAAATAAGGAAAACCAACGAGGGGGGCATGGTGCATGTTCATTGGAATGAGAGACGACGACAGGACCTTGACGTGAGAGATAATCGCTGAAATGATGGATGCCGTGAGGCGAGGTAGAAAAGTGGTGGCGGCCGGGACGGAAATGACGTAGAGACGTTGACCCGGTGTTAACGGTTCCCGTGTCGCGTCAGCTGTAGCCTACAGCTGATGATCCGGCCGCGGCTCTCAGCCTCCGAGCCAGCGGGCGATGTCACTTGCGGCAAAAACTGGAACTTATAATTAATTGACTATCTTTTATGCTGTGGAAAACCATATTCATGGTTTATGGAAGAGATAAATAAAAGGTTGTAGCAAATCATAACTGGTTTATACTTGTATAATGTAGGGACTATGTTTTGAAATCTGGTTAGGCTTAGATTTTATAGCCACCGTATAAAATACTTCAAAAATTTTTTAGTAAAAACTACGCATGTGGATTGTACTGTATTCCTAATGTGTAATATTGGTATGAGCTTAAAACCAGATTTAATAAATTATATAGTATAAAGTTCAGTTTTAAAGATCAATTATGGAATATATCCTTGATTTTTTTCAAGCCAATATAGACAGAAATTTTTAAAATAAATTTACATCGCTGTTTTAATGCTTAACACAGAGAGTAGTATAGTGTATATAGGGACCCTTATTCTTGCCTATTCATCAGCAATACTAGGACTAAAACCACTACTGCATTCTAAAAAATATAAAGGCTTAAGTAAAAATGGTTAATTAATCTTTTTAAATAAAATAACACATTAGAGCATTTGTGAAACACTGGAACACTACGTCTGGCCTTTCCTTTCCAAGCAGATTTAAAACTTATTTCCACGAGTAGGCCTACATCTAAATATAAATCCGATCCGAGAAATGAAAAGTTTGCAGTTTGATCGACACTCTCGTCAAATTTACCACCGGTATCGTTTCCTGTGATTTCCCTTTTAATGTAGGTACTCATCACTTTCGCCCAACTTCCTAGAACGACTGTTTATCCGGCCAAGTTTACGTCACGTGAAAGTGCTGAGGTTCTTGACTTGCTTTCACCTTGAGCGCCGCCACCGCGCACACCAACCATGAACTTGAACCTTCGCCAATAATCGTGGCTAATTCGATATATTTTGTCCTAATAAGTACCTCTTTATAGGCTAACTATTATTAAACCATTGTCAAATGCGTCAAAGTACTCTAAAATTGAATCTTAATTTATTACTTTCTCCCTCTATACCATAGTATATGGAGAAAGTATTGTTTTCGTCAAAATTTTCGAATTTGAGTTGTTGGTGGATTTATCTATTTTGGTTCCCCCTGAGTCCAAAAAAGTGGTTTTCGGAGTGATGTCTGTGTGTGTGTGTGTGTGTGTGTGTCAGGATGTAAACAGAGCTAGAGAATGCCCTAATGGTCAGATTTTAATTAAATTTGGTACATAGGTCCAAATCCACAATAATTCCAGGCGTTTTTTTTCATTTTTTTGAATTTTTGATTTTTAAGGGTATTTTACCCCCAAAAACCCTCAAAAATCGTCAAAAATCAAAATTTCTCAAAAACGGCTCTAACGATTTTGATTAAAATTTTGTGGTTTATTAAGCTTAAAATGGTGAATAAAATGACACCACCCGCATCTCCGGGAAAATCCGCGTTCAAAAGTTATAGAAAAAAAGTGTTTCAAAAATCAATTTTTTGGATTTTCAAAATAGCTGTTGTCTTGAAATAAATTTTACTTATCACCATTAAATCAAGCTCAAAAAACTAAATAATCTAGTATTTTAAATTATTGCTCTACGTCAAGTAGTTGCGGAGAAAATTCAATTTTTCGTTTAGCGGTAAACGCAGTACGTTGTTAAAAGTCACAGACGCGTGTAGGGTCAAACGAGCGCTGCTCAGCAGGTAGCTATCCGACTGAGTCATCAAGACATTAATGTTTGAAGCTTTTCACATCTTTTTTATATTGTTGGGAGAAAGTATGTGTCAGTTAACTGATACCGTTTATTTGATTTTTAAGGATCCGTCTTTTCAAGTAAACTTTACTGAAGGGCCTATGACAATGTTTATGACAACATTGATCCTCGTCGGGACGAAATGGGTTTAATCGTATGTGAATTTCATTTGGAAAACTTGCATACGACGATTGGCAAATTGTCATAACAGTTGAGCAATGCGTGTCATGCGTCTGTCAAGGTGTGTCATTTGTCATAGAATTATACACTTAAGCATTGTGCTAAATTAAATTGGATTGTGCCTTCATAGAGTTAGTTAGATTTAGACAGAGTTAGAGTTAGATAGAACAGTAAGTTAGAATACTGTTTTTACTTTCCAAAAGACTAACTATACTAGTTCCTGAAAAATGGAAGTATGGACAAAAACTTGAACAACAACTTCAAAAACTTGAACTTAACAATTCAAGGTAAAGAATTGCAAACGTTTTACTGTTTGTTTGTAACATATGATAAAAATATAAAACCCATTGGCATGAAACCCTGCCCTTCAATAATTAAAGGTGAGAGAACCCACTTCTACATACTATATCCTGACCTACTTTCATGCTTTTAAATGCATAGTCTACTTGTTTTTATAGTACAAATAGAACGTGAGAACTGGTCCATCCAGTTAAACGGCGGGCGTATAGAGAATAGGTGCATAAGTGTAAACGCTGAATGTAGTCGAGGTGTGGGGTTGAGGACGGAGGCGGTACGACAGGTAGTGCGTGTGAGTGAGGGAGAGAGCAAGAGAGGAGAGGCGAGGACTAGAGGAGAGGTGTCAGTCAAGGAGGTCACCGTCAGTGTGTCTCTCAGTCGCTTCGCTCGCTCAGGTACCGTATACTGTCCTACACCACAGTCCCCGTGCATGGTTTACCTGTGTTCTGGTTTTATTTGTTTATTTTTAGGTATAAGGTGGTTGGCTTTAAATATTTTACTAATTTAACCTTCATTTTTTCAATAATTATCTCTAGGATTATTTATTTGCATTGTAGTTTTTAATTTATTGTCAGGAGACTTCGTCTCGAAGTGTCTTGACACTTATTATTTTTTTTTAAAGCATTGTGGCTTAAAAATGTACTCACATTAATTTTTTTGCGTCTTTAAGTCCCATACAACGGTAATTGTTACGCAGTTTTTCTCGTATTGATTTCTCTAATTTAACTCAATTTTTTAAACGTTTGTTCAACTTAGTTGTGAATAGAATGAACCGCTGTAAAGTCTATGTAGAGGATGTGAGACGTCTAAGGAGGGTGAAGTCAGTCTTTTTCGTGTTGTAGTATTTTTCACTTTTGCTCTAATATTTTTAATGCATTCTGCCTACAAGTTTAGCCAGTAAAAACTTATTCATATATACTTGAGCACAACGAATGGGTTTGAAATCACTGTCTTGCGAATTCATAAAAAAGAACAGCATACTTTTTAACTATACATGTCTCTCTCTCAGCTCTGAATAAATTATATAGTTTATATAGAAAATTTAAAAAATGGTTAATGGTTATTCTCGAATTATCAATCTCAACATGTGTACTTTAAGAGAAAGTAAAACGAACTGTATGTAGGTAAATGCCACGTTAGTATTAAATTTTATAGTAACCTTTTTGGGTTAGCTGAAGTACCGGTAAAAAATATAAGAATAATTTATCCAATCAGTTTGAAAATTACATATTACATATTTTCGGCTATTTAACGCCTTACTGAATTCTTTAATCAACGATATAATTAATTATGTGCATCAATTATGTGGATACGGTATGCAAACGCACTTGTCCGACACGGTTTCAACCCCAGGAATATTAAATTTCCGTCTAAAAATAAGCATACTATAGGTCTATAATTTATTTTTTAATAAGTACCAATTTTATGTGTTATCTTAAAGGCAACGAAAAGTGGTAAAAAATAATTTGTGCAGTTCACTTCCTTACGGATCTATTTACTGAGGTACAGTATTCTAAAAAATAACAACTATTTAAATGTATTAATGTGTATGGTATAAATTAAATAGCCTGATAAATTTGTTGAAATTTGAAAAGAAATTAAATAGCCTGCTAATTTAATTTAGGAAATTTAATGTAAGTAAGTTTTTCTTAGAAATAAAAAGCAATAAAAAATTAAATATATTTCTTTATTATTGTGAAGTGTGAATGTAGCCTATAGGTATCAATCAATAGATTTTCCTAAAACTCAAGTGAATCTTTCACAAAAAGTAGGTATATTTTAAAATCAGTTTTGATATTGTACCCAAATTAGGTAGGTCATTAGGTAGTCACTCTAGCCTCGTTGTGAGTGAGGTGAAAATCCGGGCCAAAAAAACGGTATTTTGGCGACGCGGCGCGGAGCCGTCATGACAACCGGAGGATCGATCCCCGTTCAGAGCTCAGAGCCGCCTCACACTGGATCATCCTCCGCACAGAGGGTTTTTATGTTTTGGTCTATCACGTGACCAATCCCACAAATAACGTGTCTGAAATTTGTCATGTGATAGGCCAAAACATAATAATGTAAACAAACCAGTTTGCGGTGGATGATCGTGAACGAACCCACTGTGAACAGTGGAGTGGTGAAATGACATGATAAACCATGGTGATGAAAAACTACCCATAGGCCTAGTCAACTGTCAGAAACTTAAACGCTTAGTAATGCCTTTAAAAATCAGGTCAAATAAGTATAATTAATTATTACATTTCGTTCAAATAATAAGTAGCCATGCTCGTTGATTTTAATTCTTTTTTTGATATAGTAATAGAGCTATAAATTTCCCCCAACAACCAACTATACCTCTTCAAAGTTAAGAGCTGTTTCAAAAAGTCTGATTAACATTAATGTTCCTTTGTTATTGTATATCTTTCGTTGTTATTTCGTTACCGAAATAGTAACCCATAAGACCAATGTTAAAAATTACGAGTTTTAAACTGAAATTTAGACAAAATTCGATTTTTTCTAGGATTGAGGCCTTTTATAAATTTAGTTTTTTGCCAAAACACTCTTAAATGCAAAGTTTAAGCAAAATCTCCCCTCTAGATTTCGAGATCGTGGAACACATATCCCTTCAGACATTGCTATATAGTATTGTAGTATAGGATATATTACAAAATAATAAACATGACATCCCATACACACAACACGTGAACATCACATTGCAAATTAACTAAAAAGTATGTCGATAAATATTCCCAATCTTTGTGTTCTTTACAAGCAATTAATTAAGAGTGCGTTGCCATCAAAATTTACCAGTGAACAAATTATTTTACCATTGAACAAATTATAACCTTAACCAACCTGACAATAAAAATGTCAGTGCTGTTGCCGACCTTGTGATTATATTAAAATCAAATTTCCAATAATTAATTAATAACCGTACCCAAAACACCGCAACTAGTGTAATTGTTAAATTAAAAGTCGTAGCGTTTGAAATGTCCATTTAAATTTTTGTTTACTAAATTTTGTTACTTAGGCTACCTAAGATTTAATGCCAATGTTTGCTGCCAATGTATTAATGATGTCCATGTCACTGGCCCAGCCATGTTGGATTTTTTTATAAAAAATTATACCAAAATTTAGTACCTATTTTGTACTATTTAGTACTAAGTTTTAAAAAATTAGTACCTCATTCATAACGGAGTTATTAATTGTTTTAAATGTCCGGGCCAGCGACATGCTAGCCCGGCCATGTCGACATATTACCATAATTTATATATCATTATTTAGTACTTATTTAGTACTATTTAGTACCTTCAGTAAAATAATTAGTACCTCAATGGATTTGGAGCAATGCCCTCTAATTAGTAGAGGTCAATGACCTCTCAGCCCGGCCATGACGATAATTATAGTAAATACTTATATCATCATAACCGAATTATTTTGTACTATTTAGTACTAACATTAAAAATATTGTATCAGTCACTAAAAAAACATAAAAAATATAATTATTACAACGCGGTATATTGTTAATAAATGGGCTTAATTACCATGTCGCTGGCCCGGCCATGTTTGATTTTCAAACTAAAACTTATGTCAAACGATTGTGCATAATTTGTACTATTTAGTACCACTGTTTAAATAATTAGTACCTTCAAGGTTTAGGAAGGGAATGTATAAACATTCATAATTATTCAAGATATTTTGATTCATGATCTTGTTTTTACTGTTCATGGTAACCAATTATTTTTTATAAAATACCTTTAACCCTTACACCACCATTGAGTACTTATTTTGTACTATTAATTAGTACTATTTATATAATTAGTATATAAAACGTTTAAACATAAAAAGGATGTAAAGATTCAATTTATTTTTATAATTTGTTTCGAGATGGTGGTTTGACTCAATATTGTAGACCAGCTCTGATATAAAATACCCATGATACTTATACTCCCATGTAGTACAAATTGTTTTCTATTAAGTAGCACTATTTTCACAATTAGTACCAAATACATTTACCGATTAAAAGTGAATAAACTTTTAAAATATTTTGATTTTTTGTTTTGAGAAACTCATTTGACTTTATATTGTAGCCCATCTCTGATATAAAATACACATAATACTTATACTCCCATGTAGTTTCAACTGTGTACTATTAAGTAACACTACTTTTATAATTAGTACCTTATACGTTTAAAAAATAAATAGTGCCTAAACATTCAAATTATTTGTATTTTTTGTTTCGAGATGCTGATTTGACTCAATATTTTAGACCAGCTCTGATATAAAATACAAATGATACTTATACTCCCATGTAGTACTAATTGTGTACTATTAAGTAACACTATTTTCATAATTAGTACCCAATACATTTATAGATGAACAGTGAATAAACTTTTTAAAAACTTTCATTTTTTGTTTTGAGAAGCTCATTTGGATTTATATTGTAGAACATCTCTGATATAAACTACAAATGATACTTATACTCCCATGTAGTATCAACTTTGTACTATTCAGTTACACTACTTTTATAATTAGTACTTAATACGTTTACATATAAATAGTGCCTAAACATTCAAATTACTTTGATTATTTGTTTCAAGATCCTGATTTGACTTAATATTGTAGACCAGCTCTGATATACAATACCCATGATACTTTTACTCCCATGTAGTTTCAACTGTGTACTATTAAGTAACACTACTTTTATAATTAGTACCTTATATGTTTAAAAAATAAATAGTGCCTAAACATTCGAATTATTTGTATTTTTTGTTTTGAGATGCTGATTTGACTCAATATTTTAGACCAGCTCTGATATAAAATACCCATGATACTTATACTCCCATGTAGTACTAATTGTGTACCATTAAGTAACACTACTTTTATAATTAGTACTTAATACGTTTACATATAAATAGTGCCTAAACATTCAAATTATTTTGATTATTTGTTTCAAGATCCTGATTTGACTTAATATTGTAGACCAGCTCTGATATACAATACCCATGATACTTTTACTCCCATGTAGTACTAATTGTGTTCTATTAAGTAGCACTATTTTCATAATTAGTACCTTATACATTTACGATGAAACAGTGCCTAAACTTTCAAAATATTTTAATTTTTTGTTTTGAGAAGCTCATTTGGATTTATATTGTAGAACATCTCTGATATAAACTACACATGATACTTATACTCCCATGTAGTATCAACTTTGTACTATTCAGTAACACTACTTTTATAATTAGTACCTTATACGTTTAAAAAATAAATAGTGCCTAAACATTCGTATTTTTTGTTTCGAGATGCTGATTTGTGCGGCACGCCGCGAGGGCTGTTGGTTTGGAAGACCCTTGAGTAATGCACGAAATTATTATTCAGGATAAAAAAGTATCAATATTTTATAAAGGCTGGGAGACCATACATGTTAGGATACTACTTCACCCTTGTCTTAAAACTAATTATCAAAATGTCATTATTGATTATGCACCCACCGTCTATAACACTGAGGTACTATTGATAGTTTTAGTAGTGGTAATGAATAGTAAACAAATAGTAGGCCTGCTAAATATCAATATTTACGTGGTACGATGCATGTATCATGCACCATGTTATGTGAATACATCATCTCAAGACTAAATAACTAAATTTTATTACATTTTGTGTAGGCCTATTTCCTGCAACCTTTTAGGAAGGGTTAATAATGATTTAAATGCAAATTATAGAGGTATTGACTTATTAATATAAAGTTTACATAAAGTCTATTTATTACAATTTGTACAAAATCAATACAAAATATCTAAAGAAAATATCCACACAATATGTAAGTTTACGCACCTTTCATCCATAAAAGTTTAAATTACTTATTATGTAAGTAGTGGTACTTAATATTACACAATGAATAATACCCTAAGTATCATGGGTATTTTAATATCACAATCGGTCAAGATTTTAAAGTCAAAACAGCATCTAGAAACATATTATCTAGAAAACATGCAGGTTTAAGCACCTTTCACTTGTAAACGTTTTAAGTACTAATTATTTAAATAGTGATGCTTCATAGTACACAATGAGTACAAAAAAGTACTATGAGTAACATGTTTATTTTATATCATATTATCTGGACTATAGTATAAAGTCAATAAGCTTCACGACACAAATAATCTGGAAAATACGTATAAGTTTACACAAATTACATCTTAAAACTATTTAGGTACTAATTATAAAAATAGGACTTAATAGAACGCAATTAGTACTACATTGTAGTATAATTATCATGGGTGTTTTATATCATAGCTGGACTACAATTAAAGTCAAATCAGCCTCTCGAAACAAAAAATCAAAATATTTTTAAAGTTTAGACAATATTAATTTATAAATGTATTAGGTAATAGTTATTAAAATAGTGGTACTTAATATAACACAATTAGTACTACATGGGAGTAAAAGTATCATGGGTATTGTATATCAGAGCTGGTCTACAATATTAAGTCAAATCAGGATCTTGAAACAAATAATCAAAATAATTTGAATGTTTAGGCACTATTTATATGTAAACGTATTAAGTACTAATTATAAAAGTAGTGTTACTGAATAGTACAAAGTTGATACTACATGGGAGTATAAGTATCATGTGTATTTTATATCAGAGATGTTCTACAATATAAATCCAAATGAGTTTCTCAAAACAAAAAATGAAATTTTTTTGAAAGTTTATTCACTGTTCATCTATAAATGTATTGGGTACTAATTATGAAAATAGTGCTACTTAATAGTACAAGTTTAGTACTACATGGGAGTATAAGTATCATGGGTATTTTATATCAGAGCTGGTCTAAAATATTGAGTCAAATCAGCATCTCGAAACAAAAAATACAAATAATTTGAATGTTTAGGCACTATTTATTTTTTAAACGTATAAGGTACTAATTATAAAAGTAGTGTTACTTAATAGTACACAGTTGAAACTACATGGGAGTATAAGTATCATGTGTATTTTATATCAGAGATGGGCTAAAATATAAAGTCAAATCAGCATCTCAAAACAAATAATCAAAATAATTAGAATGTTTAGCCACTATTTATATGTTAACGTATTAAGTACTAATTATAAAAGTAGTGTTACTGAATAGTATAAAGTTGATACTACATGGGAGTATAAGTATCATTTGTAGTTTATATCAGAGATGTTCTACAATATAAATCCAAATGAGCTTCTCAAAACAAAAAATGAAAGTTTTTAAAAAGTTTATTCACTGTTCATCTATAAATGTATTGGGTACTAATTATGAAAATAGTGTTACTTAATAGTACACAATTAGTACTACATGGGAGTATAAGTATCATTTGTATTTTGTATCAGAGCTGGTCTAAAATATTGAGTCAAATCAGCATCTCGAAACAAAAAAATACAAATAATTTGAATGTTTAGGCACTATTTATTTTTTAAATGTATAAGGTACTAATTATAAAAGTAGTGTTACTTAATAGTACACAGTTGAAACTACATGGGAGTATAAGTATTATGTGTATTTTATATCAGAGATGGGCTACAATATAAAGTCAAATGAGTTTCTCAAAACAAAAAATCAAAATATTTTAAAAGTTTATTCACTTTTCATCGGTAAATGTATTTGGTACTAATTATGAAAATAGTGCTACTTAATAGAACACAATTTGTACTACATGGGAGTATAAGTATCATGGGTATTTTATATCAGAGCTGGTTTACAATATTGAGTCAAATCACCATCTCGAAACAAATTATAAAAATAAATTGAATCTTTACATCCTTTTTATGTTTAAACGTTTTATATACTAATTATATAAATAGTACTAATTAATAGTACAAAATAAGTACTCAATGGTGGTGTAAGGGTTAAAGGTATTTTATAAAAAATAATTGGTTACCATGAACAGTAAAAACAAGATCATGAATCAAAATATCTTGAATAATTATGAATGTTTATACATTCCCTTCCTAAACCTTAAAGGTACTAATTATTTAAACAGTGGTACTAAATAGTACAAATTATGCACAATTGTTTGACATAAGTTTTAGTTTGAAAATCAAACATGGCCGGGCCAGCGACATGGTAATTAAGCCCATTTATTAACAATATACCGCGTTGTAATAATTATATTTTTTATGTTTTTTTAGTGACTGATACAATATTTTTAATGTTAGTACTAAATAGTACAAAATAATTCGGTTATGATGATATAAGTATTTACTATAATTATCGTCATGGCCGGGCTGAGAGGTCATTGACCTCTACTAATTAGAGGGCATTGCTCCAAATCCATTGAGGTACTAATTATTTTACTGAAGGTACTAAATAGTACTAAATAAGTACTAAATAATGATATATAAATTATGGTTATATGTCGACATGGCCGGGCTAGCATGTCGCTGGCCCGGACATTTAAAACAATTAATAACTCCGTTATGAATGAGGTACTAATTTTTTAAAACTTAGTACTAAATAGTACAAAATAGGTACTAAATTTTGGTATAATTTTTTATAAAAAAATCCAACATGGCCGGGCCAGTGACATGGACATGTATTAATGCCAATAGTCACTGCTGTTGTGATAACGCCAAGAATATAAAGGCTGGAAATATTAATTTTTAAAGTCATAATATTACTAAAATGTTATTCACAATGAATGTGATTCATTTAGTCGCTTGAAAGGATAATTTAACAAAGTTTTTACTCCTATTCACCTCATTTTTACGTTCTAGAGTCGATGAGTAAGGCAAAGACGTATAGACTTAAAGACAAGTAAATTTATATAAAAACTTTTACAAAACACACAATTAACAGCCTATATCCAAACAGGTAACAGTTTATACAATACGATGAGTGAGTGGTGAGCGGTGTTGGCGTCAGAGGCCGCCGATGTCGCGCACCGTGTAGGCCAGGTCGGGCATCTTGAAGTCCCGGAGGCTGGGTAGCCGGTCCGCCAGCCCCGCCGGTATGGTCGGCATCGTGATGGTCGGCGTGATCCGGTTCTCTTCTACCTCGGTCCGCCGCTGATCCTCGTACCGGGCGAGCACCTCCGAGATGTTGGTCTCCAAGACGACGCCGCCCATGACGATCTCGTCGAGGATGTGGTGGGCCCGGTCCACGTGGAATATTAGGTCCAGCTCGCACACGTTCTTGAAACACTTGTCCAGCGCCTCGACGAACACCTGGATCAGGTCCAGGATCGCCAGCTCGGACTCCGACGCGTCGCAGCAGAACACGAAATACAACGTCGTGAAGTGTCTGTACATTATCCGGAAATCGTCGCCGAGAAGATTACTTTTTTCGATGAAATTACAGTTTTCACTCGATCTTTGAGACACTACGTGGAATATATCGGACAGAATTTGGTGTTGTTGCGCCTCCGGAAAGTGGGAGTAAAACTTCATAAGTCTAGGCTTACCGTAATTGTTAAACACTAGCACCGCTTGGATCATGGTACTGTAAGGCACAAAACGCACGTTTGAGTGTGGTAAATCACGGGTTGTGTGTCGGTATCGGTTCGTACAACAAAACAAAACAGCTGATGATGACAACAATGTATTGTGTTACAGATGGCCCGCACAGCAGCGCTGGCCGCGGCCGTAGCCATTGTCTACGTCGTATCGGCTGTCCCGGTCAACAGTCAAAGGTTATACCAGACAAATACACGTAAGTCATTAAACTGACGAATATCGAGAAATTTTATCAGTTTAAGATATGGAACAAATAAAAACCATGGAATTGGGCTGTTCATCCATCATTGCTTTGATGGATATTTGCTGCGGATTAGCTGACAAAAAGTTAAAAAAGGAAGAAAAACTCTAGTCATACTATTTTGTTGAAAGGGAAGAAAATATCTTGACCGACTCAAGAAAATTCACTCATCCCAATCGTAAAATACCCCGAATTTTTGTACCATCAGGGTAATGACTAAAGAGTTAAAAAATAAACTAGTCTACTTGTTGCTCGAAATCGAGCAATATATTTTGATACAAAAAGTTACATTTACAGTACAGTAGTTCTAAATCAACAACATCCGATCAATCCAATATTGTGGATAGTAATCACCAAAAACTACACTATTTACAGCTATACATTAACAGATGTTTAAAATGCTCAACCCAATCCCAATGTTATTATTCTAATGGGAAAATTTCCAATTTAATTTGAGTATAATGCCCTTATTTTAAGTCCAATTTTCATCAATTTTTGACGGAAACGACTACTGAACAAGCCCGGGACCACGGAAGTCCGCACCAGGTCTTAGTCGCTATAAAAAAAACAATGAAAGTCCGCACCAGTCCGGGAGCGGCCGCCATGACACCATGAAAGTCCGCACCTGTCACGAAAGTTCCTCCTTCCACTTTTATCACTCCTCTTGCTCTTATCCCGTATTCACTATTCTCTCCCTGAACTGTACCCCCTATGATAGAAGTTATGTCTGCATACAAACAATAATTATGCCTATGACGAAAATAAAAAATAACCTGGTTCCGACTTGAGATTAGCTTTTAGGTAAAATTTATGTTGAAACAACAAATCAGTAATGTAATGCACATTAAAAGACAACTTAAGTACAGCTCTTAAGACACTGTTTTCGTACTTCAGTATTTTTCTTTCATTTCATAAAATATCTTTATTACTTAAAAACTCATATCGAGGGTATATTTATTTAATCGTTTCATTTAAGCAAAAGATTCACATTTAAACTAATAAGTATTAACATATTTTAAAAAATTTGTTTACAAAATAAAAAATACCTATAATTTGAAAATATAAACATACCGGGTAATCATCGAATTTATTTACATTTTTAAAATGTATTGGTTAGAAAAAAACATTCATTTACAAATTTTGTTGATAAAATTGTAAAATGTTAAGTAAAGCATAAGTTAAAAAGGTAAAAATTAAGTGAAACAAAAACGTCATTTTTACTTCTTTTTCGCGTTCTTTTACGTGAAATTTAGTGACCTCTTCACGACATTTTCACGTGAAATAAACGTGAAATTTACATCTTTTTCACGTTATAATAACGTGACAAATGTAAAAAGAAAACGTGATTTTTACGTTTTTGTGCTATCTGGGTGGTGTCGTGCTAAATGGGTACAGTGGTAAATGGGTACAAGCGTCAAATCAGTGCTAAATGGGTACAGCTTGGGGTGACAGGTGTTTAATGACCGTTTGACGAGGATTTGATGCGAAGGCCTTAAACAGAGGGAGTGCCAAATGGGTACACTACCTGCCTCGGCAGGGGCGGCGCGGCGGCGACGGTAGCGGCCTGCCTCGACAGGGGCGGCGCGGCGGCGGCGGCAGCGGTCGGAGTAGTGTGTTTTTGCGGTTGCTGGCTCAGTTCAATGACCTCTGAGGAATGTGATGACGTCATCGCCAAGGTCAACGACCCCGATGACGTCATCGATGACGTAATCGATGACGTCATCGACGATGACGCAATCGAAGACGTCATACCCATGACGTCATCAAAATGACGTCATCGATGACGTAATTGATGACGTCACCATCGATGACGTCATTTCCGTGACGTCACACCCATGACGTCACAGAAATGACATGCCGATGACGTCATCATCCATTACATCACCAAAATGACGTCACTGACACTGTTAAGGTCAAGGTCACGCCGAAACTCAAAATTTTTTGGCACTTTTGCCGTTTCTCGCACTACGCTCCGAGTTTCAGTCAGAGTCCACGTGACCTTGACGACTTGGAGCGAATTTGCGATGAGAAACAGCAAAAGTGCCAAGTCAAACTCGAGTTTGCGACATGACCTTGCTTAAACCGTCATCCATTAGTCCTCAGAGGCCATTGAACAAGCACAACATCCGCAATTTCATATTACTGTGACCTTGAACACTTAACAACTACAGAGCGCCGACACCGATGCGCACCCCACGACAGCCACCGAGTGACTGACTGTCAGGCTCCGTGTACTCTAGGTATATCGGCTTGAGAGACTAAGACTCTAAACTGTCAGGAATGGGAGTAACTAACTGAATTTTGCAAGGAAAAGTCATTTCATCCAATATTTTAAACAAATCCTCATCAGTAAAACTGACATTAGTCTGTTTTGTATAAAACTTAGGGTGTCCGCGCAACAGTTTGCGCCACTTAGCTAAAGTTGAAACTCTCTTAACTTTCAGTGGTGGACAGTGAGCAACTAATAAAGTCTTAACACGGCTAAGTTTCTTACCTAAAGCGTCCCGCGACATGGCTTCCCCTCACAAAAGTCCGCACAATACTGAGAGACTGCTTGTAGCGCATGAGTCAAGGGAAAAGAGGTGGGGGAAACAGCAGGAGTGGGGGAAGGTCACAGTGGCGGGGGAAGGTGAGGTGGTACGCTGGAGTTTCGCATCACTTCACCATGAGCTGTCCTACAGTCAACACACTGTTCTCTTGGCCCGAGTTGGCACTAGAAGAAACATTTCTGTACAGCTTAGGCTGTGAGAGCCAAGGAAGCAAAGTCAAAGTGGAAATTGTGTTAAACTCCAAGATGAAGAGTCTCCTAAATAAACTAATTGTATCCTTGCAATCTCCTATAACTTTAGAGAAATACTACTTTATTAAGCGACACCTTATACTTTGGCAAAACGAAGCAGAAATGGAAAAGATTACAGTAAAATTAATTTAACTTAAAACTTGGACTGGACACTCATGGCGATACCACGTGGCGTGCAAACGCCACCCTAAACATTACAAGTTAGGTTATTGAGCACTTCTGGTACGATAACCGATGTGCTAGAGTTAAAGTGTGATGACCTTGAGTCAAAACACTGAAATACTACAAGTCGATATCGTCCCAGAGTCAAAGTGTAGTGACCTACATTCAGAACTTGTAAAATTACTTACATATAGAGAGCTAGAGAACAGCGAGGCGCACCGCATGGAAGCCGGAGACATACTGGCGAAGCGGTGTTGTGCAGCCTAGGGACCCAGTTGTGGTGGGGGTATAGCCAACACTTAGAGTACAAGTGTTGTGGGTGACCTTGACCCACTTAACTTACCTCGACCCCCCCCCCCGACAAAAAGTGCGAGCCCCCCCCCCCCCCGACAAAAAGTGCGAGCCCCCCCCCCCCGACAAAAAGTGCGAGCCCCCCCCCCCTCCACCCCCACCCCTTCCCCCACCCCTGATATCCTGGGCGTGGCAGCCCCGGTGGGGATATAAGGGGGTCCGGCCAGAGCCGGCTCGCAGTCCGCTCCCGCGCGTTGAACGTGAACGACCGGGACGGACCGCCATAGGCATCACTAAACATTGAATGGCGCCTTCAGTGTTTAGCGAAGTCTACTCTAACTTTAAGACTTGTATTAGTTGTAAGATATTGCGCTTGCGTTTGGGTATTGCGAATTGTTTTATATGAGAGTGTTTTACTTGTACCCTATGTCTCCTGTGTCTTTTATCCTTTGTGTCTTGTTTGTTATATGTGTTTAATGTGTATGTGCTTGTTCCAGCATTGACTACGTTGAGCTCAATTGTGTGTTGTAAGTGTGTTATATGTTTCTAAAGTGTATACGCTTGTTTTAGCAATCCCCCCTTGAGCTTTTTGAATGCTCAAAGTAAATTGTAAAGTCAGGGAACGGGAGTAGGCCCCCGTGTAAAGCCACTTTTAATAATTGGTAGGCTCCTTGCCAGGCATGCAAAAGGTTGCGGATGGCATTTGGGGAGCATGTCCGTTTGTAAGCTGGCAAGCAAAAGGTTGTGGCGGCCTCTGCACTCGGACCGAGGACGTAAGCCATTAGGGTGTCCTCAGTATGTTTCCCTTCTGGAAACTCAAAATTATGTAAATGAATCTTTGTTAGCTATTTGTGTTTTTAGTCCCCAAGGCCCCCGAACATTCGTGGTTCGCCATGGATGTACGGGGGCCGAAATTTTTTAATGTCCGTGTGGCCTTGACCCACAAAGACTTGTAAAAATTCAATGCATTTTAAATTAAAAATATTAAAGATAGGTTACGGGAGTAGGCCCCCGTGTAAAGCCTATTTTAATTATCGGTAGGCTCCTGCCAGGCATGCAAAAGGTTGCGGATGGCATTTGGGAGCATGTCCGTTTGTACGCTGGCATGCAAAAGGTTGCGGCGGCCTCTGCACTCGGACGAGGACGTAAGCCACTAGGGTGTCCTCAGTTTGTTTCCTTCTGGAAACACAAAATTATGTAAATGAATCTTTGTTAGCTACTGAAAAGACAATGCAGTAAATGTTTACAAGTCTTGCGTGGCGAAGGGTACACGACATTGGATGTTGCCTTGTTGTCATAGTTGGGTCTCTTCGGAGGCTACAGCGATGACAACCCAAGTGCCTCACACCCCCAAAGGGGGGTGTGGGGCTTAATTTTTTTAAAGTTTTTTTGTGACCTTGACCTAAATATGTAAAATCTTTCAAAGTGTTTAACAGTCAGGTCTTATTAACACAGTTAATACATTAATGTCTGTTAAAAAATATAACAGTTAGGTATTTGTAACCCACAAGTTTGGAGTTGTTTATAGTTGGGTCCCTTGGGAGGCTTCAGCTATGGTAACATAAATGCCTCAAGTGGGGCTTATTTTTTTAAAAAGTGCGAACCCCCCCCCGCAAAAAGTGCGAACCCCCCCCCCCCCGCAAAAAGTTCGAACCCCCCCCCCCGCAAAAAGTGCGAACCCCCCCCACCCCCACCCCCACCCCCACCCCTGATATCCTGGGCGTGGCAGCCCCGGTGGGGATATAAGGCGGCCGGGCTGCACGCACTTCTCATTCCGGTCCAAGCTCCCATACGGACAGGTACTCTCTCTCGCTCTTGAGACTTTTGTTTTACAAGTTCACTTCTTTTTTTACATCTATTCTTTTCATTCATTACAATGGGTAAAATGGGTCTGAAGCTGAAAAACTACCCATCAACTTCAACCTCGACCGACACGTCTCGACCCTCATCATCCTCGACTTCGATCCTGGAATACCTGATGACTGCGAACATCCTGAGCTGCCTGACGATGCCGCCACCGCCGCCGCCGCCGCCACAGCCCGCCTCAATGCCCAGCCTGTCGCCATTGCCGGCGACAGTGGAAGAGGCTGGTGCACAGCCATCGTCAGGAGAACTCGTCAAGTCGTCAGGTCGAGTCCCGGTAGCCTCTCCAGCACTCTCGCTGCTATCGGACTCAGGATCGGAGTCTGCGGCTTTTGAAGAGACGTCTAGGTCGAGGATCACCCCATACAGCAGAACCCGGAAAATCCTCTCATACACTACATCCCAATGTCCCTCACCTATATCCCCCATGCCACCTACACCAACCAAACCACCCCGTAAATCCATCTTCTCCCCTGATCTTCCCACCATAGACCTAACACGCTCTCCTACCCCGCCCAAAATTGTTTGCTCCATCCCGCTTGAACAATCTTTGCCCCTTCTACCTCCTTCCAGCCCCATCCCTTCTAGCCAGCCTAATTCAGAGAAGCTCCAAGACACTCCGCTAAAGAGTCCAACACAGAAACGTAAACGCGTTAAAGCCCCTGCTGGCAAGGGTAAGAAATGCGATTACGCTTGGATGTCTAGTAAGTTTGGGGTTTTGTGTTGCCAGAAACTTGCTTGTGCAGAAGGGGATCGCTGCCAACGACACCTCAAAAGTACAGTCAAATTTCGGCAATTCAAACCCTATACTCTGTACATTAAGCCTAAAACGTTCAAGTTCAGACATCCCCACGGTCCGCAACCGCGGGATATTAGAAGGCTAAAGGTTGATGAAAAATACTATTTCATTGGTCAGACATATGGAGCAGGTAATAAGAAAGTAGAAATCGTTGTAAAAGGTGAAGGCCGCCTTTGTACAATGCAAGTACCACCTCGTATGGTACAAAGAGAATTTTTCATACCTAAAGCCTATCTAATACGAAGGAAAGGATGTGAAACCGTGTGGGAAATGGACTAGGACATGGGCCCACCAAAAAAAAACAAAATTGTTAGGCTGTGTTGGACAATATTTAAAAAGTCTTTTTCCAAATTATGTTTCCAAATTTAGTCTTAACCCTCTTAAAGTAAGGGAGAGGGGTATTATACAAGTCAAGTTATAAAAAAAAAAAAAAAAACACTTGACTTGTATAATACTTTAACCTGGCGGTGATGTAAAGTCACTGGGACAATCTCAAACCGTGTCCTTGAGGGCGAAGACTAAGTTACAAAAATCTTTAACAAATAAAAACTTACCTCCAAACACTTGTAGCTTGCTACAAGTGTTTGGAGGTAAAAATTTTTCAAAGTTTGAATGACCTTGACCCATATAAATTACTGTTTAAAGTAAAGTGCTAACCTTACAACTAATGTTGTGTATCATGTGATACCCCCACTCTAACGCTCTTACTAAGCTTGTATGAGCCGTTCATTTGCTTCAGTCTGTTTCTGTGCTCCGTGGTAAACATGTCACGGTACAATTACAAAGGTGGTGACTTCTTGATAGATCAACACAATGCTTGGGAAGTGCTAAACCAGCATAGAATGGAAGTTGAGTATTGTATAAGACAAGACGGGTCTACATTTTATCTATGTATTATAAACAACCAAACTTATAAGTATGAACACTGGACAAAAATTAATTATAACAACATAGATGAGCTGTTTGCTTGGGTGTTTGAGGTGTGTAAAGTTATAGAAGAAACCAAAATAATGGGTGTGCTAAAGGTATGTAAAACTGATGACCGGGAAGACTAAGCAAAATTTCTTTCAACCCCCCCCCCCCCCCGTGTTATCCCCACCACTAAAAATGGGTATATATAGGAGTGGTGATCAACCGTCCTCTCATTCTGCTTTACACCGTTAAGCTGTACACCACCATGTCTGCTATGAACGTCCCAGCCTCTACCTCTGGCCCGGCTGCCTCCAACTCCAGCCCAAGCATTGGACCAATCCGATCGGGGCCTTCGTCAAGGAGTCGTGTCCGATTCTCCGGCTTTGGTCCTGTGAGGAAGGAGTTGCGGAGCAGCGGAGCTTCTCAACCAACCACGATGGATGCATCAACCCAGACTCCACCAAACATCATCGAGTGGTACGACGAAGTCATAGAGCAAAGGGACAGAATGCTAGAGAATACTCGCAGGGAGCTACTTTATATCCGGAGTAAATGGGAAAAACTAATTAAGAAGTGTGAAAGCCTGTTGGACAGTGATGATAGTGAGGATGAGAGTGGATAGGTGTGTGGGTAAAGACTTGGACTGGGACTTGTGTGTTTGTATGAATGTGTGCGTGAATGTGAAATACAGAGCGGGGGATAGATCACTCTGTGGCAATGGACTAACATGCCACTTAGTGATCTATCCCCCGTTCTGGTAATGTTTTTGGATGGCCTTGACCCACTTTACCAAGGCTAGCTAGTACCCCCACCACTGATAAGTGTATATATACGGGTATTAACGTGCAGTTTGGTTATTCTGCTTTGTACCGCTTAGCTGAATACAGCACTGTAACATGGCTTTCAACTCCAAAACTTCTCAGGCTTCCTCTTCTTCTTCAAGAAGGCGTGCTGCCAACGTCCTGCCTGCTACTCGTGGACCTGCTCGACCATTCCACAGCATAACTGTTGCTCGGGCAAACGCCTGCAAAGCTCCGATGCTACGGACCTTGCTGGAGGTAAGCCAAGACGGACAAGGCTTGCTCAGTCCTGGTCAACGGCAGGAGCAAGAAAGGCGTATGGCGTACTTCAGGCTGCAGGGTGTAGTTCCCAGCTTGAAGTTAGGCGATCCGAGAGTAGCAAGCATCAACGAGGCAGCGGACTACATATCACACCTTCACAGTGTTTTAGAAGTAAAGGACCAACAAATTGAAAACTTAAAAGAACAATTGAAACAATTTAACTTTAATCCTGTGGAGTTTGTGGAAGCAGTGATGAGTGATAGTGATGATGAAGGAACTGAATATATATTGGGTATGTAATGAAAGACTTGGACAGGGACATGTGTGTGTGTGTGTGTGTGTGTGTGTGTGTAGAATACAGAGCGGGGGATAGACTACTTTGCGGCAATGGACTAGCATGCTGCTTAGTGGTCTATCCCCCGCTCAAAGGGTAGCATTGGATGACCTTGACCCACTTTACAGCAAGGACAACCGGTTAACTGGTATAAAAGAGGGGGTCTATACATCTCGACTTCATTCTGCTTTGGACCTTCCAGTGGAACGCTAGAAACAATGAGTGGATCGCTGCTTGGTGCTAACTTGGACAGGTATTCTGTGATGGTACACTATGAAGATTGTAGAGACATGTTGACGGCTGTGTATGATTGTTTGGTGAGAAAAATCTTTCAAGAAAACTGCCAATTTATGTTAGCGTGGAAAAGAAACTTGTTTGTTGATGGTCATGCTACAATGCAAAGCATGAACCACCTTCATGTGTTAAAAGTAGGACATCATAATTTGGACGAACTGGACGATATGTTTAGGGAGCTGGAGTGTTTGATACATCAGGAATGTAAACCATGTGAAATTGAAATTTTTAAATTGGATATGGAATTAGAATAAAATGTGTTAAACAGGACTTGGACTTGGACTTGATTGAGGTTTTGTAGAACAGAGCGGGGGATAGATCACTTTGCGGCAATGGACTAGCATGCTGCTTAGTGGTCTATCCCCCGCTCAAAGGGTATCTTTACGTGACCTTGACCCACATAAATTGTATAGTTGGTGGGGGTATAAAAAGGGTAAGCAAATTGGATGGATACAACACTTCCATACCATGGCTCCACTTGACAACACCGTGTTCCATCGCAACAGAATTGTCTCTATTCTGGAGGTAATACCTCTAGAAATTATAGAAGTAGAGGACCAACTACCTGCGGTTGATCAAGAAGAGGAGGAGGAAGAGATAATGGATATTGAAACGGACTCTGACGAAGCTGGTTCAACGGATAATGAAGTGGACTTGCACGCCTACGAAACATTAGAGTCGTCATCTGAGTCGGAAATGGAATTCCAATTGGAAATCGAAGAAGAAGAACAAGAACAAGACACTCCCCATCGTCCAATGGATAGGATGTTAGTTGCCAGAAGAATTATGTATTGTCCTCGCTGCCTATTCCGTGATGAGGATGATTCCGACTCTGATGGTGATGTTTCACCCTTGTAAAAAGTTTAAACAAAAAGTTAAAAAAAAAAAAGAATGTGAGCGGGGGATAGAGCACTTTGTAGTAAATGATGCTGCTTAGTGCTCTATCCCCCGCTCAAAATAATAATTCCAAATGACCTTGACCTACATAAACTTGCTCAAACAGACGTCTTTGAAAAAACTTGTACAAATTATTGAATCTAGACCAAATATCATCAATTTATCAATCCTACTGATAAATGTATTACAAAACGGTTGTGTAAAGGCTAAATTTAGCTCATGAGTGATAACCTGTTTCCATATGACGTCACTTTCCCCACCTATCTGCCTCGGATATAAAGGGTCCCTGTGGAGTGCGCTGCTCATTATTGCGTGGACATTCACAGAGTGTGCATTCAAAGCCAAACTGTTTGAAATGGCTCTTTGCGATATTTGTGGGGAAATCTTTCAAGACGAAGATCTTTTCACCATACATAGAGAATTACATGAAGACGAAGATAGAAAAGAAGATATTACCATGGATGAAATAGACTTAGACTCAATTGACCGGTTTTTGGAAGAGCACCAGAAGCAGACGGACTACTGGGACAGCTATCTACAGCAAATGCAAAGAAGAAGACCTAGTGTGATCCAATTTGCTGGTGCTGGACCATCCACTACTAGAAGACCTATTGAAGAAGAGGATATGCAAGAAGAGGACACGGAAGAAGAGGACACGGAAGAAGAACTGGAAGATGTGAGACAACTGCGCACCACGGCCTTACCAGGACAGGTTGTAACACATTTTAAAATTGATAATGTGCAATTGGAATTAGATAATTTTATAACCCAGGCCAGAGTACTTGTTGGAAAAACGCTAAAAGAAGAATTACAGAGATTGAACTTCATTAAATTTGGACTGGTGTTAGAATCAAAGTTTACCAATACTGATGGTGAAACGGCATTAAGAGCATTCATTACCAAAAACCGAACCCTTACAACTGAATCTGATATCAATGAAATTATTGAAGAATGTTTGCATGAACTGCTAGTTAAACTGCAAGAACATGAAGGAAGAGGATCCGGCTGGAGTCTGTCATCGATTGAAGGTATGGATGTAAGGGTTCACAAGCACGGATATGGTATAAGGGGTAGTAGTTATATACCTTTGCCAAAGAAGATACAAGCTACCAAATCTTGTATCAATGTGCAAAATGAGGACAATGAATGCTTTAAATATGCTATGCTAACAAAATATGTGCAAGAAAATCCTTGTAGAGTTAGCAGAGCGTATCAAATTGTCCAACACCGCTACAACTTTCGAGGTTTGTCATACCCTGTTAGTGTTAAAAGTATTGGTAATTTTGAGAAACAAAACCCAGGTGTTTCTGTAAATGTGTTTGGTTTAGATGATTCCAATAGTGTTTATCCTCTGAGAGTATCAAAAGTTGAGGAAAGAAACCACACGGATCTGTTATTGATAACTAAGGGTGAAATTTCACATTATGTGTGGATAAAGGACTTTGCAGCCTTGGTTAAAAATCAATTATCAAAACAGAAACGTAGGTTAACAGTGTGTAAAAGATGTTTCTGTTTCACATATAAAGAGTTGAGACGTGGAGGATCGGAGTGGTTGTCGGAACACCAGCGGCTTTGTAATGACAACTATGAAGTGAAGATTAGTCTGCCACCACCATCTAGAGCATTTGTCCAGTTCAATAAAACAGTTCACCATTACCGGATTCCACTAGTTATCTATGCTGACTTTGAATCCACGTTAGTGCCGCAGGAACTTTCGGATGGTGAAGTAACTAGAAGAACCAAATATCAATTGCATCAACCTAACAGTTTTTGCTTATTGGTGAAATCTACTTTACCTGAAGAACAATTGCAAGACTATGGCTTAACATCCACTCCGATACTCTACCGTGGGGAAGAAGCTGCTAAGTATTTTGTAGACCAGTTGTATGAGATTGCTGAAAAGGCGGAACGCTTATACGGTAATGTTTTACCCATGGAACCTTTGAACCAAAATCAACAAGAAGAATACATTTCAGCAACAAGATGTTATCTATGTAAGAAGAGCTTCAGTGAAGAAAATCCAAAAGTAAGAGATCATGATCACCTCACAGGGTTATACAGAGGACCTGCTTGTAATTCATGCAATATAAATTACAAACTGCCAAACTTTATCCCTGTAGTGTTACACAATCTTAGCGGCTACGACTCCCACTTCATTATTCCAGAATTAGGAAGAGATAATGGTAAAATCGATGTTCTTGCTACAACATTGGAAAAGTATATCAGTTTCTCAAAAACAGTAGGTAAAATTAAACTTCGCTTTGTAGACTCTTATAGATTTATGGCATCTAGTTTGAGCAGATTGTCTGAGAATCTACGAAGAGAAGACTTAAAAGAAACCAGCAAGATTGTACCTGAAGATAAATTGGACTTAGTATTACGTAAAGGAGTGTTCCCCTACGATTACATAACTTCTACAGAAAAATTTGAAGAAACCAGTCTACCACCGATTGAAGCCTTCAACAGCAAATTAAACGAAAGTGAAATCTCCGTTGAAGACTACAATCATGCTTGTAATGTTTGGAACCAACTAAACATTCAAACCTTAGGGGAATATTCTGACTTTTATATAAAATTGGACGTAACTCTGCTGTGCGATGTGATGGAAGAATTTCGAAACACCTGCTTCTCCGCCTATGGACTGGACCCTCTACACTCGTACACATCTCCAGGATTAGCATGGCAAGCTATGCTAAAGTCAACCAACTGTCGACTGGAACTTCTAACGGATATTGATATGGTGCTCATGATGGAATCTGGTGTACGGGGCGGTTTGACACAAGCTGTAACACGTCATGTCAAAGCCAACAACAAGTACATCCCCGGCTTCGACGGGCAACAACCATCGGTCTACCTTGGCTACTTTGACGCAAACAACCTTTATGGTTGGGCAATGTCAAATCCGCTTCCCTACGCTGACTTCAAATGGATCGACCCGGCCACCATCGGAGACATCTCACAGATTCCAAAGGATGGTCCAAAAGGCTATATTTTGGACTGTGATTTTGAATACCCGGAGCACCTTCATGACCATCACTACGACTTGCCTCTCCTAGCCAAGACTGAAGTTTCACCGACAGGAAGATGGCCAAAATTGATGATGACCTTGGAGAATAAAGATCGCTATGTGGCTCACTACTGGGTAGTTCAACAGGCTCTCGAATTGGGTCTACGTATAGTGAGAATTCATAGAGCAATTGAATTCACCCAGTCTTGTTGGTTGAAACCATATATTGATTCCAACACTACAAGAAGAGCTGCAGCGACAACAGCATTTGAAAAGGACTTCTATAAATTAATGAACAATGCCATCTTTGGGAAGACCTTGGAGAACAAAAGAAAACACAAAAATGTAAAATTAGTGAGTGATCCTAGGAAATTGGAAAAATTAGTGCAAAAACCAAATTTCGGAACATCCATGATTATAAACGAAAATCTAGTCGCTGTCAGTATGAAGAAAACAACAATAGTCATGGACCGTCCGTTATACATAGGTATGTCGATTTTGGACATAAGTAAAACCCTGATGTATGATTTCCATTATAACAAAATGGTTAAACACTACGGAAGGGAAAACATTGGAGTCGCATACATGGATACGGACGCGTTTATCTACTGGATAAAGACTTTGGACATGTATGAAGACCTAAGGACTTTTCCATACAAAGAAGATTTCGACTTTTCTGACTATCCGAAGAACCATCCAAATTTCAATGAAAAAAATAAAAAAGTAATTGGAAAATTCAAAGATGAAGCAAATGGAATGCCTTTAGAAGAAATAGTAGCGCTGATGGCGAAATTATATTCATTTAAGATGTACCACGAGAACAACACACCGACAGTCAAGAAAGCAAAAGGAGTGAAGACATCTTATTTGAAAAAACACGTAACATTTGACCACTACAAGACTTGTTTGTTTGAAGATACTACGATATCAGCAACATTCAACAATATCCGAAGCTTCAAGCATCAAGTCTACAGTGTCACCGAAATTAAAAAAGCACTGTCAGCTCGGGATGATAAAAGACATATGTTGCCCGACAAAATCCACACTCTTCCTTTCGGCCATTACTCCTTAAACCCTATCAACTAGTAACCTATTCTTCGTCCTTCTACAACTTCGACCTTATTCCTTTCTCTTTCCGTAAAAAAATGGGGAACACGGCAAGTCCAACGCCGTGTTCCCCATTTTTTTACACAAGTTTGGATGACCTTGACCCATATAAATGATGTGAATATTTAAAACAACATTCATTGTGAGTATACATGTGATACAACAAACATTGAAACCTGCAATATGAAGGACTTGAAGCAACAAATTGTCAACGAACTTCATAAACCTGCAAGAAGAAAGTTTCCACGAAGAAATACGGTGATAAAAGGAATTAATGATTTATATCAAGCGGATTTAATCGAAATGATTCCTTATAGCAAACAAAATAAAGGATATAAATACATATTGACTGTTATTAACTGTTTTTCAAAAATGGCAGATGCTTTAGCACTAAAAGATAAAAGTGGCAAAAGTGTTACAAAAGCAATGGAAACAGCTATACAAAGAGACAAACATACTATTAAACATTTACAAACAGATGATGGAAAAGAATATTTTAATAAGGAATTTGCAAATTTAATGAAAAAACACAATATAAACCATTATTCAACCAATTCAGAAGTAAAAGCCTCAATAATCGAAAGATTCAACAGAACTTTAAAAAGTGCAATGTATAAAATGTTTTCCAACAGAGGATCGCACATATGGATTGATATGTTACCAAAACTTATAAACGATTACAATAACAAATTTCATAGGACTATCGGGATGAAACCAAACCAAGTAACTAGTAAAAATGAAAACCTTGTATTAAAACGTATAAAAACGAATACTAAACCAAAAGTTGAAAAACTAAAGCCTAAAAAATTTAATGTGGGTGATAAAGTGCGAATAAGTAAATATAAAGGTGTATTCAGTAAAAGATACCTGCCAAATTGGACCAATGAGGTTTTTACTGTATTCAAAGTACAACCTACAGTACCTGAGACATATATTTTAAAAGATAATAAAGGACAATTGCTTGAAGGAGGGTTTTATGGACATGAAATGTTAAAATCAACAGTAGGCGATGTATATTTAGTTGAAAAGGTGTTGCAACGGAAAAAAGATAAGGTCAAAGTACGATGGTTAGGATTTAATAAGACGGAAGATTCTTGGATACCTAAAAAGGATTTGATATAACGATAGAGAATCATTTTAGGTTGAACCATTACAAAGGATGGAGATAGTACCACAAAAAGAGAGTTTTACTATTAATAATATAGATGAACTCACAGTGGATAATTCAGAATTCAATAGTGGGAAACATGGCAATTTGTTACCAAACACCGTTCGTTGTCTGGTTACCGGACCTTCCAACTGTGGAAAAACTAATGTAGTATTCAATTTGATTACAAACCCTAAAGGATTACGATTTAACAACCTATATGTATTTTCAAAATCACTACAACAACCAAAGTATCAATTATTGGAAAAAATACTGACTAATGTGCCTGAAGTTAAATATTTAAAGTTTAATGCAAGCGAGAGTGTCATGCAGCCACAAGAAGCTAAACCATTCTCCGTGTTTATATTCGACGATGTATCTTGTGAAAACCAAAACACAATAAGGAATTACTTCGCTATGGGTCGACATAACAACATAGATAGCATTTATATTGGCCAAACTTACAGCAAAATACCTAAACAACTCATTAGAGACAATGCAAACATGTTAATTGTATTTAAACAGGACGAAACCAACCTAAAACATATATATTTTGATCATGTAAATGCGGATATGACATTTGAACGATTTAAAGAGTTGTGTGGAAAGGCTTGGGCTGAAAAGTATGGGTTCCTAACAATTATGAAGGAACAACCGCTAAACAATGGTCGATACAGGATAGGATTTGATAAATTTATATTAATACATTAAACGTGGTATAACACATTCATTGTTGTACAACACGTCTTGCTACAAACATGGTTAACCAAGAAAAATTAGTAAAAGAAATAAAATCACTTAGTGATTCTATTCGGGCTAAAAACAGAGCATTGAAACTAGGTATTAGCGAGAGGGAGAAATTCCTTGAATCTACTTTTAAACCTATTACTGAACCCTTGAAACAATTAAACAAAAAATTTGCTAAACCTGTATTGGAAGGAGATGCGATTGCACCTATTACGAAGTTTGAAAGAGAAAATGTAAAATCAGAATATTTTAGTGATGAAGACCTGGAATCCTCTACGTATAGTGGTTTTACCGGTGGAGAACCCGAAAGAGAGCTAGAATCACCGGACTATAGTGGAATAAAAGAATTATATGAAGTAAAAGCCAAAAGAGGACATGAAGTTGTATCAACTGCTAGTGAAGAGGAAAAAGAAGAAGAGACAAGGGAAGGTCCGTCAAACATAAGCTTGTTGGGTGAAAACATTCATAACAAAGGACCTTTAGGAAGGAAATACATGGTAAAAATGTTACTCGGAACAATTCCTAATAAGAATTACCATAGTTATGGAGCGAGATTAACAAAAGACGGTTTAATGATAGGTAATAGCCCGTTAAACGTTGACGAACATGATAATATTGTCATTGGTGATCAAAGGTATAAGGGCACAAAAGGATTATTTGAATTATTATTTGAAAATAAGCCTTCAGTATCGGTAGTGAAAGAAAAAGACATGGAAGCATATAAAAATATTTTGGAACAGACAAATGCATATAGAAGAAAGTATTTACCTGACCAGCCTCCTTTTAGATCTAAGTCTTTAAAATATAAAGAATTTGTATCCAAGTTAATACCAACTAGAAGACAAACAATGCCGTTAACACAAAGAAAACCTGTAAAACGAAGATTTATGGCATCCACTTTGGATGTAAGTGCTCAGGAACGAAGAAAAAGAAGTAAGTCCGTTACGGGTACAGGTTTAATGAAGGAACTATATAACACAAATGTGATTTATTACAATAATATCAATAAATTGGTGGATAGAATGAAACTAATACATGAAGCTAAAGAAGCGGGTCATACTGGATTGGAAAACGAATGGGTGGCTTTAGTGGATGAACTCCGAAACCGTGGGGTAATCTCATAAAAATGCGTTACTCCCTAGAATACTATTCAGTTGCACCATGAGTGTCGACAAGTTCGGACGTTACTCCTCGGATGGGTTATATTATGCCAATAGTTTAAAAAGAAGTGCTGGTTTACCACAAACACCTGATGGAGATTATGATATGAGTAATAAAAGGTTAAAAAACATAAAAGATCCTACGGATGAAAACGATGCAATAAATCTAAAAATATTAAAGGAAAAGATATCGCCAACATTAAGACTACAAAATAACACATATGACGCAGAAGATCATAGAATCATCAACGTTGGTAAACCAAATCAAAACGGTGATGCAATAAACAAAGGTTATTTGTCATCTGAATTAAAAAATACGTTAAAATTCAATGGGAAAACGTATAGTGCTAACAATAAACGTATATCCAACGTAGATGACCCTAAAGATGCAAAAGACAGCGTAAATAGACGCTATTTACATTCTTTGATACCTGAAAAGACAAAAGATGGATTTTCTTTTTATAAATTTGTTATTAATGATATAGGCTATCCAAAAACTGAAAACGATGCTGTAAATCTAAAATATATTAAAGATCATTGCATCATACGTGATGTAGGGGTTATAGATTGTTTTAATAATTGTTTAGCAAATGTTAAAGATGGTTCGGCGCCATCAGATGGTGCAACAGTGGGTCAAATGATGGAAACCTTAAAACAAGAAACAACCTCTTTTGTAAAACAAGATCAAGTAGTATCAAAGCAAGGGGATGAATTTATTCAAGGTAATGAAAAATTTAATTTATTAACATACAAAAATGATGCTTGGGATTGCATGGATAAAAAGTTATCAAATATGGGATGGGGTTATGAAAAACATGATGCAGCTGCTTTATCACAAACCGTACATCTAGATCCAGATAAATATTTTAGATGGTTTACATGTAATAATAGAGTGATAAGAGACTTGGGACAAGGAAGAGAAGCAAATGATGCTGCAACTGTAGGACAGACCATTACAACATCATTAAAGGATAGTAAAGTGTATAATTGTAATAATAAACGTATAACAAACCTTAAAGACCCTGAACATGTAGATAATGCTGTCACTGTTAATTTTCTTGTAAAAGTTTTAGGTAATGCGATATTTGATTTACACAATCATTTTACACCAGATATTCTTCAAGGAAAATCAGGTCATAATACTTATGATGAATCCATGAGAGGTGAGTATATTAAACGAGAAATTTATAATAAATACTTTATTAACCCTAAAACGAAACAGTTTAGATCATCAGATTGGGGTGATATTGATATTTAAGTAAATAACTTAATAAATGACTTCATTTATGTGCAACCTGTCATAGAGTTAACACATGAGTTGCACATTGCCATTATAAAAGGACAATAATGACGTTCAAATACATCAGTCCATATCGAGACACTGCAAGAAAAGGAGGTGGGATCACGTCCACAGCGGTTTCTCTGTTAAGTAAAGCTTTAAAACAAATTCCAGTAGGATCCATAGTAAATAGAGCAATAGACGCATTACCATACGAATTTCATATACCAGGAGGTTATCAGTATTGCGGACCAGGAACTAAATTGAAAAAACGACTGGAAAGAGGCGATCCTGGCATAAACAAGTTAGATCAGGCTTGTAAAGAACACGATATCGCATATTCCACGTTTGCCGATTCAAAAAATAGATCAATAGCTGACAAAAAGCTTGCGGACATAGCTTGGCAACGAGTAAAATCAAGTGACGCTAGCATAGCAGAAAAAGCAGCAGCTTTAGCAGTAACAGCAGGTATGAAGGCTAAAACAGCGGTAGGAGGTGGAAGAAGGAGGAGAAGGAGAGTAAAAAGGAGGTCAACCACAAGAAAACATGGAGGAAATATAAAAAGAAGACGACGATCTACAAGAAAAGGCAGGAAGAAGCCCACCGTGTGGTCAATGGTAAAAAACGGGGCAGGTCTTTACCTAAGACCTTATCGTGCATATTAAATGAAAGAAATCAATTGGTCATACCACATAAAGCATTAACCAATATTGAATTATTTAAATATATTTCCTGTTTAAAAATACCATTTTTTCGCGGTGTGTTTATGAAAGACAGTTTACCAAAGAAAATGTGGCAAAATGAGACTGGAATTGTAAATTTGGATAATACTGAAGGGCCTGGCACCCATTGGGTTTGTTATAAGAAACTAAATAACAATGTATATTATTTTGATAGTTTCGGTAATTTGCCACCACCAAAAGAACTTCAAAATTACTTTAAATCTGCTAAAAACATATATTATAACTATAAAAGAGAACAACCTGATAATACTTCAATATGCGGCCATTTATGTTTGGAATTTCTAGCTAAAAGTATCAGTCACTATTGAGATGTCTTCCTATACGGTATCATTAACAGGAAAATCGTCCAATTTACGAAGTATCCTTTTTCCAGCGTTACGCTTGCAAAAAGGAAGGTTTTGGGAGGCGGCACTATTGGATTTTACAACGTACAACTCTATTCCCAATGTTACGGAAGGTAAAAATAACATATTGCATTATTATAAGGGAAAGGATGCCGGTGGAAAATTTACAGACTTACAAGAGTGCAGGTTACCCACAGGTTCTTATGAAATTGATCATATAAATGAATTTTTGCAAACTAAAATGGGAAAAGACAATATAACATTAAAAGGTAATAATAATACGATGAAAGCTGAAATTACTTCCAAATATTATATAGATTTCACTCAACCAAACTCAATTGGTGATTTATTAGGATTTTCCAACGATGGGCCTGTATTAGAACCAGATGTAACACATTCCGGTAAGAAAACAGTAACAATATTAAAAGTCAATAGTATAGACATAACTTGTAACATTATACAAGGTGCTTACAGGGACGGGGCTAACACCCACATCATACATACTTTTTACCCAAGTGTACCACCTGGATTTAAAATTGTTGAAAAGCCACAAAACCTGGTATATCTACCGTTGAACACCACTTTCATTTCAGACATCGTGTTGAGCGTATTGGATCAAGACGGTAACTTGGTAGACTTCAGAGAAGAGCCTATTACGATTAGATTACATTTAAAATCGACACTTTAATACAAAACCATGGGTTTAACATTTAAAAGCGAACAACCTACGGGAAACCGCATTAGTAGCTCTTCAGCTGTGGAGGAGTTAACACGCGAGAACATTCGTTTCTTAGAGAGAATTGGATTAAAATTAACCGAGTATGGATATACTGGATATAGCGCAGGGTCCAACATTCGACGAAACCCTATGGGAAAAAGAATATCACACCCACAACCCTTACACTTCATCGAAATTAAACAATAACGATGAAATTCGTATTCCCATACAAAATCAAGACATTTACACACTACCATGTGAAAGTTACTTGTATATTGAAGGACAAGTTACTAAAAAGGACGGTACTACTGTTGGTACAACAGTTCCATTTATAAATAATCCTATGGCTTTCCTATTTGATGAAATTAGATATGAAATATCAGGTGTAACAGTTGATTCCACTAAAAAAGTAGGTATTACGACAACTTTAAAAGGATTAACATCTATAACACCCAATGAAACCAATTTACTTAAACCTGCCGGATGGGTATTACCTACGATTGACACGATTACTCCAAATCCAAATGGATATTTTGATTTTCATATTCCATTACGTTTGCTGCTTGGTTTTGCTGAAGATTATAGGAAAATAATATTAAACGTTAAACAAGAATTAGTTTTGTTGAGATCTTCTAACGATAAAGACATTATTAAAGCTGCAGATGCTACTACAGATGCGACTTTAGAATGGAAATTAAAATTAGACAAAATTGTATGGAGAGTTCCACATGTTAAATTGGCTGACGAGCATAGAATGCTACTTTTAAGAAAATTAAAAGCCGATCGTGATATTGTTATTCCATTTAGAAGTTGGGAATTTCATGAGCATCCCAGTTTACCTACTACGGATCGACACACTTGGACTGTTAAAACATCGAATTATGTAGAACGAGCCAGGTATATTATATTTGGTTTACAAACAGGTAGAAGAGACGCCATTACTAAACATGCAGGACAATTTGATCATTGTGACTTGAAAAATATTAAAGTTTATTTAAATTCACAATTCTTTCCATACGACAATTTAAATGTGTCATTCACTAAGAAGAAATACAGTATATTGTACGATATGTACGCGAGATTCCAAAGTTCATATTACGGTAAAACAAATACACCTTTATTACCACCTGACAAATATTTCGATGCCTACCCAATAGTTGTAATCGATTGTTCTAAACAAAATGAATCAGTAAAGTCTTCAAGTGTGGATATAAAAATAGAAATGGAATTCAACGATGCTATACCGGCTAATACAACTGCATACTGTTTAATTCTACATGATAAAATCGTAACATACACACCTTTAACTGGAATTGTTAAAAATGTATTGTAAGAACCGGTTTTGTTTCATTCCGCGAGTATAAAAGCAGAGCGTACAGACCGCTCCTCATCAGTTTGTTGCCTACTGTTGTATGGGTAGCATCGTATTCAATATGGCTTCTCCTAGTGGTACACCTGAAAATGTGGTAGATATTGAGAAGGAGATATCTGAGTTTTTAGATCCTCAAGGTCACCAGGAAGGAGGTGAACAAAACGTTTGCGGACAACTTCACGCCAGTAATAATGTTGAAGAAAAAGGTAAAAGAAGAAAGACTATACAAAAGAGAAAAAGGGATATTGAAGATAATATTTCTCCAAACATATTGAGTGAGGTATTTTTGCGAATATTTTACCCAATCTCTTCCAGTTTGGATAAAAGTGTTTTAATCGGTGTTATGAAATCTACAGATTATTCCCCTACTGTAATTTTAACTCATGGACCCAAAATGATTTTGTTTACGGACAGTGCTTGGGAATCGTTTATGAAACATTTGCATCTACTAGAATGCTATTTAAGTAGTAACATGTTTGGAAGAAAGACAAGAGTAGGACTTTTGGATTCAAATGTGGAAATTGATATCATTAAACAACGTGGTGATCATCAGCTACGGTTTAGAGACACAACAAGACATGATAACAAAATTCAACTTAATCGAGAGGAGTTTTTCATTTTAACTTATGCTACTGAACCTATAACAAGATACTTGAGACAACTGGTGTTTTCAAGTTCGATTATTAAAGATTATCTGGAAGACACTTTAGACAAACAACCGGACGCACCTATATTATACGGACCTGTGGATACTTCTATATTTAATAGAGTTCCTCATGAAGTACAGATGTGGAGACAATTGGAAAAGTACGCTCAACTACATAAGAGATCAGTAAAACAGGAAGAAGAGGAAGATGGAGGAGAAGAATCAAGTGTTAGTGATGAAAATGAAAATAAGGAAAATATAAAGATGGAAACTTAAATGACAATGGTTAGTTTTTAAAACAATAACCAACATTTTGTGGGGTTAGGCCTATTGGGGACGGTGCCCACGTTAAATATACACCAACGCGCCAACAACTGTACGGCCTGGTATAAAAGTAGTACCTACCGTGGTGTGGAAATCAGTTGACCTCCTGACTTCGTAATGAGCAGACGTGTGACCTTCAAAATGGACAAGGGAGAAGAACAACAAGTAAAGTCCAAGCCTGGTATTATTGAGTTTCAAGCGTTTCGTGGTAATGATGATAGATTCATTATAAAAGAACTTGTGTTTTTGGACATGAATACAAGTGTTCCTTATTCGTTTTTATTTAAACCACCATGTTCTTATTCGTCTTTAACTAGTAAAGCCGCTACTACCAACAGATGGATTTCAAAACACTTCCATCATATCGATTGGTATGATGGTTTTACAAGTTACACGGACTTGTATCACATTATGCATCACTTTTCAGACAAGTTTACCAATATTTACACAAAGGGGCTGGAAAAGAAAAGATGGATCGAAGGATTTACTCATGTTCCGGTTAATGATGTGGAATTGGATAAGAATTATCAATACATGCTGGAAACCATATGTATTTGTACAAAAAGCCCAGAACATGATAAAGATAGACATTGCGCTTTGAAAAATGCCTATAAACTCGCCTCTTACCTTCAAAGTGGGGAATTGGGGAGTGGTGGGGGTAACGGAGAGTATATAAGTGGGGAGCAGACAGGGACCTGGCATGAGTATTACTCGAGATTCCGAGACGACAACATCTCCGAGCAAGAAGACGATCTGTAACCTGACCATGGCATCTCACCAGTTCCTTCAGACTTTGGTCGAGCAGTTCAATGCTCACTCCAAGTCAACAATATTACCTGTAAAGAAGTGCTCGGAACTAAAAGACGAGAAGCACTACATAATCCATGCTATGAAGAAGATGGAGACTACAGTTGGGGAGGCCATCTGCTGCAGTCTCAGCGAGGCACCGTTTACTCCGGGGGATGAACCAAAGTTCCAGGTGTACCTGCCCAAGAGATTCGTCCATCTTCTACAAAACGAGGATCTTCGCTCTATTCAACCCGGGTGTCTATACCTGGTGTCCCACGGCTGCACGGGTAGCAATTCTACAGAGTTGACCATCCACATCGCTGACAAGCAGCAGTGTTAGATTTAAGTTTTAATGTTGTACATATGTTGTTGTTGTAATGTTTTATAAATAAACGAATCATAAAAGACAAAAAAAAAACAAAAAATGCAACATATCAATATGTGACAGACTTCACGTATTGATATGTTGCATTTTTTTTTAAACTTCGCGGGTGACCTTGACCTTTGACCTTTGCATTTCACAATTAACCCCACTACTGTAATTACCCCCACTACCGCACTAGGATTCAAACCTGCTTGGATGCGAAAAACGGTCAGTCTGTTGCCAACTAGCAAACGATGAGCACCTTGTACGAGCTTTGCATACAACGAGTTATAACTCACAAGGACTTGTTCCCAACATGTTTACAAGACAATATCCCACTAACAATAAAAGAAGATGTCAAACGCTACAGGAGGGAAAATACAGGGTATTCGGAATACTCCTGGTATAAGTTCCACGATGGGGAAAAGTTTTGTAGGCCTTGTGGCGAGGCCGCCGTCAGAGACCTTCGGCGATTCGTACAGGATGGTGGTATAAAACAATTCGGATTTCTAGCGCCACTGTTTCGATTTGAAAATTACAAGGACACCTGCGCTATTTGTTCCATTCCATTGTATCGATGGAAAAAGTTTAGAACTGTTTAATTGGATTTTCTATACCCCCACCACTATTACCCCCACCACTTTTTCATGTACCTCCAAGCGCTGTGCCTCGGCTTCATTTCTACTCCAGCAGCCAACCTAGCAACATCAAGATGTCTCTGAACGTTAGTTGCGCAAGTTACGAGGAGGTGAGCATCAAGACTCAGCAGGAGCTAAACGACTTGTACAAGGAGTTGCAGTTGATGGTGGCACGAGGCTACCGTATAAACGTGCAGGTTTACGCTTGCAATATACGGAACACCCGGCAGCCAAAGGAAGAGCCTGGACACTCCTCGACAGCTTCCTCACCGGCGTCGATGAAGACCGAGCCAGACAACTTGGACTACTTCAGCTGACTAGCAGTTGTATTTCTTGTCCTAACCATTGTAGAATATGTATATTTTTTCATTATATTAAAGAAATAAAAGAGCAAAAACACCTATCTTGTTACTGACATATAAGCTCAGTAACAAGATAGGTTTTTTTAAAACACAATTTGGATGACCTTGAAACTTCCCCCTCCACTGCTTTGTTACCCCCACCACTTGACTATTGGTGTACATGGCACATCGCAATTGGAAACCTCATTCCATCTTCAACAGCCACATCGACAACATCAACAATGGCAAACCTACCAACAGATGAAAGATGTCCTCACGCATGTTGTGACTTTGTCCACAAGTTGGAGAAGAGGATGCAGGAGAGGGCGATAAGAAGAAAGCAGATCCACTCAGAAAATATCATGATAGTCAACGGCTATCTTTTATTGTTCGGCCTTATTATGGTTGTACTTTTCATACTGTATGGCATAGTCACATGTGTCGGCAAGGTTGCAGAAGAAAACGCTCGCCACCATCAATTGGAAAGTTTCAATGTCACTTTGTAGGTTTTCCTTTTTTTTTAAAACTTCGTTTGGATGACCTTGAAAATACCCCCACTACTCCACCACACCCCCCACCACTTCACCATGTTCCTGCATGAGCATCACATCAACCGTCATTCCTTGTCCGACAAGCAACCATGGCAGACAACAACACCATCAGCCAAGCTGACTCCACTACTGATGTTGGTACAAGTACGGGTTGGACACTGTCGATCGATAGTGTACACTATTTGGAAACAATTTGCGAACGGATGAAGGAAATACTGCGGGACAACCCTGGAATCATAATACAAATGAATTTAAATTATGATTGGTCCCAAGTCAGAATGCAAGGGGACGATAACATCGGTCAACAATCTCCACAATATTCGCCCATGTCCCCGATCTACCCTTACAGCGAGTCTGACGTCGATGAAGATGAGGCTAATGAGGATGTGGGGGACAACGAGGCTGAAGAGGAGTAACCTTCATTCCTTTTTTTTAAAACCCAAATTGGATGACCTTGAGAATTCCCCCTCCACTATTTCCTTTTTTTAAAACCCAAATTAAATGACCTTGAAAATACCCCCTCCACATACTTTTGGTTTACCCCCTCTACTTTTCAATACTGTTACCACAGTCTGTAGCTCACATCATTCCTTGCTTAGCTATCATGGCGGACAGCACTCTTTCTCGAGTTGACTCCACTACGGATGAAGAATGGCCATTTTCCTGGAATGTTCATCTGCAAGACTCGGCAGAAGTGGATATGTTGCATGAGAAATTGGTGTATGTATTAAACGAAAACCCCAACATTGAATGTAGAATGACTATGGATTTCGATGCGACAGGGGTCCACACTCAACCTTCTACTTCCAGCCAGCCTGAACCTCAGCTACAGCCGAAGAACTTTACACATCTTTACACTCCAATACGGCCGGAGGATGTGGTTATCAGCGAGGCAGACTCTACTACAAGTTATATTGAACCAACGAATTGGAAGCTTGTTGTTGACACCTTACACAAGGTCGACTTAATATGTGACAAATTAAAGGAATTGATGATGCAAGATCCTGGTCTTCGTTTTAAAATTGATTTGTTTTTCATCTGGGGAGCACCTGCACGGGGCTCTTCGTCTGACAGCTCTCTAAGTACAACGGATGAGGAGGAGGAAGAGGACGACTAGTTATCTTTTTTAAAACTCCGTTTGGATGGCCTTGACCTTTCCCCCTCCACTGAGTTTATTTAAGGTGCACTCTCAATGACTGCAGCATCATTTCATCGCGCACCTTCACCACAGCAACATGGAGAGTCAACTCAACTACTGTTGCGAACGGAAATGTTTTTCATGGCCGAATGACATTGATGTTGCGGATGGCCTGGCGTGTAGAAAATGTGAAGCTTTTGGTCAATGCATGTGTAAGTGCAAGTCTTGGAAGAAGCCGAAACCGGAGTTGAAGACATTCCATGTGTACCAGATGAGAGGGCATAAGTACACTTGTTGCCCTGAACGTTGCATTGAATTCACATTAAAACAGCTAACTGGCTGCAAATTGTGCAACAATCATTTTGCAGGTTTTTGCAAACATTATTTAGGAGCCTGTCAGTACAGATCAACTTGGCATACAGAAGCACTCACTATCAATGAAATCACTATAGATACACAAGAGTAGTCTTTCTACTCTTTTCTTTTTTAAAACTCCATTTGGATGACCTTGACCTTTCCCCCTCCACCCACCTTAGTTTATATAAACCCCATTCCCACTGACCACAGCATCACTTCATCGTGCTCCCTCGTCAAAGCAACATCAGCTATGGAAAGTAAGCGCATCTCATGTTGCGAGCATAGGTGTTTGGAGATACAAGGCGTTACATATTGTGCAAAGAAGCGTTGGGAGGAAGAGACGGGGACAACCTATTGCTGTGAGGATAAGTGTTTCCTCTTACCAAAGTGGCAAGTGGATGGGCTGGCCTGCCGGCAATGTGAATGCTTCGGATGTTGCAGGTGTAGATGCAAGAACCAACAGCTGCCACCACCGGTACTACAAACTTTCAAAATCTACAAATCCAAATACTTTTATACTTGTTGTCCGCAGCGGTGTATTAAATTTCACTTCTCCAATCTTACCAATTGTCGGAAGTGCTACGGACAACCTGATGGGTGGTGCACCTGTTTTCTGGACTCCTGCCGCTACAGATCGGATTGGTTTACAGATCCGTTGGAAATTGATGAGGTCGCCCAGGAAGCACAAGAGTAGTCTTTCTACTCTTCAACTTTTTTAAAACTCCATTTGGATGACCTTGAGATTTCCCCCTCCACTTCCCCATATACCTAGAGTACACGGAGCCTGACGGTCAGTCACTCGGTGGCTGTCGTGGGGTGCGCATCGGTGTCGGCGCTCTGTAGTTGTTAAGTGTTCAAGGTCACAGTAATATGAAATTGCGGGTGTTGTGCTTGTTCAATGGCCTCTGAGGACTAGTGGATGACGGTTTAAGCAAGGTCATGTCGCAAACTCGAGTTTGACTTGGCACTTTTGCTGTTTCTCATCGCAAATTCGCTCCAAGTCGTCAAGGTCACGTGGACTCTGACTGAAACTCGGAGCGTAGTGCGAGAAACGGCAAAAGTGCCAAAAAATTTTGAGTTTCGGCGTGACCTTGACCTTAACAGTGTCAGTGACGTCATTTTGATGATGTAATGGATGATGACGTCACCAGCATGTCATTTCTGTGACGTCATGGGTGTGACGTCACGGAAATGACGTCATCGATGGTGACGTCATCAATTACGTCATCGATGACGTCATTTTGATGACGTCATGGGTATGACGTCATCGATTGCGTCATCATCGATGACGTCATCGATTACGTAATCGATGACGTCATCGGGGTCATTGACCTTGGCGATGACGTCATCACATTCCTCAGAGGTCATTGAACTGAGCCAGCAACCGCAAAAACACACTACTGGTCGGCCTCGGCAATTTCATTTTTATGTTTTTATCATAACATTTTAAAGCCACTACATAGTTTGCTACAACGTAATGAAATAAAAAAGTTCCTTTTGTTTTAAAATACAGTACACAAAAATACTTCTCATTTAGGTAATTAATGGTCAGATAAAAAGACATTGGACCTTAAGTATAATGCTTCAAATAACTAAAAACAAAGGGTCGGCTAGTCTGAATAAGAGAAAGAAAGTAGGCCTAACACAGGGTGTGCTTTTAAAATACAACCTACGATTTGATTTGAAATAAAATATAACAACCCCAACACATATATACAGTATTAATATTTATATATTTCTTTGTTGCGAACTCCGTGGTAGATGTTCTACACTGTGTATCCCATCCGGACCGTGGTGTAGCGCTGTACCTCTCTGTTGAGATAACCGGAGTGTTTCACCACGCGGAACGGGTGGGAAATCGTGTCAGATACGTCTTCTTAAAAAAATTTTTATCACTAGAATAAAGTAAATGGAAGAAGACTGTAAAGTAAGTGGTATGAAGATAACTACAGTAGCCTACTTAACAAAATTTTGCAGAACTCGCAAAATGACATTATATTTAAGAGATTATTAGGTCACATAAACACTATGTACTGTATTCTAATGTGTGGTAAGCCCCCGCCGTGTCCGTGTCTCCCCGGCCGAGGCCGGCCACTGCCGCCGCCGCCGCGCCGCCCCTGTCGAGGCAGGCCGCTACCGTCGCCGCCGCGCCGCCCCTGCCGAGGCAGGTAGTGTACCCATTTGGCACTCCCTCTGTTTATGGCCTTCGCATCAAACACTCGTCAAACGGTCATTAAACACCGCGGTCACCCCAAGCTGTACCCATTTGACGCTTGTACCCATTTACCACTGTACCCATTTAGCATGCATTCATCTGGGTGAGAAGGGCGTGCATCATTTGCGCATCATGCGGAGAGCCAGGTAGAAGGGATGCTTGTTTTGCGCATCGAGCTCCAGGGGGCTCTCAGTTATATGCATCGTTTGCGCATCGCAGGGTGGTGGAAGCGGCATTATTTTTATTTACAAAGTTATTGAAAACTCATGTCCGTGTTCAAATGGTCTTTTGAATGATTAAACGTGTTTGGCATAAGACATATAAGTTTAAAAATTAGCAAAACAATATTCAACAGAACAGAAATAATGGAAAATAATCTGACACAATATCACGGCCTTGACCCGTACATTAACACTTTTTTTCATGTTTACCATTTGTAGTTCGTTTCTATTGCAACAGTATTTTATGAGTGGTTTTATTCTGAGGAGTTAGTATAGGGGAGGCTGCTATCTACAGTTAGAATGGAGGCAAACTTGCCATAGAAACAATTCGTACAAAACATTTCAGCCTGAGCAATTACAGTAATATAATCCTCACCAAACATTGAAAGTAAAATAAGTAAACACTCAATGTATTAAAAAAAGTTTTATACATTACAAACTTAAATTATTCATGAATGTGCGATACACATGTGTTGCCGTATGTGTGGGGGACGACTGTTTGCGAATTGTTGTCGGCAGGCTGAGGCTACCTGGACGGGAGAGTGCGCAAATGATGCAAGGGGATTAGGCGTGGATTAGGCGACCCTTCGAAATATTTTACAGAAGGATTAAAAAGTGCGCAAATGATGAACGACCGGTGAGGATAGGTGAACCGGTCTTGCCCATCGTCTTCATCAGGTACGGCTGAAAAAATATATGCCACTTTTTCTAGTTTAAATATGGGGTTTATTTTTCATTGTAGCAAGTAGCAGAATAACTTAATGATATTATTCAAAAAATATTAAATATTATATTTCATTTATTAAATATTACTTAATATTTATTGATTATGACTATTTAGTAAGTAAATCAAAGTAAGAGGTAAAACAACCAAGCATTAAGTAGAATTGCTATTAAATTTTAAAACAAAATAATTAGCGACAATATTTAAAACAGCTGTTACAGGACCGCGTGGGACGACGGCCCGTGAGGGGCGCCGTACGATGATTTTCTGTACGAGTCTAGTCAAGGTTGAAAGATAAGTGTATGAGAGCATTTAACCCCTGCCTAGCAACCAGAAACATAAGCATTACATCTCGCTAGGTTAGTTGAGGTTTTGTTTGTAATGAACAAAAAAATATTTTTTCACATGTTTAAAATTTATTGAATTGTGTAACTTAGTGTGATGAAAAATATCGTTCGTAACTCGGCCAAAAATGTTTTGCCTGCTCTCGATCGTTTCAAGTTCTCGAAAATCTCGAGGCCGGCAAAACCCCATTTTTGGCCTTGCAATGAAATATAGGCCTACTATTACTTTCCCCCATAAACAGGAAGTTTTGTCAAAATTTTAAATTCTTTATACTTTTTTTATCCAATAAAATAACTTTAACTATGGAATGTAGAGGAATTTTGAAAACTAAATGAAAAAACTATATATATATTTTTTAAATTAAAATCCTTACTTCCATTTCCGATCATTTACTTTCATTATTCAAATAATATAGGTAGGGTCTAAGTATGTAAGCCTTACATTTTCAAATTTAATCGCTTCATAATTTTTAGTTTTCTTAATTAAAATGACCTCTTTGACCATTTAACTCACGAGTTAAAATAAAAACCTGTAAGAAAGGTAATCATTGGCAAACCTTAAAATGCTATTATTCTATCATGGCACTGGTCGTGGTGGTAATTGAGTTAGTTCATGCGGTTTTGAATACCGGTATCAAATTAGCATATTTATTTATCACAGTTAAATATATAATATTTTGGTCTTGAACTATTTTATATTTATCTCAGTAAAACAACTCACAAATCTTTGATTACAATTTTCTAAACATCAGGTATTAACAGCATAGTTTGCAGTGGTTTGGATTCCAAACCACTGCAAACTATGCTGTTTAATTTTTAACTTTGGTGGTATTCCAAACTTTGGAATACCTTTAAAACAGTGCCCGAATTTTTCTAGACGCAAAGTGAAAGCTATTGTGCACAGTAGACTGCTTGAGGACAAATCCCGGCGTCTCTGAAAATGAATAGGCTAAAGGTAGGTACCGAAATATTTCTAATTTCGGGAATAGGCCTAAGTCTGTTCAAAATTCAACTGGCATACATTTTTTATTTACTGTTTTGTATTTGTGTACAGTTTGGTTCCATTATAAAGATTTCACGTAATAAAAATAATGTATAATACTTTTTTTTTGCGAATTTCCCTATAGGGAATACACTATTACGGTAGTAGCCATGGTAAGACCTAAGCCCGGGATCATATTACTTTTTCATTTTGAGGTCCCCAGAGGCCAAAAATACCATTCATTCATTTTCAGATATATCTATCTATATACCTAGGGTTTATCTACCAATGGTCACAGCTCAAACTTCATTCTCACTAAATACAAAATTAAAACGGTTTGAAACACACTTTTATTCATCACAAAAATATAATTTAAATATTTAAAAAAATGTTTCAAAAAGGAGGCTATGACTGTTCTCAACAATCATGACCATCAGCTGATGACCTTGACAATACTCAATAAAGCTGTCATCAAGCAGCCTGCTGCACGCAGCTCAAAATCTTATTAAAAAGACCCTCAAGAACCACAGTTCCCACAAAACATAGCATAAGGTTTCTTTTTATGTCACTTAAATGTTAATTTTTAGCTAAATACACTTAAATAATGACAAAACTTTCATAAAAGTTCGTAATTAAATTTGTTTTATACAGGGTGTCCAGCTTCCACCTTTACAAACTTTTTCAGGTTATTAAGCATGCCAAAACAAACAGAAAAATCAATAAACATATGTCCGGAAATGCTTCGTTAAGCCGCTAGCCGCCATTTTGTTTTTTACACTTAAGAATTTTTATTTCCGTAACGGGTTGTTATATGGAGTTCAAATTTGGCATATAGCTTAATCACACCAATGCTCATTTTTAGAAAAAATATTATTTTTTTCCGATCAATATTTTCAAAATGGCGGCCATTTTAAATTTTTAAACTCAAATATCTAAAAAACAGTAAATTTTATAAAAATTTTACTAGACACAAAAAAGTTGACAAATTAAATTATCTAAAGATTGATACCAAGTTTGTAAGGATCCGACAACAAATAACGGAGTTATTGAGATTTTTCTCTTAAAATAACCTAAATTGGCATTAACCATAGTGCAAAATCAGTGTTTTTCTACAGGAAAACCACCATAACTCCGTTATTTGTTGCCGGACCCTTATAAACTTGGTATCACTGTTTAGATAATTTAATTTGTCAACTTTTTTGTGTCTAGTAAAATTTTTATAAAATTTGCGGTTTTTGAGATATTTGAGTTTAAAAAATTAAAATGGCCGCCATTTTGAAAATATAGATCGGGAAAAAATAATATTTTTTCTAAAAATGCGCATTGGTGTGATTAAGGTACATGCCAAATATGAAATCCATACAACAACCCGTTACGGAAATAAAATTTCTTAAGTGTAAAAAACAAAATGGCGGCTAGCGGCTTAACGAAGCATTTCCGGACATATGTTTATATGATTTTTCTGTTTGTTTTGGCATGCTTAATAACCTGGAAAAGTTTGTAAAGGTGGAAGCTGGACACCCTGTATACAGTACTTTGAATTCTAATCTCACTTTAATGGATCAAAGTCATTGAAATTTGATCAAAGATGGCTCAACTTTGATCCATTACCAAACTGTGTACAGTATTTTGTATGGATACTGTGTAGGTATTTTGATATGAATTCAAAATATATGAAAAATTAAAAACCACATTTGATAACCTAAGTCTTCATCTTTCATTTCAAATCACTCCAACTTTTATCCAACCTAAAATAAAGCTGAAAAATTGGAGCAGGTGAAACACTGCACAATGAATTTTTTACAGGCGAGACCTCCAACACTGAAAGCCTCTATTAGCAGAAGCTGAAATTGCTAGGTGCGCAAGCTTTGAACATATCCAATGAATAGCATGTATTAATTAAAAGCCTACTTTCCACGACCAAATCTCCGTTCCTCACCATTATCTACCTGAGTCTTGGTCTCACACAGGGGTGTATTTACATATGGGCTAAATGGGCTACAGCCCAGGGCGGCAGAATTCTGGGGGCAGCAAAATTTGAAAAACTACATTTTTAGGCTTCAAATTAAAAAAAAAAACTCAAATTATTCGAGGCGACCATTTTTTGGAAGAATTGTAAAAAAAAAATGAGAACCGAGAGTGACTATTTTTTAAGCGAGATCATAATATCTTAGCGCAAGGGGTCATTAAAGAGCTTTAAAGAGGAGGTGGGAGAACTCAGCACTACGTTGATTTGTCACGGTAGCAATCCACGCGTTGGCGCAAAGGAACCATCTCACCACCACCGAGCTGCATTGCATTCAGGGTGGATGATTTTAGGTTATGTCAGGTTATGTGTCAGTGATAATTTTGATACTGCTATTGACACTATTGTTACTTCAAACTTTAACGGGAAACACATAAATAGCCGTAATTTAGCTATTATGTGCACTTTACCTCATTTTAAATACTTTTCTAGATATGGTTTTGTATCTAGAATAAAATTAAAATCACTATGCCAATTTCTTATTGCTACACTCAGACTGTAAACAATTGTACATTCAGGTTGCAAACAATCTAAAAAATTCTAGCTTTTTTAAGTTCCGAATAATTAATATTTTCAGCTTTTTATGTCCCCACCCGTCGAAATAGCATAGGAATTGAGGCAATAATTGTGGATATAAATTATGAAATTATGGCTGGGGAGGAGGCGGCACTTTTAGAATAGCCCAGGGGCGGCAAATTTCCAAATCCGCCTCTGGTCTCACACGTGCTAAAGTGCAGCAGCGTTTCTTTATCCACAGTGTTTTACACTGAATGCTAGATATTGATTCTCGCCCTTAGTATAAGGCTATGCTTGTAAACAATGCGAAATGTATTCAGGTAGTTTCAGCAACATTCACTGTGCCTGACCTTTTAGCCCCCTCTTAATGAGTGAGGCCGAGAATAGGGAGGATTCCGTTGGCGCGCGATTAAAATATTATTTTCTTTTGCTTGCGACCCAAAACAAACCTAAAACCTCTTGCGCCCCTGGACCCGGGACCATTTACAAATTTGGCCCTGGTAGTGCCTTGTGCAGCTTTCCTACCAGGTCCAGGTCCATAAAATTATGGAAGTGAAAGATAGTCTGTGTTTTTATTCACTTTCCTGATTTTGATTAAGTCCTTATGGATTCTTGCTGCAAACTAAATTTTAACTCAGAAAGTTATAATTGAAAAAAATATAATCAAACAGTAATATAACGACCTATTAATAATTTAACTTTATTTATTTTTTCAGCTTATTATTTACATCCGTGTTCAAGGTCAGACCCCAATATAAACCAATGTCTTACATACGCTGCCAATCATCTTGCCATGAACTTCAGGAGGGGTGAGTATTTGAAAAATGATTTCACTAAAAAATTACTTTTTATGTAGTAGGAAAGTTATTCTTTTCTTCTGTTCTCATAACTTTCTGGCAGAATATAATGGATCATCATATAGAATAATGAAATAATATCTGGACTGTATCAATTATGAATGTTCCATTAAACAATTTTTAATTGTTTAAAAAAGTTTTGTGTACTAATGAATTGGAATTAGTTGCCACAAAGTAATATTTATTAGTTTTTGCTACGTAGCTTTCCCAATTTCTGACACTACTCCACAAGTAATAGGATTGAAGAAACTATATACGGTATCTGTTATTTTATGTTTTATCACAGTATATATGCGAAAATCAATAAGCATTAAATCAATGTAATATATTTTTGTTATTGGCCGACTTTCTGTGTGTAGGTATTCCCGAACTGGGGGTGACGGAGGTGGAGCCTATCACAATAGATGAGATCAACCTGGCCCTCGGCTCCGGCCCCGACGGCTACAGGGCCACCTTCCGCAACATCGAGGCGTTTGGTGTCAGCAACCTCACCGTCACCGGTGTCAGGTGAGACACCAATGGAGTCTCACAGTGTGTAATGAGCAAGCCCAAAACTGTTTCTCTGAAAAGTGGGATTTTCTTTTTTAAATTGTTATTCCTAGTATCACAACTATGGTAACTGTTTGTTGGGGGATGGGTATGGTGGCAGACTAGGGTGCCTATATTATTGATCTCCCAGCCATCCATGACTGCTCTGTGATATTTTTGTTTCCAACGAACGAGTCTTTCAAAGTGGAATTGGAAGTCGAAGAAGATATAGCTATTCTTTGTTTAAAGTTCAATCTTAGTGATGGTGAGTTTATGTTATTGTTTAGTAAACTGTTGCGAACATTTTTCATCACTGATTAGTAAAACAAATTGACGACATTTCGTGATCTGGAATCTGCGTCTTCAGGTGGAAGAAATACCTAGATCATAATAATGTAAGTAAAAACACAACAGCCAAACCTGGAGAAGTCCATAACCAATCCTGAAAACAGAAAAGGCAGTCACAAAATTAAATAAAACACAAATAAATACAAAATACACAAAGCTTAAACAGGAAACTGTGAAAGCAGTCAAAAACAAAGTAACAAAAATTAAAGTACAAGAAGTTTGCCTGTTGTGTCTTGACTAACTTTGTTATGTTCTGGGTATTTCTTCCACCTGAAGATGGGATCAGATTCCAGATCCCAAAACGTAGAGAATTTGTTTTGATTTTATGAATCAGTGATGGAAAATGTTCTCAACAGTTTACTAAACAATAGCTAGCTCACAAATTTTGCAAGAGTCCAAGTCCTTTATTAGTATGGTTATAGATGTGAAATATTAATAATATTTTGGTATGTTTATCATCAAAGATAACTGTTGTAGGCAGGTTGTGGTGCCCCTGACATATACCGCTGGTGTTTAGTTACTAGCCACTTTCAATGTGGTCCCCAAATTTCTTCAATGGGAAAATATAAAAACACCTGTTATATACTGATATACTAACATGTAAAAGACTGATGTTATTTGATAGGTACAATTTTACTTGTTTCAGAACTCTATGGTCTTGATAATAGTAAAATTGGCATTACCTATTAGACAAAATCTTTATGGAGCCAAAGAATAATTTTTTTTTTTTTTGCCAAAGGTTTCTCAATACTTTGGAAAGCTCAGTGCCTCCATGTGCGACTGCAGTGTTGGACTGTGTTACCCTGTAACTCGCCAATAGCCAGATGCCTTACCCACTCTGTCATGGATATTAAATGGAATTTGCGACCTTTAAACAAGATTTGGTTATTGTTTTTAGATTTGATAGACGTTGATAACAAAACCTATAAAATAATAATGTCTGATAGTTGTTCTATCGCTTTTAGCGAATTTCCCATAGGGAATAAGCTATTACCGTAGGTCTCATGGTAAGACCTAAGCCCGGGACCATGTTACTTTTTTCGTTTTTAGGTGCCCGGACCAAAAATAATAGTTATTAACATTTTTATATATATATGTACATCTCTACCAAATTTGGTAGAGATGTGTAATCCTACGTTTATTCGGATGAGTTCGTAAACCAGACATATCGACCTACCGGAAGGGGTAGTTTTGGGGGGTTTCGTACCTCAAAAAATGGGGTTTTTGCATTTTTCATGTGCAATTTTAAAAAATTTTAAATTTTCACTTGGACCATTGGATTTAGCTAAAAAAACACACAATTTAGTATCTTGAAGCTTTGCTCTATCTCCATTGGTTACCTAGATATTAAAAAGTCTAAAGACAAAGTACATTGTATTTTGGGGCTCCAATGTTAATCTTATGGAGAGTAAGAATGTGTTAATATTTCACTTATTAAGCAATATTTTTGGACGAAACTTGGTATTCAGCTTCATTTGGTTGAGATTCATCCATTTATGGTAAAAAATCTTGGTTTTTGCGCTTATCATGGCAGCAAACCTGCATACTCTTTTCCCATGTTAAATATATGGAGAATAGGGAAACTCCTTTAGCAATGGACAGATATTAATGAAACTTAGTATATGGCTTCATATGGTCGAAATAAATTTTTTGTATGCTAAAAACCTACTTTTAGTGTTCCCCATGGCAGCATACCTGCATACTCTTTCCCTATATTTATCATAAGGAGAGTAGACATTTATTTCTCTATTTTTATGAGCATGTGATGATATTTGGTTTACGGGTTTATTTGGTCAAAATTAATATTACTAATTTGGAAATTCGCTGAGTACGAAGGTCTGCTGCGACAGGAGTTATTTCTGTGGTGCGGTTATCATTGAGGCCCAATATCACATAGTTTGATTGAGTAAATGGAAGAACTAATATTGGGTCCTAAAAAGACGACTCTCACCAAATATGACATTATTGCGTCCAGTTTGTGGTGTATTTCCATATAAATAAGACTTAGTGGACAAGTTGTTTATTTTTTCAGCCAACACTACTCAACAGTAGACATGTTGTGTTGTACAGGTCAGACCTGAACAGCCTGCAGTTCCAGCTTGCGTTCTACATCCCCAAGATCGCGGTGAGGGCCAACTACCGCAGCTCCGGAGTGCTGATCATGGTGCAGGCTACCGGTGGGGGCGACTACTGGGGCGAGTACGGTACGTCACACTGCTCCACCATCATTACACAAAATAATGAGTTGTACACACGAGGTGTACGTGTATTTTAAATTACATTACTTTTTAGAGTTTTGGAAAGTAAAGTTACTTTTTCGGAAGAGAAATCTACTCTTTTTTGAAAGAGGTTGGCAGGCCTCTTTTTGCCTTACTTTGTCCCGTCCACTTAGACTATTGATCTGTGCATGGAACGTATTAGACAAAGTAAGGGGGTGAGCCGCTACAGTAAAGTGAATGATACTGATAAAGTTCATTGGCAAAACGCGGATTCGAACCCACGACATCGCTGCCATGGTCCCGAAGTCTGGCGTGCAAACCACTACGCCACCGACTCACCCTAATGTTTGTAAGGAAATAGTAGGTTTCAGTGGAATACTTCGCCTGCAAATAAAAGCAGAAGAATGTTTTTATTTCCTTAGCAAATGGCTCAGATTAATGAAAATAATAATGACAGATCCACTAAATTGTAGACAGCACTGATTTGTGTTATTACTTTTACTCCAGAAAAGAATTCAAGAACTTAATTGCTACTAACTTTTTGTTTCAAATTGAAAAAAATTGTTTTGTTTTATATAAAAATAATTTATTTATCCCCTTAAGTATTATTGTTGCCCATAACCTTGGTATAATAAATAAATAATCCAAAAACCATCCTAAGTTTTGCAATAATGATTAGAAGTAGTTACTTGGTGTTACGTGGTTAAATATGAGTTACTTGGTCAAACTTTATTTATTTGATATGTAATTTGATACAACCCAAAATTACAATAATTAAATTTGTGAGAAACCTCACTAAACAATTGAATGTGGCTACTTTGAACCGACCATGACTACCCGTGGATGTGGATGCTTTTGTGTAGCATATAAAATTATACTAAACTAGATTACGGAAGTACATAGAGGATTTCTATACCATAGGAGTAAGCTAGTGGGTAAGAATAAAATTTTCTTCATGTAAAGTTCAGAGAAAATGTTGGTATAGAAAAGTACTACAAAATTTCTGAGCCATTGCTTGGTTATATTACGTGGCACTTCTAATTTCTCTTTCACGTAAGGCCTCTTTTATACATCGCGTCTTTCGACGCGCGTAATATAAATGCATTGCACTAGATAGGAGCATTTATGGAGCCTGACGCCCGCCATGCGTCATCCAAGGTATCTTTTATACAGTGATTAAAACTACGCACGGCGGGTACGCACCTGACGAGCGCCCGACGCGCATTGCTAGACGCGATGTATAACAGTGGCCTAAGTTTAGTATTTGATGATCGTATATTATTTAAACCAGACATGCATTTGTAAATGGACATTCATTGACTTCTAATCTATGTAGTCAAGTACTTACTTATCAGGTGTAAAAGTAATTAATGCCTTTATTAAAGTGTAAAGGTAATTTGTTTAGTAGTTATAATTTTTTTGCTCGTATTTTGTAATTCATGAGATTATAAAAATATTTTTCAGGGGGTGTTCGTGCAAAAGTATACTTTCGAGCAAGTCCTCAAGATGTAAATGGTCAACAGTACTTGAAGCTAGAAGACCTTAAAATGGACTTCAGTGTGAAAGATTTACAGATGGGAATCCAAAATGTTCACAATGGAAATGCAGTACTAGGTATGTTTAGTTCATAGTTACAATTTAATGATTATTTATTTATTTAAAGGCTAGTCATTCATTTACTTGGCAGTTTTTTCATGTAGGAGGGATATGGGTTTATTAATGAGTAGCCTATATTAATAATGCTCTGGAGTGCTCAAACATGAATTTACTGTCAGGAGAGTTCTCTTTTTTCTATAATTGTTTAAATTTCCAGGAATCCTTAACAAGGTAGATAACAGTTCATATACTAATATTCTTTTAGGGGAAGTTATTTTTTATGAACAAGTATACTTAAGAACTGACAATCTAAAAATTCAATATTAGAGCTGTTTCAGCACTTTTTCAAATTGGTCAAATGATGAATTAATTATCATCACATATTAATATAAACTACCATATGACAGATTTAAATTCTTGTATTTGGAAAATAGAAAGTTTGATAAAATGCCTCATTAAAATCCTACATTTTTTTAGATGCACTACTAAACAGAGTTCCACCAACCACTATGAAGGGTCTCTTACTCTGGTTATTAAAAGCTGTCTAACCAACTCCATCATGAAATTTTGGCTGCTTTTTTACAGTTCTGAGGGGGTATTTCTTACTGTAATAATAAAGTTTACAGTATCTCAACTGTCGTCAATCCAACTAGTTTAGCGATGACTAGTTTTGGAAGCAAGGTCCCATTGACTTAAATTTTGGACTTCTTTGGCCAGCCACATTATTTTAAATCTCAATGTTTGAATATTAAGTTTTTTTGCGTTCAATGTATCTATATTTAAAACAGAATGGTAAATAACACCTTTGGCCTGTTTGTTGAGACTTTTACTGAGAATATTTACATGGGAGTTGTACAAAAACAAACTTTATAGGTCCTATATTAGCAGGTTTTATTTGTATTTCAAAAACATTTATGTTAAATTGGTCAAAAATAAAAAATAAAGCTTTTTATGGAGATTTTACAGGGGGAAAAAGTTAAATTTTTGAATCATATAGACAGTTTGTCTGAGACTTCCACTGGACCAATTTATTTGCAGTTTGTACCAATTAAACGCTAAAAATTTATAGATTAGCAGATTTGATTTACTTTAACATTATCTTACTTCCTTATATTACAAAAATCTAAATTTCCAAACCCTTGCAATGAATTTTTATTACAATCTTTCTATCAGCTGATAGTAAACACACGATGTATTAGTTTAAATAAAGTAGAAGAGCAAACTTTCTCAAGAAGGATTAAGTTTGCTTTATTGTGGCCAGTCTCTAAAAACGTATATAGTAAATTATATGAATTATTCTTTTAAGAAAAAAATACTATTTAAACTACGGTACTCAATTTAATAGTTGGTGGGTTAAAAAATAAATAAGTTTTGTTTGTAAATTGGTTAAATCTACTTAATAGATTTAAACTTTATCATAATGACGGTAATTATTTGCATTATTTGACGGTAATATAAATGCATTGCACTAGATAGGAGCATTTATGGAGCCTGACGCCCGCCATGCGTCATCCAAGGTATCTTTTATACAGTGATTAAAACTACGCACGGCGGGTACGCACCTGACGAGCGCCAATCTCGATTTGCGACTACTCTCGCAAATCTGAGTAAGCTTACATCAGATTTTTAAATGTAAATTAGATGATTAATGGGAAAGAAATAGCAATTCTAAAAAGAGCATTTTATACATGTTTCCAACCATCTGCCAAGTACTACACTCACCATGATGAACTGTATCCGTCGAATATCGACGGGCAACGACTCGTATGTGTAATTTTAACGACGACACAATGTTCATCAGTGGACACAACTTCGACATTTTAGTATTAGGAGATTTGATAATGGGACCTTACTCCCGAAACTAATCATCGCTGAACTAGTTGGATTGATGACGGTTGAGGTATTGTAACCTTTATTACAGTCTGAAATCAATTCAGCAGGCAAGCAATTGTGAATAAGGTATTTCTTAGTTATGATAACAATAAAGATTATTTTATTTCATTTCAGAGGCTGCTCTGAACCTCTTTATCAACTCCAACGCCCAGGAGCTATTGAGAGAAATGAAACCATCCATAAAGAAAAAACTGTTAGTCACTATGAGGCATTTCATCGACAACCTGTTCGACAGAATCCCATACAACTACTGGATTGTAGACTGATCTGCCTCTATTCCTCTCCTTCCTATTTCCTACTCTCATATTTATTACAAAGTTTTATACTGAAGCCAAAAAATAAAGTTTAGCATTTTTATAAATAAGCATATTTATTTGTTACCCTTTAACCAAGACAAATTGGACTGATCTTCAATAAGCTTGCAAATTCGTTTATTATTGTTTTGCTTAAGTGAAATAAAAATTGAAAACTACTAAGAAAGTTGCAAACAAACCCTGGGCTGGAAAACCAAAATGCTGGTTAAAATACATTATACCAGGAATGATCATAAAAAGCACCAGAAAAACAACTACGTATTCCTTAAGATACACTGTCTAATTTTGGTTAAGGGATGAAATAAAAGCTAATGCATTCACAAAAAATATTTTATCATAAAAATCTGAGTAGAATGGGAAAAAATAAAAATTTACTATAATTAAACATAATCATCGATGGAAGTGATGGATTTGTTTGTAACTCAAACTTTAATGCATGCGAGTTATTCCATAAAACTAAAATACTGATTAATCCGATCGGCGCAGGGCCACCCCGAGGGTGAGGTAATGGGCGCCCGTGGCGAGGTTTTGATCTGCGCCCCCTAAATTAATTGGCCTAGGTATCTTGTGTGAACTGTAATTTTAAATTGTAGTCCAAGGAAGCATTAAATGAGATGCATGGTTAAATTTTCAATGCTGTTAGTTTGAATAAATTAATTTAAAAATAAATTTAAAAAAAATTATTTTTACTACAAAAGCTTTGTTGACACAACCATTTGTTGACAATACATGGTCTGGGTCTGGTAGGGGCCTACGAAAACTAACAAGCCTACATACATTTTTGGTCACGTGACCAGATGCGGTCGAATTTCAGCTGTTAACTCTATTTAAAAGCATTGCAATAACCTATACTGATAGCATAAGTTATTACGTGTAGTTTTAAATATAAGTCAATTAGGTCATGAGTGTTGCATATCATTTTAATACTCATTAAATTTAGAATTTAATGATACTAATAACATTCTGCTTTACAAAACTTAAAACTAACTTTTTAAGTAAAAAATTGAAGCTCGACGCGATGTATAAAAGGGGCCTCAGTCACTACTCATTTATAACTAGTAAATATTTTACATTTTAATTTGATCTAATAAACAAAATTATTATTGAAAATATTATGAAAATTGTTATTGAAATATTGTTTCTAGAGTATTTATTGATACAGTTTAAACAATTTTTGTGAAGTATTTGAGCTTTTGCTTTTATAAAAAGGGGATTCCCCCTCGGCCGGATCACGGGGCGGCCCTGGATCTGCGGTTAAGGCAGGGTCCCTACTGTGTATAACAACATAAGTAAGAAAATAAACGGTATCAGAAAACTGACACATCCCAGACTGCAATGAAAGTTTACAGCAAGTTTGCAGATCAATATCTGCTGCAAACAAAAATGTTTGCAATAAATATTCATTGATAATATGAAAGTGTTTTAAGCACTTCCCGCGAATATCAAAGTTTACACTTGTCGCACTTACGGAAAGTTTTCCAAGGATGTTTACTCCAAATTTGCGACGCATGTTTGCAAAAAGTGATCAACGAATGTTTTTAAAGAGTGATCAATGAATGTTTTCCAAAAGAGATCAACAAAAGTTTGCTATAAGTGATCAACGAATCTTTGCCTAAAGTGACCAGCACATGTTTGCCAAAAGTGATAAAAAAATGTTTACCGAAAGTGATCAACAAATGTTTTTAAAGAGTGATCAATGAATGTTTCCCAAAAGTGATCAACACATAATTGGCAAAAGTGGTCAAAGAATGTTTGCCGAAAGTGACCAACACAGAATTGCCAAAACTGCTAAACCTATTCTACTTTCTCCCAACAATATAAAATATTCCCTAAAGGGGAATTTGATAAAAGGTGTTAAAAGCCTCCAAATAACAATTTACTGATGCCTCAGTCAGATAGCTATCAGCTGAACATCACGAGTTTGAGTTATCGTAGGCCCCGGTTTGACTCTATGCACAACTGTGACTTTTAACAACGTACTGCGTTTGCTGCTAAACAAAAAATATAATTTTCTCAGCAACCACATGATGAAGAGCAATAATTAAAAACTAGGAATCGAAATTCGATCACAATTTCAGTTGAAGCTTAAAAACATTTTAGAACTAAAACACCTGTTCTTCCTAATTTTTAGCAGTTGTTTTTACAACAGCTGTCTAATGATTCATTCAATTCTTCTTTCTCCATTAAGATTAAAGCTACGTTTACACGAGGAAGAAAAATTGCGACAGTACTTGTGCGAGAATTGTTGCACAGTCTAAACACTTATTCTGGAGAGTCGGCCGCGAGCTGGTCCGCGAGCGCTTGCGCGGGCTGCTGTCACGGATTATTGCAACAGTTGGCTGATATCACAGAGTAAAAACCTTTAAAGGTTCCTTACTCTGTGCTGATATCCATTTACATGTGAGAGCTCTCTATGCAATTTTGACTCTCGCAAATGGTCTTGCGAGTCAGTGCGATGCCGTCTTCCAGAATTAAAAGAATATGCTACTGCACTTGGAATTTCTGACCATTGGAAGATAGTTGGGCAGAGCAGGATTTACATATGGACTAAAAGTGCCATAGCCCAGGGTGGTAAATTTTTGGAGAGAAAGTTAAATATATGTGTATAATAAACTAGATACTGGAGAAATATTTTATCACAGCAGTAATTTTTTTAATCCTTTTGTTGGTAGTAAAATGCGGTTTTATTCTAGAGAACATGTATATAATATAGGTTAAGAGAAATAATAAACCGTAGGCTAATAGTACATGAAGAACGGGGACGTGGATAATTTGTCTTGCGATCACTTAGCGAGGCAAGACGCTGTGCGCCGCCCCGTAACGGGTGCGGGACAAGGAAAAGTATATACTTATATTACTAGTTATATTAATATGTACAATCAATATAATAATAGTATAGAATCATGTCAAAAAGTATTATGGGAGTAGCCAAAAAAAGAGCTATGGCATTGCTAAACTAAACTTGTAACCTTACAAATATGTTCTTTTGTTGCAAGTATTTTAATTTCGATTATTGGTTTAAGACATGTATTTTATCAGAATATTACCAGATGTGTTTAGTGTAAAAAAACATTATACTGAAAAAACAATTGGAAGGGTAATTTCACTTCCTTGCTATAGTTTGCTAGTAATTTTATTACCTGATTAATTCAAATATATGAGTAAAATAATTATTTAATTTTAAGGATACTTTGAAATATAACCTTAGAGCCTAAAGAATCGTAAACATTCTTATTGTTTGAAAACTAATAAGATTTTAAAATTAATTAGGCCTAGCCACCCTTCAATTTTTTTAATGAAAGCTTCATTGTAAGTTTGTTTTAATACAGTAATAACAAGTAAAGCACAAAGGAAAACTAAGTAAATTAATTAATAATAATTTATTGATTAATTATTTATTGAAAATACATTACATAATTAATTGCTACAGGTATATACCCTAAACAGGAATTTTTAAAACAACAAATTAACAAACAGTCATACAAAAAGATTAGTACAAAGAAAAACAAGACACAAGCAAACAATATTCATACAGACAAAAACAAAATGGATACATGTTCTAAAAAAAATAACAAGTAAATAAACGAGCTAATTTAACAAGCAATTAATACAAAATTAATAAAATTATAACAAGTAATAATATAAATAAAACGAAACATGGTTTAAGCGTGGAATAGAAAAATGCACTAGAGCAACTCAAAAAACACTGGCAAACAGTTCAACTAGCACTAAAAGTGTCGCTAAATATCTCCCACTGCTTGATCGGGCGACAGCGCGAGCGCCAGAAGTGAAAGAGTTTATGCATCCCGTTTAGACGTGCAAGTTCGAGTTTCGGACACTTGCACTTCCTACTCGCGCCACCGCTCGTGCGAGAAGCTCCGACACTGCTCGCACACCTGTTTACACCAGAAATTTTCGCTGTCGGATAGAAAACTTGCGCGATTTTCTTCCTCGTGTAAACGTAGCTTAACATTGGAACTTTGAAAGCCTGTGGGGCATAGCCCTGGAGTCTGATGTGAATTAGAATGTGATTCTGCTCATCTACAAGACTATACCTTTCTAACGGTATGCTCGGATTTATCCTACGATGAACACAAGCTGAGAAAAAAGGAGGAAATGAAACATGCTTGCCTATTAATATTAAAAATACTGGAATATTTAGTTTTTTGAGCTTGATTTAATGGTAATTAGTAACAATTATTCCAAGTTCACTGTTTTTTTTTTATTATTTTTTTGAACACTTTACGCTCTATAACTTTTGAACAGGAGTTTTCTTGCAGATGCAGGTGGTGTCATTTATATTTATATTTTAAACATTTGAGTTTTAATTTTAATAAATTACATAATTTTAATGAAATTGTAAAAGCCGTTTTGAAAATTTTTTTTATGTTGTTTGGTAGTTTTTGGGGGTAAACTGCCCTTAAAAATAAAAAAATAAAAAATTGATAAAACGCCTGTAATCATAAAGGATTGCTACCTACATGCCAAATTTCAACAAAATCGGTTCATTGGGGCCTTCTCTATCTCTGTTAACATCCAGACACACACACACGCACAAAACACACACACAAAACTTCTGAAAACAAATTTTTGGACTCAGAGGTCACCAAAACAGATAAATCCACCAACAACTCAAATTCGAAAATTTTGACAAAACAATATTTTCTTCATATACTATGGTACAGGGGGAGAAAGTAAAAGGAACCAAATTAAAATGCAGTATTATCACTTATGATTTACTGAAACAGTTAAAACTAGCACAAACAACAAAATGGTAGGCCTAACATTTTCATACAAATTTACAACAACAACCTAACATATTCAAAGTATTAACATTTAACACTTAATTCAATATAATAATACAATTGCTTATTGCTCTCTGGGATTATTTTATACTTTATTAGATATTGCACTAAAAAAAATTGTTTTAATTATAATGTATATATAATAATTATAATATTCAATTCAACCCTCTCAATTTCCAATAAAGTTTTGAGAGCTAACCTCTGCGCAATACCCCAATTGTCTCATATAAAAGGAAAATAACATTGTTAGCCTCATTCCTCACTTGATTGCCATTTTTACTTTTATGGATAGCTAAAAGTAGGTAGTTATCTATTTGGTTAGGAGTACGAATATTATTGCAGTATTTTAAGACACCATACAATACATTAATATTTACACCCTTAATATTGCACTATTTTGGCCTTCCAATAGAATAAAAACTTACATGCTTTCTCACACATAGTTCAAACTAAACCTAATTTAATTCAATGTTAAACATATGGCAATTCTTGATTCTAAATTTGAACTGACTGAGGGCCGCTTTCCCTGAATATATCTAAAATAAATAATATCAAAATAAAATAATATTAAACATAGGTCAACTTTGATTCAAACGTGAGTTTAATTGACTTAGGGAAAGCGGACCCAACAAGCAGCAACCCTCAAGAGACATCTAGATGTGTTAAGATGGCATAATGTTTGTCTTGAACTTTAGTGTGTAATTCCATTCAAATACACTTATATTCCTAATCCTTTTCTCCTTTTACAATTTTGTTGTATTAACCTGTTATCTAAATTTGACAATACTAATACACTGTGTAGGCTACATTCTAATTGTTTTTTCCCTAACCTTAAATATTTACAATATTTACAACTGACTCAAATTCATATCAACTTTTGTAAAGAATTGTAAAATAAAGTTGAAATCACAGAAGTTATCAGTCTTTGGCATTAAAAGTAACTTATCTTAATAGGAGACCTGCTGGTTATTTTTTTTACGGTATTTGTGTTTCTAAGAGGTTAATATGATATTTAAGCTAGACTTTTTCTTCTACTTTCTTCCTCCCCTCCCAAAATGCGTTGAATCTCATCTAAACTTTTACCTTTAGTTTCAGGAACTAAGATTAAAACAAAGGCTACTCCAATTCCACAAATAATACCGAAAATTCCAAAAGTTGCACCAGATCCCAACACATTCTTTAGGGGAGCAAACAGTTTTGTAACAAGGAAAGCTAGGAACCAGTTAAGGCCTACAGCAATTCCTGTGCATTGCCCCTTGACATCTGAGGCAAACAGTTCTCCAGTCATCATCCAAGGAATGGGACCAAATCCAAGGGAGAAAATGACGATAAATAGAGCAACACTCGCCAGTGGGATCATGGTTATACTTTTGACGTCTGAGCCACCCTCCTTGAGGTAAAAATAAACTCCAAGCAACGCTTGACAGATGCCCATCACTGCTGCAGAGATGAGGAGCAGAATTTTGCGACCGGCTTTGTCAACAAGGAGAGAAGAAGCATAGGTAACGACCACTTGGATAACACCGACAATTATGGTAGAAATGGCAGGGTCCAAAGTGCTTCCGGCAGCTTCAAAAATTGAGTTTGCATAGAATATTACAGCGTTAACTCCAGAGAGTTGTTGGAAAACCATCAATCCCAACGCGACAATCAGGCCTCGGAAAACTGCCTTTCGTGTGAAAATGTCGCTAAAAGATACTTCATTGCCTGCAGATTTTTCAAGTTCTCTCTGGAGCTCATTCACTTCATAGGTGACATCATATCCACTACCGCGGAGTCTCTTGAGAGATGCCTCTGCTTCGTTTCGACGTCCCTTGCTGATCAGGTAAACGGGAGATTCGGGGGCATTGAAAAACATAAGCAGAAAAACTATGGGCATGACCCCGCAGAAAATGGCCAGAGAAGTGTAGGAGACGATAGCTCCTAGCACGTACGTGTACAGGATACCCACAGTCATCATCAGTTGGAAAAAGGAGCCAAGCGAACCTGCAACAAGGGAAAAAATGTTATAAATATGAAAAAGATGTTCGTGGATAAAAATGTGTAAGGTGTTTGTAGTTATTGACAAACTAAATATATTTTCAAAGGAGTATCCAGCATTTTTTGGGGGGAAGGGGTCAAAACAGATTCAAGGACAACACCCTTCCCAGGAAAAATTAGGGTTCTAAGGTTGTAGCTTTTCACAAAATTCAACACACCTCTTTTTTCATAGCAGTAGCATTTTCTTGAATAAATCATAAGGTCAATAGAATTGCTGTGTGTAGTAATTTTCGTAATTGAAAAAAAAAAACTTTTAAACATTGCTATAACTTATAACCTCTCAATTCTAAATTTTATTTTCTCTTTGGCTGTAAGTAATAAGTAGGCTAAATGAAAAGTGAAAAGTAAGGTGATAGCAAAATTATTTGCTAGACTTATTATGACAAATATCGGATGTACCATTGATTATTTTCACTAGTAAAACGTGAATAGAATTCTCATCCAATGCATTTGTTTAGTACAGAAATTTTGAGAGATTCATGTTCGCCGCAGCAGAGGCGCTGCAGTCAAGGTTGTAATTATTCAGATGGTTTTATTTAGTGCTGCATAAAAATCAACATTAAAAACAGAACCCTTAATGATAAAATATTTCATGCAAGGCTAAGAAGAGTGGAGTTTTCATGCAAGATCAAGTGACATTTGATGTTAGTCACTTGAACTTCATGAGCGTTACAGGAGTCGCGCCACCATAAATTGTTTTCAAACACGCCTATGCTATGAGAAGTCTATTCACGTTAGTGCATACAGTCAATGGTTAAAAAACTGAAACTATGAATATTAAATAATGTAATTCCTCCTTTGAATTAAAAATATGTAAACATCTAGTCTTTCCACTGTAAATGGAGTGCTTGCACTTAAATATCTTAGTTATTTTTGTGTGATCAGATAATGTTAATTTACTATTATTATAAATTAATAACCAGTACCTGGGGGACTGAGCTTAAGCTCGGTAAAATTATTACTTTCGTTCTCACACAAAGCTCGTCCGGTCCGCTCACTCGCCCTCTTCATTTCTTATATCTACAGTTATCAGCTGATTTTTGTTCAATTAAAAAATCTCCATAAGGATAAAATGGAAACTTTGAAGGGCTGTAGGACGAAAACCGGATTTTTGAAAGCCATGTGACCAACTCCAATCGATTTCTGGTGGCCAAAACCCCCTTATTCAATAAAAAAATTGGAAATCCTTTCAGCAAAAAGAATTTTGCCCGCACAAACATTGCTTGTTTTCCCACAATAATAATACTTAAAATTGGACTTTTAAGAGAAACAACTGTTCTTCAGAGAATAATTTTATTTGAAGGGTGTTTTGCAGATAAATTTTACACAACAGAAAATCCAGAAAACATAAAGGTTTTCGGCAAATGTCAGCCTTAATATTTCTCTGTTGTTTATTTTGACTGTATCCAAAGGTTGCTGAATTTATCAGTTTTGAATTGAAATGACAATGATTGTGAGAATGATAAGCTTAGTTAATTTTATTGTTTTTAGTTACCATTAGTTATAAAATTACCTCCCTTACAAAAAAAGTATTAAATTGTGTGGTAAACAGTAATGTTTACTAAAAATTTATGTTAATTAAAAATAAATTATTATTATTATTATTATTATTATACTCTAAAACAAGCTCCGTTTGTACGGGAAAACTTTTTTTTGCTCCAAGGATTTTTTATTTTTTTTATTTTTTTATTTTTTTTTTTTATTATGGGAGTTTTGGCCACCAGGAATCGATTGGCGTTGGTCAAATAGCTGGGAAAAATCTGGTTTTCGTGCTAGAGCCCTTCAAAGTTTCCATGTTATCCTTATGGAGATTTTATTAATTGAACAAAAATCAGCTGATTTGTAAAAATCTATATATTAATACGCAAGCATGTTTCGTTTCCTCCTTTTTTCTCAGCTCGTATGCATCGTAGGAGAAATCCGCGCATACCGTTAGAAAGGTGTAGTCCTGTAGATGAGCAGAATCCTATTCTAATTCACCTCGGACTCCAGGGCTACGCCCTACAGGCTTCCAAAGTTCCAATGTTAATCTTATGGAGGAAGGAGAATTGATTGAATCATTAGACAGCTGTTGCAATAGCAAATGCTAGCAAATAAGAAAGAACAGATGTTTAAGATTTAAAGCATCTCAAAACTTTGACTCAATATCAACTGGATTTTTGGTCGAATTTCGACCAGTAGGCGGTCCCTAGTTACTATAAATGTGTTACATCTTTAACCTGTAGTTTAAGAAAACTATACCAAAGTGCAGCACCCGTCGGCTTAGCGAGTGAGCGAAGCGAACGAGCTCGTCTTTCAAATGGAAGAGGGCGAGTGAGCGAACGAGCTTTGTGTGAGAACGAATGTAATAATTTTACCGAGCTTAAGCTCGGTCCCCTGGTACTATGATACTTAATTACAGTACTCTTTTGAAACAATTTTTAGGCATTTTAAACAAATTGTAGAAAGCGCTACTGTAGGGCGTTCACTTATTTATCAAAAAATGTTATGGTTGGTTGATGTCTGCTAGATGAAAATAATGATATATATCATGTTTTTCAAATCACCGACCGTAAAAGTGTGAACATTTAATTTCATACGAAAAAATAGTTTTTGGTGTCGACCGATATTGTGACAGTGGCTGTTATTAGGTTAAATTAAATTAAGTGGCTGTTATTAAGAACCCTTAAATGTTCATTTAAAGGGCGGTCATTGGAATATTTTACACGATCTTAGCTTTTACAATTAAATGTGTCCCTCTTTTTTGTTCCTTAGTCGGGTCCAAATTGAGCTTGGAGATATGTAAGGCGTAAACATCATAAACAACTATTGATCTTGATGAAGTGATCTCACCTCTGACGGAGGCTTCAGCGATTTCACCGACGTACATCGGAGCGATGGCTGAAGCAGCGCCAGTGGCCACCCCAACAATTAGCCGAGCCAAGTACAGCTGCATCGCAGACGACGCGTACGTTATCAGGAGCCTGCAAATGATGGAATGTGTAATGATTATAGTGATTGGATGTGTCACTTAATATTAATCTATATCTTATTTTTAACTATGTGTTCATTTAGTTGTGGTGAAATTTTAATTATTTTGGATAAGCTCTTCTTGTAAGAATTGTGTGGAGTAATTTAAAACAAATGTTTCAGAAACGTGATAAATTAAATTTTTAGAAGATTATATGCTGAGATTTCATTTCAGCTAAGTAACTTCATATTGGATAACGCTATGCCTTTAAAAGTGTGATGTTTATTAGTGTTAGCGAATTTCCCTTAGGGAATAAGCTATTACCGTAGGTCTCATGGAAAGACCTAAGCCCAGGACCATGTTACTTTTTCGTTTTGAGGTGCCCAGAGACCGAAAATAATAGTCATTAAAATTTTTATATATATATATATATATATATATATATATATATATATATATATATATATATGTATGTATGTGTCCCTAGACACGATAACTCTCGTAAAAATGGTCCGATCGACACCAAATTTGGTAGAGATGTGTAATCCTATGTTTATTCGGATGAGTTCGAAAACCAGACATATCGACCTACCGGAAGGGGTAGTTTTGGGGGGTTTTGTACCCCAAAAATGGGTTTTTTGCATTTTTCATATGTAAATTTTAAAAATTTTAAATTTTTATTTTGACCATTGGATTTAGCTCAAAAAAACACACAATTTAGTATTTTGAAGCTTTGCTCTATCTCCATTGGTTACCGAGATATTACAAAGTCTAAAGACAGTACATTGTCTTTTGGGGCTCCAATGTTAATCTTATGGAGAATAAGGATGTGTTAATATTTCACTTATTAACCAATATTTTTGGATGAAACTTAGTATTTAGCTTCATTTGGTTGAGATTCATCCATTTAAGGTAAAAATTCTTGGCTTTTGTACTTATCATGGCAGCAAACCTGCATACTCTTTTCCCATGTTAATCATATGGAGAATAGGCAAACTCTTTTATTTATGGACAGATATTGATGAAACTTACTATATGGCTTTATATGGTCGAAATAAATTTTTCTATGCTAAAAACCTACTTTTAGTGTCCCCCATGGCAGCATACCTGCATACTCTTTCCCTATATCTTAAGGAGAATAGACATTTATTTCCCTATTTATGAGCACGTGATGAAATTTTGTTTACAAGTTTAGCTGGTCAAAATTAATATTAACTTACTAATTTGGAAATTCGCTGAGTACGCAGGTCTGCTGCGACGGGGGGTATTGGCAAGTATCATAGTTCCTCCCAACACTTGAACCAAATTCACGTAAATTCAGAATGATTAAATTTTTTAAAAGCCGATCTGATGATTTTTATTTAAAAGTCAAATGTTCCAAAGAGGTTTCTTTTTAGTTTAGCACTTTTGTTTACCCACAGTCCTTTGGTGTGACATCAGCACACTGACGTACTTTATATGAAACTTTACATAGTATAAGTATCTCACAAATAATTAAATGAGAGCTAATTTAACTACAATATTTGAGTCCTACATGACGAAATTTCATGCATGCCAAAAGCAGTACTAATAATAATAATAATAAATCAACTCCGTAGCAATTCATACTCACTTATAAGTACGATGAGAAACACAAAATACCAAATTTCAGTAAGAGATACTGAACATACATTTCAAAGAAACCACTTCATCTCAAAGCATCTCAAAGGTTTGTCCAAAGTACACTTAAACCATTGCCTAATTTCAATAAATGAACAGGTCATACCAGCTAGCCACGAACGGGATGGAGAGAGAAGCGCAGGTGAGTTTGCGGCCAAACATGTTGCTGAAGTAGCCAGCGGGTAGCGCCCCGACCAGGGCACCCACGGGTAGCAGGGAGCCCACCCACGACCCCTCGGCCTCCGTGATGGTGAACGTGGCGTTGACAAGCGTTTGGTTTTGCTTCTGCACAATGGCTGGCAGTGCCGGTCCAGTCCACGCCAAAGCCGTGCCCGCACAGAATGCACACATGGTAGCTGTGCACACAGAGGATAGGCATAAATATGTTATTTGATCAAATTATTTTGCCAGCATAAAACAGACTTCTAACATTGTGATTCATTTGTAATAAGTTTAAAGAAATCTGGCTTGAGTTGTTATTTTCATTGTTTAAGTGGGACATTAACAAGAGCTCATAAATTTTCTTTGAGATTTTTTAAAATTAAGTAAACCAGCAGTAATTGGTTGAAAATTGTGCTATCTTATTTCTAAATAATGCAGGGTCAGAAATTTTTTTACTGGCACCCAAACTGCTGGCTTGGAAGAAAAGATTTGAAAAATCAATAATTTTTTTTCAAATTACACATTAAAAGTTTATATAATTTTCAAATACTCTGACCATTAGAGAGTATAAATTTGTAAAAGTTATTTTTCTAGGGTGAATGTTTTATTGAAACTTATTGTGATTTATGCTACAAATCTTTAGTATTTTAAGAAGTTTAAAAAGCTTAAAGAGATGTAATTTTTTGGAGTTCTACCTTTTATAAATTTTTATCACCTCACTTATTGCCTTGAAACTGACAGAACTTTTTCTGAATCCCCTTTCTTTTATCGTCAACTTCTCTAATTTTTTGTATGTATTGGCTACTTAAAAATTAAGGCCAAAGTTAAAAACCCACAATTTGTGATTAAGTTAAAGAGCGTATGATGTTGCGCACCTGCCACAGTGAAGATGTACTGCGGGCCCTTGCTGCCCTCCTGCTGGGGCGGCTTGGCGCCCTTGTTGAGCATAGCTTGGGCCGCTTGGTTGTCCATATCGCCCATCACTCGTTACACTGCAAACCAAAACTTTTACAAAACTGCTCGCTAAAACCTGCCTAGTACGAGTCTTCCCTCTCAATTGCTCAAACAATTAGCCGGCAAATCATTGAATCACAACCATTATCAATCAGCTGTTATCTGCGACACCCTGGATCTCGAGATAAGACCTCACTTGTACACACAAGAGATAACACTAGTACAGTGGGTTAACCTTTAAAAGTGTTTTCACTGATACCTTGATTGCTCAAGTGAGAGATAAGAGTAGTGATTGAGAAATCCTTAAAACAGTTCTGATAGAGTTTTAAAATATTTGTTTAAATGTATTCTAATTGTTTTGCATTGTAAGAAATGGAAAGCTGAGGATACATTTATAAAAACACAGAATTGAAATTAAATTAATTGGTAAAATTTATGTTACACATTGAACTAAGAAAATTATTTTTTATGAAGTGATGCTAAAAGTAAAATAATCAAGTAAGAGCCTCCCTCTCTAAAAATTACTTTTAAAAGTATAGCTTACATTTGTTTGTTATTAAAGCATGTTATTAAAGCTTGGCAAGACCTACAAAATAGTTAAGGTGTTCTGATGTCCCTCGTTGTAAGAACTGCTGAATTTTAAGACAAGCAACACAGAAACAAGTGTCAAAATTTGCTACATCCTGCTATTAATATGATGTGGGCTGTACTTAACAAGTCACCACAAGTGGACACTTCATATGTCAGGACACAATCATTGTCCTCAGATGGTTTCCGTGTAAATTTGTGGTTGTTTAGTTGGAATTAAAATAAGATTATTGCTTTAATTTGGACTAAATTTGAATTTGGATTCAAGATGAATTTACTTGTTATTTGATATTACTTAACAAGATCATCACATTTTATTTAATAAAGAAGAAAACGCTTAATTGTGATATTTTTTACTGGACTCATAACTTTGTCAAAAGTAAGATGTACTAAACAGATTCTTTATCAAAGCAGTTTATATTGGAATTTGATTTAACTCTAACTTAATATTCATATCCAAATTGAAACAAAGTTTTGTCAACGTGTTAAAAAGTTTCAAACAAGCTGTTTTTTTGTGGTAACGGTTTTACTGGTGTAGCACTGAATTTTGATAATCCTTTCGCGACTAAAACTACAAAACATTTTCTGAGTATGCACAATCAGCTGAGTGTATTAAGCTAGAGGGAGGGCTTAATTCCAAACAACAATATATAAGGAGCATTTTAATTTTACATGGCTGTTTCTAAGATGAAATCTATTTGCTCACAATATAAAAAGTAGATTGTAGCTGGTCTTATGACAAAATTGCGTCTTTTGTTAGCCTAACGTTTATAGTCTGGGACTTCCATTTATGTCTCATGTGTTTAATTATCGCATCCCCTAAGATACCTAGATAAGTTGAGCGGTTTGAACGGGTTTCCCTACATCAAGTATAATCAATACAAAATGCCAATAACGTTGACAAAAAAATTAATTAGCAGTTAAAAGAGCCTCAGTGGCTGATGAGTCATGGCTGGACTTGAACTGGTCTAACGTTTGTCCAAGTGCAAAAAATACACCATTACAATAGACTATGTACACTAACATTAATAGATTTCTCATCCAATGCTTTTTGTTTGATACCAAAATTTTGGAAGTTTGTGTACGCATTGCCAGATTCGCTGCAATTGATGTTGTTGTTATTCTGCTGGATTTACAGTGATGCAAAAACACTTTACTACAACATAAACATAACCCTCAGTTATGAAATATTCAATCCCTGGTTGAGATGAGTGGTAATACCGACTACCTATCATATAAGTCACTTGTACTTCATGTACGCCACAGAAGATGGCACCACCGTCAATAGGTTTCAAACACGCCTATGCTATGAGAAGTCTATTCACGTTAGTGTATATAGTCAATGCCGTTTTGTTGCCATTTTGACTTCCCATTCTAAAAGCTTACGCAGGTTTCTTTCCTAACAACCTTCGTATTAGCCCAGGTGATAAAATATGATTGATGGTAAGTTGCTAAATGCCATGTTACTTGAGATTGGCGCCTGGTAGGCACTTAAAAGTTTGTACTGATTGTAAAATAGCTTTGGTTACTTCTGCTGCAAGATAAGAAACTCTTACTGCAGCAATTTCAAAATCCATAAAACTGTAAACACTTGAGAGATAAACTAAAATCTGAGAGAAAGTGTTGGGAAGCCATAGATTTGATAATAATTGCTTTCTTTTAAGAAATTGTAACTTATTAAACTAAAACTATCAATAATAAACGCTGGAATTTTAATTACTGTACAGATACAGGAATACAATACCGGTAATTACTATAAGAAAACTTCTCCTTTGATTTTCTTGCAGAAATATTCTTCAATTTTCATTAAACAATGTTTTTTTTAGTGAATAAGGGGTGGCTGTAAATGGAAGTGTACTTAAAGTAGTTATTTGTGTTATTCATATTAATTAATTGTTATTTTGTATTATTTATCTATCATATATTAATAGGCAAGCATATTTTGTTTCCTCCTTTTTTCTCAGCTTGTGTGCATCGTAGGAGAAATCCGCACATACCATTAGAAATGTTTAGTCCTGTAGATGAGCAGAATCCTATTCTAATTCACATTGGACTCCAGGGCTATGCCGCACAGGCCACAAAGTTCCAATGTTAATCTTATGCAGGAAAAATAATAGATTGAATCATTAGACAGCTGTTATAAAAACAACCGATAGAAAAACAGGAAGAACAGATGTGGCCGTTATAAAATGTTTTTAAACTTCTTGGGTTTAGATCAACTGAAAATTTAGTCGAATTTTGATCAGGAGGCGATCTCTAGTTAATATACAGTATAATGTGTTGAAATTAGTAAAATAAAATCAGCTAATTTTTTGTTCAATTTTTCTTTTTATAATTTTGTGTATGCATTGGACCTACATATCATACTGATAATGTACTATGTTTTGAAATGTTTTTATTGGCTCTAAATTCTCTGGCAGAATATGTTTTGTTATGTTACTCTTATTACTGAATTTTTTTTAAATTTCTTTGTTATTTCCAAAAGAATTTCTGTCTCTATAAATTGCATATAAATATTATTATTTCCTTCTACCAATTTTTTTATTTTTTATTTTGTACTAATTCTAAAAATTTAATTTTCTTCATCTAAGATTACTCTTGATTTTTTAATTTGTTGTAAAGTATGATTCTACTCCGTCCTTTGACAGCCAAAGTCTTCCATAAAAATCTCCTCTCAAATTCCCACCGAATTCAAATTTAATTCAACTTGAGGAATAATAATTTTTATTCCATTTACATTGACACAATGTAAAGAACACTACAATACATTTCCAAGAAACATTACTACAGCTAATTACTACAAAGGGTGTGTGAGATAAAGCCATTCAATCTGTGGGTCCTGAGATTGCCCAGTATCTCGGACTATCGCTTGTTTGAGCAACCACTACAATCGACAAGAGTGAGATATTGCGACCTCAAGACTGAAAAGGTCAAATCAGTAGGAGTGTTGTCGCCATTTTATCAAAAACTTGTGCTCTCTGGGCCACAAGGTCATTACAGCCTTAAAGAGCAACTAAGCAGAACTATCAAGGCCTTCTTTTGATTATGCTTGTTTAAAAACATCCAAATTCATGTTAATCTTATGAAATATTTCAACTCTTTGAGGAATTTCTGGAAAAATATAAGGGCATTATTCTGTGGCCAAATGATATTTGCTAATTTTAATGTAATTTAAAAAAAAACAGGATTAGTATCATAAAAATTATCTGAAAAAGCTGTATATTCTTTGTTTATTCATTTTAATTTTTATATGAACACTATTGTTTAATATTTTTTTAAAATTAAATTTAAAGGTATTCTCATGCCAAATGTGTTAATGAAAGATCTATCGATCTATACTACATAATACACATATATATATATATATATATATAATATATATATATATATATATATATAGTTTAAACGTGAAGCTGTTTTTTGTAAACACTACTCCTCCCTTATTTCTGGACGAAATTCAATGTTTGAGATGTCATGAGATTCGTCTCAGTTCGTAGTTTTGCAATAAGGTTTTAGATTTTTTATATTTGTATTCTGAAGGGTATGGGAAGCCCTTTGTGTCCATAAGATTAACATGGGGAAAAATTTTTATTAAATTTTGAATAAAACAGCTGTTTATAGTTGAATCATAAAACACATGTTAAAAGCTAAATAAAACTTTGAATTTTTATGCAAAGGGGCAAGGTTTTATTACAAATTACTCGAGTAAATGCAGCGCATTGCAATGCACAGGTGCCCCTAGTATGTTTAAATTTTTTGCTAAGCCATATTTTTTTAAACAAACAATGATTATTTTCTAGAATTAGGGAGGCCCATCAGGGAGGTCGAAGAAATCGCAGATGTATGTATAGATTGATTGATATGTACATAAAAGCATAGAAAAACTAACCAGGTACAGAAGTCTCACGCAATACTAAATTATGTTATGCGAAATTTTATAGTTGAACCGGCCAGATCATAGGAGCAAAACCGGCCAAGAGACGTTAACAATCTGTGGACCCACCCAGCCGGCTGGCCCGCCAGCAGCCGTCAGATTGGCAATGTCGCTTGGCCGGTTTTTCTCGCGGCGCCTCCTATGATCTGGCCAGTTCAACTTAAAAATTTTGCGTAACAGAAATTAGCATTGCGTGAGACTTCTGTACCAGGTTAGTTTTCAATGTTAAAAGTAGAGGTCTTATCTTATACCCATAAAAGATTCAATACCATCATAAATTGAAATTTTGAAAAACCTGAACTCAAACTGGTGTTTTGATATCATGTGTAGGGTGCTCCTGGAAGAGAACAATTAGCCTGCGATCGGGGAAAACCATAAATGTATACATGGTCAAAACGCTACGTTCCCAGTAACTACTGAACCGCTCTTCATGGTTTATATGTCAAACTAAAGGGATTGTTGAGTAGATTTGCAGGATTTCCGTCGAATTCAGGTTTGCCCTTAAGGTTACGTTTTACAGCCCTTCAAAATTTTTGTTTCGTTCAATTCTCATGAAAGACTTAAGATTCAGTTTAAAAGGTTTACTAGCTTTTAAAAAAATTAGATGTGTGAAGTTGTTATTGTTTTATAACCTCACTTTTGGCATATCTTATTTTTCCCTATAGTCTAGCACAGACAGACAGACAGTTTAGTTATAAATCAGGGCCGCCCCGAAAGCAGAGTGACGGCCAAAGGGGCGCCGCGGCCTAGGTGCAATCCCCATTTTACAAAGGCTCAAACACTTCACAAAAATTGTAAAAACTGCATCAATAAATATTTAAATAACAAATTGTTCAATAATAATTTTGTTGAATGGTTCAAATTAAAATTTAAAATATTATATCAGTTGGAAATGAGTAGTGACTAATTCATTGTGACTGTAAAATTTTTTTACAAAGCTGGAAGAGAATCATGATAGCATCGCATTTGGCTGCATGTAGCCCTACTGGTCAGCTGATGATCTTAAGCACTGAAAAAAAATGGCTCGAGCGCTCACTTGGGACTATACAAAAACTAACAAGCCTGCATATACTCCCATCCCCCCACCTAATTGAGGATTAGGATGTTATGAAACACTGATGAATTAATTGACTAATTTAAAACTACACGTAAAAACTGATGCTAAGTCAGGCTATTGCAATGCTTTTATATGGAGTTGACAGCTGAAATTTGGCCGCATCTGGTCATGTGAACAAAAATGTATTCAGTTTTCGTAGGCCCCGCCTAGACGCGGACCATGTGTTGTCAACAAATGATTGTGTCAACAAAGCTTTATAGTGCAAATGATTTTTAAAAAATTAGTTTTTCCTCCACCTACTATCTAAAGCCGTATTTTACTCCTTGGAATAGAGTAGTAAAGTACTAATTTCTATCCCATGTGACTTGAATACTTAATCTTTCTACCTAGGGAAAACTCGAGTTTTTTCGTACCACGGGGCTAAAGTTAGTTACATAAGAATAACATTAAAAGAGAGATTAAAAAGAACATGAGCCACAGTCAGCTGTTACCTGCATTTGTTTCGTTACTCATTGTTGACTAATAGCAGCTGTAGCTGCTGCTCACTCACTGCTGACCATTCAGTGTCAGACTGTCAGTCTGATTAGGAAGCATTCTAAGTTTGTTTTTAGTAGCTGTTTATACAAAATTAATATATTATAGGTATGTGTGTGTGTGTGTGTGTGTGTGTGTGTGTGTGTGTGTGTGTGTGTATGTATGTACGAATATGATTTATGAATGTGGGTGTAGGTATTTTATGAGATTTTCTTTAATTCGTATTTTGGAAATGACAATGTGTTTCCTTGTAAGATATTTTGTGTTTAGCAATTCCACTCGTTCATTATCCAGCTCCATTCGTTTTCCTTTTACTATTTTCACAAATGTGTGTTATTAACTCGTTTTCATGATACAAGTAAAATAATAAAGATTAAAATATTTAAAGTAGTAGTTATTTGTTTTATATTTTGTACTGCTGTAGTATTGAATTTGATTAGAAATAGTAATTATTGTACTTCTTTCCAATGTTCAGTTGGCAGTAAATTTAGGATATAGCTTTGCACCGTTAACCATGAGCGCTGTATATATTCTATTGTATTAATTTTGTAATTGTTTTGTATATATGATGAGCACCCAACGACAAATCTTTTAGATTTGTTGGGACTCCATGATGTACTGTATTTTTGGGAAATAAACTTTCTGATTCTGATTCTGATTCTGATTCAGTCAGCAGTGGGTGAGCAGTATCTCTATTACTAGAGATGGCCGTGGCAGTGTAGGTGTTTGTTTACATTTTGCTTGGGTAGGCTATTAACCTAAGAAGTCCAAAACATAAGTGTAAAACTTTTGACTAGGCTTAAATTATATTTTGTTTTTTCGTGTTCTTTAAAATTGATATGGCCTACCTTGTGTTTTTTTATGTTGATGTGACAGATCCAGCTTGACGGAGCAAGGGATCATATGAAGGTAAATTTAAATTATCTACAGTAGGCCTATTAGGCCTAAATTTTATTCGTGTAGGTGGAGGAAAAATGTTGTGTGCATCAAGGGACTAAAGTACTTTTCTCCCTCAGGGAGAAAAAATTGTACTTTAGTCCCTAGAAGCACAAATAACTATTTATCATTCTGCACGAAATCAGCTAGTTTTTTGTTCTCTCAATAGTACCACAACCGATTCTTTTCTGTCCAAGGACTGAAAAATCAGATGGAGAATTTTTTAGGTCCTAGTACTGAAAAGTTAGCTGTTTGCCAAGTAAATTACTATTGATTTATTTATGTTGATGAGCAGAATTTTGAAATTCAAACCTTATGAAAAGCATTGTTTGTAAATAACAGAAATGTAAACACTGAATATTACTTACTTTATAAATATAACCTCGAAAATACAACTTTATAGTTAATATTTTTAACGATCAAAAGTCTAATTTTCGCATTATGATAAAAAACGTTGTTCATCACTCGGAGCAAAAGTGTCTTTTTGATGCTTAATCGTTTTTCCCGATTGCGCACCAAAAAGACCCACTTTTGCTCCTAGTGATGAAAACTACTATTATTTAAACTAACAGCATTGAAAAGTTAGCCAGGCACTTAATTTAATGCTTCTGACTGTAGTTTAACACTACAATTCACAAGATATTAAACATTTTAGTAATCATGAGATACAAGTGATCTATTACTGTACAAAGATCTTGTTTACATACATAAAGTTTTACTTCTAGTGGTTTGAAAGAATATTACTTTCATTTATTCACATTAGAAAATATCTGGCTTTTACAATAAATTTAAACGTACTTGTAACAGTTCAAACAAAACAGCCATGGTCTTATAAAAAACCTAGAAGGGTTGACTCATAGCTCATAAAATACTGTAGTTTAATATTATCTTTTCATCACACTGTACGGGAAACAGCTATGTTCATCACCAGCTGAGAGTGTAGAAAAACCGTTTTCCCTCTCTAGAGAGGGAAAATCAGCTGTTGATTTTCCCACACTAGTAATTAGTTATGATTACTGACACAAGTAGTGCTAGCAGTGCTAAGAGTATATCTTATACTCTAAAACAAGCTCCATTTGTCCGGGCAAACTTTTTTTTCGCTCCAAGGATTTTTGATTTTTTGATTGAATATGGGGGTTTTGGCCACCAGAAATCGATTGGAGCTGGTCCCATAGCTGGGAAAAATCCGGTTTTCGCGCTAGAGCACTTCAAAGATCCCATGTTATCCTTATGGAGATTTTTAAATTGAACAAAAATCAGCTGATAACTGTAGATAAAATAAACCAATGTGATACATCTTTAACCTGTGGTTTTAGGAAAATCATACCGATGTGCAGCAAACCTTCCGCCTGGCGAGTGAGCGGAGCGAACGAGCTTTGTGTGAGAAACGAAAGTAATAATTTTACCGAGCTTAAGCTCGGTCCCCCTGGTACTTATTCCCTAAATCAGCTGTTCTCAATAATGTAATCAGCTGTGTAAAACAGAATCACTGTTTTCATTGTACTGCGGAAATCAATTGAGCATCCATAGGTGGTTTCTTAAACTTGCATTATTTAATTAATTACTATTATTAATTATCTACAGTGTGATGAAAAATATCGTTCATAACTCGAGTAGAAAGTGTTATTCCGTGCCTTGATCGAAATTCCGCGCTCGGCTAAAGCCTCGCGCGTAAACTCGATCTCGGCCCGGAAAAGACACTTTCCACTCTTGTTATGAAATATACTATTTATGATATCAATTAAAAACTATTGACTTTTTTATTAGATACCTGTTACAATACTGCACAGAAAGTAAGGGGGAAGCTGCTACAGTACAGGAATATTATGCCACCGAATCACCCAAACTTTACTTGATCTCTCTGAGAATATTCCTTCTCTCCTTTTCTCGTCCTCTACAAAAATTTTGATGTACATAAAGTGATTACATTTGAGATTTTCAAGACATGCACAGTAGGCCGTCCCCTCAAAGTGTGAGATAAGAGTAGTAAAATGTGCTTACGTAAGTTGATAAATAGGCCTTTAGGCATATTCCAAAACTTATGGAAGCATATTGAAGAATTTTCAATTCAATCAGTTCTATCAAGGTAGGCCTAAATACTCAAAGTTAATGCTATCACTAAACAATTCAATCAGAGCTTATCAGGGATGAATGTCAACAACTCGAGAGGCCATATGTCATATCAGGCTGTCCTCAAGAGGCAGTGCATTAGTGCGATAGGTACTGTGCATCCACAATGTAAAAAGTATGTTAAGAGGGATTACTAATAGATATCCAGGCCCTAATACATTTTAATACCATTAAATTCAAGGGAACTTTGGGGATTACCCCTTCAACTATACTGCTACAAATTTTCTTTTAAATTTTATTTTGTGTTTACATGTATCAATGGCAGGACCTGATTGAGTCTCACAAGTTTAATTAATGTAATTTTGTAAACATAGAGTCCCGCAAACCCCAGACTTCGATAACTGGAATTCTGGATAACTTGGAAAGCCTTTAAAGTGCACTAGGCAAAGTCCGATGCCAGTGATGGTGCTAGGCACCATGGCATGAGACAGAGCAAGATGTGGTGTTTTGGTTTTTGTTTGTTTTACCAGATGAGGTTTAGGTTTTTAGTTACTGTACAATGTTCTTTATGAAATGAAAAAAAATGTTTTTTTATGGGAATAACGTAAACTACTTGTGATTTTTCTAATGTTTACTCCTTTCCTGACAACCGTGAATTTTCATAAACCCCAACCTTGTTCAGTCCACATTTTGTTTGGGTTTGCTTACTCAAATCCCTCAAAGAAGAAAATTAAACTATTTAATATCTTTAACTATGGGTGAATTAAAGTCTTAGAACCGCGGGTATGAGCTCTACAGAGGGTATGAAATATTTTCCAAAAAATTGTTTAGTTTTAGGCCTAAAACATGAGCATATTTCTTTTTCTATTTTATGTTATAGCTCATTAAAAGCTCATGATCCCCCAGGTTTTTAATGTTAAAATAATTCAAATGTATTCGTTCCTTACAAAATTGTCGTTTCATTTACAACAATAATCTGACATGTAATTAAAATGTTCTTGTTGTAACCATGCATGGGTGAAATAAGAGATGCTTGGTCTTCACAGGACGTTCTTTCTCAAGTTAATAAGAAAGTTCTTAAGTTTTGATTGTACAGCTGTATATAAATAAGTGTAGTTTTGTGTACTGATAATCACAATATTGGATTGGACGGGAGTAATTAAATCTATACTTATTTAATACGCTAAGGGTTTTTTTGTCTTGAGAACTCCTCCTACAATTTTCAACCGATTTTCAAGTTTTTGGTGTCGTTGGATAGGGCTTGGTCTGTAGTTGTTTCCGCCAAAAATTGATGAGAATCGGACTGAAAATAAAAGCGCTATCTAACATTGAAATCTTAAAATTTTCCATTTAAATAACATCGGGGACTGAATAAAGCATTTGAAACATCTGTTAATAATCAGCTGTAAATACGTGTAGTTATTGGCGATTAAAGATATTCACATTATTGGATTGGTCGGATGTCATTGATTTAGAGCTAAAGTAACATTTGTACTGTATTTAAATAAATTGCTCGATTTCAAGCAACACGTATACTAGTTAGGACTAAAAGTAACATTTTTAGCAAAGGGTCTTAGTTAAAGTGCTCGATTTCGAGCAACAAGTCAGTGTTCAAACAGACAACTCGAGTTAGCCCAGATTATGTTAAGTTCGAATGTGTTAAGTTTCGAATATGTTATGTTAGAGTGCACTAATTCAATTTCTTCATTAATATGTATGTACTCTTCCATAAATTTATTGATTTCTTTTTCCATTTGAGTCTTGTTATTACACTTATAAAATTTGTTGTGTAGAGTTATTGAAATAGACTGTTTTTCATTTTGCTGGCTTTTCACTTATCCCCACAGGAAATTATCCAGAGGGCTTTGATCTGGAGATCTCAAAGAGAAAATTCCTCTTCCTATTTTTTTGCAGTAGAAAATAAATTTGTTACGTTAAATTATACTTCAACAAAATTTTTTTGGGTTCCATAAGAAGTAACCCCTGTTTATTAGAAACTGGTATTACATCTAAATATCAAAACCGTTTATCTGCTTTTCAAGAATGTACAGTTTGAATCATAATAAAATTTGTTTGTCTCTCTAGGAAGTGATATAATTAAATTACGAGTAGTTTTCCTTCGATACTCGTCGGATACAGCTCTATTCGTGGCAAGTGGAGCGCTAAGCAAATGTTGTGGAACATGTATCAAAAATAATTTTTAAATCGCTATATTCTTCCAATTAATTGGCTGTTATATTTAATATTACATATTTATATTATATTGTTATATTACATATTTAAGTAGCTTTAGGTATTATAGGCCAAGTAATAAACAATTCTACACTTAAAACTTATTGACTTTGGATCCACCAACTATAAAACTGTATAGTTTAAATAGTATAGAATTGTATCATTTTTCTTCCAATTTAAAGGACATTATAATTGTACAAATTTTTAGGTACTGGCCATACTAAACCAAATCCTTCTTGAGTGTTTGCTCTTCTACTGCTTTCAGACAAAATAAATTACCTGTGCTTTTACTATCAGCTGATTGATAGGCTGTAAAATAAATTCATTGCATAATTTTGGAAATTTTAATTTTTTTAATTTAAGGGCGTAAGATAACGTTAATTAAAGATTACATTTAAGAAAAGTAAATAAAATCTGCTAATAAAGGAAAGTTTTGCTTTTATTTGGTACAAACTACATGCAAATTGGTTCAGTGGAAGACTCAGACTGTCCAAAGGATTAAAAAAGATGATTTTCCCATTTTTCCCCCATATTGAATCTCCATGATAAATTTGATTTTCTATTTTTACCAATTAAACGTTAACATTTCCTAAATACAAATAAAACCTGTTAATACATGGAGGAAACATTTATTTTGGTACAACCCTCAAGTAAATTGGCCTAGTAGAAATCTCAGACAAACTGTCCAAACATGATTTTCTCTTTACTGTTTTAAATATATAGATTGAATTAATACATTAAATTTAGCAATAATATTACTTTAATATTTTATTGAAGAAAAATAAGTAAACCTATAGTAGTTAAAAACTGTAACCCTCCCAATGTGACAACAGAGAAGACCATACATCTAACATCTGAATCTCCAGTGAGTGGTTGATCTGCACACTTTGGACTTACCTCAATAGTAGCTGGGAAGGAGATGATGGCAGTGTCGGAGATCACACTCTATTAAACCAGATGGCTTCGAGAACTGTACTTTGATCTGGCACTATCTCCCTGATAACCTGACATCTGTCTCTTGTCCAACCAACGATAACTCGGACAAAGTCATAAGCCCGATAAATCAGTCCCCCAGATCCTTCGCCTCATTGGTTTATTGGACATTATTTTTAATTGAATAATAATCGCAATTGCAGAATAAATCAAATGTTGCAACGCATTTTACGATAATGACTTTAATTACCAGATTGGTAAAATGATGAAAGTTTATATGCTTTAAAATCTGATTTATGTTTTTGTAATTGATTTAATGAGTGAAATTTAGAGCTGATAAGAACATATAAAAAATTAAAGACTTTATCGGAATGTGAGAACCAAGTCTTTTGACCTCTATGGGAATAATGGAGTAAAAAATGATAAAACTTTCAAAGATAATGACAGGGTATTTTAAAATTAAAATATTTCTTGAATGATGAATAAACCAAAACCATGTACACCTAATGGCTCAATAATATTAAAAAATTCCCACAAATTCATCTTTTGATCGGAACTTAACTCCATCAAAGCAAATTAAAATTGATGAAATGATCAATTTAATTTCTACCATTTACTAAAATTGAAATAAATGAAAAGATTGTCTTCAAGAAACAGACATCAATCAAATTTAAACTTCTAATAGGGAAAAAAATTATAAAAAAATTTAAAAGTTTTTTACTAGTAGTATTTTTTGCAGTTTCAATTTGGTAAGTTACCAGTTTAAGTTATAGCAATCAACTAAAAAACACACACACACACACACACACACACACACACACACACACACAACTAAAAAAGCTGCATTGTAATTTTGCACTGTATCAGATTGATACTTTTGCATTTAATTTAATACATAATGCTATTAAGCGATTCTCTTTTTAGTAATCACCAAAGAACTGAATATTTTACAATTTCTGCATGTCGTGTAATTGCTTAGTTATTGACCACAAAATTTAGATAGTTTTTAACATTATTTATAATATTTATTGTATAACTTTGTGTAATTATCAACAATGAGAAAGATCGCAACGTATCAATATGATAAAAAGTTTTCAAAAATAGTGAAAATGCAATTAGATACATTTAGTTATTAACATGTTTAGTTATTAATAATATATTGGAGACATATAAAAAACTATTTATAAAAATGATAAAAATTATTTATAAAGCGGCGTCCGCACTGGCCGAACATGTTCGCCGAACAAAGTTCTACCGAACTTTTGTTTGTTCGTTGGTAACCTGTTAGAATGTAAACCATATGGTCGAGAATTGTTCGTTAGGAATGTTTGTTGATTTTTTGTGTTCGCCGAACAAGTTCGCCACGAATGTTCGGCCAGTGCAGACGCGGCTTAAAATGTGACAAGTAGATAACTTAGTTCTAACAGGAAAGGTTGCAATGTATCAAAATGATACAAAGTATTGAAAATAAGTATAAAATGCCATTACATACATTTTGTTATTAATAATATATTTGAAATATATTGAAAAAAATATACATAAAAATAATTAAAATTATGTATAAAATGTAACAATTTAATAACTCAGCTATAAAACAGGGATGGTGGCATTGTATCAAAGTGATAAATGACCTTGAGAGACACGTATTTACCCGATGAAACCAGTCACATCACTGATAGGTAATGGGAGAGTGTTGAGGTCTCAGCTAGGGAAACAGGGTTTGGTAGACCGCTCACTACAAAATGGCGGCAATAAAAAAAGGGCTTGTATCAAAATGATTAAGTGCAACCCCCTGATGATTTACCCAGTTATGAAAAATGGTACCACATTCTAGTAGACTGTGTTATGATTTAAAACAACAATAAAAGTAAAAATATTGTCTGCATCTTATTAAATGTTTTAACACCTAGGAGAAGTTAGGTATCGTAAAGTACCAACCCAACTTGTAAAGTGGATTTAGAATATAAGCTTTTAAATATGAAATTATAATTCTTCTAAAAAAGTGTACCATAAGTAGGGGTGTCAATCGCAGGATTCAAAATTCTGGTATCTCAAGCAATTTGAGACCTGAAATACCTAACTTATTAAACTTTTAAAAAACTGTTCACAATTTAAATATTCCTGGGAAAGATCATGCTGTTATCAAATTCACACGTCTGAGCAAAACAGTCATACAGTAGAAGCCCTCAAATCCGGCCACCTTGGGATTGGACCACCGGCCGAATTTCAAAATGGCCAGATTAACTGGCAGTTTATTAAAAGCGTTAAATAGAGACCTGTGTTTTATCTGTGTTCCAACAATGAAATATTAGGATGTATTTAACAATTAAGGATATCATACTTGCCCAATCAATGCTATGTATCAACTTTGTAACCATGATGATTTTACAATTTCTGCAGGGAATACAATTTTCCTGCCAGAGTTTGTAGCGCCAAAATGACGATCAGAAACGGACAAGCAGTCGCTACCGATGAAGCTGCGTTTAACAGACAATAATACTGGTCTTCTGAAAACGAAGGCCCTAACGTATAAATGGGAACGCAAAAGCGACAGAATTTGTCTAGTGACCTAACCTCTGTGTCACATCGACGATCGGGCAGTGAAACACCCAACAAAAAGATAACGATCAAAAATAGAACACTAACACAAGGTTTTAGAAGACATCCGATATCGTCTGGAAATCGTCAACTGAACTATATATTTTATAGCCCGGGGCGTTTCCCACAGAAAAAATTGACGATAGTCGACTTGTCCCATGATATTACATGGGACGAGTCGACCATTGTCAATTTTTTCCGTAGAAAACGTCCGGGACTAAACATTTCATTTCCGGAACACCGGGCCGGATTATCCCGCGGCCGAACCATCCGAGGCCGGACTAAAGGGCTTCTAATGTATTATTATCTCTCTGAAAATCTATAAACTTTTTTTAAAATAAAATCAATTTATATCCCTTTAAGTTTTTAAAATGAAGTTTTACTCTGGCTTTTGGAAAGTCCATTTTATAATTTTAATTAATTTTTCAGTAAAACAAATGTAGATTTCTAGTTGTTATAATTTTGTCTCTTTGTTGTTATAACTTTCTCCTTATATCCTAACTAGTGGCTTGTAGGGGCAAAGGCCCCTAAAAATCGAAATAGTGATGTCTCCAAAAATAAGTTTCAATTTGTCACCTCCTTGCAGTATTACTGTATTTTTCCCAAGCTGTAGAGTAAATTTACACGTTTGGGTTTTCTAATAAAAAATTTCCTAATCTTGACAAAACTTTTTGGCGGTATCCAATCAGTAATTTACAAATATATTTCCCCTGTATTAAAGTACAGCAGTCTATTTTGGGGAACAAAGAAATATTATTGCACTATTATACTACCGAACGGGGTAAAAATAGTTTTAACCTTAAACGTGATAAGTTGTAACTCAAGTAAATAAAATAGTTCAATACAGCATAAGCCCATTAATACTGTACACTCCGTCACCCTGGACTCCTGTGCCCCCATTCCCTCATGGGGCGTGACCCCCATGCCTCCGTTCACCTCTCCTGACCCGTGTTTCCTGAACCCCCTATGCCCCCAGGGCAAAACTACTCCACATGCCCTCGTACCCCCTTGCCTCCTCATGCCTCTGTGCCCCCAATTCTCCCATTCTCACATGCCCGCAGTTCTTCCCCGTGGCCCCCGTACCCTCTATGTTCATCATTCCTCCCCAATGCCCCCATGCCTAACCACTTTCCGTGCCACCGACATCTCTAGTACCCCTTCTTCCCCCATTCCCATACCCCCGTGCCCCCATGCCCACCATTCCTCCATATGGCCTCTATATCCCCATGCCCCCTAACCCCAGTGCCCCCAACAATCCTCTTGACACCATGCCCCCGTACCCACGGTACTCCCGTGACCACATACCTACCCTTCTTCCCCATGTCCTCATGCCCTCTATGTTCCCAAACCTCCTCAGTGCTCCAATGCCCATCTGACAACCGTTCCTCGTGCCACCGACGCTCCTAGTGCCCATTGTGCCTTCCCATCCCCGCGCCACCACGTGCACCCGGGCCCCCTACGTTTCCGTGGCCCCCTTGCCCGACGTTGATCCCCGTGGCGCCCTTGACCCCCCTGCCATTTAAACCTTCTGCCGTCGATGCCCCTTGTGCTCCGTGTGAACCCGCACCCCCCACCGCCACACACCCCAGTGCATCCCAATGCCTCCCCAGAGTGACCCGAATGCCCCCCACTCCTTTACCCTCCATGCTCCCGTGCTACCATACTTGCTGTTCCTCCCTGTGCCCCTATGTTCCCCCTGCCTCCAAAGTGCCCCTCATGCCTCCCTGACTCCAGTGCCACCCACAAGCTTCGGGCCCCCATAACCCCGCACCCCTGTGCTCCCCACGGTCCCGTGCTGCCATCCCTACCGTCGCTCTCCGCACCTCTGTACCCTCCTGTGCCGCCATCCTTGCGCAATTTCCCTTGGGGAAATAGCCGTGGGGTATTTCCCCCCTGTCTCTCCCATGCCCCCATGCTTCCTTACCCTCCGTGCCACCGATATCCCTCATCCTTTGATTTTAGTCTATTTTGTCTTTTCGTCAATGAAGTAGAACACTTATTGATATTGTTAAGTTTTCACACACTATCATTTACATGAAAATCTCCTCGACTTTATGGATTAACAGAGGCGTTTATTGTTTCTCTACGACCTACGTAAAGAAAGGAGCCAAAGGGATAAAACCAAAACAAAATATTCCTCATACGGAGGTTATCCAATGTTAGTAGTTTACTATAAAATAATTCAGTCGAAAATAAACAAATACTCAACAAAACGATTCAACTTTTCAACTCAAACTACTAAATAGCCAATATACATAAAGCAGTAACGTATAACTATTAAACGACATTCACTGAGTAAAGACAACCATTATATCAAATATGCCACGTCCAATTCAATTTTAACTTTGGAATATTCAGCATAAAAAATCATTCCACTCCTGTTTTCTTATTGGCATAGATGGGGCCACGAAAATGAAATCTCCTGTGGATCCGTAATCCGTTCATGACTATAAGTGTTCTCCTTGTTTATAGTGCATTGACAATTTTTAAAAGTTATAAGCATAAGGTTATCTCAACTCAAAATATCTGCTCAATAATCAGCTGAGTTTATGATAAAACACTGGAACATCTGCTTAATCACGCGTGTAGATCTAAAGATCGTCTTCCCATTAGATTAACATTGTTACTTCAAGGTCCAATGGGGCGAAGCCCAGGTAACTTTTTATAATTCTGGTATTTTTCCTTGCGTCCTTGGCCCTCAAGCTTTAAAATGAGCCATCATACATTACCCTATCTTTCTTCTAACTCGAGATATTTCGTGGGGAACGATTCGCTTACGAAATTATATATATAGATTGTATCCTCTTTGTATTGACTTTGCTTTTGCTGTATTCATGCTATGTCAATGATATATTTACATTCTCAAGACAAATAAAGATAATTTCATTCCAGAATGACATTCTGTTATACCCTAGTAACATAACCAAACAAATAACGGTATAAATGTCCTTGACTCTAGGAGTAGTTTTATATTACTATAATTAATGTAAACCAGTAATCTATAAAAAAACAATGTTTAGTATGATTTTGCTTTAATGATAATTTTTTATTCAGGTTTGTTAATTAATTTCATAACTGAATATTTTATTGTAATATTTTAGAAGGGAACGTTCTATGAATTGTGAATGTCTGAATGCAGTATCACAGCACAAACACGTTTCAATGTGAATTTCCCACTCGTATTTAGTTTAAGAAATATTGTTGAAAGGAGATCACTTTCTAACAATAGAGGTAGGTTCAACGACAGAGGCGCATGAGGTATGGCAGCAATGGAATCGCCTACTTCAAACTAGAAGTGTATTACTTACAAAAGCTGTTGGTTCTAAAATAAATTTACCAGATGTTAGAAAAGCAAACCGTCAGGTCTTCCACAATGTTAAGATTCTCGAGATTGTGAGCACTTAATGTGTAATTTTGAGAAAATGTCGTAAATTTACTTATTACAAAGCTGAATATTCTATGATATACGGATCCTGGGATCGTTGTCATCAAACCCGAAATCCGAGGATCATAATCGTCTGGCATTGACACCCCTAACCATAACACAAACACAGTCAGTAAGTGACTCACTGCCCGGGCCTTTACAGCCCCAGCAGACACAGCAAGGGCCTCAGATAGTCCCGGGCCCAGTGACTGACTGACCGTTCACTGGGTATAGATTACTATTTTATTTGAGTATGGCCTCTTACCAGTGCTTGAATACAAATAAAATAAAAAACAGATTTATGAAATAATAAAAAATGTTTATTCATTTTATTTGACATATATCATTAAAAAAAAAGGTATAAACAAAACAATTTAATTGAAATATTTCTCAAATCTGAGTTTCCTCATTTTGAGTTTTGTTTGTAAAGTTCATTTTCAAGGAGGAGGATCGGAGTTCCACTATGAGACTCTCCAGCGTCTGCACAATCTGCTGGTTCTTCTGACATACTGTCTCCTGGGAAATGAGGTTTACATCTCTTTGAATAAATAAACTATGGAAGTATTCCCTTAAGACCTTCAGACCTTACATAAAATAAATTCAAGGATAGGTTGTTAAAAAAAGCTGATTAGAAGTAAGGGATCAAAATCAGTTCAATCAAATAATAGCCCAATCTTGAGTTTATGAAAACTAACTCTTTATTTGTATTAGTCTCCATCAGAATTAGTCTTTTAACCATTTTAAACACATACACTGTAATGAAATATTTTTTCAAGCAACTTATTTTATTTAAATTTTTTTGTTATTAAAACACCAATATATTATTCTTTTTAATAATTATTTTTTATTGTTTAAAATTCAGACATACAGGGTGCGGCAAAAAAACCGATCAGTTTTCAAAGTTTGGGTTTTAGCGAAGTTCCCTATAGGAAATTAAGCTATTACCGTAGGTCTTATGGTAAGACTTAAGCCCGGAACCATCATAACTTTTCGTTTTGGGGCCCCCAGAAGCCAAAAACACCATTCGTTGAAATTTATATGTATGTATATGTCTATTAAGAGAATAGCGGCCGTAAATATGATCCGAATTTAATGAAATTTTATACAGACTTGTAAAGTGGTAAACCCTTGGACGCGTTTGAAAACCAGCTAAATCGGACCATCGGAAGGGGGTGTAAGCGGGGTTTTACCCCTCAAAAATGTGTTTTTTTTGGGGGTTTTATATAAAAAAATTAAACTAATCAAATGTTAGTTGACCCCATTGAATTCAGCTTGAAAAAACAAACAATTTTGCATCTTGAAGAATCATCGCTCTATGTCCATTGGTCGCCGAGATATTGAAAGCGGTAAACACAGAACATTATCCCTAGGCCTATGTTAACCTTATGGGAAATAAATAAAATGCTATATATCCATTATTTCTCATATCTTAATTAAACTTGGTGTGTGGCTTCATCTAGTAGAGATATACTTTATTATGGCCTAAAGTTCCCCATTTTTGACACTTCAGTGGCCGCAAACCTGAATACTCATTTCCCATGTTATTCTAGTGGAGAATATTTTGCTGCAACACGGGTATTTATTTAAAAAATATAAATTTGTAATTTTTGATGACGAAATTTTTGAAAATACAAATTTTACGTGAAAACATCATATTTAAAAGATGTTTTCCATATTTTTTAAGGTGAATTCAATACAGTGTAAAGTAAAATCTGATTTTAAAAAATTTTATATGTAAAAAAAAAACAAAAAAAAACCGTTTCAGCAGGTGAATTACATGGAGATTTGTCAACGTATGTTCATAAATAAACATGCAAGAATATTCTCCATTAGAATAACATGGGAAATGAGTAGGCCTATGCAGGTTTGCTGCCACTGAAATGTCAAATACCCCCATCGCAGCAGACCTGCGTACTCAGCGAATTTACAATGGAATTTTGGTATATTTTCTATTCCCCCATAAAATCCATGGGGATGAGAGTATGTAGGTTTGCCGCCATATGGGTTTTGTTGGTAAATATAAGTTAAACCCTACCTAGTGATTGTACATACCAAATTTTATAAGGCTATGGTGTTCTTTTTATTTTCCCCTTAAACCCTATAGGGGTGAGTACATACAGGGGTGGACTGACACTATGAAAAGGGCGGTGGAATGGGTACCGGAAGGGCGCCATATATGTACATATATGGCATTCATAGACCTATTATTATGTATATAATAAAGAACATTTATTATACATGTTTAGACTACCATATAATTTTCTAGCAATTAAAATTGTAACCTTACAATATTAAAGAGTTTATAGTTTAATTACTTGAAAATGACATAGTTGAAACATGTGACAAAAACTGGATACTTTGGTCTTTATTCCTAATGATTATAACAGAGTCCCTTAAAATTTAAACAATTTACAATGTACCTACAGAAGTATATTACTGTAGTTTGTAAAATACAGTAAATCAAACAAATGTTAAAACAGTAACTTCTTAATTAAAAAAAAAATTATAGGCCTAAACTGATATTAAAAATCAAACTAATGATAGTAAAAATAACTTTACAATAAGCATTTGAAGGCTTTGTAGGCAAATATTAAACTTGAAAGCCGTAGTTTTTTATCTTTATCAAAACCAACATATTTTATTTACACTAATGTTTGTTTATATTGCTGCCCATAAAAGTTAAGTCAACATTCCAACAGTTTATACGTGAAGAAGTCTTCGTAATTGTTCACACTCCTCACTCAGCTTGTCGATTATCTAATAGTTATTGATCTTGACAAGAATATCTCCCTCCATGTTCATGAGAAATAAGGTCTGGAGGTGTTCATCAGTGAGTCGTTAACGAACGGAGCCTTGTTTTGATATATTTTAATTTTGCAAAGTGCCATTCACATGATACTTGGGTAGCTTGGTAGCTAGTAATGTCAAGAGGTATACTTAAAGACTTTAAAAAGGTTCGTGTACAGCCTTGAAAACAAAAACATTGTACTCAAGTAAGACGTCGAATGCACACTTGAAGCAAGTATTGCATTTTTACCACTTTTACACTGAATATACTGCAAATCGTTTGTGTCTCTTTATTCTTCATCATTTAAGTTGGAAACCAATTCGTCTTCCGAGAGCTCACCTTCAAAATCATCGCTTGGTTCTGTTATGTTTACCGGCTTCGACAACTGGTGATGACACGGTGATTAAAATATACTAATTCCTCCTCCAGTTTCCCCTCCTCGCAATCGGTAACTAATTCTATTATCCTTTGAAAGCTAGAAGAGTTGATGTCAATGCTGTTAAACAGCTTGGGATCAAAATATTTTAAATCTAAGCATAGAATTTGTTTTGCTGAAAACTTTTCGTTTATACATTTGACAGCGTGATCTATAACACAGTTAAAAACGGTTACTTCAAATCGGCGATTGCTGTCCTCAATTAGGCCACGTCTCCTGATGAAGTTTCCCCCGGCATTTTTTCTTCTTCCTACTCTCACCCCAGACAGTTTTGTTTCTATGATGATTTCTTCCATATTTGGAACTGTACCCGACAAGTGTTCAATTTTGTTCGTTATTCCAGTGATGAAGTCCTCTGCAGCTTTGAAGTTATCGGCAAACTTGGACCTAGCACCTTAAAGGCGCCTTTTTCCTAAGTGCAGCTTACCAGCCTCAATGCTTGAACATAGTCAAGATCCTTGGTTTGCAGGTAATCTGTGAGTGGAGTGGTGTGCTAAAAAATCATCAGGAAAGTCAATGCAACGAAGATTGCCTGGAAACTGCATAGTTTCTGCAAAATACAAATACAGCATCGTTCCTAACCTGTTAAATTGTCGATTTATTAAAATAATGGATTACAAGAGTCGTTTTAATACGCGTATTTATATTCAAAATTGTACGCCTACATATTCCAAAAAATATACACATTGTGTTAGGTTTAACAAAATCATCCCTCTGGGATTGACCTTTACTCGTACTAAGTAGCAAGGGTCGCGGCCAGGCTGACAGCAGTTTCGCCGCACAGGTTAGCCAACTATGTCGAGTCATTGCTGCACGAAAGAGTTCCCAGTTTGAGCAATTTATCAAAGTTGAACATTCAATTTATATGAAGATAGGCCCTAAACGTATTATGTTCAAGTCATGAAGTGCAAACACATATTAATCGTTTAGGACAAATAAAAATTCACAAATATTGGACTTTCAAAAAATATTTTATAATTCTTTATAATTAAAAAATCTCGTCCTAGGGGCGCCGGGGCGCCTTGATGGGGAGGGCGCACCGGGAATCTTCCCGGTGTCCCGGCGGCTCAGTCCACCCCTGAGTACATAGGTTTGCCGCCATAAGGGTTTTCTAAGCAAATATAAGTTAAACGCTTCCTAATGAATGTACATACCAAATTTTATCAAGATATGTCAATAAATAAGCAAGATAGAAGATTTTGTTGTTTTCCCATAAGAATAACATGGAAAACATACTTTTTGGATTTTCTCCATAACCATTTAAGCTAGGTAAAAAATTCAAAATACTAGATTGTTTGTTTTCTTAAGCTCTTTTAAATGGTTAATGTTAAAATTTTTGAATTTTCTTAATAAAGGTAAAAAAAGCCAAAAACCCATTTTTAACCCTTTTGAAACCCCATAAAACCTCGTTCCCCGATCATTCTGGTTTGCGAACTCAACTTAGTAGACGCTGGCTTACACTCCTGTACCATATATATACAGGTACAATTGATATATATATATATATATATATCAATTTGAACAAACGGTGTTTTTGGCTTCTAGGGACCTCAAAACGAAAAAGTATCATGGTCCCGGGCTTAGGTCTTACCGTGACTACTACCGTAATAGCGTATTCCCTATAGGGAAATTCGCTAAAATGGGGAACTTTAGGCCATAATAAAGTATATCCGATTAGATGAAGCCAAACACTAAGTTTTATTAAGATATGTTGAGAAATAATGGATATATAGCATTTTATTTATTTCCCATAAGGTTAATATAGGGACAATGTTCTGTGTTTACCGCTTTCAATATCTCGGCAACCAATAGACATAGAACAATGATTCAAGATACAAAATTGTTTGTTGTTTCAAGCTGAATTCAATGGGGTCAACTAACATTTTATTATTTTCATTTTTTTATGTAAAAAAACAAAAATCCCATTTTTGAGGGATAAAATCCCCTTTACCCTTCTTCCAATAGTCTGATCGGGCTGGTTTTCGAACTCCTTCGAATAATTACCTTTTTACACCTCCATACCAAATTTCATTATGATCGGACCATTTTTGTGACCGCTATCGTGCTTACAGATACATAGATATATAGATAAATATATATATGGATATATATATATATATCTAAAAATTTAAAAGAATGTTGTTTTTGGCTTCTGGGGGCCCCAAAATGAAAAGTTATGATGGTCCCGGTCTTGTCTTACCATGAGACCTACGGTAATAGCTTAATTTCACTATAGGAAAATTCGCTAAAAAGGCAGATTTTAATGAATTACGGCTCGGAAAATTGCGGCCATACCGTACGTCTGACATACAAAATGTAAATATGAAAACTGATTGGAATTAAAAGAGCTACAATTTTGCTAAAATAAAGAGTTTTGATCAAACTAACCGTTCTCGAGATATATGCCAAAATATATATTTTGGCAGCAATCTTGGCGGCCATTTTGAATTTTTGGGCATGTTCCCAAGGTGCGATTAATGGCGATTTTTGAGGGGTTAATAAGGGCACTCTTAGCTATCATTTAAAACAAAAATCGCTCGTGTTGCAATTTTTTTGGGGTTCAACACTAAAATGATTCCACTAATTCTTATGGTAAAATTTCACTTTTAAATTTTATATGGTGCCCTAATTTTTCTATTATCATCAATTTTTGGCAAAAACAACAACAGACAAGCCCTATCTATTCAAAGACACTAAAACGTCAGTTGAGAATGGTAAAAAGGAATTCACATTACAAAAATAAATAAATAACCCTTAGAGTATTAAATAAGAATAGATAATCTTAAAATAGCCTTCTTGTCTCGTTAGAAAATATGTTATGAGTACCAACTTGTGGTGCAAATAACATTTCCATAACGTCTTCGTCATCAACTCCCTCAACTGAAAGGTATTTTTGTTTTACTTCTGCCTCAAACTCATGGTACATTAAAAACTCGCAATTCAGCATAACAATGCACCAGAGTCGCTCTATAAAAATCGCTTCAGGGACAACGACGTGATTAGCGACTGTCGCTCAGCGACTATCGCAAGAGTCGCTTCAGGGACAACGCACCTTTAGAGGCCGGTAAGAGTATTCATCCTCAAAAAATATTAAAACCGATGTATATTTAATTTTTCAATAAATGCCAAAACTGATTTAAAGTAAAGCCATGGTAAGTTTCAGATAACAATGTTAATACAAGTAATATATCACTGCAAATTTGAGCTTTTGATCTTGTTCTCTATATAATTTCTGCCATCAATAATTTTTGTCTTTTTTTTATGACTCTGCCTTGTACACATAGACACTGTACCGTATGCTGAGAGTGGTCATTAAGTTTCCATCTGTACAGACTAATGTAGCAGACAGCAAGTCGGCTGAATAAATCAAGTATACAGAGCCAGTCATGTTTCAATATATCTGTTGTTGTGGCAAACAGTATTATGACAAGATTTGATTGAATTTATGTGCAACCATAGGAGCACTTAAAAAATATATATTCAGTACAAGAGAAAATTTTTTTGGATAACTTCTTAAGGATTTTTTGCTTAATACCCAGTGCAACCATGACACACCATGATGATACCACAAATAATTTGTACAGTAGTTAAATTCAATAAAATATAGAAAAAAATAAGTGTGAGAACAGAGCATTACACTGTTTACTAGCAGTAAACAAAATAAAGAAACCTTACATTTATAAAAAATACAGTTGTAAATTTGTAGATCACAGTGTTGGATAATTCACCTTATAATGAGATTTGTGTTAGGTAAGTAACCACTTATAAAACAAATCAGCAAGAGTGTTATAGTTACTTTTGCATAAAAAATATTCAACATCACTGGTCCGGATTTAGTAAACCAAATAATCAAGAGTCTACTAAAAGAGGAAAAGTAACAATGTAAGTCATTGATGGATGGAAATGGTCAAATACCGAGCTGAGTACAAACTCAGGAACCAATAAGCCAACATTTCACACAAACCCTTGTCCTTGTACACAATATATTACAGTTACATTAAAATAAAAGTATATAACATGTATTACCTCATGTTGTATTGACGATTTGATTTGATTTGAAGATGTAGATTCAAAAGCAGGAACATTTCGATAAACATTTTTGGCAATATCTGATATCATTGTGAGACATTCTATAAACTCCCTAAAAATAAAAGAAGAAAAATTATAGATATTCATCACACGCATCACAAAGGTAAGCAGTTATCAACGGTCATAAATATAACTCAAGGACCTTTGGCTCACTTTCTTAGAATCCACTTGTTTTGGGAATGATTGGGAAAACCCATAGGATACTTATTTAATCAGATTTTATTAAAATATTTAAATTTTAATAACCATCTCTTTAAATCTTAGTTGACTGAGTACCGGTACGGTGGTAAAGAAGTTTAACCTAAAATTGAAAGTAAGACGTCAGAGTCTTAATATGCTATTGGGTATATATGATTTTAGGAAACTCACATACACTCAAGATTGACAGTTAATTATTCATTCAATTGAGTTACTAAGTTAAACCATTGACTATGTACACTAATGTGAGTAGACTTCTCATAGCATAGGCGTGTATGAGGCCTATTGACGGTGGTGCGATCTCGTGCAGCGTACACGGAAGTAATAAATAAATAAATAAATAAGGCCTTTATTTGTTGAGCGGTATTCAAAGTAACATTCTTTGTTTTACAATACAACTCCGTAAAATTCACTAGAATTTTTTTAGTATTTATAGTTGTCAACAAATAATGCTAAATAATGTTTTTTAATACCATTTTTAAATGCTCTATAACTTTTTGTTTTTTGGTCAAATGGCAGGGCATTATACATACGAGATCCAAAGAACGAGAAAGCTTTTTTCCCCAATTCAGTTCTGACCCTCGGCAATTGCAGCAGACTTTCCTGACAAGTACTGCGCGCACTCACTTTAGATCTGTGTTTAAGTTTATCCTTTTTGGGGCGTCCTGTCAGCAAAGCCTTATGCACAGTGAGAGAAGACTGAATCTCGCAGTACTTCTTTATAGGCAATACCCCAGCTCTCATCCTCCACTCACTGATATGGTCAAACTTCCTCAGGTTGTAAATAAACCTAAGGGCACTGTTTTGAAGTCTTGTTAGGATATCAAGATTTTTCTGAGTTAAGGAATTAGCAAAAACAGGAAGGGCATAATATATGGATGGAAATATGACTCCCGTGACAATTTCAAGTTTGGTTGAAACAGGAAGAACAGATCTCAACCTGTACAGCATTCTCAACTTCCCCACAACAGACTTGCAGATATGTCTCACATGTTCAGAACATTTAAGCCTGCAGTCCAAATGGACCCCAAGTACTTTTAATGAGTCATAGAAAGGTAGAGATTTACCATCCAGAAGAACTGTTTGGATACCATTGTTCGTATTGAGTTGGCAATGGATGGAATGATTTTTTTATATGTAACACTGAACATTTGTCAGGATTTAGTTGAAGTCCATGAACATCAGACCACTTCTTCACACTCTTCAAGTCATTGTTCATCTGGGAGAATGCTTCTAAATCATGAGACGGACAATATCAGTTGGATGTCATCAGTATATGAATGGATAGCACAGTGATTAAGTTCTTTATCAATATCAGAAGTGTAGATTAGGAAAAGGATTGGTCCCAAACAGCTTCCCTGAGGAACTCCAGAAACCTTAGGCAAACTTCCCGAAACCTGGCTATCCACTCTAGTTAGTTGTGACCTATTTCTCAGATAAGAAGAGAACCAGGACACAGAAAGATCATCAAATGGGTAAAACCTCAATTTTGCCAATAAAAGATCAAAGTTGAGAGAATCAAAAGCTTGTGAGTAGTCCAGGCCAGTGACGAGACTCTCCCAGCCTCTATCCTTAGCACAGAGCAGATCGTCCATGATATTCAACAAAGCCGAGCTAGTACCATAATCCCTTCGGAAGCCAGATTGGGTTTCAGGCAATACACACAGCCTCTGACTCTAAAAATAACGCCAACTGTTCGCCAACAACCTTTTCCAGTATTTTAGACATTGCCGATAGAATAGAAGTACACGTAATATATGATAGATAAATCAGTATTACCACTCTTCTCAACTAAGGATGAAATATTTTAAAACTGAAAGTTATGTTTATGTTTTGGTAAAGTGTTTTTGCAGCACTGTAAATTCAGCTGAATAGTAACAAGATCGATGGCAGCGACTCTGGTGCCGCGTACACCAAACTTCCAAATTAGTAAATTAATAGTATAACCGATAGCAAAGATAGTGTGGGCGATTAACACGAATCGTGTTTTATCGTGAATACTTATGTCTATTCACGAAAGTGTACATAGGCAATGGTTAAACTAAACTTCATCGACTTTCAGTCAAATTAAAAACACAAATTGCAACTAAACACCTTTGGGTAAAAAAAAAAAAAAAAAAAAAAACTGACTGCTTAGTTTTGGTAAAATCTCTCCCAAAAACAGTTTTTCATCAGAAAAAACTTAACTGTTGGAACTTTAGGAATAAAACAACAATTCTATTGTTGTTAGTTTGTCACTAACAATTTTATTCATTTACGATGCAGTCATGCGGAACATTTCAATGCAGTCAAAAAACCCAATTTTAAATCATTAATATTTGGTAGCATTTAAAAATATTTTAATTTCATCTTTACTTACGAAATATTGGTAAGTTACAACTTTATTCTTACTTATGTTTTGAGTGCTCAAGAGGAAGATACGTCACTGAATCATCTACAGGAGAAAACAGCTTCAATATTCTACTACTCTCACAAATTTGACTTAACATGGAATCGATTTCTTCTGCTGCTTTATCCGCATCATCTGAAATAATAAGATTTTAAATAAATAATGATACCCTTGAATTTTGGTAAAATGTTCACAGGTGACAAATTGAAAAGGAACAGTCAATCAACCAGTATAAGTCAATACTTTTATTTCTAATCCTAACACTTACAAGTATTCATTATAATTATAATTTTGGTAAAATGTTCACAGGTGACAAATTGAAAAGAACAGTCAATCAACCAGTATAAGTCAATACTTTTATTTCTAATCCTAACACTTACAAGTAATCATTATAATTTTAAGAATTTTTAGAATTTCCAAACAACAGAAATATGACACTAGAAGACATAGTTTGAGGGCTTGGCAAGGGTATTTGGAACAGTTCACAGCACAGTTGACTAGTTTTTCTAGATCCGCCAGGGGTCAAGACTACAAATTATCTAAACTGATAATCTGGAGTTTTTATTATTTTTTCTCAGTAAGTAAAAATTATTTCAGCTCTTTAGCGCCATTAATTTGTTATTTTACATGCCTGTCCCAACACAAATGTCACATGAAACCTCAACCTGACATTATCTTTAACTTCAATGAATAGGGTAATTATAATTAGGAAGAAGACACCTGTACGTAACTTAAAGTTGCGAATTCTTACTTAGTTTGTAATATGCAGTCTCCAATAGACTTTTCAACACAATATAAAACCGTTTGTCAAATAGCTCTGTTGGTAGCATCGACCATGGAGGAACAACCAATAACGGCAATATAGGTTAGAATGGAAAAAACCAGTTCAGTGGCGAGTACCGGCAGGCGAACTACTAAATGAAATAACCATTACCACCATTACCAAATCCTAGATCGTGGCCCGTTTCTGGATGATCGTGTCAGTTTCATTTTATTGATATTATAGGTATAAACATTAACTACATTGTTTACTTATAAACATAAAAACACTATGCAATTTCTCTAGTCGCAAGCTCTCAGATGTTGGTGAACGGGGTTTGAGAGAATTCTTTAATTCTTACACGGAGTATAGGCTGTTTTCCTTGAGCCACACCCCAAACTTGTAGATTTAAATTGCCATATGGGAATGTTTTTGACTGACAGTGGCAAAAGATTGAACATCTTAAGAGCCTGCACTGGGTTGCTATCTCTTGTCAGAAATGTTATGTGTCGTGTTCACTGTGCTTTTATTTATCGACAAAATTCCCAAGGATGGAATAAACGTTCTTTATATTTAGTTTTGATAATGGCTCCGTGATAGCCGAAACTTAAGTCAACTTAGTTTCACTAAAAGGAATTGGGGATGTCAAGTTATGTAACCTTTTTATATTTGTAATATGAGGTTTATTCATAAAACAAGGTTCCCAAACCTCTGGATTGAAAGTGAGGTAAGTCTAGTGAAATCAGGCAACACTGGCGGATGCAGCTACTCAACCCTTTCCTACTGCTGCTTAGACTCGGCTAGTGATGCGTCGAATCGAGTCATTTGGTGACTCAAGTTGGCTTGACTCGCCTACCCTGTAGAATCAAGTTGTGAGTCGAGTCCGACTCAACTCTTCTCCAGATGATTCAGCATGGGTCGGCAAACTTTGGATCGATTTCGTCCAATTTAAGTTTTAATTTCAGCCAATAGTGATTCCATTTGGCGATTCTAGTGAAGTCAATTTTAAACCTTATGGGAAATGAGACAGTTTGAGTGGGCATTTTAAGGATGATTTCAGATCTGACTTGTGTTGGATTTTAAACCTATTTCGTGTCAATATAAAATATAAAATAAAGCTGAACTAATAATAAAAGCAGCATCATTAAAAGATGTTTTTGAACCGTTTAAAACATGGAGCAAACTGTTATTGCTATGTATCTTAGGATACCTGTCAATAAAGCATTATTATTATTATTATTATTATTATTGAGAGGATTGTTTAAACATCAGTCTCCATAAGGGTTACCTGTTACTTAACTACAAGTATTTAACTCATTTTTAAGTAGGCGAACCTCAGATATTTCTTAAAAAATTCGATGGCACAGTGCCGCACAAATTTAAACATTGAACAGTCAGTTATACACCTAAATCAATTTCTTGATGCATCCAGTGGTAAAGAAAATTTAAACAAGATAAATTTTTATGTTGACACCTACATTTTCTCGAGGGAGGAGAGGGGGGTGCTGCTGAGTCATGGTCCACGCAGGGGTGGACACGTCTGTTACAGTTGGATTATTAGGTGGTAGGCAACCTGGAACTGTCCAACTGCTACTTAGCAAAAGGAAAGGTTGCCTGCTACTGCTAGGAACTAACTGCTGGTTGCCAATGCACAACAATATATTTTCTGTTCAACATTAAAAGCCATTTCTCGAACTTCAATTTCAGAAAAATAACACTGGGGAAGGTTAGGTTATGTTTTTATGGCTCAAGCAATATTTTTCTATCTAACAGCTGGTCAACATTGAGTGTCAAAACTGCAAGGTAAAAAGTAAGTTTTATAGGAAGAAAGTTCAGGGCCGGCTTTATCATATAGGCCAACTAGGCGACCGCCTAGGGCACCAAGGTCCAAGGGGCGCCAAGGTCCGAGGGGCGCCATTGTAGCGGATACGAGCGCCCCTGATCTGCCGTAAAGAGTGTTCATGATCGGAAGTAAAAAGCGCCTTGACTGGCTATAAATAGCACCCTTGATCAGCAGTAAATAAAGCACCCCCAATGGACATGAATAGCGCCCTGGATCAGCCTTAAACATCGCGCCCAACCGTTAAAAAGCTCCCTAGATATGCCAAATACACCTGATTAGAATTGAATTGAGACCCGGACTGGCAGTAAACAGCGTCTTCGACCGGTGGTATAAAGCGCATCTAATCAACGGAAAAGAGCAACCCCAATAGGGATAAATAGTGCTTGAGATCAGCGGTAAAGAGCTTAATTAATATATTAAATTATTATAATAAATTAAATTAATATAATAAATTGGTAATTCAAATATATTTTTTTAAACGTTGCTTTCTTTGTATTTTGGCTCAAGTGTTGTTCAGGGGAGGGGAGGGGACGCCTATTGACACTTTCGCACAGGGCGCCAGAAAATCTAGGGCCAGCTCTGACAAAATTAGTACAGTACACTCTCGTTCATCGGAACTAATGTGGCGGACGGCCGGTTCGGATGTCAAAAAATTCCGATGAAGCGGAGTCCGTCGTGAGTCATCATTTCCGTCCGTGAGGTGACCTATCGTGATTGTATTCACTCTTGTTTTTAAGATAACACAAGAGATTTTATGAAAATAAGGCACTCAAAACTTTGAACATGATAACAATGAACCTATAGGAATAAAAACAACGCAGGAAATAAAGATCCAAAATCTTTATTCTCATATTCCATATTTATATTCCAGCAGTCAACTGACTTCCACGTAACACAGGTGCAGTCGCGACGCAAGACAGACTGAATGACAGTTTGGGAAGCGGTCGAAACGGATGTTCACTTCCTGCCCCCTTCCTCTTTCTATTTTTGTGCGAATACTCCTAGTCCGGGGAAGTTAGCATTTCAATCTGACAAAATTAATAACAAAGCAAAACCACTTGGGACGTGTTTGGCATGGTCCCCTGGTCATTTTGTGAAAATTCCCAACTTTTCCCACTTTGGCATTTTCAGCCATCTTGGAAAATGGCGGCTAAAATATTTTACTATGTAAGCGTTTATTTAAAAATTAATTGTACGATAACCATGCGATGTAAAACCCCCCAAAAAGATTTATTCTATTCAGAAAAAGATTTCCTAAAAGGAAATGTGGTATTTATTGATGGTATTTCACACGCCAATAACAATATTTGAACATAAACCTAAAATTTGACAGAATTTTCATGTTATATTTGAGAATTTTCTTAGTTTACTTCGATTGTATTGAAGATATGAATTTTTGTCCCCATACAAAAGTTGTAGCCAATAAAATTGTGCATCTTTTCATGTATAATGTTTGCACATTGCTCGTAAAACAAACGCAACAAAATATTTTAAATTTAATTTTTATGTAGTTAGGCGACAGGCAACATAAAAATTAAAATTTGAGCATGCAAGTACAACATTAATAACGTAGTGAAACCACTTGGGACTTACTTGGCATGGTTCCCTGATCATTTTGTGAAAATTCCCATTCATTCCCATCTTGGCATTCTCCGCCATCTTGGAAAATGGCGGCTAAGACATTTCATTGTGTAAGCTTTCATTTAAAAATCAATTGTACGATAACTATACAGCGTAAAATCTTCAAACAAGATTTATTCTACTCACAACAACATTTTCTACAAGAAAATGTGGTATTTATTGGTGGTATCTTACACGCTAGGGACTATATTGTAACATAAACTTAAAATTTTACAGAATTTTCATGTTACATTTGAGAATTTTCCTAGTTTACTTCGATTGTATTGAAGATATGAATTTTGTCCCATCACAAAAGTTGTAGCCTATAAAATTGTGCATCTTGCCGTGTATAATGTTTGCACATTACTCCTAAAAAATGGCTAAAAAATATTTTAAATTTTAACTCTTATGTAGTTTGGAGACAGGTAAGAAACAAATTATAATTTGAGCAGGCAAATTCAAAATTAATAACTAAGTAAACCTTTCTTGACGTGTTTAGCATGGTCCCTCGATAATCTGGATAAATTCTAACCTTTTTCCAAATGGTTATTTCCGCCATCTTGGAAAATGGTGGCCAAGTATCACAATCATATCATGTTTTTTGTTTTAAAATTAATTGTACATTAAACCTAAGATGTAAAATCCAACAAGATGTATTTCACTCATCAAAGCGTTTCGCGTAAGAAAATGTGGTCTTTATTGATGGGATATCTTACATGCCACACTCAACATTTGAGCGTTTAGTTTTAATTTTGTAAAAGTATCATTTATATTTCTATGTATCGCCAAATTTGCCTTATTATTATTGAACATATGCAGTTTGTACTTGCACCAAATATGAAGCCCTTTAATCTGTGCATCTTTTCATATACTTCATCAGAACATAACTACTGATAGTACACACAAAAAAAAAAAAACAAACAAAGAACATTTTAAATTGGACTTTTTATATTGCTTTGCGATTAGATTAAAAAAAAGATAAAAATGATTCAAGTACAATAATATCACAGAAAAAAAAACACTTGGATCGTTTTTGACATGGTAACCTCTCAATTTAAAAAAAAATCGTAGATTTTTCCACAGTTGCACTTCTCAAAAGTCAATAAAAATACATTTAAGAATCAAGAATCTTTACTGTCGTTTGACATGAAATGGGCATAGGCAGGGGTGTATAAAACTACTTGTAACTAAAAATAATAAACTGGAGCCTATTAGGCTGTGTTGTTACTGAGGCCTAAAACAAGCTTGGTATACAAACCTGAAACAAGTTTCATTATAATCTCTACAGAAAAAATTATGTTCCTTGAATGCAAGATTCAATCTTCAATTAGATTAATTATGTAATATTGTTACAGAATTAGTTGATGAATTGGTTTAACCTAGAACCTACAATTGAATAGAACCTATCATAAACCAGAACACTTTATGGTTTTGTGGCACGTAATACATCCCATTTATACACACCACATGTTGTTTTTTATTTTTTTTAATAGGAAATGCATTGACAAGTGCAATAAATCTTGTTTAAGGGTTTTACATTTCATGGTTGATGTACAATTCATTTTAAAAGATAAGTATGATATGGGTAAACCTACATTATTTAGCCATCATTTTCCAATATGATTGAAATTGCCATTTTTAGGAAAAGGTGGGAATTTTACAAAATGATCAGGGAACCATGCTAAACATGTCAAAAAGGTTTTACTTGGTTATTAATGTTGTAATTGCCTGCTTACATTATAATTTGTTTGTTACTTGTCACCAAATTACATAAAAGTTAAAGTTTAAAATATTTCTTAACCTTTTTAAGAGTAATGTACAAACATTATACACGGGAAGATGCCCAATATTTTCATATTTTCAATTCAGACGAAGCCAAAAACATGTAATATAGATTCAAATTTATATTCAATTATTGACCCTGGCGTGGATACCATTAATAAACACCATACTTTCTTGAAGGATATTTTCAAGCGAGGAGAAAAAATCTTGTCTGTGCTTTTACACCGTATCGTTATCGTACAACTAATTTTTAAGTAAAAGTCCTCATATTTACATACTTAGCCCCCATTTCCCAAGATGGCGGAAGATGGCAAAGTTGGAATTAATGGGAATTTTTACAAAACGATCAGGGCAACATGCCAAACACGTCAAGAAAGGGTTACTTAGTTATTAATGTTGTACTAGTAAACGTGTTGCTCGAAATCGAGCAATTTATTTTAATACAATACAAATGTTACTATTATCTCTAAATTATTGACGTCCGACCAATCCAATATTGTGAATATCTGCAATCACCAAAACTACACGTATTTACAGCTGATTATTAACAGATGTTTTAAATGCTTTATTCAATCCCAATGTTATTTCAATGGGAAATTTTGAGATTTCAATGGTGGATAACGCCTTTAATTTCCGTCAGATTCTCATCAGTTTTTGGCGGAAACAACTACAGACCAAGTCCTATCCAACGGCACCAAAAACTTAAAAATCGGTGGAAAATTGTAGGAGGAGTTCTCAAGACAAAAAAAAAACCCTTAGCGTATTAAATAAGTATAGATTTGCCTGATCAAATTATAATTTGTTTTTAACATGTCTTCAAACTACATAAAAGTTAAAATTTAAAATATTTTTCAGCTCTTTTTTAGGAGTAATGTGCAAACATTATACACGAAAAGATGCACAATTTTATAGGCTACAACTTTTGTAAAGGGACAAAATTTTACAATACAATCGAAGTAAACTAGGAAAATTCTCAAATACAAACATGAAAATTCTGTAAAATTTTTAGTTTATGTTCCAATATTGTCCCTAGCGTGTAAGATACCATCAATAAATACCTCATTTTCTTGTAGGAAATGTTGTCGTGAGTAGAATAAATCTTGTTTGAGGTTTTTACACTGTATTCTTATCGTACAATTGATTTTTAAATGAAAGCTTACACAATGAAATGTCTTAGCCACCATTTTTCAAGATGGCGGAAAATGCCAAGGTGGGAAGAATGGAAATTTTCACAAAATGACCAGGGAACCATGCCAAATAAGTCCCAGGTGGTTTCACTACGTTATTAATGTTGTACTTGCATGCTAAAATATAAATTTTTATGTTGCCTGTTGCTAAAATACATAAAAGTTAAAATTTAAAATATAATGTAGTGTTTGTTATAGGAGTAATGTGCAAACATTATACATGAAAAGATGCAGAATTTTATTGGCTACAACTTTTATAAGGGGACAAAAACTCATATCTTCAATACAATCGAAGTAAACTAAGAAAATTCTCAAATATAACATGAAAATTCTGTCAAATTTTAGGTTTATGTTCAAATATTGTCATTGGCGTGTGAAATACCATCAATAAATACCACATTTCCTTTTAGGAAATCTTTTTCTGAATAGAATAAATCTTTTTGGGGGGTTTTACATCGCATGGTTATCGTACAATTAATTTTTAAATAAACACTTACATAGTAAAATATTTTAACCGCCATTTTCCAAGATGGCGGAAAATGCCAAAGTGGGAAAAGTTGGGAATTTTCACAAAATGATCAGGGGACATGCCAAACACTTCCTAAGTGGTTTTGCTTTGTTATTAATTTTGTCCGATTGGACCCCTATATTGTCATAACGGCCCCGGACTATCCACAGCCTCGTAAATCACATCAATGGGTACAGATTATGGAAAACGCCTGATGACGTTTGATGCAAAATGTAATACTTCACTGTTGTGCGGATAGAAGGAATGGAAATTGAAGGCGCTAAAACAGAAAAATTATTTATTTCGTAAAAAAAGAAAAAAATTAATAATATCCAGATTTTCAGTTCCGATGAAGCGGAGTTCCGATGTCGCCGAGTCCGATGAACGAGAGTGTACTGTACCTAACATTTTCAATATACCAACATTCTGTTTATACAAGAATTAAGAAGCTTAAATTTTCATTATAAATTACATTGTAAATTCGTTAGGGTTTCAAAATGTTAGGTGCATGAACGGGCAAGTAATATAAAATCAAACGTTGAGACGAGACCTCTTTGTGCATTTATGGCTAAAGAAATAAATCATGCCAATAATTTAAAAAACTCTACTTTTCCAAATTTGTCGGACATTAGTTTGAACATGTCTGAACCTTATTTTGTGTAAAAACCATACACATATACCGGTACCATTTAAAAACATTCTATCAAAAGCATTTTAATACATATGATACTGATACTTACTGACTGCTGTCCTCAAGCGAGATAAGCGAGCATCATAGTCCATCTTGTAAATCCTTCTATAAAATTAGTCTTGCCACCTAGAACATTATAAATACTGTATAGGTAAAAAGCTAGAAATAGTTTGATCTTTACATTTTATAATCTATCTAAATTTGCAGTTTTTGTACTGGTAGTGAAAAACTGAAATAGAAGAGTGGGATCTACAAAAAAAATTGTTTTTTATTGCATAAACTTCGCTATGAGGATTGAACTGATTAAAGTTTAAAGAGGTAGGCCTTATACAGTAAGCTTTTTATTTTGAGAGGTAAACGGTTATTTTTAAAATTTAAATTATTGTACATCTAGTTTCAGGTCAGTCTCTTTAAAGCCATAACTTTTTACTTTAACGAAACCAAAAGGTACGTCATTTACTAAGTCATGAACATATACAGTAATACCTTAAGTAACAGTCTGTAACTGTCAGTAAAATTTTGTTTCAAGATATTCCATAAACTAGGTATAAGCATAACGCACATTAGTGCAAAAAGTTACAGTGGTGTAGTTGGGTATTTTCACAGAAATAATGTGACCGCCACAGAAAACCCAGCATCATTAGAAAGATCAGCCACATCTGAACAATCGGCCGCATTTTTACGATCAACCACATAAAAAAGATTGGCTTTTTCAGAAAGAAGAAAAAAACTATGGTATGGCTCTTTTGTGTTTACACTAAATTTTTCATTTCACCTAATTTTCATCATATGATGTTATAAACTTCATAATATCTTAGGTTTTTGCAGTGTGAGTATGTGAGATATATGGCAAATTTAGTGTGGTTTTATAAAGTACAATTATGTTATGTATAGAAAGTTGGTAATTCTTAAGTTTAGCTACGACCATCGGAAATTATAAATTTTTTTTCAAAACGTTGGAAATTTCTTGCTGGTTCCAAAAATGATAGTTTTTTTCAGCGGAAAAGCATGGAAAACCCCAGAAAATCGGGGAAAAAACGTTTTTAGAAAATGTCATGTGCATTTCAGCAGTGTATTAAATTAACCGGTATTTATATTAAGCTGATCACTAATATGTAAAAATTATTTTGATCCGATTTTGAATAAGCCAGGAAATGTTGAAAAAAGTTTGGAAAAGCCATCAGATGAACTACTCGTATTTTAAAAGTATGTCATTTGAGTACTCAAAAGACACGGAATTTTAAGTAGAATACAAATATATATGTATTAATTTAATACAACAAACTAGTAGTAAATAAAAAGTCAAAACACTTAGGCCCTATAAATGGATTAAAACCACACTGAAATTTACATAAGTGAACCACAAACAATGTTTCAAAAGGTTGTTATTGATGTACTGCCTTAAACTATTATGTAATAGGCAGTACTAGGTACATAGGTACTAACTTACATCACATTATATCTAAAATAACACGAACATAACTAACATTACCTAACTAACCTAATTCTTATATATTCGTGATCAGCTAACATCCCGGTTAATTTGAATACCCACTTGACGTATTTCAGAATAAAAA